>CP137667.1:12411889-12502254 GCA_037976565.1 Mesocentrotus franciscanus | reverse complement strand
AAAGGGTAACTAAATTAAAATTTCATGTTGACTTTTGTTGATCTGTAATAATGAATACATCACATATCTTTTGACTTTTTGGTGTACATTTATGTCATATATTTTATATTATTTTTTAAATTATTTTTGTTCTACCTACTAAGCTCCACCCCTTTAAAAAAAACCTCCAAAAGCAAATGACTTTTGTGACATCATGCCAGTCATTCATCAGTCAGCTAGATGAACAAAAGACATGGGTATGTCCCTTCCCATCAACTAACCACCTGTTCACAATAGCATTGCATGTTTTCATATAATAGCCCATTGAAACCCTTCTTTTTATGGTGTTGCTTGGGGATTTCTGACATAGCAACTGCTTAAAATGTAATTGAATTTTGTGAGTGGGCATTTTATAAAAACATGCAATGCTGAATGAACAGGTGGTCAGTTGATGGGAAGGGACATACCAATGTCTTTTGTTATTTATCTGACTGAAGAATGACTGGCATGATGATGTCACAGAAGTCATTTGCGTGGAGCTTAGCAGGTAGAACAAAAGTAATAATAAAAGTTATATAAAATATATGACATAAATGTACACCAAAAAGTCAAAAGATATGTCATGTATACATTATTAATACAGATCAATAAAAATCAACATGAATTTTTAATTTAGTTACCCTTTAATGTTGCTAAATATATTACTCATTGCGGATGTAGTATCGAAAATAATATCAATAATCTCGACGTCGTTGTCAGGTGAAAAACTTGTAAGCAAGGGTGCTTTATATCGAATTATAGACCGTCACCCCGGTCCTCCCGTAGAGTATAAAGCACCCTTGCTTACATTAGTTTTTATCACCTGACGAAGTGTTGCAGCGGCGCACGAAACGTCGAGATCTTTTAGATTCCTTATTGACCACATTGCGAGACAAACGAATATCACTAGCGATATTATTTTCGATACCTTTTAAAGGTACTATGTCCCATTTGCAGGCGAAAAAATGAAAAGGTTAAATTCCAACGGCATTTGAAAGACAATACTAATTTAGAACTTCCCTAAAAAAGAGGGGGCTTAAAAATGTCTTTAAGTGGGAAAATAACGACTATTAGTTGTCGAATCGACTTAGGAGCTATAGAGCCAGTAAGTAATAGTCTGATTTTTCAGACCATTGTACCGAATGGTCGTACGTTTTATGCTGCGCAAAGATTCAATCAGTTTAATTTTGGCCATTACAAGAAGTGGGTTATTGATGTAGACAAATGCTCATGTACCCTTTACAGCTCATTTTATGTATGTTATTACCAAAGATGAAAAAGCCAGTCAGTCACTCAATAGTGTCTGACAGTGAAGTCTAGCAAGTTAACGGGTTTCCTTGCATAATTTGAATATTAGGACACTGCTAACGTTTAAATTTCACAGATAGGACATACATGACATATTCATAATTCCTGCAAAGTTCTACAGAATTTGATGTTGGCTGCAAAAGGGACATAGTATCTTTAATGTTGTTGAATTGAATTATTGAATAAATTATCTCAAAAGAGGAAAAATATCTTTCATCTTGTACGCCCGAAAGTGCAACAAGTTTTATCCTGTTGGAAAGTCTTGTATCAATATTTAGGACTAGGTCTCTTTTACATGTTTGTCATCCAATTCTCCAGATTTGGGAGTTCTACCTGACTTAGGTAGAACTGTAACTCACCTAATATTATAAAGGGTCAGTAGGAATGAGAGGTTGCGTTTTAATTGTTTTCTTTCATTTGGCCAGGTTTTTGATGAGCTATATGTTTATCTTGTAAGCTTATCTTGTAAGCTTATCTTCTAAGTTTATCTTGTAAGCTTATCTTGTAAGTTTATCTTGTAAGCTTTTGTAATCTCTCAATACCAGCAATCGACAACTAGTCCTTTGATTGTTGTTGTTTCTATGTATCTAAGACATGCGTACATATCACATCATTTACATTTTATTATATGATCCATAACAATTTATGTAGATACTATGTGATGTTTAATAATTTAACATGAAAAGGATCAATAAAACATGTAATACAAAAATCAACTCACCTAAAACTCTGAGATCTGTGTGGTTCGAGTTGAGTATACCTTGTTGATTGGACACCCGGCAGTAGTACCGCCCTGTATCCGATGCGTTTGGGTGCCGGAACAACAGAGAGAAGTTTGGACCAAACTCTAAACCTTCACCCTTCTGCTTGGTTGTCTTTCCTTTGTACCACGTGATAAGGGGCATTGCCGTTTGTAACATTTCACCTTGAAGGGAACATTGGTGAGACACAACCCGAAAACAAATGGGTACGTGATCAAACTATGAGGTGTGTAAATATGATTTATTGATTTTCATAAAGTAAAAGTAATATGCTTTCACATGATATATTGATGATATTAATCCATACATTCTTCAGTGAGTAACATTGGTTTGAAAAGGCATATCAAAATCCATTTGTGCCCGATTTGAGTGAAACGTTGAACATGGTTGAAAAAGTTAGTCACACACGGGTATGACCGAGCACGACCTGAAGTAACCTTTTAAACCGAATGAGAAGATTGCTTCTTTAATTATGAGGGCAAGATTATTGCCATCGTCATGAAATAAACGAAAGTGGAAATATTGTGGACGTTGAGGGTGAAAATGACACCTTTTGTACTGAAATGGGTCTGCAATTGTTATGAACAGTGATTTTAGTATTTTTCAGAACTGCATCTTAAAGGGGAATCCATCCATTGTGATAAGTTCATTTGTATATAAGCATAAAAATAAGATAAACAGAATGGTGAATGTTTGAAATAAACAGGAACAATAATGAGAAACTTATGAATGCTTGAAAAACGAGATTACTGCAGCTGTGCGAATCTCAAATTGGCAATTTTGCCAGTGGATTGTGACGTAGTGATGGATAACTCTTCAGTTTGTCGTGTACAAAATGATAACTAATTACTGTGTTTCTACCAAGTGCCTTCACCCTTCGGGCACTACTCAAAATATGTTATGGAGAGTATATTATTACATACTATCCCGAGTCATGCAATTTTGAAAAATTTAAATTTTAGTCATTTTGTGTGTTGGAACAAAATAAATTAATGTGAATGTCGTCCCACACTACATCAAAGAGATATTGCTGATTCAGCCAATGTGTAGAGCCCTACCTATAATAGTGATTGCCACTTTCCAAAATTCGTAACTTTTTGTTTTTTCGGCTGATTTCATTCAAACTTTCATCAGTATGCTTCTCTGAATTTCCTGCTTCCTTCTGGTTGATAGTTTGCTATCAAGGTTGGATTCCCCTTCATTAAATTCAATATGTATAATAATCAATACAGCATCAGGACATCTTGTGCCGCTTGTGCCGCTTTTATGTTATTCAACATGGTCACGTTATTCTTATTCATTAGTTACTCGTATAGGATATACATGACCATTCAAATGTCTTTCGGGATTATTTATTTACCTTTCAACCAGTAAACAGCAATTGGAGTCCCTTTAAACGAGCAATTAAGCGATGCATCCGTTTGTCCTATCCAGAACGTTTCAAAAGGAGAGGTCCACACTGCATCATCAGAAACTTTGGTGGGACTTGCGAAGGAAAGGAAAGCTGCCAAACATTTCGAAGAGATCATAGTGTTATTAGTCAGTTGGAAGAAAGACAAATGGACGGGATTCTCTCTCTCTCTCTTTCTCTCTCTTTCTCTTTCCTTCTTTCTCTCTCTCTCTCTCTTTCTCTTTCTCCCCTCTCTCTTACTTTTCCTCTCTCTTTCTATATCTCTCTCTTTCTCTGTCTTTCTCTGTCTTTCTCTCTCTTTCTCTGTCTTTCTCTCTCTCTATTTATTTCTCCCCCTCTCTCTCTCTCTATTTATTTCTCTCTCTCTCTTTCCCATCTCTCTCTCTATTTCTTTCTCTCTATCTCTCTCTTTCTCTCTTTCTCTCTCTCTCTTTCTCCCTCTCTCTATTTCTTTCTCTCTCTCTTTATTTCTCTCTCCCTCTCTCTTAACTATACACGAACTAGTGTCAGAATCTACTGTGTCCACACACTTGTCAATTGCTCAATTTGCGGATGTTACAAATGACGACATGGATACTAAATTAAATCATTACATATAATTCATATTCGACAGGCCTATAGAATAATTTTTTAAGATCACACGAAAAGGGGCCTCAATAAAATTTAACAAAAGCATTCAAGAATAAAATATTACCTGCGAAGGTTTTTACCTCGTCATGGAGCAAGACAAAAAGAGTGTTCAAGTTTCAAACTATGCTGTCGGCCATAGAAACAAATTAGTTTTATGAAATGAGGACGTTATCTTCTAGACATCAGTGCATCAGATTTTTAATTTTTAAATAGAAAGTTTATAAGGCCTACTGGTTATGTAATTGCACTTTGACAGAAACTTTCTAGAAGTTATTGGGAAAGGTTGCTTGTTTACAACAGAATACATTTTGAGGTTCGTCAGTTTTTTAATTGTTCAAATGTGAATATGTGATGTGTACGAAGGATGGAAAACATATCCTCTTTGATCAATTTTGGATTAGGGTGAGGCTAATCTTTTTAATTCCTAAAAGGGTGCCGTGACTAAAATAAAAGGGTTATAAGACGCTCATCTAATAGTCTAGTGCCCCCCCCAAGACTGAGCCCACGTTACGCCACTGCTATATTTGCAGCAAACTGTTAAGTGAAATAAGTATAATGATTATACTAATTAAAACACAATACATAGTCATTAGATTAAAATGATGAGATAAGCAAATTTCTTTTAAAGTCCAAAGTCAATGTTTATTCAATATGAGCGATTGGCAATTTCTTGCAGGGGTGTTCTTCATAGGACAAATGCGATTGAGATGACAATTCAATCTTACGTCCAGAACTAAATGTGCATTATGCAGCTGCATACAAACAACATAAACTGCATATAACTATCATTAATTACTGTTGTCTTATTAAAAATTTAATTAAACATAATAAAAACCGTCATGATAATGATAATTGTTATTTATGTCTATTTTTAACAATTATATAATACTCGGCCTATTTCTTGCTTTTCCAAAGTATTGTTTAATGTTTTCATATACATGTATGATGTATCATACTGTTTGATAATAACAGTATACAAACATTATTCAATAAACTGAAAAAATATACTTCTATGACTGTGTCGTTAAATTTTCATTATGCACCTAAATTTATTGTATATACCCTTCATACATAACTCAGATATTAATAACAAGATGATGTGTATGTGATCATTAATGCTACTTGCTCATGAGTGTCTGAGTGAATTTGTGTCCATCAAATATTTTTTTTGCTGAAGCAAAGTAATTATAATTCGCACATAAACTAAGAAAATAGCAATACAGAATAACACTAAAATGATTCTTTTTTTTAAATAAAAAAACATTTCTTTCTTTCTTTTCACCTCTCTCTCTTCTCTTTCTATTTATCTCTCTAATGTCTGCTCTCTATGTATCGCTCTCTAATTCTTACTCTTTCACTTTCTGTACTATTTATTATTCATGTTCACACATATACTTATTTCCCCCTCTCTCTTTCTTCATCCTCTTTCTCTCTCTTCCTCTCATTTCTCCCCCTCCCTCGCCTCCATTTCCCCTACCTCTGTCTCTCATCCCCTCTCTGCTATATAGTGTTTAACTAAATATTTATGGTAAGGTACATGTGTAGACGTCCTATATATGCGTGAATAAAAAAATGTGTGTTGTTTATGGGGAGGAGGAGGGAAAGTGAAAGGGGTGTGAAACAAAATGGAAATGTGTTTATAAAGAAGACAATGAGTTCATCCATAGTGCATCTGAACAAAAATCAAAACATTTGTACTCTCCGTTATATGGAAAATATGTTGACATATACTTACCAGTAAATACATAACAAATTTGCTCAAGTTTGCGTGTATGCTACAATCTCAATCAACTTGAAATAGGCCTATAGAAGTATAAATTACTTTTAAATAATCATCAAAACGTTTTTTTTAAGGGTAGTATACAAAAATGCGCAAATTCGGTTGATCTCCAAAATGGAGCGCTAAGGAATTAATATGTAAGTGGCGCGTGAAGCGCATTCCTCAAAGCGCGGTCGCGCATTAATATGGAACTTTCGCGGCAGAGAACGCGAACACGCTAGCTGAACCGGCGCGTTACGACTCCCTAGAATCCCGTGGATTTTCCACGGGTCCTGCTAGTTGTAAATATATTATTGCTGTATAATGTAACAATGACTTGTAAAAAAGTATTACTTTGTAAAACGACCCTTTCAACCTATCAACCTGATATCCTGTCTTTTTTATTCTTGATATACCAATGACTAATAATCATAATGATAACCATACAATCAGGGGTATTTGTCATGTTGGGAGAATACATAATTATTCAATGTGTATTTGATCAAGAAGTAAACAAGGAGTGAGACAGAATTATAGACGATAGCTTTGGATGATCATGTTCCTATTTCGTATGACATAACAAAAAGATCACACAATTTGCCATACCGATTACAAATTGTGCATTATCAGTCCTCAGATGGATAAGGAAATTAGTGATGAATATTGTTTCAACAAGCTAAATATAATTTGTTTCCTCTCTTTTCAAAACCAAGGTGAACCAGGGCCCTGTTCATAAAACTTGATATCAATTACAAGTTATAAGCTACTGAAATCGTTGCATTTGATTGCCTGATATTTACCTCCAAGAACAATTAAAACTATATAGCTAATGTAAGAATTACTAATAACAGATGATATGAATTGGCCCTAAATGAATTTCCGGTTGTCATCACCATTATATGACTGTAAATAGTGCGATACCCGTGATCTTCATCATTTAACAAAATCAGAAAATTGTTGCTCACCCATTTTTATCACTTGCACATCAATAGGCCTAATCAGGCCATTACACACAATTGCAACTTACTTTTATCCAGAGTTGTTTAAAGATAGAAACGTCAATTAATACGTCAAAATTGCATTGATTCCGCAGGGCCTAGTTTGTCCGGCGGGCCAGAAGTATTTTGAAATCATGTCGCGGCTCAATATCTGCATACATCTATATGCATACATAAATATGCTTTCATAGGTGTTGGGGGTTACGTTTCTTTTCTGGATTTCAACTAGCGGGTTTCTTATTGTGCAAGCGAGCAGAGCAACCGGTGATTTTTTTATTTTTATTTTACTTCAGTGAAGATGAAATTTCGTCATCAAAATTTCACCGTGACAAGATACAAAAGATTACGTAAGACATCACCTTCCTGCCTGAAAAATAGATGGGAGGTGCCTGAATATTGTCAGTTCAAAATGTCAGAGGTAAATATTATTTTCATACATTAAACCGATAGTTCTAGGGGTAATTGTCCGTGGGCTAATTGTCCCAAGGGACTAACTGTCCGTGAGTAATTATCTGGATATAATTGTTCTTGGGGCAGGCGCGGATCCAGGGGGGCCGAGCGGGCCTTGCCCCGGCAAAAAAAAGAGAGAGAGAGAGAGAGAGAAGGGAAAGGGAAAGGGAAAGGGAAAGGGAAAGAGGAGAGAAAGGGAAAGAAAGAAGAGAAAGAAGAAAAGAAAGGGGGAAGAAGGAAATCGGGGGGAGGGGCCGAAAGGGCCCTGCCTCCAAGGCTGTTGCCTCCCCTCCCCCTTCCCATCAAAAAATAAGAGAGAAGGATCGAGGAAAGGGAAAGAAAAAAAGGAAAAAAGGAGATCAAGGGAAGGAAAAAAAGAGGATCGAAGAAGAAAAGAAGGGGATTATCAGTTAATTTTTGCAATTTCCCCGCCAACAAGTTGTTGATGGGGGGGGTCAAAAGCTCCTTGCCTCCCCCGCCCCGCCAAAAAAAAGAGAAAGAAGGAAGGTAGGGGAGATCAGTTGCGATTTTTTTTTCCGCCTACAAGGTGTAGATCTGGGGGCGACAAATGCCCCCCAATAAAATTAAATACCGGTGATTTACAAATGTCGCTGAAATGACGTAATTTTCCTAGATTTTTCCTCACTTTTAGTAAATTATACTTTTTTATACGTTTGTTGGAAAATGACAAATTCCTAAATTTACAGTCAGGCAACAAAATTTGGAGGCCTACATGTCAGGGCCCGCGGAACGGCAGGGCTCGGGGGCCTCGAGCTCCCCTCAATTTTTTTATGAAAAAGTATATTAAAGAGAAATAAAAAGAAAGAGAGAAAGAAAGAAAGAATAGTGACCTGTCAGAGTCACAAAATAATGAGATATCAAAATATGCTCATCTGACTGTGATTTAATGCCTGAAACCCCTGAGTTTCCGGGGGCTCCGCCCCTTCGACCCCACTAGGGGTCCTAAGGCGGGCTCCTGAATGCTTATCTGACCATTATAAAATGCTAAAAACCCCTGAGCTTCCGGGGACTCCACCCTCTGGACCCCACGCAAATTAGTGTCATGCCAGTGTCACAAATAAGGTATCAAAATATGCTCATCTGGCCGTAATTAAACGCCTAAAACCCCCGAGCTTCCGGGGGCTGTGCACCCTGAACCCAACCAATGGCCCTAAGGCGGTCAGGCCATCCCCTAGATGCTCATCTGGCGGTAATTTATTGCCTAAAACCCCTGAGCTTCCGGGGGCTCCGCCCCTGACCCCACGCTAATAAGTGACCTGCCACTGTCACAAATACGGTATCAAAATATGCTCATCTGACCGTAATTAAATGCCTAAAACCCCTGAGCTACGAGGGGCTCCGCCCCCTCAACCCCATCAGGTCGGGACCCTGAATGCTTATCTGACCGTTATAAAATGCCTCAAATCCCTGAGTTTCAGGAAGATCAGCCCCCTGGACCCCACGCCAATTAGTGACCTGCCAGTGTCATGAATAAGGTATCAGAATATGCTCATCTGACCATAAGTAAATGCCCATACCCCCTGAGCTTCCGGGCCCTCCGCCCCTAATTGACCCCCGCCGACCCCACGCCAATTTATTCTACGCTCTACCTGATCGTAAATACTTTAGCCCCCCACCATCAACGTTCAGCGGGGCCTGCATGTAAGAGTGGGGAGATGCGGATTTTTTCTGCCCCCGAAACATTTTTGCTCATTACACCACTGCTGGTCACCTTTACGTACCAATATTTAGCTCGCATAATTTCAAATTTGGGCCCCCCCCCTAAGAAATCCTGGATCCGCGCCTGTCTTGGGGGTAGTTGCATGTACGAGTATAAAATCCTATGCAGTCAACGGACTACAGAGTTATTTTCAAGATTATCATACTGCATAGATAGGGAGCAGTCTTGTCACTTTTTTTTTAAAACTTTTCAAACTTTAAATATATTTTCGACTATCCAATTATGAGTATCCTACACAATACGATATAATGATGTAAGGTTTTTGTGTAAACAACTCCAATAACCACTAAAACTAATCGGCAAATGAGCTTTTTAAAAATATCCTTTAACTTGACCTCTTTGCAGTCAACCATTAAGAGTTACCCAAACAACAAAGTTCCAAAATAAACGAGAAGACTGCCTATATTGATCTTTGTCAATTATTTCCGGTTTGAATAAACTTTTACATTTGAGAAATGTTTAAAGTGTGTATTATTTTCTTATATGCACTTTACAATGCCTCACACAATTAAATGAATAGTATTGTCATGTATAATCCGTTGATTATTTTCTTGTAAGGCTATGTAAAAAATAATATGAAGTCATCATTTACTTGTACAATATAAATCGTTTAGATTTGAGGAGTTTGTTTTCAAATCGTAATTCATCCAGTTGTTATTCAAAAATGTATTTCTTGCTTTTATACATTCATTGTTTATGTCCAGCGTCAATCGAAAAAGATGGAATTTTGTATTGTAAAGAAAAGAAATCCGGCCATTAAAATCTACTTTGTTCCAAAAGATGCTACATTGGTTACTGTTTGGTTTAGTCTTCTTTTCCTCGTGATCTTGATTCTGTTTTTTTCAGGGAGTTATTATTCTGCCTATATGTATGAAGCATCTGATTAAAGATTATTTGCAAACAATCTGAATTTTGTATGATTTCTTTGGGAGTTGGCTATCAGATGATTCAGAATGTGCGTGTGTGTAGGGGTGTGATAACACCCAATTACTGCTGGATGTGCTGTTGAAGTTTTAAAAATTTACACCTCCTCCAATTTACTGCTTTGCTGTCGGTCTCACAATGCTATGTGAAATGTATCATTTGTTGCTGAATGTATACACAATCACACATACGCCAACACTCATCCAAGCACCCACACACTCATTTATTTTGAACATGTATTTTCCATTGTAATTTCAATAAAGTACATCACAGAATACGGAACTGGGAACAAATTGTTATTGTATTCAGGTCCTATACTAAAATACGATCTAAAGAGTTTGGGCCTATGAATAAAATATGAACAAGAACGGCAAAACTCTTCATCACTAACTAAAGCAGAAACCTTTAATAATACTCACATGAAATTATAAATGTTGATACAAAAATCAACCTCATAGTGTCATCAAATGTATCTTGCGTATATGATTCAAATGTATAGGAGGGACGAAATCAGACAACGACAATCACCATTAAATTCTAGAAGCAACCTTTCGTGTGGATGATAAATGATAAGGTCACGATGATATCGTGTAGTACAAAGTCTACACTGCATGAAATGATATGATATGTGTACATCGATAAAAATATATTAAAAAATCTAATGAATTAATTCATTTAAATGTAAATAAAGAGGCAAGTAAAAAAAGAAATGTTCAGGCGGAAAGACATAATGTTTTTTCTCCTGACTTGACTTTCTCTGCTTTCATTAAAAGCAGCTTGTTTTAGGGTGGAGTTCCTCCTTAAAAAAATATTCCCAAAGTATCTTGGAAAGATCTATTAATTTTCGAAAACATCAATAGGAGAATATTAAAACATACAGTGACGCATTCCTTGCGCAACAACTATAACAATTCTTTTCATCTCAAAGAATAAGTCTAGACAATCATATAACCTGGGCAAAGGCATGGGGAAATCAAGTTTTGGGGGATAAAAAGGGAAATTAATGGGATTAAACTATATAAAGCAATTGATAAGTTGTGAGGACATGACGTCACAAACTGATAACCATCTTGGCAATTTGTGTTGTGATTCTCATTGTTCCATAGTTTTACATACTTTTGCAAAAATTCATAACTTTCTTATTAGTTATCCGATTTTGCTCAAATTTTTTTTGATTGGTTTGTCTGATTTTTCTGCTTTTATTGAAAATCAGTTATTTTTGGTTTGGACTTGCCCAAATGGAGACAAACATAAGAACAAAATAAGAGAAGAAAGAAGGAAAATTGACAAAGAAATGAACCTTAAACCTTGAAAATAATGATGGAAGGCGGATAAGTCATTTGGGATATCGACCTCATTGGCTGTCGGTCTTGTGGGCTGTCGATCTCGTTGGCGGTCGGTCTTGTGGGCTGTCGATCTTGTGGGCTGTCGGTCTTGTGGGCTGTTGATCTCGTTAGCTGTCGGTCTTGTGGGCTGTCGATCTCGTTGGCTGTCGGTCTTGTGGGCTGATGATCTCGTTAGCGGTCGGTCTTGTGGGCTGTCGATCTCGTTGGCTGTCGGTCTTGTGGGCTGATGATCTCGTTAGCTGTCGGTCTTGTGGGCTGTCGATCTCGTTGGCTGTCGGTTTTGGGGGCTGTCGATCTCGTTGGCTGTCGGTCTTGTGGGCTGTTGATCTCGTTGGCTGTCGGTCTTTTACAATGTCGACCTCGTTGTCTGTCAGTCTTGTGGGCTGATGATCTCGTTGGCTGTTGGTCTTGTGGGAAGATGATCTCGTTGGCTGTCGGTCTTGTGGGCTGTCGATCTCGTTGGCTGTCGGTCTTGTGGGCTGTCGATCTCATTGGCTGTTGGTCTTGTGGGCTGTCGATGTCATTGGCTGTCGGTCTTGTGGGCTGTCGATCTCATTGGCTGTCGGTCTTGTGGACTGTCGATCTCGTTGGCTGTCGGTCTTGTGGGCTGTCGATGACATTGGCTATCGGTCTTGTGGGTTGTTGATCTCGTTGGCTGTCGGTCTTGTGGGCTGTCGATCTCGTTGGCTGTCAGTCTTGTGGGCTGTCGATCTCATTGGCTGTTGGTCTTGTGGGCTGTTGATCTCGTTGGCTGTCGGTCTTGTGGGCTGTCGATCTCGTTGGCTGTCGGTCTTGTGGGCTGTTGATGTCATTGGTCTTGTGGGCTGTTGATCTCGTTGGCTGTCGGTCTTACCGTCTAATATTTTTCTCATTCATCCTGTTCTGATGATCCGGTTGGTGCATATCGTGTTGCAGGTGGTTCTGTACAAAGAAAATTAACATTTTATTGCCGTGCAATTTTTGATCTCCTGTTCGTGACTCAAATATATATAGGCCTATATTATTCTTATAGAAGGCCAAAGAGAGTGAGGATGTGGCTGTGAGGTGAGAAGGGGGTGAAGGAACCTATTTTTTAGGCATATACATCCATTTCAAACTGCAAATCCGGATCAAATGCTGATTTGTAAGTTCGAAATAGGGATTTAACAACGTGCACCAACTTTGTAAAACAGAGTGTATCAGAGAAGAATGACCCCCCCCCAAAAAAAAAAAAATAAATAAATAAAATAAAATAAAATAAAAAATAAATAAATAAATAAATAAATAAATAAATAAATAAATAAAAAATGTGGTTATGTTCGGACATTTTAACCTGGTTAATCGAATTTCCCTTTATCACGTTTCACAATCTACAGTTTCCACACGAACTTGCCGGGTTCATTTGCATGCCAAGAAATCTTCCACTGCCATAATCAGATGTCAGAAACTGCATCAGATTTTGTTGCCAGCTTGGGGAGAGACGTCTCCTCTGCGTGCCTGAGCATGAAATTTCCCTCATTACAGAGGGATAATGTGATGAAAGTTAACCTAATCGAAACTGGTTATATAAGATTATAAACATAACCTTGCATCAGACACGGTTCTAGAAGAATGATCGCGGGGCTTCAGGGTTCTTGCATGTATTCCTACATTTGTCTCGCTTAAATTAATTTATAATTAAGAAACATTTGAGTTTCTTGAAGAACTTGGGGGTGGGCTTGAGCCCTGCCACCCTCTAGAACCCCTACTACCTTGCATCCCAAAACTTCTCCAAATTGCCTCTGTACTAGTAATTGGTAAAATTGTTATGGATTGGAATAATACTAACCCCTTTCTTTCTTAATTTTAACATTATATATTGATATAATAAAGTTCGTAGTTTTAAATAAGATTAAGATGAAGATGAACTGAATAGATGGGCAGCAGAAAGAAAGGAAAAAAGAAAGAAAACAGAAGGAGATAGAGAGGAAGACACAGGAAGAGGTGGTAGATTGTATTAAGGAAGACAGTAGACAAATTGATTTGGAACTGGCTACAGACAAGACGAGTTGGAAAGCGGTAACGCCATAGAGTGGACTCAAGGGAAGATGAGGATGATGATGATGACGATGATGATGATGATGATGCTTCATTTTAATAGAACAGTATTCTAGTGTAGATGTATTTTCAGATTTTTTTTCAATATTTTTTTTAATTCCATAAACAGCATCTTTTAAGATTTGTTTTTAGTCACACTTCATTCACATTTTTCATAATCATTCTTTAGAAATATCTAGTATCCCTGTACAACTTTGTTTAACTCTTAACATGTACCTTGTTGATTCCCTTTTTTCCAGACAAATCCAACGACAGCTGCTATCAGCACTAGGCACACGATTATGGGTACGACTATCGCTGCTACATGTGGCTTTTGCGTCGTATCTGTTGAAAATAATGTTGTGGAATTTCCATTTTGCAGACTGCATAGTAGAACTCTTTAACGGCAAGGTAAATTTGTTTCTACCCACCCTTTACAAAAATAAATGGGTTATTATCATCTGCCAAAAAGTGGAGTATTGTCCTCTTTCATATTTCATTAGGGAAGAAACAATAATAGAAATAGAGGTAATTGAACAATTATGTAAACAGTAGAAAGGGCACATAATGAAGTTAAAAATGTAATTGGCAACAGCACCAGATACATAATTGTTTCCTTCTCTCTCCCGCTCGATGAATTTTCAGTAATACAGAAGATGGTAAAAATAGACCCAAAAGACCTGTATATTGTGTTTAAACACGAACTGTGTAATGCCCGTTTAAAACGAGGCATGATTATGACAACGCAGTTCTGCGTCAGTACTACGTCAGCAACATGCTTACTTATTGATACACCGACTGAGAGTGGCGTCGAACAAAAAGTGAATGTAAAAAATGACCATTGCAATCGTAGGTGTGAATTACAGATACATGCACCAATTTCCTTCACAGACATAACTGACGTAATGACGCTATCGAAATAACGCCTAGTCTTCAACAGGCATAACAAACTCACCTTGGATATTTGATTGGGTATTCTGGGGTTCAGTCTTGACAAATATGACAGAACTGTTTGCAAGTCCATCCACAGACAAACCTTCTGCTATACAAGTAAAGACTGTGCCAGTTCTCGTCTCATTGACTGACCCTGCCATCATCAACGTCTGATCAAACGTCCCATCTCCACGTTCCTCGAACATCGACGTCAGATCGTAGTGCATCCCGACATTGGTTCCATTCGTCATCCAAGTGAGAGAAACCTTCGACTTTGCTCCAGACAATGAACAGTTGAGTTGAAAACTGGTTTGGTCGTCGGGGACATTGTGTACACATAGTGTTTCCCGCAGATCTTCGGATTGGTTCAAATTGGTTAAATGTTCGCATGGCTTTATGGTGACGTATTTCTGGTTGGCATAAACTGCAGGGAAAAAACAAAAACAAGAGAGAGTGAGAGAGAATGGGGTGCAAAGAGGAAAAGAGAAAGGAGCGATCAAAATACTTGGCTGACTTTGTTATAATTGTTTTTATGTCTCTCTACTGCGTTAAGTTTTCTGTAATCCACGCAAAATCGGTATGTGTTGTCTTTCTTCTTCACCATGACGATTGGACTTGACAATAGGCTAGCTGTAGCTCTCTTCAATGATGCCTCTTTGCAGGAGATCATCTACCCGTTTCTTAATTTCCACTCTCATCGCAGGTGAAGTTCGGTAAGCCCTCGTATCGGAGTATCTGTGGAGGTGTTGATGTGGTGATGGATAATGTTAGTTTGACCAATATCTTGGGATGTTGCTCTGAAAATATCACTGTATGTTGGAAGGAGTTGTTCTGCTTTCTCGTAATTTGTTTTTGTGAGTTCTGAAGTGGTTAAGTTTACTATCAAGCCTAACGTGTTCAAATAATGAATGTCAAGGAGAGCTTGGGGAAGGCATGCAGCCTGTCAGGCGTCATACTCCATAAAGGGCAAGAAATGTGTTGTGACATAAACTCTCAAAAGAAGGAAACGTACGTGCTCTTTTACGTGCAACATTCATGCCAGAGTGAGTGTTTGTGTGACTGCGTGGGTGTGTGTGTGTGGGTGTCTGGGGGTGGGCATAGGAAGGGTTCCATCATATACTCAGATCAGATTTAACTCATCTTTCCTCCTTGTAGTACAAATAATGAAAAAACTCACCATATACATAAGTGTGATTTGAGTAAGTCAGGCCCGAAGCAATATCAGAAACTCTACAGAAATACCGACCACCATCATGCATCTTGACGGGTGTGATGATGAGAGAAAAGTCATCACTGATGTTAAAGCGTCCCTCATCAACCCCAGGGCCACACCTACTGCCGACGTGAAAGTATGTGTCCAGTTGCACGATAGTATCTCCTCCATCTTCGCCGTGACCATTTTCTTTAGTCCAGTAGATCCCGTATACGCTTTGTGTGTAATGACAGGGTAAGATGGCTGTAGTGCCGTTGACAAGTGAAGCAGTTGGCTTTGTTCCGACACTGAAAGCATCTGCTGCTATTCAAAGTAGACAGAGAATACATCTACAAGTAAATGGTATTTAGGGGGAAAGCAATGGTTTTGAAAATAAAATAAAAGCTTTAGGTCGGTTTTGTGTAATGGATGATGTATGGATAGGTTTTTATATTGTTGTGTCTACTTATCGACAAGACTAGTGTAAAACATTAATATCGAACGGACTGTTTAAAATAATCAAGTCGTTATCATGACTTTCATAACTAACCCATCCAAGACATGTTTAAATTAGAATCGGGAATTTGTAGAAATGTATGCAGGTATATGAGGAAGTATAGTAGGCCGGAATCGCTAAAAAAAATCGCGCACTTTTTCTAAAATCACCAAATTTAATCACCAAATTTGGAATATTTGAGAAGTATCAGATAAAACAGCAATTCCCAAAACGGCTTAATGTGGTAATTTTTCATGATAATTTAACTCTTGTACAACTGGATAGATAAAATTAGCACTCAAAAGAAAAATTTGGACACCATCGCTAAGTGGAAAGCGGTTGTAGAGGTCAGTGGAAATGCGTCCATGCATTCAAGAGCATGTGATGTACCCGGTATTAGAGCGAAGCTGTTCCGATTTGGTCGAGTGGATTAACATATCAAAAACGTTTGGGTCACTGAACAGTGCTTGTTTTATTACCAAAAAAAATTTCTATGGAGAATGACGTGAAAAACATGTCATTTTTTACTTCCATCTTCATTCTGCTAAAAGTACCACATATTTTGCCTAGTTTGACTAGTATAATACGACAAAGACTATGTTCTTTCGGGTAAGGCAAACATATTACAATTTCGTAATATGATTTACTATCGCGTTTTATTTGTTAAAGTAGTAAATTTACTGTTATTTTCAGCTCGTTTTCTGTGTTTAATCAACGGGTCGGGCGCAAGAGCTTTGTTACCATGTCACAATTTGGCATACCGCCTTCTTCTAATTTTTATATAGTTTGAAAAATTCATTTTTCTATGTAATTCTATCTTTCCAACCATATAAGACCCATATAAGACTCGTTTAGATCGATCAATGTTATTCCCCGCGTATATGGCGCGCCGTTTGACCAATAAATCAGATAAACATTGTTTATCGCCGAAAAACACTGTTTATCGTCGAAAAACACTGTTTATCGAGCGATAAACAGTGTTTATCGAGGGAAACTATGTTTATCGACTGATAAACACAGTTTCTCTTGATAAACACTGTTTATCGGCGATAAACACTGTTTTTCGGCGATAAACAGTGTTTATCGAGATAAACTCTGTTTATCGACTGATAAACACAGTTTCTCTAGAGTACAAATAATGATAAAACTCACCATATACCGTCACATAAGTGTGATTTGAGTAAGTCAGGCCCGAAGCAATATCAGAAACGCTACAGAAATACCGACCACCATCATGCATCTTGACGGGTGTGATGATGAGAGAAAAGTCATCACTGATGTTAAAGCGTCCCTCATCAACCCCAGGGCCACACCTACTGCCGACGTGAAAGTATGTGTCCAGTTGCACGATAGTATCTCCTCCATCTTCGCCGTGACCATTTTCTTTAGTCCAGTAGATCCCGTATACGCTTTGTGTGTAATGACAGGGTAAGATGGCTGTAGTGCCGTTGACAAGTGAAGCAGTTGGCTTTGTTCCGACACTGAAAGCATCTGCTGCTATTCAAAGTAGACAGAGAATACATCTACAAGTAAATGGTATTTAGGGGGAAAGCAATGGTTTTGAAAATAAAATAAAAGCTTTAGGTCGGTTTTGTGTAATGGATGATGTATGGATAGGTTTTTATATTGTTGTGTCTACTTATCGACAAGACTAGTGTAAAACATTAATATCGAACGGATTGTTTAAAATAATCAAGTCGTTATCATGACTTTCATAACTAACCCATCCAAGACATGTTTAAATTAGAATCGGGAATTTGTAGAAATGTATGCAGGTATATGAGGAAGTATAGTAGGCCGGAATCGCTAAAAAAAATCGCGCACTTTTTCTAAAATCACCAAATTTAATCACCAAATTTGGAATATTTGAGAAGTATCAGATAAAACAGCAATTCCCAAAACGGCTTAATGTGGTAATTTTTCATGATAATTTAACTCTTGTACAACTGGATAGATAAAATTAGCACTCAAAAGAAAAATTTGGACACCATCGCTAAGTGGAAAGCGGTTGTAGAGGTCAGTGGAAATGCGTCCATGCATTCAAGAGCATGTGATGTACCCGGTATTAGAGCGAAGCTGTTCCGATTTGGTCGAGTGGATTAACATATCAAAAACGTTTGGGTCACTGAACAGTGCTTGTTTTATTACCAAAAAAAATTTCTATGGAGAATGACGTGAAAAACATGTCATTTTTACTTCCATCTTCATTCTGCTAAAAGTACCACATATTTTGCCTAGTTTGACTAGTATAATACGACAAAGACTATGTTCTTTCGGGTAAGGCAAACATATTACAATTTCGTAATATGATTTACTATCGCGTTTTATTTGTTAAAGTAGTAAATTTACTGTTATTTTCAGCTCGTTTTCTGTGTTTAATCAACGGGTCGGGCGCAAGAGCTTTGTTACCATGTCACAATTTGGCATACCGCCTTCTTCTAATTTTTATATAGTTTGAAAAATTCATTTTTCTATGTAATTCTATCTTTCCAACCATATAAGACCCATATAAGACTCGTTTAGATCGATCAATGTTATTCCCCGCGTATATGGCGCGCCGTTTGACCAATAAATCAGATAAACATTGTTTATCGCCGAAAAACACTGTTTATCGTCGAAAAACACTGTTTATCGAGCGATAAACAGTGTTTATCGAGGGAAACTATGTTTATCGACTGATAAACACAGTTTCTCTTGATAAACACTGTTTATCGGCGATAAACACTGTTTTTCGGCGATAAACAGTGTTTATCGAGATAAACTCTGTTTATCGACTGATAAACACAGTTTCTCTAGAGTACAAATAATGATAAAAACTCACCATATACCGTCACATAAGTGTGATTTGAGTAAGTCAGGCCCGAAGCAATATCAGAAACGCTACAGAAATACCGACCACCATCATGCATCTTGACGGGTGTGATGATGAGAGAAAAGTCATCACTGATGTTAAAGCGTCCCTCATCAACCCCAGGGCCACACCTACTGCCGACGTGAAAGTATGTGTCCAGTTGCACGATAGTATCTCCTCCATCTTCGCCGTGACCATTTTCTTTAGTCCAGTAGATCCCGTATACGCTTTGTGTGTAATGACAGGGTAAGATGGCTGTAGTGCCGTTGACAAGTGAAGCAGTTGGCTTTGTTCCGACACTGAAAGCATCTGCTGCTATTCAAAGTAGACAGAGAATACATCTACAAGTAAATGGTATTTAGGGGGAAAGCAATGGTTTTGAAAATAAAATAAAAGCTTTAGGTCGGTTTTGTGTAATGGATGATGTATGGATAGGTTTTTATATTGTTGTGTCTACTTATCGACAAGACTAGTGTAAAACATTAATATCGAACGGATTGTTTAAAATAATCAAGTCGTTATCATGACTTTCATAACTAACCCATCCAAGACATGTTTAAATTAGAATCGGGAATTTGTAGAAATGTATGCAGGTATATGAGGAAGTATAGTAGGCCGGAATCGCTAAAAAAAATCGCGCACTTTTTTCTAAAATCACCAAATTTAATCACCAAATTTGGAATATTTGAGAAGTATCAGATAAAACAGCAATTCCCAAAACGGCTTAATGTGGTAATTTTTCATGATAATTTAACTCTTGTACAACTGGATAGATAAAATTAGCACTCAAAAGAAAAATTTGGACACCATCGCTAAGTGGAAAGCGGTTGTAGAGGTCAGTGGAAATGCGTCCATGCATTCAAGAGCATGTGATGTACCCGGTATTAGAGCGAAGCTGTTCCGATTTGGTCGAGTGGATTAACATATCAAAAACGTTTGGGTCACTGAACATGCAGTGCTTGTTTTATTACCAAAAAAATTTCTATGGAGAATGACGTGAAAAACATGTCATTTTTTACTTCCATCTTCATTCTGCTAAAAGTACCACATATTTTGCCTAGTTTGACTAGTATAATACGACAAAGACTATGTTCTTTCGGGTAAGGCAAACATATTACAATTTCGTAATATGATTTACTATCGCGTTTTATTTGTTAAAGTAGTAAATTTACTGTTATTTTCAGCTCGTTTTCTGTGTTTAATCAACGGGTCGGGCGCAAGAGCTTTGTTACCATGTCACAATTTGGCATACCGCCTTCTTCTAATTTTTATATAGTTTGAAAAATTCATTTTTCTATGTAATTCTATCTTTCCAACCATATAAGACCCATATAAGACTCGTTTAGATCGATCAATGTTATTCCCCGCGTATATGGCGCGCCGTTTGACCAATAAATCAGATAAACACTGTTTATCGCCGATGAACACTGTTTATCGTCGAAAAACACTGTTTATCGAGCGATAAACACTGTTTATCAAGCGACAAACACTGTTTATCGAGAGAAACTATGTTTATCAACTGATAAACACAGTTTCTCTCGATAAACAATGTTTATCATCGAAAAACAGTGTTTATCGCCGATAAACAGTGTTTATCGAGAGAAACTGTGTTTATCAGTCGATAAACAGAGTTTATCTAGATAAACACTGTTTATCGCCGAAAAACAGTGTTTATCGCCGATAGACAGTGTTTATCAAGAGAAACTGTGTTTATCAGTCGATAAACATAGTTTCCCTCGATAAACACTGTTTATCGCTCGATAAACAGTGTTTTTCGGCGATAAACAGTGTTTTTCGGCGATAAACAATGTTTATCTGATTTATTGGGCAAATGGCGCGCACTCGTACTCCAGATCAGAGCCGTATGCACTACTCCGCACGTTAGTCAGGTGGCTTGGTGAAATTACCGTTACTTAATTGCCTGATAAAATAAAAGCACCATTTTTGGTACAGGGCTACCTTAAGACCTACTTAACGATATTAGGCTAAGAGCCCCCGGCAAAAATGTCAATTTAAGGGTGTGGGGCGCGGGCGTCCTTTTGGAGCCCCCAAATAATTTCATAACATTGATTTGTTGTTGTACAAATGCCATTTTTGGTACAGGGCTTCCTTAGGACCTACTGAACGATATTGGGGTAGGAGCCCCCGGCAAGAATATCATATAAGGATGTCGGGCGGGGGCGCGCCTCGTAGCCCCCAAATAATTTATAAGGTAATATAAAATTGATTTGTTCTTGTACAAATGCCATTTTTGGTACACGGCTTCCTTAGGACCTACTGAACGATATGAGGGTAGGAGCCCCCGGCAAGAATATCATATAAGGGTGTCGGGCGGGGGCGTCGCCTCGTAGCCCCCAAATAATTTATAAGGTAATATAACATTGATTTGTTCTTGTACAAATGCCATTTTTGGTACAGGGCTTCCTTAGGACCTACTGAACGATATGAGGGTAGGAGCCCCCGGCAAGAATATCATATAAGGGTGTGGGGCGTAGTCCACAAATAATTTAAAGGTAATATACCATTGAGTTTTTGTTGTACAAACGCCATAGTTAGTTATGCTCCTCTCCTACCATCATTCAGCAGGTCCTAATGAAGCCCTGTACCAAAAAAGGCGTTTGTACAACAAAAACTCAATGTTATATTACCTTATAATTATTTGTTGGCTACGAAGCGACGCCCCCGCCCCACACCTCTATATAATATTCTTGCCGGGGACTCCTAGGCCTACCATAATATCGTTCAGTAGTTCCTAAGGAAGCCCTGTACCAAAAATGGTAATTTCACCAAGCCACCTGACTAACCGAGTAGTGCATACGGCTCTGATCTGGAGTACGAGTGCGCGCCATTTGCCCAATAAATCAGATAAACATTGTTTATCGCCGAAAAACACTGTTTATCGTCGAAAAACACTGTTTATCGAGCGATAAACAGTGTTTATCGAGAAAAAATATGTTTATCGACTGATAAACACAGTTTCTCTTGATAAACACTGTTTATCGGCGATAAACAGTGTTTATCGGCGATAAACAGTGTTTATCTGATTTATTGGTCAAACGGCGCGCCATACGCGTATCCAAGCTGTAAGACCATCACATCTTTGCCGAGCGAAAGCTTTTGGTGAGATGATTCAGTTTCAGAACTGTGTCGCCTATAGTCTCTGTAACGGTCCACGCACTAAATACAATGCACCGTGGTGGAGCGGCACCGGCTGCACAGAGATACGGGATATGTAATCTCTTGTGTGCACAGAGCGTGACTGCATTTCTTCAATTCCAATAGGTAAGGGTCCATTTAGCTCCAAACGTTTTGATATGAACATTTATTCGGTAATATAGACCGCTGGAACTTGAAATAAGGAAACACATTAGCAAACTGTTCTTTACCTTTTGATCCGTTGAGTAGCTTCGATCCAGCCATCTGAACAGATCTTTTAGAAAGTGGCCTGCTGGATCCTGGTAACATAAAGAAGATCGCGAGACTGTTTACTGTAGCTAAGTCTACTATTAGGCCTAACGTGTTTAGACAAATAAAATAAAGGAAAGCTTGTGGTGACGGGTGTGATGATAACAGACAAGTCATTACTGACGTTAAAGCGTCCCTCCTCAAATACTTTTAGCCAGATTTAACTCGCCTTTCCTCTTTGAAGCAGAAATGAATGATCGAAACTCACCATATACCGTCACATAAGTGTGATTTGAGTAAGTCAGGCCCGAAGCAATATCAGAAACTCTACAGGAATACCGACCACCATCATGCATCTTGACGGGTGTGATGATGAGAGACCAGTCATCACTGATGTTAAAGCGTCCCTCATCAACCCCACGGCCAAACCTACTGCCGACGTTAAAGTATGTGTCCAGATACACGATAGTATCTCCTCCAGGATTGATGTTGCAATTTTCTTTAGTCCAGGAGATCGAGTATACGCTTTGTGTGTAATGACAGGGCAAGATGGCTGTAGAGCCGTTGACAAATGAAGCAGTTGGCTTTGTTCCGACACTGGAATCATATGCTGCTATTCAAAGAACACAGAGAGCACATTTACAAGTAACTGTTATATATAGGGAAAGCAACTTTTCTTTTTTTTTAACAGCAAAAAAAGAAAATTTAGTCGGTTTGGTGTTATGGATGGTATATATAGATAGTGTTTTGTTTATTGTTGTGTCTACTTACCGAGAAGTGTAAAAAAATTAATATCGAATAGACTGTTGAGAATTAGGAAGTCGTACTATCATGACAACCTAAACTAACCCATCCAAGACATAGTGTCAATTAGAATCGGGAATTTGTAGTAATGTATGCAGGTATATTTATGTGGAAGTATAGTAGGCCGGAATCGCTGAAAAAATCGCGCACTTTTGTCTAAAATCACCAATTTTAATCACCGAATTGAACACATTTGTGAAGTAGCCTATAGGCTATATCAGTCAATATAATAGCACTTCCAAAAACGGTTTAATGTGGTAATTCCCTCTCTATTTCTCTTTCTCTCTGTGTCTCTCTTCTTCCGCTCAACCCCCCTTCCCCCTCTCTCTATCTCTCTCTCTCCATCCCTTCCTTATTTATCCAAATGCGGATCCATGCAAGATTATTATTTTTTAATTTTTTTTTAGTGTTTGTTTTTTGGGTGGAAGGGGGCACCTGTTGGGACTTGTGTGCTAAAGGTTTTTTTTTTAACTTTAAGGGGCCGGGCCGTTTGTGCCCTCCAAGTAAATCCACCAGTGCTCCCCTCTCTTTCTCCCCTGTTACACCCACAAATGTAATAACGCCCACAAATGTAATAACACTTTACCCACAAATGTAATAACACCCACAAATGTAATAACACTTTACCCACAAATGTAATAAATTTCACCCACAAATGTAATAACCACTTTACCCACAAATGTAATAATTTTGAATCACCCACAAATGTAATAATGACTTTACCCACAAATGTAATAAATTTGAAGGGATATTTTGTCGAATTTGTTCAAAACTAAAACCCTGTAATAAAGCATGGGTATAGCGCGCAGTCTTTACTCCAGACCCGGTTATTTCAAAAATTTAAAAATCTTCAAAACTAAGACCCCATAATCCTTTTCCTGTGGAATAACATGAGAATCGAGCGTAGTCTTTCCTCCAGACCCGGTCATTTCAAAAATAAAAACAATAAAAAAAAAAACAAAAATTCAAATCTAAGACCCAACAATCCTCCAAACTAAGACCCTGTAATAAAGCATGGGTTTAGAGCGTTGTCTTTACTCCACACCCGGTTATTTAAAAAAAAAAAAAAAAAAAAAAAACATTAACTTTAAAACTAAGGCTCCACCATCTTCCAAACTATAAGACCCTGTGATAAAGCATGGGTTTAGAGCGTAGTCTTTACTCCAGACCCGTTTAATTTAAAAAAAAATCTTCAAAACTAAGACCCCATCATCTTATTCATGTGGAATAACATGAGTATTGAACGTAGTCTTTCCTCTAGACTCGGTTATTTCAAAAACAAAACAAAACAAAAACAAAAACAAAAACTTTAAAATTAAGACCCACCATCTTCCAAACTAAGATCCTGTAATAAAGCATGGGTTTAGAGCATAGTTGTTCTTCCAGACCCGGTTATTTCAAAAATAAAAACAATAAAAAACAAAACAGAAAATTCAAATCTAAGACCCAACAATCCTCCAAACTAAGACCCTGTAATAAAGCATGGGTTTAGAGTGTTGTCTTTACTCCACACCCGGTTATTTCAAAAATAAAACAAAACAAAACAAAACAAAACATTAACTTTAAAACTAAGGCCCCACCATCTTCCAAACTATAAGACCCTGTGATAAAGCATGGGTTTAGAGGGAAGTCTTTACTCCAGTCCCGTTTAATTAAAAAAATAAAAATCTTCAAAACTAAGACCCCATCATATTATTCCTGTGGAATAACATGAGTATTGAGCGTAGTCTTTCCTCCAGACCCGGTTATTCAAAAGTTTAAAAAAAAAAACTTTTAAACTAAGACCCCACCATCTTCCAAACTAAGACCATGTAATAAAGCATGGGTTTAGAGCGTAGTTTTTCTTCCAGACCCGGTTATTTCAAAACTGTTTAAAAATCTTCAAAATTAAGACCCCATCATCTTATTCCTGTGGAAGAACGTTGTTGTTGTTGTTTTTGTTTTATTGTCGTGTTTCATTCAATTATGAATATTTACGCCGAATTCAAATCACATTAATTAAATTTAAGAGGGAGCAGGAGAAAGAAAGAAAAAAAAAATCTACGCTGCTCAATTTTTCGCAATTTTGGAGATCCCAGACAGGCTGTCAGCATAAATCGTTGACTATTATGTTTGTATCTTGTGCATTGAACAGGCTTCTCGGCTTGCATGTATGCGTATGCGCAGCCTAGGCCCCTCCAATACCAACCATGACTATGCGATGCCTGTCGGTGGGATTGTCTCCTTTCCGGGAAATAAGACAAAACAAAAAGAAAAAGAAGAAGAAATGGATTGCATTATATGATTTAAACTGAAAATCAAGTTTCAAAATCTCAAATTATGCAGACATTCTGGGCTTTGTGCAAGGTGCAGTTAGTAAAGTGACATACCTTTCCTTAATTGAGTATTGAGCGTAGTCTTTCCTCCAGACCCGGTTATTCAAAAGTTAAAAAAACAAAAAACAAAACAAAACAAAACAAAACAAAACAAAACAAAAACCTTTTAAACTAAAACCCCTCCATCTTCCAAATTAAGACCCGGTAATAAAGCATGGGATTAGAGCGAAGTCTTTACTTCAGACTCAGTTATTTAGAAAAAAATGAAAAATCTTCAAACTAAGACCTCACCATCTCATTCCTGTGGAATAACATGGGTATAGGGCGTAGTCTTTCCTCCAGACCCGGTTATTTCAAAATAAATAGAAATTTAAACAAATCTTCGAAACTAAGACCCACCATCTTATTCCTCTTTTTTTTCATTTAAAAATAAATTACATTATTACATATGTGGATACAACACGTCACAAATAAATGATTGGTCGGCGGTCACACGAACTGACGAATCAGTCAAAATGGTCCATATATATAACACACAGAGGAGGGACCGATTCGATGGTTCGTTGACCGTCGACGATTTTTTAATCATGTAAATATTCTAACGCCCACAAATATCCTGGAATTCAATGTTCGTAGACGCTGATTGTTTTATGCATGTGATTATGAAATATGTTCACGATATGTAACATATATATATATATATATATATGTACGTTATTAGTGACATTGAAACGTTGGATTGCGATGTTATATTTTCATGAGTGCGTGAATGAATTACCTTTCTTCATGTGATGAACGTATCAATTACTTATACTGAAGACTACCAATTGGTACGCGGTACACGGTGTGAATTCATGAGAACGAAATTTATTCAAAGGCAAATACAAACAAAACACATTTATATTACAGTTTTCCCTACTTCTGAAACACTCAAGCAGCTATATAAACAAGAACAAGTCTGAAATGATAATCGGTTAACAAGCAAATAACAACGCATACTTTCATATAACAAATCATAAATAGCTGTATAACGAGATCACGCGAAACATATTTGCATGTTTTGAATGAACGATTGCAGAACCCTTTGACTGATAAAATATCTATATACTCTCTCATCAATGTGAGTAAATTGCAGAGGTTATGGTTTTATAGTGATGCAATGATGGATACATAGATTTTGTAAGATAGAAAGTATTTTATTCCAAACGAATGAAGAGGTTGTTTCATTAATATACAGACGGTAACAGAACCAAAATAATTATTACGTATAAAAGGTGGAGTAACTCACATGTCTTTTACAAGCAAACAAGGTTATAATTTGGGCAATATTGAACCTGATAACATCAACTGAACTTGATATAAAACGCAAACAACCTAACACGTGACAATTCTTCTAAGCTAGGAAAAACAAGAGAACAAGATGCCG
This sequence comes from Mesocentrotus franciscanus, assembly GCA_037976565.1. Classification (NCBI taxonomy): domain Eukaryota; kingdom Metazoa; phylum Echinodermata; class Echinoidea; order Camarodonta; family Strongylocentrotidae; genus Mesocentrotus; species Mesocentrotus franciscanus. The sequence goes on along the minus strand of CP137667.1, from coordinate 12,475,431 downwards.
AAATACTAAATGTACCTGGCTTTCTGTAACTTAGTATTTGTCCATATAAAACTACTTAACACGTACAACTCCAAAAGTTTTTCAGTAATACTTTTCAGATGCTTCAAGAGTAGACGGAGTTGAAATGAAGTATGACTGATCAAATTAAACGGGTCTGGAGTAAAGACTACGCTCTAAACCCATGCTTTATCACAGGGTCTTATAGTTTGGAAGATGGTGGGGCCTTAGTTTTAAAGTTAATGTTTTGTTTTGTTTTATTTTTGAAATAACCGGGTGTGGAGTAAAGACAACGCTCTAAACCCATGCTTTATTACAGGGTCTTAGTTTGGAGGATTGTTGGGTCTTAGATTTGAATTTTTTGTTTTGTTTTTAATTGTTTTTTATTTTTGAAATAACCGGGTCTGGAAGAAAAACTACGCTCTAAACCCATGCTTTATTACCGGGTCTTAGTTTGGAAGATGGTGGGGTCTTAGTTTAAAAGTTTTTGTTTGTTTTTTTACTTTTGAATAACCGGGTCTGGAGGAAAGACTTCGCTCAATACTCGTGTTATTCCACAGGAATAAGATGATGGGGTCTTAGTTTTGAAGATTTTTTTTTAATGAAACGGGTCTGGAGTAAAGACTACGCTCTAAACCCATGCTTTATCACAGGGTCTTATAGTTTGGAAGATGGTGGAGCCTTAGTTTTAAAGTTAATGTTTTGTTTTGTTTTGTTTTATTTTATTTTGAAATAACCGGGTGTGGAGTAAAGACAACGCTCTAAACCCATGCTTTATTACAGGGTCTTAGTTTGGAGGATTGTTGGGTCTTAGATTTGAATTTTTTGTTTTGTTTTTTATTGTTTTTTATTTTTGAAATGACCGGGTCTGGAGGAAAGACTACGCTCGATTCTCATGTTATTCCACAGGAAATTATGGGGTCTTAGTTTTGAAGATTTTTTAAATTTTTGAAATAACCGGGTCTGGAGTAAAGACTGCGCGCTATACCCATGCTTTATTACAGGGTTTTAGTTTTGAACAAATTCGACAAAATATCCCTTCAAATTTATTACATTTGTGGGTAAAGTCATTATTACATTTGTGGGTGATTCAAAATTATTACATTTGTGGGTAAAGTGGTTATTACATTTGTGGGTGAAATTTATTACATTTGTGGGTAAAGTGTTATTACATTTGTGGGTGTTATTACATTTGTGGGTAAAGTGTTATTACATTTGTGGGCGTTATTACATTTGTGGGCGTTATTACATTTGTGGGTGTAACACCCCCCTCTCTCTCTCTCTCTTTCTCTCTTTTTTTTTCCTCGTTCATATTAATGTTCGTATCAATGGCACTGCATTTGATCTAAGACCCTTAGATAAATTATTTAGAAATTGTTTGAATGAAAGATCTAGAGAGTATTACAACGGGGGAAAAGTAGTTCTCTATAACTTGAACATTGAACAGTGATTAAATTGTCTTGCTGCAGAGATGGTTATAATGATTATGGTTGTCGAATTAGATTGAGATCATTTCATGAGTGATTGGAAATATGGAGCACGCGAAGATTACCATCGATGGACAATCGATATAACGTTCAAGACATAACCAAAACGTGTTAAAATAATGTGTATTCCCCCAATTCTCAAGCTCGACATTTTTAAAGGGCAAATGCCTTTATCACGAGTGGGTACCTCATATACAAGTCGAGAATAGAGTGGTGAAGTGTGACGTCATCAAAAATATATTTTTGGAATTTCTCAATTTGTTCTTCATTTTCCGAAAGAGCACCAAAAATAATGTCCAAATGTCGAAAACTAATTGAATATGTTAAGTATTGGCTGAGATATGACCATATGAATAACAAGATTGCCTATGGGAACTTAGTGTTATATTGCTCTGGCTCCTAATGTTATGAGATGCAAATTATTTGGGTTTTTTCAACTGTTAATTTATACAAGGAGTACTATTCTGTGAAAAGTTGCAGCTGCTGAGAATTTTTTCTTCTAATAATTATGTAATTTTTATGTTTCCTTAAAAGCAATTAATCGAATGCATGAAATCAAAAAGTGTAATTCTTACTTTTTGTATCAATCTTCCCTTTTATCCGTTTCCTTCTCCCTCTGACATATTTTGCCACCTCACTTTTCGTCACAGACTATTTTTTCCATTCCATTTATGTTTTTATACCAGACCTCCAATTATTTTTTATCCAAAGATGGCTCTCCTATTTAGTTCTTTTATACTTTTCTGCGACAACAATCGATTAAAAAACTTCTTTACATAATTCGTCTTTCTTTATTATCATCATCGTTCTTCCCCATGCCCTCATTATTCTTTCCCCAGTAATTTAGTCCCTCTTTTTTCTGGAATCAGGATCAAGTGCCTGTCTATAAGAGCTGAAATATCAAAGAGCGTATTTAAACGTAAAAATTGCTTTCTTTTATATCAAAGATATGCACAAATCTGTTGAATGCTAATCTCAGCTATATTGCAGTTTTCGGTACCAACACAGATACCCTTAATACAAATCGACCAAAATAAGTTTTATTTGTAGAGGTGTCACGGTATAGTGGATACGTCACCAGGCTGTGGATCACATGGTTCGCGGTTTGACTCCCACCGCGACACTAATGTCCTTTGGCGAGACATCAACCTGCATTTGCCACTTTCCACCCAGGTGATGTAAAGTGGTACCCGGTAGGAAGAAATTCAGGAAATGCCAGAGCACCCTATCAGGGCCGCTCGGCTAATACCGGGGAAATAATAGTACAGCGCTTAGAAACATTGGTCTAAAGCGCTATATAAGTGTTACCGTCATTGCAACAAAATGAATTACAACTGTTATGGACAGTGCTCTCGATCTCGCTGCTCTAGTCTCTGCTTATAACAGTACCCCCGTGGAACTGCGTTTACGATGAGCGTTTACGATGAGCGTTTCAAAACGCTCATTCTGCCTTCAAAATGAAGCATAAACGCACTCTTAGTTTCTCTCTCTCTCGTCCTTTAACCATCCATGCAAATAAACAAAGCATAGGTGGCAGAAGAGATGGAGTGGATGAATTTCATTTCTATTCGTTAACTCTTTTAGGGTGCGTTTATGCTTAAATTTGAAGGCAGAATGAGCGTTTTGAAACACTCATCGTAAACGCTCATCGTAAACGCAGTTCCACGGGGGTACTGTTCATGCTCCCTTCTCCAGGCGAATTCGGGCTCTGTATCTGGATTCACATGCTACGTTGACCCCGGGAGGGCAGGTCAAGTTTGGGCGCGATTTTTTCGAATATGCTTTGTAGGCACTGCATAGGCAGGAGCACTGTATAATTAAGGAGATACACAGCAGATGACCATCAACTCACGAGATATGGTGTAGCAAATATATGATGCAACGGGTAATGCCTAACCCGTGTTAGGCATCTTGCTATAATTATATGCTTTGTAGGCACTGCACAGACAGCATTTCTGCAGACCAGGCGGCCACTGCTTGTACGTGTATGCGATATGCGTTAACATAAAAAGAAGAAGTAAAAGAATAAAAGTACACAAACAAGAGAAATAAAATTTGAAAAATAGAAGGAAAAAAAGAACAACAAATAATCTCAAAATAGAAAAGAAAAGACTAAGTATCAAATTATGTTTTCATTAGCATCTATTTACAACCCCAATATCCCATGGATTTTCCACGAGTCCTGCTAGTTATAGATTTTCACGTGAACCGAAAACACGTTTATGATGACGTCATTTAAACGCGTTTACAAATGATTGTGCGTTTATGCTTCCCCAGAAACCGTCTTTTTGGAGAAACGCCGATCCAAAACGCACCTTTTTGTGAGTTTACGATCGCCGTTTATCGGTAATTCTACGAAAATGAGAAAGGACGCAACCGTGTTTTGAACTAAACACGTATCAAAAGCCTCATTCTGGCCTGAAAAGGTAAAGCATAAACGCACCCTTAGTAATACGAAGGACATTGTGCTCTCTAAACGTGGTAATACATGCATATCAGAACGCTTGGAAATTTGGAAGGCGACTGCAAAGATTGGAGAAAAAGTCTGTCGATTTTGGATTTTCCCGTCTTTATATAGGGAGCTATATTCATACTGTTTTCGAGCAGGCCGACCTTCCAGCAAGAATTCAACCCGACCTCGAGCTAAGGGCAGAGTCTGTCCTCAAACTGAGGACAAAGTCTGGCCTCCGCTCGGGGTAAGTCGGAGGCCGCACGCGACTGAGTGTCTGTCCCCGCCGTGTAATAACATTGTAAACATATATGTAGATCAAGTGAGTTTACATATTATATGAATAGAAGAAGACAAAAATCATTTTTTCCATGTAGAATTTCCAGTTAATATTTTAATAAATGTCAATCAATGAAATAAATGCTCGAATATGTAAAATTGCCAAGTAAAATGCATAATTACCTGAATTAATTGTCGATGGCAGCATCAGTGAAATAAAAAATCCTATCAGCATCATTTTTAGTACGTTATGTTCTCTTAAAATTAATCTGATAGTAGCTGGTAAAAACAGGACTGAGTGTTGCAATCGGGCATTTCCTTCCATCTCACTTTGTATCTCGCTAATCCTAAATTAGTTTTCTTGAAACTGTACTAACATCTCCGAAAGACACACAAAAGGTCTTGATCTTACTCTCATCAAAGCCAGTTGGGGAAAGAAAGAAAGAAAGAAAGTACAAAGTCATAAGCAATGATATCAATCGCGCGCAAAAGCTTATTTGTGATTGGCTGCTCAAATACACGTTAGATCCCGACACGATTTTCAATGAAAGACAAGTTTGGATAAAACGCAACTCGGATTTAGTCCCCGCCCCCCATTCGCCTCCTCACGAACACATATACCGTAGATTTTGTGATGACTTTTTTTAATTTTCTTTAGTACAGGCCTATTTTTGTCTAAGCTCTCAAAACACGTGATGGGTTTGGATACAAAGGCTAGTTATTTTATTAAAAGTGTTCTATTCTTTTGCTAAGCTGAGTGCGCTACTCCCACGGGCAAACTATAGCGAGATAATGCATGTATCTATAAAGGTTTATTGTCGTTTGGTCTACAACCAGTTCGACTACTACCCAATTGGTCTATTCCCATATGGTCTACACTCAGCCTGTCTACTATATTATATGGTCTAATAATCTTATAGTCTACTTCTACTTATCATTTGATATAATGACCACGCAGACGCCGTGTTCCCTGATAACTTTCAGTGATGACCTATCAATGTACGTTTATATAGGCACTAATCGACCATCATATTGCATTTCCCTGCTGGAAAAAAAGATAGAAAGAAAAAGAACATTTAGATATAAAAATACATTTTATCAGTAGTTTTACCTCATTACATTGCACTTAATTGGTTCGAGGATTATTTATCTGATCCTTTTCATTATACTGTTTATAATGATTTTGTTTCATATCATGATAGGCTCCAGTGTGGAGTCACACAGGGCTCCACACTTGACCCTCTATTGTTTCTGATTTATATAAACGATTTATATAATGTTTCATCATTTTTACATTTTGTCCTCTAGCTTTGCAGACGGCACTAATGTAGTGGCTTCTCACAGTGATTTGTATGTACATGTACTTGTAAAAAGACAACAGAAGAATTAGTTAAGGTTATAAATTGGTTTCATGCTAATGAATCGGTAATGAACTACGATAAAATAAATATAATGTACTTTAGTAAAGAAAACATAAAATGTGATAGTTCTGCTGTGCAAATATATATTAACGGTTTTTTTTTCTTCAATTGTTCAAAAACAGTGAAATTGTATCGGCGTAATTTTAGATGATGCATTATCTTTTAACAACCCTCGATGCAACATTGCAAATAAGGTTTCAACAAATATCGGAATTCTCTGTATTAAAGCTTCGTGCATTTTTGCCAGAAAATGAAATGTTAATGCTCCATAACTGCCGTACCTTGCCATATCTACAATATCGTAATATTATTTGGGAGAATGTAGGGACAACAAATCGGAGCCTTTGCATAAATTACAAAAGAAAATACTAAGAATCTGCATAAATTCGTCCTTTAGAGCTCATTCATGTCAATTACTTTTTCGTCTAAAACCCTTGAATATTTATGATATACATACATTTCAAATAGCATCTTTAATGTTTCGTACAATTCAAATTATCGTTCCTTGCTACATCTCCCGAATGTTCGCTATCAATATATTTATTCATTATCACAATACTCGCTCAATTAATAAATTTCATTATCCTAAAGTCATTGCTTAATTCTGTCAGACACAATGGTCCGCGATTGTGGAACAACCTTTCAGATGAAGTCATGAGTTCTACCACTATCTATTCTTTTAAGGCAAAGTTGAAAAATATATATCTTGATGGATATGCAAATAATCCCTTATTTTATTGATGTAGACTTGCCATTACCATCCCCTCCCTCGTACGTTTTTCTGGTATTTGCTGGTATTTGCTGGTGTTTGTCTGCTTTTTTATAGCATGCCAAATAATATGTGGCACAGAATAAACTTTACTGAGTGTAGATCTTGTTTGTTTTTCTGTTTTTTTTTCTTTCCTTTTTTCCTTTTTTTTTTCTTCTGTAATGTATTTGAATTTTGTTGGTATTGTGTATACTTTGGGGATTACGTCTTACAACTAAGTTTTTTGCAAACGTTTTAGTAGTTTCCATTTTGTCCTTAATCACACCTAATTTAACAGTGAATATATTATTGCCGTTGTTGTTTGTTTATGATCGTAATGAAGAATAAATTGAACCATTGAACCATTGAACCATTGCCGTTTGGTCTACAACCAGGGGGTAACCTCCCTAGTCATGCGGACCTCTATTCATAACGTGGAACTTCCTATGCGTGAAGGACTGCAATTCATAAAACGGAGAGGGGGTCACCGTCATAAAGGCATAAGAACCGTTATTCGTAAGGACCGCTATTCATAATGCGAAATCAGGGTCGCTATTCATAAACATGAAAAAGGGGCGATACTCATTATTTATATTGGGGGTCACTACTCTTAAAGACCGCTGTTCATAATACGCATAGCATGAATAGCGACCCTCTTCTCGTATTATGAATAGTGACCCTCTTCTCGTATTATGAATAGCGACCATCTTCTCGTGTTATGAATAGCGACCTCTATGATTATAGTATGAAAGCAGAAAAATATGATAGACAGAATGGCGAAAGTTTTAAGTAAATCGGGCCAAATAAAGTTATGACTATTTAAAATATGAGATCATTATTAAAGTCTATGCGAATCTCAAATCGGCAGTTTTGTCAGTAGATTGTGAAGTTTAGCCGCGGTTAACTCTCCCGTTCGTCGTGTACAAATATATAATTATTATTTTTTCTCTCCTAAGTGCCTTTTCCCTTGGAGTACTACTCAAAATGTATTATGGATATCATGTCACTATAGGTCCTCTAAAGAGAATAGACCCTCCTGAGTCATATATCTTTTAAAAGCTGGACTTTTTAGTCAATTTGTGTGTTGGAGCAAATGGGAAAGTTGTCCGCCACTACATCACAGACGCGCGACCGATTTAGCCAATTTCAAGAGCCCCTACCTACAGTGATTATTCATTTTATTTATTTACAGTTTTTTTTAGCAGGGTTGCCTCTTCAGTTACCAAACTGCTTTCCCCGAGGGCCCTGCAAAATAAAAACAACGTCCAGTATAACAAATATTTACAGACTTAATAAGTACAAATAGAACACATAGATAAGATAAGAAACAATGGTTATAAAAAACAAAGATAAATAATAGTATGAATATAATATTGTAAAGTTTAACTAATTATAAGCAAAATGGTATGATCAAAACATCCAAATGGAAATTATTAAATTATCTAAGTACTGATTACGGCCGTTGTAAGGAAAATGAGGCGATGAATAGGAAAATGTTGAGTGTGATAGATTGAGGAAGAGTACTAACTAGTTCCCAAAGGTCCTCTATGAACATGCTGAAAATGAAATAAAGGATGTAAAGATGAAAAGAAGAAAAACAAGGAACCTGTACCTGTCAGTTATTAATATAATCAAGAAAACATGCAAATTTTATTTATTTATTTATTTATTTATGCATGTTCAAAATTTCACAATTCATTGGAGTTAACATCACATGAAAAAGAATATAATATAACAAATCATTTTCAATTTTACAATCCATTTGAACTGACTTCACGTGAATAAGACAAGTTACAACTATTATACAGTTAAAGGAATGAACACACAAAGGTGATGAAACATAAGCAAATAGAGCTTAAATCATTACAACACCTTTCAAATATATAATATATGACAAATAAGATTCCTAAAGGGTTCTGAACTATTTACACTATTTACAAAGAACAAGAAAAAAATATATATAATTGTTAAGTCTAGTAAAAAAATTATGTTCGATAGAATGAGAAGTAATAATTATATATATATATGTAAGTAATATCTTACATCTGTAAAATGATAATACACTTGAGTGCTCTTGTAAAGGAGTTTGGTGATTTTAAATTTCGAATATTGTTAGGTAGAGAATTCCATACGTCTGGACCCCTATGTCTGATTGATTTCTGGGCTAATGTAGTGTGAGGATTGACCACATGTAAATTCGAAGACTGCCTTGTTGAATATGAGTGAACCATGTTATTAGGTTGGAACATTGAAGGTAAAGAAGTAGGTAACAATTTGATATTGAAACGTAACATAAATATGGCAATTTGGAGGAAGTTAATATCATCAACCTTTAAGCATTTCAGTTGAACAAATAGTGGGGTAGCATGGTCACGATACCCAGCTCGGGTACATTTTGCAGCAGAAGAATATTATTAATCACACACTTGGATGTTGCCCACAAAATATTACAATAGGAGATATGTGGTAAAATTAGACTATTATATAGCATAAGTAATATTCTATCAGAAACAAAACATTTTATTCTATACAGTACGCCAATATTTCTGGAGATTGGTATAACAATGTGCTTTACATGGTCGCTCCAGTCAAGTTTTTCATTGATATAGACACCAAGGAACTTTTTACATGTCTTTTGTTCTATAGAAATATCATCTAGTTTAATATTTAGAGCAAGGTTGTCATTAGATTTTCTACCTCTAAAATGAATATAATTTGTTTTAAGCACATTGAGAGAGAGCACATTACTTCTAAACCATAAAGTCAACTTTGGCAGTTCCGAATTTAGTTTCTGTTCAAGAGTGTTGATTTCACGATGAGACAAGGAAACACTCGTATCATCTGCAAATAAAGTATAATTTAAAGTTTTAGATACATTACAAATATCATTGATATAAATAAGAAATAATAATGGGCCTAGGATGGATCCCTGCGGAACACCACATTTAAGATACAGAATGTCAGAGTTAACAGAGTTATAATAAGTGTATTGTCTTCTCATAGATAAGTAACTCGTAAGCCATTGTAAAGCTATACCCCTTATTCCATAGTGCTCTAGCTTAGAAAGAAGAATTGAATGGTCAAGTTTGTCAAATGCTTTGCTAAGATCCATAAATACACCAATGACATGCTCGTGAGCAGCGAGTGCTCTTGAAACGCGGTCATAACATTTCAGTAGCGCAAGATCTGTAGAATGACACCGCCGAAATCCAAACAAGATCAGGATTCAATGATTCACATTTATCTAAAAAACTGTAATGGTTTACAACAGATCCTCCAGAATGTATAAAATAGAACACTGATGAAAACTTACACATTAATTTACAATCATATTGTCATTTTTAATGTGAAGAGTTTGAAAATCTGAGGATTTCGTTTATAACGGAACAAGAAATCCCATACCAGAGTATGTACATGATCAATTACACATAAAACCTATGGAAGTATGTATCTTACACACACACACACACACATACCTATATAATTATAGAGATAGAGGAAAAAACACACACAAACACATACAAACATACGGAATCCATAAACCTAAATGAATGAATCAATAAATTAAAATTCCCAAAAATGAAATGAATTACCCCAAACAGGCTCCTCGCGCCTACTTTGCTCAGTTGAATACACGATCCTCGAAATTCAATGCACGAAATTTGAAATCGTGCGTACGTAAACGATTTCCCAAGCACGTTTAGGATTGTTTTTCCCCTATACAAATAAATTGAATGCGGATAATTTAAAAAAAAAAGGAATGCCCTACTAAAACTGTCATAATTTTGCCGATAAATTAATTTGAATGCTCATAAATTAAGTCGCGTGTCTCCAAATAAATTACATTGCCATGATTTTAGATTTGAAAGACCTATATTGTCATCGTCATCATCATCATCATCATTCTTCTTCCTACTATTGTTACTAGTAGTAGTATTATTATTATCATTACCATTATTATTAGTCCCTTAACCCTTAACCTTTTTAAACTATTACAAGTGTCGTGGTCTGTTGAGGTGTCGCAACACTATTGCTAAGGCAAGACATTAATCTACATTTTCCACTCTCCACCCAGGTGAAGCAAATTGGTCCCTGCTTTATAGTGGTAGGTGAATAAAATGTATTCATTAATGTACTGGGTGCTCATACTCCCTCCCGCCCCCCCCCCTACCTCCCCCTAAATAAAATCTTCATCCCGAAAATCTCCCCCCCCCCAAACAAAAAAAAACGCAAACACAAACACAAACAAACAAACAAAAAACAAACAAACAAAGCAAGAATAAACAACTAAATATATCAGGAAGCATATTTTTAAAAATGCATGCAAGAACCCTTAGCCACGCCAAGGTAAACCCAAAAGCAACACCTACACAATTAGGTAGAGGCAAATGCACTTTGTTGGTCACATAATTTTATACAGAAAGAAAATGTAGAAACAAAATAACTGAGAAGGTATTTTTTTAATTCTTAGCCACTGTGTCGTCGAGACAAAAAAAAAATTCTATTCCAGAATGACACATCGTTAACTTCTTCTTCATCAAAATGACACAACGACTCGAATCATTAGTGATAAACACCGAGTTTATTTATTTTAAGAAAATAATGTAGTCGTTTTTTTATTTACATTTCGATGTCTTTTCTTGAATATATACTTGTATGTTTGTCATCGTTAAAATTAGATTTGAGATTAAAGATATATTTCGACAGGTGATTTGCGCTGTGTTATTGAACTTGCTTTGTTCCAGAATACGAGGCCTAATGGAATGATTATTTCCTCAAATTGTCAATACAATGCACCTGTCGAATCTATTGAAACTTTGGACCCATTAACGTTGTGAAGTTGTTGGTGCTCAATATTTAGATATCAGAAAGTCAATATCGGCCTTTTGATTGTACTTAGTTTATAAATTAAATGTACTTCTTCCCTTTCAAAGGCTCTTTTTCACATGATTAACTGCATAAAAACTAAAACTACAGGGAGAAGTGAGCCTTATAGTGATTACAATATTTTATTTTTAAAAGTCATAATTTTCTTATTTTCTGTCCGATTTTGTTCAATCTCTCACCAGACCGTTTTCTTTTAGAGTGGTTTGCTATTAAGGTTGGATCTCCGTTTAATGCATAAGTCTTTGCTAAGAGCATCGAGTCACTCACCTGTTACGTATAATTAATATCTAAATATATGTTTTCATTAATCACAATATTAATGTTTGCATGTTCTCTTTATAAATAATACCATCTTCACCCCATGTAAAAGGCAGGTGATTCCGTTTCCGTTGAGACCAGTCTAGCTAACACAAAGACACTTAACTTTTTCTGCTTTGAACAATCATAAGCGTGCCACAAACTCCAAAAATTATGTGTTCTGTCGTTATGTTGATATAGTATATTCTGATAAGGTCATGATGTTTGATCTTACGTCATGTTGACTTCGTCAGTAAAACGCACCAATGAGAAGTCGGTCACCACTATTTTATCTTATCATGAAAGGTATGATTTCAAAGTCTCATACACAATCACATCCCCCCTTCTTTCTCTTCTGTTCGCGTGACAAAGGCAGTGCGCCAGATTCGGCGGGTCAGTCAACGATTACTTTGTGTACATAAGGCATAATAACAATTATTCCTACCTCCTTCTTAATTTAGGCACGCACCTCAGTTTTTGTTAATATTTTATTTTTGTTTAGAAATGAAATGGATACAGATTTGAGGACATCTAGACATTGGGATTAACAAAAGTAATTTAATGTATTGACATTTCACCTTGTCTTAAGCCTCTATTGTGCATATACAAATGAAAATTGGTATAAACACAATTTGTACTAAACTTAACCAAGTTGAATTTGCATGTATAATTGTATATTATTAAATATGAAATAAAATCTGAGCGAAAAACTAGGGACCAATTTTACTTGGCCTAACCGATTTCCATGAACATCCAAAAATCTACATACAAGGTCGATAGAAAATGAATCCATATGAGTCAACTCGGCGGCGACGATCTCGTGTCATAAGCGTAGGAGAGAGGGAGGGGGTACCATGGGAAAGACCCGACAATGGGTGTAGCGAACAAGCGGGAATGGTGAGAGATTTGTACAAAGGGTGGTAAGCTTCTAACTTACCCGAAACCTATGTTCTCTTTCAATAGACAATATTTAAATTTTATGCATACTTTTTAAACAAAAGTTGTTCTTGACAACCTGTAAGCTTACCAGAGGCGTGCCCGACATAGCAACAAGTAATATATGTAGACTGGATTCCTAGTATTGCAGTTCATTCATTAATAACAAGCCAATGGAATAACTCGTCACTAGCTCCCTAGGAAAGAAACATCCATAAATTTGTATATGTTAGTAAACCGGTCTATTAACCAAAGTTCGGTCGCCCATGAGTACATGGCCCTGTTATGGCTATATAGTGCCATATCTTGAAGTGTTCATCTGGTGATCGTATGTACATAACACGAATATAAAAGGCAGGTGTTCTTCGCTTTGCTTGATAACTGTCTGACAGACAAAGACACTTAATACTTCATTTGTTTGCCTACTTCGGCTTGAAATTATCATACGCGTGCCAACAATTCAAAGTTTTAGCGTTTGACTGTTTGGCGTGTTTGATCTAGTTATTTTCATTTGCTTGAACATTTAGAGTTTGAACTTTCAGGCTCCAATATTTATATACGTTATCAGTATAATTACTGTCCGTATAAGATCAGTTACATGTATCTTTAAAAGTGAAGTCCACCCTGATATTAACTCGATTTTTAATACAAGCAGGAAAAAATGAGATAAACAAATTAGTGAAAGTTTGAGCATAATACGATTGTTGAAGTTGTCATCAAAGAGACACAAATTGGCAACACTCTGACGTATCATGCGAGCTCCTCTCCAATTTGCTCTGTTCAGACAATTTCATAAACTTTAATTTTCTAAGTTACTGATGACGGAATAGATTTCAAAACTGGATTTTAACAAACCAGAAACGCCATCAATACACTACATGTGTATATGGTTAACAACTAAATTATTCATACCCCTTGTAAATTTGATGTTTTTCGTGTTTCTCGTAACTCAAGCAATAAAAGTGGACTGCTTAAATTAGGGCCTTTGTTGAATATGTTTAGATGTACACTTTAGCAACATTATCAAGAAACTAAAATCGGGAGAAATCAATTTTCACATGCACATGTACATGGAATTTTAAAAAATACAAACATTTTTAAGGGTATACATTATTAAGTTGTTAATTGTATATGTGTACAGTAAATACAGTTATGGGCAAAAATGTAATTTTTGTTGAAATCAAGTGATAACTTTGGGTTTCAATAACTATTTACTGAAACTATTCACCATAAATTTGAATATGTTAGTAAACCGGTCTACATAACACGAATAAAACAGGCAGGTGTGTTCGCTTTGCTTGATAACTGTCTAACAAAGGCACTTAATACTTCATTTGTTTGCCTACTTCGGCTTGAAATTATCATACGCGTGCCAACAATTCAAAGTTTTAGCGTTTGACTGTTTGGCGTGTTTGATCTAGTTATTTTCATTTGTTTGAACATTTAGAGTTTGATCTTTCAGGCTCCAATATTTATATACGTTATCAGTATAATTACTGTCCGTATAAGATCAGTTACATGTATCTTTAAAAGTGAAGTCCACCCTGATATTAACTCAATTTTTAATAAAAGCGGGAAAAAATGAAATAAACAAATTAGTGAAAGTTTGAGCATAATACGATTAATAATAGGAAAGTTATGAATTTTTGAAGTTGTCATCAGAGAGACACAAATTGGCAACACTCTGACGTATCATGCGAGCTCCTCTCCAATTTGTTCTGTACAGACAATTTCATAAACTTTAATTTTCTTAGTTACTGGTGAGGGGCGGCGGAGCGACTTCCAAAGTGGGGGGGCACCAACAAAAAAGGGCTCTTTCTGAAAAAGGGGCACTTACAAAGGGAAATCTCAAGGCGAAAATATACAATTTTGTAGACATTGGTATATACCCCTACATTGTGATTACACAATGATTTCAATATTTATTTCTCTATATACATCATATTAGATATTGCTTAAGCATCATACTTTGCAGTTGGGTGTGATGGTCTGAATATTCATTTGCGAGCGAGGAAAAAATAAAGATTTGTGAGTCGCAGACGTGCGAAAAATAACATCTTATGAAGAGGAAAACCCCAATCCTAATGGAGGTATAATGAGCACATTCTCATAACGGAAGACTGAAAAGACCTTTGATAAGTAACATAATTATATCATCTATAAATGCGAGCGAGCTTCGGGGGAAATTGCTCTTAGTCTCTTTAAATTAGGGGCACGTTTAATGATGAGAGGAAAAGGGGACATTTATCGAAAGGGACAAGACACTTATTAGAAAAGAAAAAGAGCACGTGTTAATTATCAGAGGTGAAAATGGGGCACTTCTTACACCAGGGATGAAAAAGGCACTTATGAGAATGGCAAATGGGCATTTGTCAAAGGAAAATGGACACCCATCAGATTTTGATAGGTGCATTTATAAGAAGTGAAAAGGGACATTTATGAAAAGGGGATAGGTCCCTTAAAGATAAAGACCAATAAACTGGTCTTGCATTGTGAAAGAAACGTTGTGGAATCGATCAGAAAAGGTTGATCATCTAGCATATAACTATTGGTGTGTACTGCAAGGTTATGGAATCATCAAAATGATAAGAAATTTGGCCCAGTCTTAGCAAAGTTACAAGCACTATACACAGAAAGATGTACATGGGACTACGCGACCACGTGCGCGATATCTATTTGGTCCCAATAGATATAATAATTTTCCAAATATATCAATTAGTAGGCGGTTTCCCGACTTTCCCGGCAAAATTTGTATCATCACGTATTAGTCAAAACATATTCTTCACATGATTGGTAATGAGAGCTTCCATTTCATTTTTTGAGAGAGGGGCGTTTCCAAAACTGGCCTTTATACCTTTAAAGGTCGGGTGACATCCAAATGTAAATTGATTCCTGGTGATGTGCAGGGCTGCATACAACTCATATTTTGTTATTTAAACATCTAAATATATTTCATAGATTTTTAAATATTTTATAAAAATTTTCTCAGACCTACTGGGAAGAGGAAGGGGCACTTACTAGAGATTAAAAAGGGCACTTATGAGAATGAAAAATGGACACTTATTGCAAAGGAAAGGGGTACGTGTCAAAATAAAAGGGGCACTTTACAAAGTAATATGGGCACATGTCAAAGTAAAAGGAGCACGCTGTGTCCCCGGAGCGTCGACTCTGGGTGACGGAATAGATTTGTTTCATACAGGGGGTGTATGACCGACAATTTTCTTAAGGGAAAATGTAGATATTTAAAGTTACATGTGTACAGGGCAAATGAGAGGGGATCTAGCAAGATACGTCAAAGAGTTGCCAATTTGTGCTTGATAAATTGCACCTTCAAAAATTCACAACTTTCTTATTTTTAATCGGTTTTTGCTCAAACTGTGACTGACCCGTTTCTGTCATGTCTGTTCTATTAAAAACAACTTAATAGCAGGGTGTACTACCCCTTCAAAACACTCACTACATGTGTATGCAGTTAACAACTAAATTATTCATATTCCTTGTAAATTTGATGCTTTTCGTAATTCAAGAAATAAAGGTGGACTGCTTGAATTTAATAGGGACTATGTTGAATATGTTTAGATGTAAGCTTTGAAGGGTCGTTGAGTTTTGGTGTAGAGGGCGCTACACGAATTTTTTTTTGATCAAAGAAAGATGATTTTGTCATTTAAATTGTATGCTCTTTCAAATTTGACACTCAGTTTTTCATTATCTCACCAAAAAAAATTGGTAAGGGTATGAATAATTTAGTTAAATGTATATGCATAGAGTAAATATAGATATGGGCGAAAATGTATTTTTTTTTTGTCGAAATCAGGTAGTAACTATGGGTTGCTATAACTTTTCACTGAAAATAGATAAACCCCTCCTTTCCACAAAACACTGTCGTTGTACATGGGCAAATTCCTGGTAAGTCACACAAAAAATACACCTCTGTGATATCGATATTTGGAAAACATTTTTTGAGGGATAAAATTACCAAAAAACATATTTTTAAACTTAAAATTGTGATGTTAATTAATCCCAATTCCATTGAAATTGGTATCAAAATGTAGATAATGATATCTCTTTCATACGACACCCAACTTATGGTGGTCCAAGGTTCCCTTCAAATATTATTCACAAAATATTCCTTTTTTGTCCAAAGGGCCGCTTTTTTGGATGCCTCTTGAGATTTAGGCGTGACCGCCACAAACAAATATATATAGATATATATCTCTGAAATATTGTGAATTATGATAAAATTTTGAATAAACAAGGTGTGCTTAGTTTGTGTGGTAGTGGGAACCAACTAAAAACTGAACCTGATATTTGACTTTGGTTCTCCGCTTAAACAATACGATTGACACAAGGTCTATGTGTGACGGTTCTCCATCACACACCGCCATCATCCCCGACTGCATGGCAAGAGTTAAGATCTTCAAGTTACAGGTAGTCTCAACTTTTCTCACGTTCATAGCTTTCTTCTCATTTATCCGATGTCTCTTCAGCATCACTTTATCACTCACCAACTTCCTGTGAATGGATACTACCCTTTTAATTGGTTAATAAAACAGGTCATTGGTGTGTACAGTAATCTGTTTTTGTTCTAATTGTTCTGTATTGATTTCTATTGGCATTACTCTGTTGTGTATATATTTTATGTATGTTGTTTTTATGGAGAATGAAATTACGGTAAGACTAAACTGAAATTACTGGGCGGTGGTGGTGGTGGTGAGGGGGTGGCAAAGCATACAAGTTCTTTCTTTCTCTCTCTCTCACAGAGAATTAATTTTATGCAAATTGTCTCCAACTTCTCACTAAATGTATTTCTCTAATTTTTCCTGCTTTACATAACATCCACTGGAGGGTGAAATCATTCCCTTTCACCAAGTATGACTCCCAACTGAATAACCCCATGTGCGCTTACCTACTTGATTTCTTAGTTTTAAAAAAGAAAAGAAAAGAAGATAAATTGTAGAATCAGTCAAGTTATCAACCAGTCAGTCAGTATAGCTGTGTGAATTGTACCATTTACAATCATGTACCAACTCAATCACTCTCCCCTCGTCTCCCTCTCTCTCTCATCTATCATCTATCATCTCATAAATCATTTAATTAATTTTGATCACCAAATTATCTATTATACAGATAATTCACGTGACCGTGCAAGCGCATTAGTGAATATACACTGCACACAGGTCAAGTCATAATCGGACAATGAAGGAGACTCGTCAAGTTCATTATCCGGCTCATTGTGACTAAACAGAATGTAGTACATACCACTAATGCACAAGTCAAAACATGAATTACGTGTTTTTATAAAACGGTTCAACAATATGAAATAAAGTTGATAAATAAGCAAAAAAGCCAATTAAAATTTAATGAATCGCAGTCAAAGGGGCCACCATTTCCATTGAATGACATCACAGCTCATATGCACAGCCAAACAGTGTAATGCCCTTGCCATTTGCAACTATACGCATTTCGTTGCGCCCCTGTAATTTGTACGTGCCAGAGATACACACAAGCGCATCTCGACTGTACATTACCAGTTTTTGATGGGAACTATTTTGCACGCAAGGCATGGCAGGGAAGAATGTTGCATGTTGAGTGGTGTCAATTGACCAAACAATCAATCATTCAAACAATCTTTCTATCCATCAGTTATATCAATCACCATAATATATCAGCTCACTTTCTGTCTGTCATTCCAAAGTACACTTATATACTACATGTAGCGGTTATCTCACAAAAGATGACTAATGACAAACAGGACATGATAAGTTGATTTCCTCTGTACGGATCTTTAATTTACATCACCACAGACATATCATCGCAACACTTTGTACACTAGCAGAAAGAGATCTTGTGTCCTTTCGCATCCAGGTTAATGACCTATGCCTCCTGACCCTTGGGGTTACGAGTGTAGATCAGCTGGGAGCTGTGCTTCACAACTAGCTTGATTAAACCTGTAGATAAGGAAGGTAAGACACAGAAAGAATCTTCAACTATCAAAGGCCACAGATAAATGAATAAAATCATTTCTACATTTGACACTTGACATAACTCAATGAAAAACTGCATAATTTCCAATCAGTTGTGCCAGGAAGAACTCATGACTGCAAAGAATATGATATTATTCATTGTCATCATTCTTTCCCCTGAATATTACTTTGAATTGCATACCAAAACACAGCCAAACTACTAATTCAGATTTTAAAACAGAAACATAAGACATAAGATTAATTATTGAACTTGTTGAAGGAATCTGCCTTATATTATTTCTCACAAATCACTCAATGTATCTAGGTCTTTACATTGGAACAATGCTTAGCTTGTTAAACTAATTAAGCCTGATTTTGATTTCAATGCTTAAATGAAAAGGGGGAAAAGGGTTGTCAGGACCCTGTAATGAACATGTACTTTAACAAGAACATAGGCAAAGTGACTACCGTATGTGAAGAAAGGAAAAACTATACATCAAATTATTGTTTCAGCTGGAAGATACATTCAATATCCAACAAGTTTAAATGATAGTTAAAGCCCAAGTCAACTCCGATTTTCAAAAATTATAACATGTTGTAAATAAATCAAAGGTTAAAACTGCCAAATATCACGGGTGTACTTCAATCAGGTGATTTTTAAGAGCAATTTTTGTTTCGGGTATTTCGAGCAAAACATTTATATTGCTGTACGGAAGTGACGTATGCTCCTCACAACGAAAGTGCCAGCGGTATACATTCTGACAATAGGCTATTTTCGTAATGTAACCAAATTTAATGCATACGTCTTTGTGAAGTGCCTCTATACAAACTATTTTATTCACCTGATAAGAATAATAGTGTTTCATTATTCTTATCAGGTGAATGAAATAGTTTGTATCGAGGCACTTCACAAAGACGTATGCATTAAATTTGGTTACATTACGAATCTGTGTTGTGAGGACCCTACGTCACAACCGACCGCTCATTAACTTGTTTTTTGCTCATTAAAAAAAATTATTAAAAATAAATCTGAGCACCATTTTCCAAAACCAAGTTATATTTGGGCTTTTTAGATTTTTGTCTATCTAATCAGCTCAACTTTTCAGTGGAGTGGACTTGTACTTTAACACTGGACCTTGGGCACTAGTTGGTTGCCCTACAAAGGAGGGTTATTAGTAGCTTGTATCTCACCTTTCCTCAGAAGTTCCTCTAGGGCGAATCTGGCGAGGGAACCACGGATCTTCAGACGCTCAGAGACAACTGATGGTGTGATGAGTTTGTAGGTTGGCACTTCCTTGTACAGCTTGTCATAGGTAGCCTTGTCAAACATCACCAGGTTGTTTAGCTTGTCACGGACCTTTCCCTTGGACCACTTCTACTCAGCAGCACATGGAAATCAAACCAATAAATAAAGACTTAATCAGAAAGACTACCAAACAGTAGTAAAACTTGCTTTGTTGACTTTGCCGAGTGACACTACATTTGACATATCATCAGTCAAGTAATATGTAGCCTATTAACTAAGAAAATGCTAATATTTTGTTCATGTTTAACACAAAGTAACAATGATCTGAATAATACCACTTGCTTCTGGCATTTTTGCACACATTAAATTGTGCCTAGCTACAACATTATGAGTAAAACAAAAACAAAAACAAAACAAATGCGACTGCATCTCCAATATGCCTCTGCCTAAATTCATTTAAGATCCTGACTTCATTATTTTTTGGAATATCACTATGAGAACATGTCGATTGAGCTTTATGACCTTTGACCTATGACATGACAAACAAGTCTGATCACTTGTCCCCTTTATACAGTGGTGCATATTAGTCGTGTTATATCTTGTCACCAAAGTGACGAAAAGCTATGAAAGAACATCCATTCACTTGAATACATTACAAAGGTGCATCATTAGATCATTAGGAAGCTATTGTCATGCATTTCACAGGTGAGTGTCCTACACCTACAGTCAGTGAGTATTTTAACGCTGTAAGTTAGGGATATGATCAGATTGGATGATCGAATCTCTAATTTGGCTCCAAATATCCGTATTGGGTTGGAAAATTGAGAGGGAATTCGGATGAAATTCTTTTGAAAATCTGCCTGACAAAATTACCAAAATTTGAAAATTTTGGGCACTGTAATACCTAAAATCATTCATACCTTGGATTATTCTCTCATTTGATGTTGTTGAAGTCCATGTTTAAAGTATTTTCATGTGAAATGTCAAAAATGTGTCTAAATGTAGAGGCAGAACATACGAGTCGCCATTTAGGATTAAAATAAGAAAAAATGTGTGCCTACAAAAACCCATTTTTCAATTTCAGAGGTGTAAAAAGGCGCTAAAACATTAATAAACATGGTCTACAACTCGAAATGACAAAACAATCCCAGGTATGCATGTTTCTTAAGTATATTATTGCCCAAATCTTGTAAAATTTCAGCCTTTTTTCGTAGGCACGCATTTTTTTCTTCCATTGTCATTATAATCCAAAATGGCAGCTCGTATGTTTGGCCTCTTCTTATAGACTAATTTTTATTGATTTCAGAGTCATGAAAAGGCACTTAATAATATCAAAGAACATGGTCTACAACAACTCTAGTTGACAAAATAATTCCACCTAGCTATGCTTCCCTCATGTTTTTTTAGTATTTGATAGCCCAAAACTTGAACATTTTATCCCATTCTTTTTTCCTCATTGCCATTCGATCTTCTGATCATTTTTCATTGGTCGGCGATCGGAACTCATCATCTGATTTGTGTAAAATCGGCAGGAATTGGCCCCCGCTACAATTTTGATTACAGGGTTAACTACTACTAGTACTTTGACATTACTATTTTAATTAAAATGGTGACTTCAATGGGAGAATAGCTAGCAAGAAAAATGCAAAATTTGGAGAAATACCTTGCTAGGTGATCGAATAGGTTTGATTTCAAATTTTTCAATATCAATTATAACATTATCAGATAAGTTTGTTGGGGTTTCATTCTCCTTTAAGTTTAGGAATGTGATTTCTTACCTTCTTCTTGGCCTTGCCACCGCTGCCAGACTTTGCAGCTGGCTTGGAGGACTTTGACGTCTGCTTCGTGTCCTTCTTTGGAGGCTAAAGGAGATCGAAAGAAAACCAAAATTGAGAATCAAAGTGTGCCATTTTCAAACAAGTAAAGCGCCTTGGCAAAAGCAGTGTTATGTCATGCATTAGTAGTATGATGGAGTGACCAAAGTCTGCGGAAATTTAAAAGAAATATTAGAAATGTGATATTCGATCTATGATTTCCCATATTCTACACATGTTTAGAGCTAGTTCAATTATTACCAAATGGACAGCAACATTTTAGACTGCAAATTGGTGCAACTAGAAAATTTATTTTCAAAGAATTCTGGAGGTATCGAGATCTCAAAATTGATGTCGGATCGGAATGGGCTGCAACTGATGAAAAAGTCATTAAAAAACCCCAACAAGACCCTATTTCGCGCCCAGGAGTTTACAGCTGATTTATCCAAAAAGGCGATCCATCAAATATAAATATTGCATAATTTACATGGCAAAATATCAACCAATGAGTTAGTGTCCCTTTTTCTTAGTTTAGAATCTTTATATGACATCTTCTCTTTATATGAATATTCCTAGACCCTTGACGGTAAGTTCAAAAAATTCTAAATCGATGCAGAAGACAGCAAAATTTGTTAATCTTCCCTTTTGGATTGTTTTCACCATTATTAGGGTGTCTGATTGCGCACCCAATGTTGTGTGCTAAAATTCTTCCCATAGGGATTGCATGCATCCCTATGCGGTCTACGTGCATTGCGCGATCATGCAAAATTGGTCAGTTTTTTTTTTTTATCGAAATTCAAACCTTTATTCTTTGTGATCCTGAAAGTGATACTCAATAAATGAGGTGTCATATGAAAGAGCAGGTGAATCCCCATATTTCCAAAGGGGCGTCATCTTGGAATTCTAAAAATATCTTGGTCAAAACAGCGATTTAAACATTGTGCCCTGGCTAACTCGAAATTTGCCACTTTTGAGATATGGCCCGATCGATAAGTAGTCCCAGTCGTAAGGAATATATTGATGCGCTTATTTTTCGCTAGCCCCAGGGATCACAAACAATTTCGAGCGAATATTGCTACCGCGCATGCGTACTTTCTGTTCGCCATGTTGAATCAACGCTACAACATGGATGAATCGTTGGGTTTAAAAATATATGACGAAGAATCTCCCCCATTTTCCCATCGAAGACTTCTTCAAATTATAATTTCAAGTGGTCGGCCAGATGGCCAGAGTCGAGAAACCTAGTAAGTCAAAATTGTAATTAATCACTTTGCATATTTTGACATAATATCGCCCAATCGCTGTAAATTTCGCGTTCCGGTTCACGGGCTGAAGCTTTGACGCCGTCGGAGCTTCCTGGAGTTACTCAAACTGAAGCTATCAGTCAAAATTTATGCAGCCAACTTCTTGTATGATATGGTTTATGGTGTTACGCATGCGCTGCGATACCATGCATATAGACCGTGAAGTTTGCATAATTTTTGACTGATAGCTACAGTTTGAGTGCAGAGTTATAGCGTAGAGACGGCACTGAGCGACGCGTCGACATCGAAGCCCTAAACGGAGGATTCCCGATGTTAGATGTGATTCAAATTAAGGTGGAAAATGCGATATATGATTATAAAATTAGTAAAAAATTGGGCTAAAATTCCTTTGCTAAGATTGGATATGAAACTGCTAAAAAATGGATACGAAACTACACTAGTAGGGTGTCTGGACGATTTTTCAATTTTCCCTTTTGGATTGTTTTTCACCATTATGGTTGGATAATTGAAAAAATTATTCACTCAGAATAATATATTTCAAATTTCAAGACTCACCGATGTTTCTATCAAAAGTTACAGCCCCTTCAATTCCCTACAATATTCATCTTCTTTTTTGTCAGAATCGACAAAAAAGACGTACACGCAGAGTTATGTTGTTTTGCTAAATATAGCAACACAACTGAATGCGCAATATGCAAGCGTGCGCGTGTTGTAAACTGGATGCACAACTCAAGGCGATTGGTAATCCATTGTCTTCAATGGGCACCCACTTCCGGTCTGTATACACGCGGTCCGATGCATATTCATGTGCAGATTTTACGCTATCACCATGGGTTCGACCGGCGCGGAGCTCCGCCTCCCTACTTAGCTGATCCGAAAAATGTGGGGAAGGGTATTTTCAAACTGTAATCGCTTGTGATCTCTTGGGGCCAGCGAAAAATAAGTGCTGGGATATTTTCCTTACGTCTAGCCCTACATAAGCCTGGGGGGCTCGGTTCAGGAAAGTGGCAAAGATCGGAGCTATGATGGAAAGGATGTTTAAATCGCTGTTTTGATCAAGATATTTTTAGAATTCGAATTGAGCCCCTTTGGGAATATGGAGAAAACCTGCTCTTTCATATGACACCTCATTTATTGAGTTTCACCTTCAGGATCACGAGCGATTTAGGTTTGAATTTCGATTTGGTGATAAAAACATTGACCAATTTTGCATGATCACGATGCGTAGACTGCATAGGGCTGCGTGCAATCTCTATGGGAAGGATTTTAGCACACATCGGGTCGCGATCAGACACCCTAACACTAGGGTGTCTGATCGCGCACCCATGTTGTGTGCTAAAATCCTTCCATAATTTGCAGCCCTATGCAGTCTATGTGCATTCTGCGATCATGCAAAATTGGTCAAAGTTTTTTTTTTTTGAAGTTCAAACCTTTATTCTTTGTGATCCTGAAGGTGATACTCAATAAATGAGGTGTCATATGAAAGAACAGATTAATTCCAATATTTCCAGAGGCGTCATCTCGAAATTCTAAAAATATCTTGGTCAAAACAGCTATTTAAACATTGTTTCCTGGCTAACTCCGAAATTTGCCACTTATGAGATATGACGCCCCTGGCGATATGTAGTCCCAGTCGTAAGGAAAATATCCCTACGCTTATTTTTTCGCTAGCCGAACCAATGGTGATAGCGCGTAAAATCTGCACATGAATATGCATCGGGCCGCGTGTCTACAAACCCGGAAGTGGGTGCCCATTGAAGACAATGGATCGCCGATCGCGCATCAGTTAAGCAACAGCGTGCGCTTGCAGTATGCGCTTGCATATTGCGCAATTCAGCTGTTGTGCTAAATTTAGCAAAACAACATAACTCTGCGTGTACGTCTTTTCGTCGATTCTTACAAAAATGGATGAATATTGTAGGGAATTGAAGGGGCTGTAACTTTTGATAGAAACATCGGTGAGTCTTGAAATTTGAAATGTATTATTCTGAGTAAATAATTTTTTCAATTATCCAACCAAAATGGTGAAAAACGATCCAAAAGGGAAAATTGAAAAATCGTTCAGACACCCTACTAACACTAGCGCTTAAACAGGTATTGAAAATTTGTTGTCATTGATCCAAGGATTCAATATCAAAATCTATGAAATACGAAAACGACACATAAATTAATGTGCATCCTTTGACCCCCAACGTGCAATATATACGCACAGTGACTTCGTTACAGCCGGGCCGCGGATATTTTTTTTTACACGCTAGCCTGGCCATTTTCGCCGTAATACTCGTAAAAGTGCGCTGGTGGGAAAGCCTACACATAGGCATGCACGCAGTTAGTGTGCGGGACCAAAGAGCTATATAGCTCTATGGGGTGGACTTGTTGCTCGATATAATAGGTGGTCGTTCGTTCGTTCGTGTCTCCTTAGATCAAGATTAATGTAAAGTTCCTAAATTAAATTAAATTAAATTAAATTAAGTTCTTGAATTCCATCGCCCGATGGCTGCGATGACCGTCTCATTTACAAGGGCCAGCTAGGTCTTCATCTTGTGATTGCCATGCATGATGTACATGTGTATAATGCACCTCGCATGTAGGCTAATATCAGTCGCTTCCATGGTATTTATCACAGAAATGGCCAGGCTAGCGTGTAAAAAAAAATTACGCAGCCGGGCCTACAGTCAGTATACAGGCAGGTGAACGAGACCGAGAGAGTCCATAGAATTACATGTGTAGTATAACGCGTGTCTGCCGTACGTTAGCCAAATTGAGCAAAGCAAAGTAATACGACATAAACACGCAATTTACGTGGGCACATACTTCATATTAATTGGAAAGAGCTATCTGCTTTATCATTATCGTTCCACTCTTTCATGCCATACATGTCATTTTAGTCAATTTAATCTACGTCGTGAAAAAAATGGCATTTATGTTGGAAGATGTTCGTACCATTTTCGCAGAGGAAAAGTGTGCAGGTAAAAGAGATCGACATTGACAACCTCGATCAACAAGTTCTTTTTTGAGAAAATCCCTTCTATAAAAAAATGTTGTGGATCCTATTTTCATGGTAAAATTATTATTCTAAACTTATTTTAAATGTAATAAAAACTTTTGAAGAATTTTGAAGTGTGCCGAGTCCAAAATTAAATGTAAACTTTTAAACAGCTCATGTATATGAGCGCTGCCCATATATAGCGCTGCCCTGCATGTAGCACGGCAAGTTTTGGGTCACGCGGGGATGAAGATAGTCCATTATAAAGTGCATCAATGTGTGGATTTGCCAACTTGATGAGTATACAGATCGCATTTACACTTACAACAGCTATACTCGGCACACCATGCAAATTAAATGTCGGCCGCATGCATTGTGTGTTGTCTATGATGCAGGCATCAGTGGCGGATCCAGGGGCGGGGGCTGGGGCCCCTCCCCTAGCAAAAAAAATACAGATAAAAACACTCTTTTTTTGTATTAAAAAAAAAGAAGATGGGCCCCCTCCCCTGGCGCTCAAGGGGGAGGGGGACGGTATTGCCCATTTTACTTTGACATGTGCTCCTTTTCTTTTCTACAAGTATCCTTTTCCCTTTTGATAAGTGCTCCCTTATTTCCTTTCTCCATAACACGTGCCCTTAAATTTAGCGACTAAGATCAGTATCTTGGACTTGTAAAGACTAAACAAATCTTGAAATCATCCGTCGGATAATTTATTAATCACAATGTATAACATAAAGGGGTACAATGTCTAACACTTATATATTTTTGCTTTGAGGTTTCCCTTTGTATAGGTGAATTACCCCTTTTTTGTACACTGAATAGTTTCCATGACTTGGTGAAGAATCCTTAATAGAAATGTACATGACGATGACTTGGTGAAGACTGAGTAAGTTAATACATAGCTTTTCCAATGTATAAAAGATAAGATAAGATAAGATATTTATTCGTCTTTCTTTCAAATGTCACATAGATCATTACACATTTACAATGCAAACAAACAAATTATGACAGTGATAATGGTGAAGATCGAGTTGGTGAAGAAATATATCCGTAGAATGTACATATGGCGGTTAATAATTATCTATGTATCTATGTGCAATAGCTTAATTAATTGGAGAGGCGACAATGCAATGGACATCAGTGAGACACGTAGTTCTCCACAACTTCCTGTCTTCGGCTTTTCTAGTTATATACAGTGCGTATTTTCTTTAAAGGGGAACCCAACTTTGGCAACTTCTATCGTTATAAAGTTATAGGCTTATAGCCTATGTGAACTTGAATCATATATCATAAATGGTAAAGGGTAACGTATACCCTGTTTAATAATACCATATTCATAATTGTGCTGCCACGGATGAATGAGCAGCAGGCTTTTCAAAAAAGTATTGTCAAAATCCTCTTGTACCAAGTTTGGGCTGAAGCAGTGATTGAATGTGGATCAAAAAGCCATTATGTTTGTGTTATCTCATTCCAGACACAATGCAATTGCTCACTTATTTACATTGACTAGGCAATTGAAAGAAATGGTGTTGATGTCAACTGAAGCACAATGAAATGCTTATTACAATCAACCTTTATGATTTATTCTCTTTGTTGTATATTGAACTATATGGTATTTCACCATTGAGGGCATTATCATGATTCAACGTTTGTACATTATAAAAAATGGGAAAATTTTAGATGCTATGTCCCTTTTGCAGCCAACATCAAATTCTGTCGAACTTTGCAGGAATTATGAATATGTCATGTATGTCCTATCTGTGAAATTTAAACGTTAGCAGTGTCCTAATATTCAAATTATGCAAGGAAACCGTTTACTTGCTAGACTTCACTGTCAGACACTATTGAGTGACTGACTGGCTTTTTTCATCTTTGGTAATAACATACATAAAATGAGCTGTAAAGGGTACATGAGCATTTGTCTACATCAATAACCCACTTCTTGTAATGGCCAAAATTAAACTGATTGAATCTTTGCGCAGCATAAAACGTACGACCATTCGGTACAATGGTCTGAAAAATCAGACTATTACTTACTGGCTCTATAGCTCCTAAGTCGATTCGACAAACTAATAGTCGTTTTTTCCCACTTAAAGACATTTTCAAGCCCCCTTTTTTTAGGGAAGTTCTAAATTAGTATTGTCTTTCAAATGCCGTTGGTATTTAACCTTTTCATTTTTTGGCCTGCAAATGGGACATAGTACCTTTTATTAAGGCAGGGGAGCTGATTGTATGTACCGATTTTTTTTTATTTTTTTTTTAGTATCTTTTTTAATTACTTTTTAATTCCTGCTCACTCCCTCACTTTCTCATCGATCCGGACACTTATCTATTATCGTTGTTTGCTTGTTTTTTGTATTGTTTTTTTAATAACGGTATAGTTACAGACTTCCACTGATACAAGACCCTCATATAATTATAACGAAATCTAGGAGTTTAAAACAAATGCACCATGTCATTCTATGTAAATATAACAAATTGGTTTATTATGGGTTATGAAGCAGCACCTTCACCTTATAATTTTTGTTTATATAAGAAAATCTTTATTCAGATTGCTTAATCTATATTGAACTAATTAATTTGCATAGAAGATATGTTTATGCTGTAAAAATTGTTCCTTTTTACAATGTTGTATCCGAAAATATTAATATGAAGTATCACCGTCACCTTTTCCTTTTTTACATTGAAAAATCTATTTTTTTCTCCCAAATTGCAGAATTGTATCACAATTTGTACACTTGATTGAATATGTACTATATTAGTTTGGATATTATGGAAAATATTTTTAAAATATGTCTGTGTTTATAATGTACGAGACAATGTACTATGTTTATACTGTAAGAACAATTATGTTCCTATTTATCAATTTGTATAATTATGAAAATCTGAATAAGGCAAAAAAAGCTTCTTTTTTTAAACATGATGTCGTCACGCATACACCTGGAATAAAGTAACAATACACAACTTTCTGTTATATTTCGTTTATTTGAGTTATCTCCAACTGGTCAAACACAACACTCTTCGGTATGATGGTAGTCTTTGCTTCATTCGCATGTCTTGTTTGAGGTAACCCTTCTCATTGAGTGCCGATACAACATGGATAAAGTTTTAATTGGGATGTTATCTTTTGTTCTGAAAGTCTATACTGTCATTTTCTTATCATCATAATATGTGTTCTTTCTTGCATTTGGGTTCTTAACCTCTGAGTTTTCAAAGGTTACGAAACCGGTATTCGAGATAATCACATGTCATTATGGCGCAGCGGGTAAGTGAGCAGAGAGAACTTACATATCATTAGACAAGAAGTTAGTAGGCTGTTCAAAATAATTTTTAAAAACACTGGTTATCCTATGGATTGAAACAAGATTCTGTGAAAGCCTAAATATATCGCATCATTTTAAACAATGAAGCACCAAATCACGAGGCAAAATTCAACTTTTAAAGGATTTAAAAGGATAGTTGAGACATTTTTAGTGCTCTTTTAGAACCTAAAATTGCTATGAAGGTAATTTTAGACCCCAAGCTGTGTAAATTATACCAATTCAGCTCCACTTTCAAGAAAATTCGGTGACCGTTATCATAGTTAATTAATTAATAATAACAATACATGGGCTGGCTGGTTGTGCGTATTATAACCAACACGAAAAAGCCAACAAAAAGCCAATATTGGCATTGGCTGGAATAAAATGTATAAGGCGCTATCTCGTTTTTCAACGGCTGGTTCAAAATTATCGAATATTGTGGGGCACCACAAATATTAGAAATGGTTATATTTATGGATATTTCATCCGTCTGTGAACCGATTTTGATCAAACAAAGATGATTTTATCATTTGAAGCCCACTGCACTAATTGTAGCTACTTGCACCCTCTATATAGAAAACAATGCCTAAGCGGTGCCTGTTGGTCCCCCACGATCCTCTTTTTCTTATGTTAATTGAGAGCTGAGTTGATGAGATAACCACTAGTCAGTGACCATGCTGGGATGTCTAATCCCTCCTGGCCAAACAAGTGCAGAGGGGCTTTAAATTGTTTATTCTTTCAAATTTGAGACTCAGTTTTTCATTATCTCACACAAAAAATGTTTTGTGTAGCGCCCTCTGCAACAAAACTCAACTATCCCTTTAAGACCAAAGAAGCACATGCATATATGGCCTCAGGGGCGGATCCAGGCGGCGGCAAAGGGGTGGCAGGTCTTGAGAAAATATTTAGCGGCGAATCAGCCAGCCGGTGAATAAGCGGGGGAGCGAGCACTACTTTTTTTTCTCAACACCCACCCCTTTTTGCCAGGGGGCATTTTCATTTTTTGTTTGAAAAAGGTATATTAACGTTACCATCTTTTTTTAAACCTGTTTTTTGCCAGGGGGGCCGGGCCCGTCAGGTCACATGCCGAAATTTTTTGTCTGGGTCTTACTGTCCCACATTGAAATTAGCCTTTTAGAACTATTGTATGACATTCTAACTATAAGTAATGACCTATATGAGAGTAAAGAGTAACATCTCAGCTTTAAATTGATGTGGTTCATTATTCAGTTAAAATGTCATACGATAGTTTAAACAGCTTCAAAGTTGAAAACGCATTTTGGCCATAATAATCTGTATTGCGCGGATAAGTCTTCCGATATGCCAGTTTGAGCCCTATATTCAATGTGAAACAATAAGACCCAGAAAAAAACAGTTTCGGCATGGGACTTATATGAGAGTAAAGAGTAACATCTCATCTTTAAATTGGTGTTGGTAATTATTTATTTAAAATGTCATACGATAGTTTTAACAGCCTTCAAAGTTGAAAACACATTTTGGCTATTATTTTATGTATAGTGCGGATAAGTCTTCCGATATGCCAGTTTGAGCCCTATATTCAATCTTAAACAATAAGACTCAGACAAAAAGTTTCGGCATGGGACTTATATGAGAGTAAAGAGTAAGATCTCAGCTTTAAATTGGTGTTAGTAATTATTTAGTTAAAATGTCATACGATATTTTTAATAGCCTTCAAAGTTGAAAACGCATTTTGGCAATTATTTTCTGTATAGTGCGGATAAGCCTTCCGATATGCCAGTTTTAGCCCAAAATTCAATCTAAAACAATAAGACCCAGAAAAAACAGTTTCGGCATGGGACTTATATGAGAGTAAAGAGTAACATCTCAGCTTTAGATTGATGCTGGTAATTCTAGTTGAAATGTTATACGATAGTTTTAACAGCCTTCAAAGTTGAAAACGCATTTTGGCTATTATTTTATGTATAGCGCGGATAAGCCTTCCGATATGCCAGTTTAAGCCCTAGATTCAATCTAAAACAATAAGACCCAGACAAAAAGGTTTCGTCATGTGACATATATGAGGGTAAAGAGTAATATCTCAGCTTTAAATTGGTGTAGGTCGTTATTAGTTTTAAGATTTTTTTGTTTTTAAACATTCAAATCTATTCTCTTCCTCTTGTGGCCTTTACCGTCAGCCGCGACGTGAACATTTTTCTTTTTCCTTTTCGATTGTACGATTTGGAGACACTATAGCCCCCATTATTGGTGGCTAGCCTCCTCCTTATTGGTCGCGGGCTGTTCGCCAGTTTCAAGTAGCGAATACGTACATGACGGGGACTTGGTGAACGATACTCGAGGAGCTGAGGAGAAGAGGCGGTTGTATGTGTAAATACGATCTGTAGAAAGTGTCAATTTGGCAATTCCACATATTGGTGCACTTTAATTGGGCTACCATCATTCCTGCGTGGCTAGCTAGCAATGTGAGAAATAGCTTCACCCTTTATATTTCAGCATGTTTGATGAATAGAAGCGGCGAAACGAGAAGAGAACAACATAGATCTAGAGGTCTAGCCAAGTAGAAGAAACATGAAAAAAAGAATAAACACTTCTGCTGAACGAACGTGAGTAAATTCTTACGTTAATACAAAGTATTTCTACGGAATTATTCAGTTTAAAATCAGTTGAGTTGATTACAAATTACGCTTAATAACATTTTAGTATGACTACTAGTATGAGTATGAGTTAATGATATAGGAAAAACAAATGAGACTGAATATGATACATTATTAATAATACATGGGACCATTGTAGTACTTAAATGTAGTAGTAGTAGTAAGATGGTTGTCCCAATTTTTGTTTTTACTTGCTACTTAGACGTACATAGTACATCTGTACTTATGCCGTTATGATTCTTCTGAAGACAGGCTTAATAAAGTGAAATTCCACCCTGATATCAAATTGGTTTTAATAGTCAAATAGAAGCAGAAAAATTAGAGAAACAATTTAGAATAGAATTAAATAGAAATAGAATCTAGATGAGTTGATCTAATCTAGATCTAGATCTACTTTTTTATGAGTCTGTCAAAATCATGAAAATCATGGAATCTGTGACTGTGAGACAAATTGGTAATGCAGTCAGAATGTTGTGATGTCATCCCCTCACAATTCACCACTGATCTGAAATTACTGAATGACAGAATGACCCAAAATCTTCATTTCTCTGAATGTTGCAACTTAAAGGAATAATATGGGGGTGCATCAAAGAACATGTTAATGTTATTATTAAGTTATTGTTAATTGTTATCCGTGATATATTTTATGATCGAGATATAGATAGATCTAGGCACAAAGAAAATATATCTTTTGATAAAAATGGAATTTGATGACATTTCTTGCATTCAACAAGTCAAAGGATAAATTGTAAGGAGGTGACATCATATTTAGAATTCCAAATTCCTTCTTGGCTTCTTCTTCTTAAGTTTGCCGGATCATGACAGTTTGGGTCACGTCAGCATCAAATTTGAGCTTTTCATTACAGCCAGACGGGTTAAATTCACTTTTATTTTATATCGGATACCCTGTGAATAGCCATACCGGTATATATCTTTTGAATTAAATGCATATGCATCAAAAGGTCAATGCATTTTGATTAGTTGAACTTAACGTGCTTGTTGCCGAGCACAACAAGCGTAGAGTACCGCTTCTTTCCACTTCACAGACATACGCAAATTTCAGTTGTTTATGCTACACAAACAGTTTGTGTTATATGCAAGAACTGCTAATCTCAACATTTAGTGTCTGCATGGATACGGTTACATGTCGTTTTCTGAAGGTTCGTATTTTACAGGTTTTTACAGCTGCTCTGCATTGAAGTTTTTGATATAACCCCTCATATGAGGTCAGGTAACCCATTAACTAGGGATCACACCCTGCCAGTCCAGTTACCCAGGGTACCAGGGATCACACCCTGCCAGTCCAGTTACCCAGGGTACCAGGGATCATACCCTGCCAGTCCAGTTACCCAGGGTACCAGGGATCACACCCTGTCAGTCCAGTTACCCAGGGTACCAGAGGGATACCCTGGTCTGATCAATCTGACTGAGGAGCCCCAATCACCAAGGTCGACTTGAGAAAGAGCAAATGTTACCAGGGAAAAAATACACGGGGGCTTGGGGCAAATTCGCCCCCGAAATGCCAACCTGAATGTTACCAAACTAACCAGCACTAGACGAAGAAGGGATATCTTAGCATAAATTAGGAAAGTTGTTCTTTGAATCTTTTAAGGGACCATTTAAGTAGATATCAGTCATGTGTAAATTTCAGCAACACATTATAATCCGCACTGAGATTATTGTTACTGTGTGCAGCTATATTACATTGTTCTAATGTTATTATGTTAATACTTTGATTGTCGTATAATGCCAATTTGTTTCACGTTGTTACTTTATATAAAGATTCAAAACCTGTTATAAACATTTGAATTTCACTATATATCATAATACTTGACTATCCAGAATAATTTGTTTATTAGTTTCACATTATGTGCAGAAGAATGGAGCCAAAATGAATTAGCTTAATGTCTTCTTTTTTTTTTGCCTTCATTTTTTTTGCCTTTTTCTTTTATAAATTCAGGGAGAGCTGAAAGATTGTAAGACAACCATCATGGCCAGTGGCTATTTGGCCTTATGTGTCCTTTCAAGACGGATGCATTTCTTTGGGAAGCTGCAGAGATGTGTCCTCTCTTCTTGGTCATCAAATTACCACACAGATGTTTCTGCAAGTCACCTTCATCATTCTACAAAGGAAAACTACGCACTGCTGATAATTCTTTAGAGATCACATGCATGTTAAGAAAGAGTAGGATGTTTGCCACATGTAGTACAAGTTATCCACTTTTTATGGACAGAAGAATTTTATCCTTATCCATGTTCCACAAAGTTGGGAAACTAAAATGTGGATGCGCTATTGCACAACCAGCACCTTTTGCCTCACATTTCAGTAGCACCAGTGCAAGTTACAGTGACACTGAACCTGAAGTAATTACTTTGATAGAAACTGAAGATGACTTGGAAACATTTCTAAGCCAAGTTAGGTCTGTACTGAACTTAGGGGAACCTTCAAAAACATGTGTAACATCCGTGGAAAATCTCAGACCCCTAGTTCAAAAACTGGTCCATCTGGATTGTGATTGTAGAAGCATTCTTGCAATGCTAGTAGCTAATCCTGGTATCCTGTCTGTGAAGATGGACAAACTACTTGGTAACATCGACCACCTTCACTTGTTGGGATTGAACTGGAGACGGTTGATGAAGGCCCTTGATGGAAATGCATCTCTGTGGAAGGCATCACTTCAGCAGCTACAGAGCAGGGTCAAGCAGCTGAGGAAGCTAGGCTTTGTGGAAGGACAACTGCAGAAGTTGATTGCAGATTGGCCAAAGATATTGACCATCGGTAGTGCTCAGTTGAATGCAGTTGTCAAGTTGCTGATGGAGAAGTGCAGATTCCCCAGAGCAGAAGTCTTGACCATATTATCTGACAGTCCAGCAATCCTGAAAGAAGACCTGGAGAGTATAGGTATGCATATGAATATACAAATTCTCAGGTTTCATTGCAATGTAGTTGAATCCAAACCTATCTTATATGCATTACCAGCTTAGGCAAAGGCACACTTATTTAATGAGACTACACATTGTCCTTCCACCCCTGGTGAATTTTAAGAAGAATTGTATTTCGAACTAAATTTATATTGAATTTGGGGAAATGGAAAAAGTAACTTAAATGTATGTTAACACACTGTAAACTTATTTATAACAGTGTTGTTTTTTTTTGTAGTGAACTACACATCAATATTCATTTAGTAATTTCATTTGTTTATCACCAGAGCTTCGTTTCCAGTATGGCTACTTCAGGATGGGTATCCAGAACAACTCAGACATGACTCAAGCCAAGATCTTCAAATACTCCCTTGATCACCTACGATGCAGGCATCTCATCCTGGAGAGGCTTGGTCTGTATGCTGCACCCAACAACAGAGGGCACTTTGCCATGAAGAATCCTAGTTTGTCAAGGCTCATTGATAGCTCTGAAAGAAGGTTCACAGAGAATGTGGCTAAGATCAGCATGGAAGAGTATGAAACATTTGCCAAGATGCTCCTAGAGGAGATTGAGGTTGAAAAGATCAACAAAGATCGACATCCAAGTAGAGCAATTCTTGATGAATTCACTGATGAAGACAGTCATTATGATGATGATACTGATGACGATATTGACTCTGACAGTGATTTTGAGCTTTCACAGGATGGTGTCACTGAGACAGAACCATTTAACTTTGACAAAGTTGATTACAGAACGAAAAGGTAATATACTGTACTACTAACATTTACATTGTTTTGTGTTTATGTTTGAAAATGGGAAAATATGATAATTTTATCCTCATCGTGTAGTGTTCTGCATTACAGTTTACGATTTTCAAAATATGATTTGATATTTAAAAATTAGAGAAGTGTGAAGAGCAGGAATGTACCTAAATTCAAGATTCTTCCAAACAAGAGTGAAATCACTGAAGCAAGATTCACATGATACCTACTATGTACACTGAAGGCCTACTATGTCTGTAGTATTTCTAACTTACAACCCAAGCACTTGTCATTTTTTATATTATCTGATATTAGTTTTATTAAAATCCTCTAGTAATTTAAAGCTGTTGGGAGGCTTGTCTATAATATGGTTTGATTATCGACATAGAGCCTCAATAATTTTTAAAGGGGGAAAATCCAGCCCTCTGAAGGGAAGCAGAAATATTGCAGAAACAGACTGGCAAAAGTTTAAACAATTGTTAAATAATTAAAAATGTTTAACTATTTGTCAATTAATTAATTTTGCAAACTGTCAACATGGGAAGTTAAGTATGACAAATCATTTATTTCTCTTAGCTGTAGTGTCAGACAATGCACTCTATTTCTTCAGGATATAAAGTGACGACAATATAATTGATTTCAACATTTATGTATAGGTATCACCTTTTGAATATTTGAGGACCTACATGTATAACAGCAGCACTAATGTCCTTTGGCAAAACCTTAATCTACATTTGCCACACTCCACCAACTTAAGGTACCTGTAGGTTTGGTTTTAAAATGTCAAAAGTAAAAATGCCCAAGGAAAGA
The DNA here is from genome assembly GCA_037976565.1 of Mesocentrotus franciscanus. NCBI lineage: Eukaryota > Metazoa > Echinodermata > Echinoidea > Camarodonta > Strongylocentrotidae > Mesocentrotus > Mesocentrotus franciscanus. The sequence goes on along the minus strand of CP137667.1, from coordinate 12,439,227 downwards.
CAAATTCATGAATGTCATGAAATGGTATTTCTAACAAGTCCAGTGTCAGCGAATTATGGCCTACATTGTACTGCTCACGAAAACTACCATCCCTCATGAAAATTCTTGAGTAGTGTAATGGCAGCCGTGCTAAAGCCAGGTTAATGATAATGGAGCGTCAGGAGAACAGAAAATAGTGAGATTTTGAAATACAACCCCAAAAAAATGAATTGTCCCAAATATGTCACAATCATAAGACTAATATGCCTATTTGAATTTTTCTATGTATCACCAATAATTTCTCTGATTTAAAAAATATTTTTATCAGCTTAATTTAGCAAAAGGCTCAAGTGAGCTATTGCGATCGCTCTTTGTCTAAAAGACATGGCCAGATTTTAACCAAGCTTGGTAGGAATCATCCTTAGGCAAGGGAGATCTGAAGTTGTTCAAATGGGATACGTACCTCAAAGGGGGGCATGGGGCAGCACCCCCAAAATTCCTCAGTGGTAGTAATTGCACATTTTCTTCTTCTTGAAACCCATGGCTGGATTCTATGCTAAATTTGTAGGAATCACCTGCAGGAAAGGGAGATCTTACGTTGTTTAATTTGGTATATGTCCCCTAAGGGGGCTTGGGGGCAGCCTGCAATATCAACTATACAAAGAGCAATGAGAGCACGGGGAAACTAAAAAATGGGTGCACGAAAGAATCTTGAAATCTGTCAAAAAATGGTGTTAAAATTGTTCAATTTGAATCAAGGATGTCTCTTCAAAATGCCTAGTTACTCTCATTTTTTAAATGTCTTATTCTGATAGATCATGAAGTGTAGATATGATTTCATACCAAAATGTTGGTAGGGATTATGGCTAAACATTGTAGGAATTATTTGTATGTGAAGAAGACTTAAATTTGTTTGAATGGGGTAGCACCCCTAAATTGCCCTACTGTTCCAATATATCATATGTTCCTTGTGCAAAGGGGATGGGAGCTAGGCCCCTACTTTCATCGGCTCGCCTGAGCGTAAGGTCCGCGAACCTCTTGTTCACCTCATGCAACTTTTTAGAATGGCTGGATTGCCCTTGAACATTGCTCACCATTATATGTATTAGCATAAGTAAGTAGTGTGGAACCTCATTTAAAGAATACTGTTATCATAAAATGTAACTCATTAATTTGCTGCTCTCACTTTTTTGTATTTTATTTTTCTTTCTTTTTTTCTTTGTAAGTCTTGATGTAATACACTACAAGGTTCCAAGATAATTCTTTGGTCCCAAGGGGTTCGGTTTACATATCATTTTTTTTTGTTAAGGTTCTTGCAATATTTTAGATATTGGATTCAAAATAAATAAAGTATTATTTGTCAAAATTAAGTTTTGGAATGTTGTATTTTAATTACTTTAGTTGTTGTTGTTAGTTTGATACAAATCCAATATGCAATATTGTTGTGTTTAGTGATTAATGATACCATACATCTGTCATCTGTGTTATGATCATCAGATCTCACTGAAACTTTCACCAATCCTGTTGTTCTGCTTTCATCCAGAACAACCTGCTACATTTGGATTTTACTTTCAGAAGAAAGTGGGGAGAGATAGAGAGAGTGTGTGTGTGTGTGTTTTTATGTGTGATAAGACCAGTTTCTGTCAGATAAGTAGTTCTAGCGTGACAGGAAATAAAGATATTCAAAAATATTTACAAACTTCATACTTTCGAAGTAGTTTGAAGCTTACAGACTTCCTACCATTTCCGGATGTCTGTATATAGAATATCACTAGTTTTATAATGTCTATTCTCTTCTACCGCTGAGTACAGTCTTGACACTTTCGAAACATGTCATACCTCATATTGTGGTTTGGATCAATAACTTCTTATTCAAAGCCCTAAATATATACTACTTGCAAGAGTAGAACGGGCAAACGTTTCTGCACACCACACACGTTGTCAATTTTGTTTCATGACCATATTGTAATTGATGGCAAGAATTTAAAGGAAAATTTGTTTCATGACGACATGACCATATTTTAATTCATGGCAGGAATTTAAAGGAAAATAAATTTTCAATAGACAACTATTATAAAAGCAGAAAAAAATCAGAAGAAGGCTAGTGAAAGTTTAAATGAAATCAAACAAAAGATAACAAAGTGACGATTTTTTTTTTTTTTTTTTTTTTTTTAAATTGAAACCACTATACGTATGGGTACCTCAAATTCGATGAATCGGTAATATCATTGTGACGTAGTGCCGGACAACTTTCACATTTGTTTCGACGCATAAAATGACTAAGATGTCACTTTTTCAAAACGTAAGACTCAGGATGGTCTTATATCTAGACGACCGCTAGACTAGCAGGGTTTTATTAGAGTAAACACAGTTTGCGAGATTTGTTTCTCTGGCACTGACGCAACCATTACGAATGTGATTGGGACGCAAAATGTAGGGCTGACTCAGTGCTAATAGTATAGATATATTGACTGCTATGAGAGGCCTAGCTGTTTATATAGGCTCAGGGGACGTTGCATCCTGCCATGGCAGGATGCAACGTCCCAGAGCCAGTATAAAACAGCTAAGCCTCGAATATTAAAGCAGTCAATATATCTTTTATATACCGAATTCACACAAAAATCTACCAAGAATTCTTACCTTATCCTTTTCTTGAGTTTTGATTGGTTAAAACATCACAGAAAATCTGAGACACTTTCTGTTAAAGGTATAGACCAGTTCTGGTCATGCGATTGCATTGTAAAAGAAACGTTGTGGAATCGATCAGAAAAGGTTGATCATCTAGCATATAAGTATTGGTGTGTACTGCAAGGTTCTGGAATCATCAAAATGATAAGAAATTTGGCCCAGTCTTGGTAAAGTTACAAGCACTGTACACAGAAAGATGTATATGGGACTACCCTATGTCTATCCAGGCCGGATAGATATGATAATTTACCAAATATATCAATTAGTAGGCGGTTTCCCGGCACATTTTTTATCATCACGTATTAGTCAAAACATATTCTTTCACATGATTGGTAATAAAAGCTTCCATTTCATTTTTTGAGAGGGCGTTTCCAAAACTGGTCTTTACCTTTAATCATCGCTGGAAAGTTGACTGAATGTTCCGATCATTTGGGAATCGCACACACACACACACACACTGCCACTGTATGGTATCCGCGCTCGCACAAAGAGACTTTTTACACGTAAACCAATGGCGATTTCAGCAGAATTTAACTATTTTCCCGTTACCCGGGGCAACGGGAATCTCACTCATGAACTATTGACCGTTACTGGCATTGTTCGTTTCTTTACGGGCATGGCTAAAAATCAGGAATCACGACAATTTCCACCAATCAGATGGCTAGATTTCTAAAGAGAGGTATATATCTCTTAATAGAGCCTTTTGGGACGTTTTTGTTCGTTTTCACCAAAATGGAATATTGCTTTACAATAAAGTTGTTGGTAGTAGTTTTATGGCGTTCATTCAGTACTGAATATATACGCCATGTCTTCAGTTATATAAGAAAATTCAGTTATCCGTAAAGAAAACTGAAATTACAAAATTGTAAATATATAATGAATTAATCAGTATCGCAATTTATTAAAATAAAGTATGATAGCGTCTCCTAATTTATATCATGGTGTAAGGCACGTCGTGTTCTACAAGATCATGTAATTGGTTCATGTCTCCCATTCTTAGGTTTTGTGAAAATGTCAATACCATGCGTAGAACGTTCTGTCAAAGGCGCGTATAATATTGTATAAGGGCCTTTTGAGACGTTTTTGTTCGTTTTCACCCAAAATGTGAAATAATTTCCGAATAGAGCATAGGTACTTATAGCGTCTCGTAATTTATATCATGATGTAAGGCACGTCGTGTTCTAAAAGCTTGTAAACATGAAATTGCCATTTACGCACAAACTACGAATGGGAGGCATGAACCAATTTAATGTTTAGATATAGATGACGACGTGCCCTACATCATGATATAAACCGGGAGGCGCTTTAATACTTTATTAGGAAGTTTTTTGCTATTTGGGTGAAAAACGAATCAAAAACGTCTCAAAAGGCACTGAACCCGCTTTTTTCAGTTCTAAACATAGGATTGTAAACTACGAATGGGACACATGAACCAATTACATGTACGTGTTGAGGACGACTTGCCTTACACCATGATATATACCGGGAAGCACTATCATACTTTATTAGGAAGTTATTTGCCATTTGGGTGAGAAACCGAACAAAACGGTTAAAAAAAGGCGCTAATCGCGCCTTTGACAGTTCTAAATGTAACACCCTGAAATTTCACTATCAGGTATTACATAAGAGCGCACCCCCAGTGCCTGTTTCAAACTCCACTTTCGAGTTTCTCTCCTCTTTCCCTGTTTCTATCTTGCTCTCTCTTCATGTACGTGGGATTCCCCCTGCTTACACACAAATCCCTATTCCTCTCTTCTCCCCTCTCTCATTCCGTCAATGCGCTATCTAACGTCGCGGTCTTTATCTCTAGATTGTATCAGGAAGATGTTCTCATCTTCCTGATTGTATCATTAACGTAGTGGGCCCTTCAGTTTATATGATTTGTAAATCATTTATTCATTCATATGGTTGTGTGAACCATACTTATAATTACAGCACAGAATATATATACCCGGTTATAGGGGTTATTAAAACAAGTGCTTTAAATATATATCAACCTGTCTGTTATCTTGTATCACTGCGTAACATTAATTAAAACACGAACCTGGTGTTACATAAACATGAAATTGCCATTTACTCAAAATCTACAAATGGAAAGCACGAACCAATTACATATGTACATGTAAATGACAAAGTGCCCTACATCATGATATAAACCGGGAGGCGCTATCATACTTAATTTGGAAATTATAGCCATTTGGGTTAAAAACAAACAAAAACGTCTCAAAAGGCCTAATTATACGCGCTTTTTTTCACATCTAAACATGAAATTGCCATTTACTCAAAAACTACGAATGGGACAGATGAACCAATTACATGTACGTGTTGAGGACGACGTGCCTTACACCATGATATCAACCGGGACGCGCTATCATACTTAATTTGGAAATTATAGCCATTTGGGTGAAAACGTCTCAAAAGGCCTAATACGCGCCTTTTTCACCTCTAAACATAAAATTGCCATTTACTCAAAAACTACGAATGGGACAGATGAACCAATTACATGTACGTGTTGAGGACGACGTGCCTTACACCATGATATCAACCGGGACGCGCTATCATTCTTAATTTGGAAATTATAGCCATTTGGGTAAAAACGAACAAAAACGTCTCAAAAGGCCTAATACGCGCCTTTTTTCAGTTCTAAACATAAAATTGCCATTTACTTAAAAACTACGAATGGGACAAATGAACCAATTACATGTACGCGTGGATGATAACGTGCCCTACACCATTTACTCGAAAACTACGGATTGGACAGATGAACCAATTACATGTACGTGTTGAGGACGACGTGCCTTACACCATGATATCAACCGGGACGCGCTATCATTCTTAATTTGGAAATTATAGCCATTTGGGTGAAAAACGAAAAAACGTCTCAAAAGGCCTAATACGCGCCTTTTCACCTCTAAACATAAAATTGCCATTTACTCTAAAACTACGGATTGGACAGATGAACCAATTACATGTACGTGTTGAGGACGACGTGCCTTACACCATGATATCAACCGGGACGCGCTATCATTCTTAATTTGGAAATTATAGCCATTTGGGTGAAAAACGAAAAAACGTCTCAAAAGGCCTAATACGCGCCTTTTCACCTCTAAACATAAAATTGCCATTTACTCGAAAACTACGAATTGGACAGATGAACCAATTACATGTACGTGTTGAGGACGACGTGCCTTACACCATGATATCAACCGGGACGCGCTATCATTCTTAATTTGGAAATTATAGCCATTTGGGTGAAAAACGAAAAAACGTCTCAAAAGGCCTAATACGCGCCTTTTCACCTCTAAACATAAAATTGCCATTTACTCGAAAACTACGAATTGGACAGATGAACCAATTACATGTACGTGTTGAGGACGACGTGCCTTACACCATGATATCAACCGGGACGCGCTATCATTCTTAATTTGGAAATTATAGCCATTTTGGTGAAAAACGAAAAAACGTCTCAAAAGGCCTAATACGCGCCTTTTACACCTCTAAACATAAAATTGCCTTTTACTCGAAAACTACGAATTGGACAGATGAACCAATTACATGTACGTGTTGAGGACGACGTGCCTTACACCATGATATCAACCGGGACGCGCTATCATTCTTAATTTGGAAATTATAGCCATTTGGGTGAAAAACGAAAAAACGTCTCAAAAGGCCTAATACGCGCCTTTTTCACCTCTAAACATAAAATTGCCATTTACTCGAAAACTACGAATTGGACAGATGAACCAATTACATGTACGTGTTGAGGACGACGTGCCTTACACCATGATATCAACCGGGACGCTATCATTCTTAATTTGGAAATTATAGCCATTTGGGTGAAAAACGAAAAAAACGTCTCAAAAGGCCTAATACGCGCCTTTATCACCTCTAAACATAAAATTGCCATTTACTCGAAAACTACGAATTGGACAGATGAACCAATTACATGTACGTGTTGAGGACGACGTGCCTTACACCATGATATCAACCGGGACGCGCTATCATTCTTAATTTGGAAATTATAGCCATTTGGGTGAAAAACGAAAAAAACGTCTCAAAAGGCCTAATACGCGCCTTTATCACCTCTAAACATAAAATTGCCATTTACTCGAAAACTACGAATTGGACAGATGAACCAATTACATGTACGTGTTGAGGACGACGTGCCTTACACCATGATATCAACCGGGACGCGCTATCATTCTTAATTTGGAAATTATAGCCATTTGGGTGAAAAACGAAAAAAACGTCTCAAAAGGCCTAATACGCGCCTTTATCACCTCTAAACATAAAATTGCCATTTACTCGAAAACTACGAATTGGACAGATGAACCAATTACATGTACGTGTTGAGGACGACGTGCCTTACACCATGATATCAACCGGGACGCTATCATTCTTAATTTGGAAATTATAGCCATTTGGGTGAAAAACGAAAAAAACGTCTCAAAAGGCCTAATACGCGCCTTTATCACCTCTAAACATAAAATTGCCATTTACTCGAAAACTACGAATTGGACAGATGAACCAATTACATGTACGTGTTGAGGACGACGTGCCTTACACCATGATATCAACCGGGACGCGCTATCATTCTTAATTTGGAAATTATAGCCATTTGGGTGAAAAACGAAAAAAACGTCTCAAAAGGCCTAATACGCGCCTTTATCACCTCTAAACATAAAATTGCCATTTACTCGAAAACTACGAATTGGACAGATGAACCAATTACATGTACGTGTTGAGGACGACGTGCCTTACACCATGATATCAACCGGGACGCGCTATCATTCTTAATTTGGAAATTATAGCCATTTGGGTGAAAAACGAAAAAACGTCTAAAAGGCCTAATACGCGCCTTTATCACCTCTAAACATAAAATTGCCATTTACTCGAAAACTACGTAATGGACAGATGAACCAATTACATGTACGTGTTGAGGACGACGTGCCCTACACCATGATATCAACCGGGACGCGCTATCATTCTTAATTTGGAAATTATAGCCATTTGGGTGAAAAACGAAAAAAACGTCTCAAAAGGCCTAATACGCGCCTTTATCACCTCTAAACATAAAATTGCCATTTACTCGAAAACTACGAATGGCACAGATGAACCAATTACATGTACGTGTTGAGGACGACGTGCCTTACACCATGATATCAACCGGGACGCGCTATCATTCTTAATTTGGAAATTATAGCCATTTTGGTGAAAAACGAAAAAAACGTCTAAAAGGCCTAATACGCGCCTTTATCACCTCTAAACATAAAATTGCCATTTACTCGAAAACTACGAATTGGACAGATGAACCAATTACATGTACGTGTTGAGGACGACGTGCCTTACACCATGATATCAACCGGGACGCGCTATCATTCTTAATTTGGAAATTATAGCCATTTGGGTGAAAAACGAAAAAAACGTCTCAAAAGGCCTAATACGCGCCTTTATCACCTCTAAACATAAAATTGCCATTTACTCGAAAACTACGAATTGGACAGATGAACCAATTACATGTACGTGTTGAGGACGACGTGCCTACACCATGATATCAACCGGGACGCGCTATCATTCTTAATTTGGAAATTATAGCCATTTGGGTGAAAAACGAAAAAAACGTCTCAAAAGGCCTAATACGCGCCTTTATCACCTCTAAACATAAAATTGCCATTTACTCGAAAACTACGAATTGGACAGATGAACCAATTACATGTACGTGTTGAGGACGACGTGCCTTACACCATGATATCAACCGGGACGCGCTATCATTCTTAATTTGGAAATTATAGCCATTTGGGTGAAAAACGAAAAAAACGTCTCAAAAGGCCTAATACGCGCCTTTATCACCTCTAAACATAAAATTGCCATTTACTCGAAAACTACGAATTGGACAGATGAACCAATTACATGTACGTGTTGAGGACGACGTGCCCTACACCATGATATCAACCGGGACGCGCTATCATTCTTAATTTGGAAATTATAGCCATTTTGGTGAAAAACGAAAAAAACGTCTAAAAGGCCTAATACGCGCCTTTATCACCTCTAAACATAAAATTGCCATTTACTCGAAAACTACGAATTGGACAGATGAACCAATTACATGTACGTGTTGAGGACGACGTGCCCTACACCATGATATCAACCGGGACGCGCTATCATTCTTAATTTGGAAATTATAGCCATTTTGGTGAAAAACGAAAAAAACGTCTCAAAAGGCCTAATACGCGCCTTTATCACCTCTAAACATAAAATTGCCATTTACTCGAAAACTACGAATTGGACAGATGAACCAATTACATGTACGTGTTGAGGACGACGTGCCCTACACCATGATATCAACCGGGACGCGCTATCATTCTTAATTTGGAAATTATAGCCATTTTGGTGAAAAACGAAAAAAACGTCTAAAAGGCCTAATACGCGCCTTTATCACCTCTAAACATAAAATTGCCATTTACTCGAAAACTACGAATTGGACAGATGAACCAATTACATGTACGTGTTGAGGACGACGTGCCCTACACCATGATATCAACCGGGACGCTATCATTCTTAATTTGGAAATTATAGCCATTTTGGTGAAAAACGAAAAAAACGTCTAAAAGGCCTAATACGCGCCTTTATCACCTCTAAACATAAAATTGCCATTTACTCGAAAACTACGAATTGGACAGATGAACCAATTACATGTACGTGTTGAGGACGACGTGCCCTACACCATGATATCAACCGGGACGCGCTATCATTCTTAATTTGGAAATTATAGCCATTTTGGTGAAAAACGAAAAAAACGTCTCAAAAGGCCTAATACGCGCCTTTATCACCTCTAAACATAAAATTGCCATTTACTCGAAAACTACGAATTGGACAGATGAACCAATTACATGTACGTGTTGAGGACGACGTGCCTACACCATGATATCAACCGGGACGCGCTATCATTCTTAATTTGGAAATTATAGCCATTTGGGTGAAAAACGAAAAAAACGTCTCAAAAGGCCTAATACGCGCCTTTATCACCTCTAAACATAAAATTGCCATTTACTCGAAAACTACGAATGGACAGATGAACCAATTACATGTACGTGTTGAGGACGACGTGCCCTACACCATGATATCAACCGGGACGCGCTATCATTCTTAATTTGGAAATTATAGCCATTTGGGTGAAAAACGAAAAAAACGTCTCAAAAGGCCTAATACGCGCCTTTATCACCTCTAAACATAAAATTGCCATTTACTCGAAAACTACGAATTGGACAGATGAACCAATTACATGTACGTGTTGAGGACGACGTGCCTTACACCATGATATCAACCGGGACGCGCTATCATTCTTAATTTGGAAATTATAGCCATTTGGTGAAAAACGAAAAAAAGTCTAAAAGGCCTAATACGCGCCTTTATCACCTCTAAACATAAAATTGCCATTTACTCGAAAACTACAAATTGGACAGATGAACCAATTACATGTACGTGTTGAGGACGACGTGCCCTACACCATGATATCAACCGGGACGCGCTATCATTCTTAATTTGGAAATTATAGCCATTTGGGTGAAAAACGAAAAAACGTCTAAAAGGCCTAATACGCGCCTTTATCACCTCTAAACATAAAATTGCCATTTACTCGAAAACTACGAATTGGACAGATGAACCAATTACATGTACGTGTTGAGGACGACGTGCCTTACACCATGATATCAACCGGGACGCGCTATCATTCTTAATTTGGAAATTATAGCCATTTTGGTGAAAAACGAAAAAAACGTCTCAAAAGGCCTAATACGCGCCTTTATCACCTCTAAACATAAAATTGCCATTTACTCGAAAACTACGAATTGGACAGATGAACCAATTACATGTACGTGTTGAGGACGACGTGCCTACACCATGATATCAACCGGGACGCGCTATCATTCTTAATTTGGAAATTATAGCCATTTGGGTGAAAAACGAAAAAACGTCTAAAAGGCCTAATACGCGCCTTTATCACCTCTAAACATAAAATTGCCATTTACTCGAAAACTACGAATGGACAGATGAACCAATTACATGTACGTGTTGAGGACGACGTGCCCTACACCATGATATCAACCGGGACACGCTATCATTCTTAATTTGGAAATTATAGCCATTTTGGTCAAAAACGAAAAAAACGTCTAAAAGGCCTAATACGCGCCTTTATCACCTCTAAACATAAAATTGCCATTTACTCGAAAACTACGAATTGGACAGATGAACCAATTACATGTACGTGTTGAGGACGACGTGCCTTACACCATGATATCAACCGGGACGCGCTATCATTCTTAATTTGGAAATTATAGCCATTTTGGTGAAAAACGAAAAAAACGTCTAAAAGGCCTAATACGCGCCTTTATCACCTCTAAACATAAAATTGCCATTTACTCGAAAACTACGAATTGGACAGATGAACCAATTACATGTACGTGTTGAGGACGACGTGCCCTACACCATGATATCAACCGGGACGCGCTATCATTCTTAATTTGGAAATTATAGCCATTTTGGTCAAAAACGAAAAAAACGTCTAAAAGGCCTAATACGCGCCTTTATCACCTCTAAACATAAAATTGCCATTTACTCGAAAACTACGAATTGGACAGATGAACCAATTACATGTACGTGTTGAGGACGACGTGCCCTACACCATGATATCAACCGGGACGCGCTATCATTCTTAATTTGGAAATTATAGCCATTTTGGTTAAAACCGAAAAAAACGTCTAAAAGGCCTAATACGCGCCTTTATCACCTCTAAACATAAAATTGCCATTTTCTCGAAAACTACGAATTGGACAGATGAACCAATTACATGTACGTGTTGAGGACGACGTGCCCTACACCATGATATCAACCGGGACGCGCTATCATTCTTAATTTGGAAATTATAGCCATTTGGTGAAAAACGAAAAAACGTCTAAAAGGCCTAATACGCGCCTTTATCACCTCTAAACATAAAATTGCCATTTACTCGAAAACTACGAATTGGACAGATGAACCAATTACATGTACGTGTTGAGGACGACGTGCCCTACACCATGATATCAACCGGGACGCTATCATTCTTAATTTGGAAATTATAGCCATTTGGTGAAAAACGAAAAAACGTCTAAAAGGCCTAATACGCGCCTTTATCACCTCTAAACATAAAATTGCCATTTACTCGAAAACTACGAATTGGACAGATGAACCAATTACATGTACGTGTTGAGGACGACGTGCCCTACACCATGATATCAACCGGGACGCGCTATCATTCTTAATTTGGAAATTATAGCCATTTGGGTGAAAAACGAAAAAAACGTCTAAAAGGCCTAATACGCGCCTTTATCACCTCTAAACATAAAATTGCCATTTACTCGAAAACTACGAATTGGACAGATGAACCAATTACATGTACGTGTTGAGGACGACGTGCCCTACACCATGATATCAACCGGGACGCGCTATCATTCTTAATTTGGAAATTATAGCCATTTTGGTGAAAAACGAAAAAAACGTCTAAAAAGGCCTAATACGCGCCTTTATCACCTCTAAACATAAAATTGCCATTTACTCGAAAACTACAAATTGGACAGATGAACCAATTACATGTACGTGTTGAGGACGACGTGCCTACACCATGATATCAACCGGGACGCTATCATTCTTAATTTGGAAATTATAGCCATTTGGGTGAAAAACGAAAAAACGTCTAAAAGGCCTAATACGCGCCTTTATCACCTCTAAACATAAAATTGCCATTTACTCGAAAACTACGAATTGGACAGATGAACCAATTACATGTACGTGTTGAGGACGACGTGCCCTACACCATGATATCAACCGGGACGCGCTATCATTCTTAATTTGGAAATTATAGCCATTTGGTTGAAAAACGAAAAAACGTCTAAAAGGCCTAATACGCGCCTTTATCACCTCTAAACATAAAATTGCCATTTACTCGAAAACTACGAATTGGACAGATGAACCAATTACATGTACGTGTTGAGGACGACGTGCCCTACACCATGATATCAACCGGGACGCGCTATCATTCTTAATTTGGAAATTATAGCCATTTGGGTGAAAAACGAAAAAAACGTCTCAAAAGGCCTAATACGCGCCTTTATCACCTCTAAACATAAAATTGCCATTTACTCGAAAACTACGAATTGGACAGATGAACCAATTACATGTACGTGTTGAGGACGACGTGCCTTACACCATGATATCAACCGGGACGCGCTATCATTCTTAATTTGGAAATTATAGCCATTTGGGTGAAAAACGAAAAAACGTCTAAAAGGCCTAATACGCGCCTTTATCACCTCTAAACATAAAATTGCCATTTACTCGAAAACTACGAATTGGACAGATGAACCAATTACATGTACGTGTTGAGGACGACGTGCCTTACACCATGATATCAACCGGGACGCTATCATTCTTAATTTGGAAATTATAGCCATTTGGGTGAAAAACGAAAAAACGTCTAAAAGGCCTAATACGCGCCTTTATCACCTCTAAACATAAAATTGCCATTTACTCGAAAACTACGAATTGGACAGATGAACCAATTACATGTACGTGTTGAGGACGACGTGCCTTACACCATGATATCAACCGGGACGCGCTATCATTCTTAATTTGGAAATTATAGCCATTTGGTGAAAAACGAAAAAAACGTCTCAAAAGGCCTAATACGCGCCTTTATCACCTCTAAACATAAAATTGCCATTTACTCGAAAACTACGAATTGGACAGATGAACCAATTACATGTACGTGTTGAGGACGACGTGCCCTACACCATGATATCAACCGGGACGCGCTATCATTCTTAATTTGGAAATTATAGCCATTTGGGTGAAAAACGAAAAAAACGTCTAAAAGGCCTAATACGCGCCTTTATCACCTCTAAACATAAAATTGCCATTTACTCGAAAACTACGAATTGGACAGATGAACCAATTACATGTACGTGTTGAGGACGACGTGCCCTACACCATGATATCAACCGGGACGCGCTATCATTCTTAATTTGGAAATTATAGCCATTTGGGTGAAAAACGAAAAAAACGTCTAAAAAGGCCTAATACGCGCCTTTATCACCTCTAAACATAAAATTGCCATTTACTCGAAAACTACGAATTGGACAGATGAACCAATTACATGTACGTGTTGAGGACGACGTGCCCTACACCATGATATCAACCGGGACGCGCTATCATTCTTAATTTGGAAATTATAGCCATTTTGGTGAAAAACGAAAAAAACGTCTAAAAGGCCTAATACGCGCCTTTATCACCTCTAAACATAAAATTGCCATTTACTCGAAAACTACGAATTGGACAGATGAACCAATTACATGTACGTGTTGAGGACGACGTGCCTACACCATGATATCAACCGGGACGCGCTATCATTCTTAATTTGGAAATTATAGCCATTTTGGTCAAAAACGAAAAAAACGTCTAAAAGGCCTAATACGCGCCTTTATCACCTCTAAACATAAAATTGCCATTTACTCGAAAACTACGAATTGGACAGATGAACCAATTACATGTACGTGTTGAGGACGACGTGCCCTACACCATGATATCAACCGGGACGCTATCATTCTTAATTTGGAAATTATAGCCATTTTGGTGAAAAACGAAAAAAACGTCTAAAAGGCCTAATACGCGCCTTTATCACCTCTAAACATAAAATTGCCATTTACTCGAAAACTACGAATTGGACAGATGAACCAATTACATGTACGTGTTGAGGACGACGTGCCTTACACCATGATATCAACCGGGACGCGCTATCATTCTTAATTTGGAAATTATAGCCATTTGGGTGAAAAACGAAAAAACGTCTAAAAGGCCTAATACGCGCCTTTATCACCTCTAAACATAAAATTGCCATTTACTCGAAAACTACGAATTGGACAGATGAACCAATTACATGTACGTGTTGAGGACGACGTGCCCTACACCATGATATCAACCGGGACGCGCTATCATTCTTAATTTGGAAATTATAGCCATTTGGTCAAAAACGAAAAAAACGTCTAAAAAGGCCTAATACGCGCCTTTATCACCTCTAAACATAAAATTGCCATTTACTCGAAAACTACGAATTGGACAGATGAACCAATTACATGTACGTGTTGAGGACGACGTGCCCTACACCATGATATCAACCGGGACGCGCTATCATTCTTAATTTGGAAATTATAGCCATTTGGGTGAAAAACGAAAAAAACGTCTAAAAGGGCCTAATACGCGCCTTTATCACCTCTAAACATAAAATTGCCATTTACTCGAAAACTACAAATTGGACAGATGAACCAATTACATGTACGTGTTGAGGACGACGTGCCCTACACCATGATATCAACCGGGACGCGCTATCATTCTTAATTTGGAAATTATAGCCATTTTGGTGAAAAACGAAAAAAACGTCTAAAAGGCCTAATACGCGCCTTTATCACCTCTAAACATAAAATTGCCATTTACTCGAAAACTACGAATTGGACAGATGAACCAATTACATGTACGTGTTGAGGACGACGTGCCCTACACCATGATATCAACCGGGACGCTATCATTCTTAATTTGGAAATTATAGCCATTTGGGTGAAAAACGAAAAAACGTCTAAAAGGCCTAATACGCGCCTTTATCACCTCTAAACATAAAATTGCCATTTACTCGAAAACTACGAATTGGACAGATGAACCAATTACATGTACGTGTTGAGGACGACGTGCCCTACACCATGATATCAACCGGGACGCTATCATTCTTAATTTGGAAATTATAGCCATTTGGGTGAAAAACGAAAAAAACGTCTCAAAAGGCCTAATACGCGCCTTTATCACCTCTAAACATAAAATTGCCATTTACTCGAAAACTACGAATTGGACAGATGAACCAATTACATGTACGTGTTGAGGACGACGTGCCCTACACCATGATATCAACCGGGACGCTATCATTCTTAATTTGGAAATTATAGCCATTTGGGTGAAAAACGAAAAAACGTCTCAAAAGGCCTAATACGCGCCTTTATCACCTCTAAACATAAAATTGCCATTTACTCGAAAACTACGAATTGGACAGATGAACCAATTACATGTACGTGTTGAGGACGACGTGCCTTACACCATGATATCAACCGGGACGCGCTATCATTCTTAATTTGGAAATTATAGCCATTTTGGTGAAAAACGAAAAAAACGTCTAAAAGGCCTAATACGCGCCTTTATCACCTCTAAACATAAAATTGCCATTTACTCGAAAACTACGAATTGGACAGATGAACCAATTACATGTACGTGTTGAGGACGACGTGCCCTACACCATGATATCAACCGGGACGCGCTATCATTCTTAATTTGGAAATTATAGCCATTTGGGTGAAAAACGAAAAAAACGTCTAAAAAGGCCTAATACGCGCCTTTATCACCTCTAAACATAAAATTGCCATTTACTCGAAAACTACGAATTGGACAGATGAACCAATTACATGTACGTGTTGAGGACGACGTGCCTTACACCATGATATCAACCGGGACGCGCTATCATTCTTAATTTGGAAATTATAGCCATTTGGGTGAAAAACGAAAAAAACGTCTAAAAGGCCTAATACGCGCCTTTATCACCTCTAAACATAAAATTGCCATTTACTCGAAAACTACGAATTGGACAGATGAACCAATTACATGTACGTGTTGAGGACGACGTGCCTACACCATGATATCAACCGGGACGCTATCATTCTTAATTTGGAAATTATAGCCATTTTGGTGAAAAACGAAAAAAACGTCTAAAGGGCCTAATACGCGCCTTTATCACCTCTAAACATAAAATTGCCATTTACTCGAAAACTACGAATTGGACAGATGAACCAATTACATGTACGTGTTGAGGACGACGTGCCTTACACCATGATATCAACCGGGACGCGCTATCATTCTTAATTTGGAAATTATAGCCATTTGGGTGAAAAACGAAAAAACGTCTCAAAAGGCCTAATACGCGCCTTTATCACCTCTAAACATAAAATTGCCATTTACTCGAAAACTACAAATTGGACAGATGAACCAATTACATGTACGTGTTGAGGACGACGTGCCTTACACCATGATATCAACCGGGACGCGCTATCATTCTTAATTTGGAAATTATAGCCATTTGGGTGAAAAACGAAAAAAACGTCTCAAAAGGCCTAATACGCGCCTTTATCACCTCTAAACATAAAATTGCCATTTACTCGAAAACTACGAATTGGACAGATGAACCAATTACATGTACGTGTTGAGGACGACGTGCCTACACCATGATATCAACCGGGACGCGCTATCATTCTTAATTTGGAAATTATAGCGATTTCGGTGAAAAACGAAAAAAACGTCTCAAAGGCCTAATACGCGCCTTTATCACCTCTAAACATAAAATTGCCATTTACTCGAAAACTACAATTGGACAGATGAACCAATTACATGTACGTGTTGAGGACGACGTGCCTTACACCATGATATCAACCGGGACGCTATCATTCTTAATTTGGAAATTATAGCCATTTGGTGAAAAACGAAAAAACGTCTAAAAGGCCTAATACGCGCCTTTATCACCTCTAAACATAAAATTGCCATTTACTCGAAAACTACGAATTGGACAGATGAACCAATTACATGTACGTGTTGAGGACGACGTGCCCTACACCATGATATCAACCGGGACGCGCTATCATTCTTAATTTGGAAATTATAGCCATTTGGTCAAAAACGAAAAAACGTCTAAAAGGCCTAATACGCGCCTTTATCACCTCTAAACATAAAATTGCCATTTACTCGAAAACTACAGGTGGACAGATGAACCAATTACATGTACGTGTTGAGGACGACGTGCCCTACACCATGATATCAACCGGGACGCGCTATCATTCTTAATTTGGAAATTATAGCCATTTGGTTGAAAAACGAAAAAACGTCTAAAAAGGCCTAATACGCGCCTTTATCACCTCTAAACATAAAATTGCCATTTACTCGAAAACTACGAATGGACAGATGAACCAATTACATGTACGTGTTGAGGACGACGTGGCCTACACCATGATATCAACCGGGACGCGCTATCATTCTTAATTTGGAAATTATAGCCATTTGGGTGAAAAACGAAAAAACGTCTAAAAGGCCTAATACGCGCCTTTATCACCTCTAAACATAAAATTGCCATTTACTCGAAAACTACGAATTGGACAGATGAACCAATTACATGTACGTGTTGAGGACGACGTGCCTTACACCATGATATCAACCGGGACGCGCTATCATTCTTAATTTGGAAATTATAGCCATTTTGGTGAAAAACGAAAAAAACGTCTAAAAGGCCTAATACGCGCCTTTATCACCTCTAAACATAAAATTGCCATTTACTCGAAAACTACAATTGGACAGATGAACCAATTACATGTACGTGTTGAGGACGACGTGCCCTACACCATGATATCAACCGGGACGCTATCATTCTTAATTTGGAAATTATAGCCATTTGGGTGAAAAACGAAAAAACGTCTAAAAGGCCTAATACGCGCCTTTATCACCTCTAAACATAAAATTGCCATTTACTCGAAAACTACGAATTGGACAGATGAACCAATTACATGTACGTGTTGAGGACGACGTGCCCTACACCATGATATCAACCGGGACGCGCTATCATTCTTAATTTGGAAATTATAGCCATTTTGGTGAAAAACGAAAAAAACGTCTAAAAAGGCCTAATACGCGCCTTTATCACCTCTAAACATAAAATTGCCATTTACTCGAAAACTACAGGTGGACAGATGAACCAATTACATGTACGTGTTGAGGACGACGTGCCTTACACCATGATATCAACCGGGACGCGCTATCATTCTTAATTTGGAAATTATAGCCATTTGGTGAAAAACGAAAAAACGTCTAAAGGGCCTAATACGCGCCTTTATCACCTCTAAACATAAAATTGCCATTTACTCGAAAACTACAATTGGACAGATGAACCAATTACATGTACGTGTTGAGGACGACGTGCCCTACACCATGATATCAACCGGGACGCGCTATCATTCTTAATTTGGAAATTATAGCCATTTGGTCAAAAACGAAAAAACGTCTAAAGGCCTAATACGCGCCTTTATCACCTCTAAACATAAAATTGCCATTTACTCGAAAACTACGAATTGGACAGATGAACCAATTACATGTACGTGTTGAGGACGACGTGCCCTACACCATGATATCAACCGGGACGCGCTATCATTCTTAATTTGGAAATTATAGCCATTTTGGTTAAAAACGAAAAAAACGTCTAAAAGGGCCTAATACGCGCCTTTATCACCTCTAAACATAAAATTGCCATTTACTCGAAAACTACGAATTGGACAGATGAACCAATTACATGTACGTGTTGAGGACGACGTGCCCTACACCATGATATCAACCGGGACGCGCTATCATTCTTAATTTGGAAATTATAGCCATTTGGGTGAAAAACGAAAAAAACGTCTAAAAAGGCCTAATACGCGCCTTTATCACCTCTAAACATAAAATTGCCATTTACTCGAAAACTACGAATTGGACAGATGAACCAATTACATGTACGTGTTGAGGACGACGTGCCCTACACCATGATATCAACCGGGACGCGCTATCATTCTTAATTTGGAAATTATAGCCATTTGGGTCAAAAACGAAAAAAACGTCTAAAAGGCCTAATACGCGCCTTTATCACCTCTAAACATAAAATTGCCATTTACTCGAAAACTACAAATTGGACAGATGAACCAATTACATGTACGTGTTGAGGACGACGTGCCTTACACCATGATATCAACCGGGACGCTATCATTCTTAATTTGGAAATTATAGCCATTTGGTCAAAAACAAAAAAACGTCTAAAAGGCCTAATACGCGCCTTTATCACCTCTAAACATAAAATTGCCATTTTCTCGAAAACTACAGATTGGACAGATGAACCAATTACATGTACGTGTTGAGGACGACGTGCCCTACACCATGATATCAACCGGGACGCGCTATCATTCTTAATTTGGAAATTATAGCCATTTTGGTCAAAAACGAAAAAAACGTCTAAAAGGCCTAATACGCGCCTTTATCACCTCTAAACATAAAATTGCCATTTACTCGAAAACTACAATTGGACAGATGAACCAATTACATGTACGTGTTGAGGACGACGTGCCCTACACCATGATATCAACCGGGACGCGCTATCATTCTTAATTTGGAAATTATAGCCATTTTGGTCAAAAACGAAAAAAACGTCTAAAGGCCTAATACGCGCCTTTATCACCTCTAAACATAAAATTGCCATTTACTCGAAAACTACGAATTGGACAGATGAACCAATTACATGTACGTGTTGAGGACGACGTGCCTACACCATGATATCAACCGGGACGCGCTATCATTCTTAATTTGGAAATTATAGCCATTTGGGTAAAACGAAAAAACGTCTAAAAGGCCTAATACGCGCCTTTATCACCTCTAAACATAAAATTGCCATTTACTCGAAAACTACGAATTGGACAGATGAACCAATTACATGTACGTGTTGAGGACGACGTGCCCTACACCATGATATCAACCGGGACGCGCTATCATTCTTAATTTGGAAATTATAGCCATTTGGGTGAAAAACGAAAAAAACGTCTAAAAAGGCCTAATACGCGCCTTTATCACCTCTAAACATAAAATTGCCATTTACTCGAAAACTACGAATTGGACAGATGAACCAATTACATGTACGTGTTGAGGACGACGTGCCCTACACCATGATATCAACCGGGACGCGCTATCATTCTTAATTTGGAAATTATAGCCATTTTGGTGAAAAACGAAAAAAACGTCTAAAGGCCTAATACGCGCCTTTATCACCTCTAAACATAAAATTGCCATTTACTCGAAAACTACAATTGGACAGATGAACCAATTACATGTACGTGTTGAGGACGACGTGCCTTACACCATGATATCAACCGGGACGCGCTATCATTCTTAATTTGGAAATTATAGCCATTTTGGTAAAAAACGAAAAAAACGTCTAAAAGGCCTAATACGCGCCTTTATCACCTCTAAACATAAAATTGCCATTTACTCGAAAACTACGAATTGGACAGATGAACCAATTACATGTACGTGTTGAGGACGACGTGCCTACACCATGATATCAACCGGGACGCGCTATCATTCTTAATTTGGAAATTATAGCCATTTTGGTCAAAAACGAAAAAAACGTCTAAAAGGCCTAATACGCGCCTTTATCACCTCTAAACATAAAATTGCCATTTACTCGAAAACTACGAATTGGACAGATGAACCAATTACATGTACGTGTTGAGGACGACGTGCCCTACACCATGATATCAACCGGGACGCGCTATTATTCTTAATTTGGAAATTATAGCCATTTTGGTTAAAACCCCAAAAAACGTCTAAAAGGGCCTAATACGCGCCTTTATCACCTCTAAACATAAAATTGCCATTTACTCGAAAACTACGAATTGGACAGATGAACCAATTACATGTACGTGTTGAGGACGACGTGCCCTACACCATGATATCAACCGGGACGCGCTATCATTCTTAATTTGGAAATTATAGCCATTTTGGTCAAAAACGAAAAAAACGTCTAAAAGGCCTAATACGCGCCTTTATCACCTCTAAACATAAAATTGCCATTTACTCGAAAACTACGAATGGACAGATGAACCAATTACATGTACGTGTTGAGGACGACGTGCCCTACACCATGATATCAACCGGGACGCTATTA
Source organism: Mesocentrotus franciscanus (assembly GCA_037976565.1). NCBI lineage: Eukaryota > Metazoa > Echinodermata > Echinoidea > Camarodonta > Strongylocentrotidae > Mesocentrotus > Mesocentrotus franciscanus. The sequence continues at coordinate 12,417,716 of CP137667.1, read as the reverse complement.
TTCTTAATTTGGAAATTATAGCCATTTTGGTTAAAACCGAAAAAAACGTCTAAAAGGCCTAATACGCGCCTTTATCACCTCTAAACATAAAATTGCCATTTACTCGAAAACTACGAATTGGACAGATGAACCAATTACATGTACGTGTTGAGGACGACGTGCCCTACACCATGATATCAACCGGGACGCGCTATCATTCTTAATTTGGAAATTATAGCCATTTGGTGAAAAACGAAAAAACGTCTCAAAGGCCTAATACGCGCCTTTATCACCTCTAAACATAAAATTGCCATTTACTCGAAAACTACGAATTGGACAGATGAACCAATTACATGTACGTGTTGAGGACGACGTGCCCTACACCATGATATCAACCGGGACGCGCTATCATTCTTAATTTGGAAATTATAGCCATTTTGGTCAAAAACGAAAAAAACGTCTAAAAAGGCCTAATACGCGCCTTTATCACCTCTAAACATAAAATTGCCATTTACTCGAAAACTACGAATTGGACAGATGAACCAATTACATGTACGTGTTGAGGACGACGTGCCTACACCATGATATCAACCGGGACGCTATCATTCTTAATTTGGAAATTATAGCCATTTTGGTCAAAAACGAAAAAACGTCTAAAAGGCCTAATACGCGCCTTTATCACCTCTAAACATAAAATTGCCATTTACTCGAAAACTACAATTGGACAGATGAACCAATTACATGTACGTGTTGAGGACGACGTGCCCTACACCATGATATCAACCGGGACGCGCTATCATTCTTAATTTGGAAATTATAGCCATTTGGTCAAAAACGAAAAAACGTCTAAAAGGCCTAATACGCGCCTTTATCACCTCTAAACATAAAATTGCCATTTACTCGAAAACTACGAATTGGACAGATGAACCAATTACATGTACGTGTTGAGGACGACGTGGCCTACACCATGATATCAACCGGGACGCGCTATCATTCTTAATTTGGAAATTATAGCCATTTTGGTCAAAAACGAAAAAAACGTCTAAAAGGCCTAATACGCGCCTTTATCACCTCTAAACATAAAATTGCCATTTACTCGAAAACTACGGTTGGACAGATGAACCAATTACATGTACGTGTTGAGGACGACGTGCCCTACACCATGATATCAACCGGGACGCGCTATCATTCTTAATTTGGAAATTATAGCCATTTGGGTGAAAACGAAAAAACGTCTAAAAGGCCTAATACGCGCCTTTATCACCTCTAAACATAAAATTGCCATTTACTCGAAAACTACAATTGGACAGATGAACCAATTACATGTACGTGTTGAGGACGACGTCCCTTACACCATGATATCAACCGGGACGCGCTATCATTCTTAATTTGGAAATTATAGCCATTTGGTCAAAACGAAAAAACGTCTAAAAGGCCTAATACGCGCCTTTATCACCTCTAAACATAAAATTGCCATTTACTCGAAAACTACGAATTGGACAGATGAACCAATTACATGTACGTGTTGAGGACGACGTGCCCTACACCATGATATCAACCGGGACGCTATCATTCTTAATTTGGAAATTATAGCCATTTTGGTCAAAAACGAAAAAAACGTCTAAAAGGGCCTAATACGCGCCTTTATCACCTCTAAACATAAAATTGCCATTTACTCGAAAACTACGAATTGGACAGATGAACCAATTACATGTACGTGTTGAGGACGACGTGCCCTACACCATGATATCAACCGGGACGCGCTATCATTCTTAATTTGGAAATTATAGCCATTTTGGTCAAAAACGAAAAAAACGTCTAAAAGCCTAATACGCGCCTTTATCACCTCTAAACATAAAATTGCCATTTACTCGAAAACTACAATTGGACAGATGAACCAATTACATGTACGTGTTGAGGACGACGTGCCCTACACCATGATATCAACCGGGACGCTATCATTCTTAATTTGGAAATTATAGCCATTTTGGTCAAAAACGAAAAAAACGTCTAAAAAGGCCTAATACGCGCCTTTATCACCTCTAAACATAAAATTGCCATTTACTCGAAAACTACAAATTGGACAGATGAACCAATTACATGTACGTGTTGAGGACGACGTGCCCTACACCATGATATCAACCGGGACGCGCTATCATTCTTAATTTGGAAATTATAGCCATTTTGGTAAAACCGAAAAAAACGTCTAAAAGGCCTAATACGCGCCTTTATCACCTCTAAACATAAAATTGCCATTTACTCGAAAACTACGAATGGACAGATGAACCAATTACATGTACGTGTTGAGGACGACGTGCTTCACCATGATATCAACCGGGACGCGCTATCATTCTTAATTTGGAAATTATAGCCATTTTGGGTGAAAAACGAAAAAACGTCTCAAAAGGCCTAATACGCGCCTTTATCACCTCTAAACATAAAATTGCCATTTACTCGAAAACTACAGGTGGACAGATGAACCAATTACATGTACGTGTTGAGGACGACGTGCCTACACCATGATATCAACCGGGACGCTATCATTCTTAATTTGGAAATTATAGCCATTTTGGTCAAAAACGAAAAAAACGTCTAAAAGGCCTAATACGCGCCTTTATCACCTCTAAACATAAAATTGCCATTTACTCGAAAACTACGAATTGGACAGATGAACCAATTACATGTACGTGTTGAGGACGACGTGCCTACACCATGATATCAACCGGGACGCTATCATTCTTAATTTGGAAATTATAGCCATTTTGGTCAAAAACGAAAAAAACGTCTAAAAGGGCCTAATACGCGCCTTTATCACCTCTAAACATAAAATTGCCATTTTCTCGAAAACTACGAATTGGACAGATGAACCAATTACATGTACGTGTTGAGGACGACGTGCCCTACACCATGATATCAACCGGGACGCGCTATCATTCTTAATTTGGAAATTATAGCCATTTGGGTGAAAAACGAAAAAAACGTCTCAAAGGCCTAATACGCGCCTTTATCACCTCTAAACATAAAATTGCCATTTACTCGAAAACTACGAATTGGACAGATGAACCAATTACATGTACGTGTTGAGGACGACGTTCCTTACACCATGATATCAACCGGGACTATTATTCTTAATTTGGAAATTATAGCCATTTTGGTTAAAACCGAAAAAAACGTCTAAAAGGGCCTAATACGCGCCTTTATCACCTCTAAACATAAAATTGCCATTTACTCGAAAACTACGAATTGGACAGATGAACCAATTACATGTACGTGTTGAGGACGACGTGCCCTACACCATGATATCAACCGGGACGCGCTATCATTCTTAATTTGGAAATTATAGCCATTTTGGTCAAAAACGTCTAAAAAGGCCTAATACGCGCCTTTATCACCTCTAAACATAAAATTGCCATTTACTCGAAAACTACAGGTGGACAGATGAACCAATTACATGTACGTGTTGACGACGTGCCCTACACCATGATATCAACCGGGACGCGCTATTATTCTTAATTTGGAAATTATAGCCATTTTGGTTAAAACCGAAAAAAACGTCTAAAAGGGCCTAATACGCGCCTTTATCACCTCTAAACATAAAATTGCCATTTTCTCGAAAACTACGAATTGGACAGATGAACCAATTACATGTACGTGTTGAGGACGACGTGCCCTACACCATGATATCAACCGGGACGCGCTATTATTCTTAATTTGGAAATTATAGCCATTTGGTTAAAACCGAAAAAAACGTCTAAAAGGGCTAATACGCGCCTTTATCACCTCTAAACATAAAATTGCCATTTACTCGAAAACTACAGGTGGACAGATGAACCAATTACATGTACGTGTTGAGGACGACGTGCCTACACCATGATATCAACCGGGACGCGCTCATTCTTAATTTGGAAATTATAGCCATTTTGGTCAAAAACGAAAAAACGTCTAAAAGGCCTAATACGCGCCTTTATCACCTCTAAACATAAAATTGCCATTTACTCGAAAACTACGAATTGGACAGATGAACCAATTACATGTACGTGTTGAGGACGACGTGCCCTACACCATGATATCAACCGGGACGCTATCATTCTTAATTTGGAAATTATAGCCATTTGGTGAAAAACGAAAAAAACGTCTAAAAAGGCCTAATACGCGCCTTTATCACCTCTAAACATAAAATTGCCATTTACTCGAAAACTACGAATTGGACAGATGAACCAATTACATGTACGTGTTAAGGACGACGTGCCTACACCATGATATCAACCGGGACGCTATTATTCTTAATTTGGAAATTATAGCCATTTTGGTTAAAACCGAAAAAAACGTCTAAAAGGGCCTAATACGCGCCTTTATCACCTCTAAACATAAAATTGCCATTTACTCGAAAACTACGAATTGGACAGATGAACCAATTACATGTACGTGTTGAGGACGACGTGCCCTACACCATGATATCAACCGGGACGCGCTATCATTCTTAATTTGGAAATTATAGCCATTTTGGTCAAAAACGAAAAAAACGTCTAAAAGGGCTAATACGCGCCTTTATCACCTCTAAACATAAAATTGCCATTTACTCGAAAACTACAGGTGGACAGATGAACCAATTACATGTACGTGTTGAGGACGACGTGCCCTACACCATGATATCAACCGGGACGCTATATTCTTAATTTGGAAATTATAGCCATTTTGGTTAAAACCCCAAAAAACGTCTAAAAGGGCCTAATACGCGCCTTTATCACCTCTAAACATAAAATTGCCATTTACTCGAAAACTACGAATTGGACAGATGAACCAATTACATGTACGTGTTGAGGACGACGTGCCTTCACCATGATATCAACCGGGACGCGCTATCATTCTTAATTTGGAAATTATAGCCATTTGGGTCAAAAACGAAAAAACGTCTAAAAGGCCTAATACGCGCCTTTATCACCTCTAAACATAAAATTGCCATTTACTCGAAAACTACGGGTGGACAGATGAACCAATTACATGTACGTGTTGAGGACGACGTGCCCCCACCATGATATCAACCGGGACGCGCTATCATTCTTAATTTGGAAAATATAGCCATTTTGGTCAAAAACGAAAAAAACGTCTAAAAGGCCTAATACGCGCCTTTATCACCTCTAAACATAAAATTGCCATTTACTCGAAAACTACAGGTGGACAGATGAACCAATTACATGTACGTGTTGAGGACGACGTGCCTACACCATGATATCAACCGGGACGCGCTATTATTCTTAATTTGGAAATTATAGCCATTTTGGTTAAAACCGAAAAAAACGTCTAAAAGGGCCTAATACGCGCCTTTATCACCTCTAAACATAAAATTGCCATTTTCTCGAAAACTACGAATTGGACAGATGAACTAATTACATGTACGTGTTGAGGACGACGTGCCCTACACCATGATATCAACCAGGACGCTATCATTCTTAATTTGGAAATTATAGCCATTTTGGTCAAAAACGAAAAAACGACGTCTAAAAGGCCTAATACGCGCCTTTATCACCTCTAAACATAAAATTGCCATTTACTCGAAAACTACAGGTGGACAGATGAACCAATTACATGTACGTGTTGAGGACGACGTGCCTACACCATGATATCAACCGGGACGCTATCATTCTTAATTTGGAAATATAGCCATTTTGGGTGAAAAACGAAAAAAACGTCTCAAGGGCCTAATACGCGCCTTTATCACCTCTAAACATAAAATTGCCATTTACTCGAACTACAGGTGGACAGATGAACCAATTACATGTACGTGTTGAGGACGACGTGCCCTACACCATGATATCAACCGGGACGCGCTATCATTCTTAATTTGGAA
>CP137667.1:12199009-12411389 GCA_037976565.1 Mesocentrotus franciscanus | reverse complement strand
TTTGACCACCTTTGGGCAAAGCCATTAACTTCATAAAAGGGATATGTAGTGCAATCAAATGCTGTTCTAGAGTGTTTAAATTGGCAAGTTCTTCTGGGACTTGATGTAATTGTAAATTATTTATGTTTGCTTCTCCAGGTACTTTTCCAGACTGCAACTTTTTGTGACAAGTGTAGCATATCCACAGTGATGATCTGGCTGACTGGCGTATTTGACATTCTGATCTGCATTCTGAATTGCAAACATGCAAATATTTTCACTTATACATGTCTGAAGTTTATAATTGGTCTTCATACATTTTATTACTTGGTTCTCAAAGAGAAGTTTAAAGCAAACACAGCAAACAAATTCTGACCATGAGAAATAATCTTCCTAAACTCCTGTAGTACATTATCAAACTCGGACATTTTGAATTTATTAACTAGAGCTCTTTTAGATTCTGCTTCATTACTTTTGTCTATATTTTTCTATTTTTTTATATTTAATATTTAACTTCAACAGTATCTTTCCCCTTAGTTTCTTATCTTTGTATCTAGTTTGGGACAGGGTTTTCATAGCTGTCTTGTGTTTTTGTTTGAAATGCATATCCTTCAAGTATCTCTTTCTCATGCTCATTTTCATAGTAGCCTTTTGCTTTTGTTTAAAATGCATATCCTTCTGGTATTTGTTTCTCATAGTAGCCTTTTGTTTTTGTTTAAATGCATATCCTTCAAGTATCTCTTTCTCATGCTCATTTTCATAGTAGCCTTTTGTTTTTGTTTAAAATGCATATCCTTCAAGTATCTCTTTCTCATGCTCATTTTCATAGTAGCTTTTTGCTTTTGTTTAAAATTCTTGTTGTTATGGTACATTTGCTTTATTTTATTTCGCATGGTGGTTTTTAAATTTTCTTTGAACTGTTCATTTGTCCTATATTTCTGTTTATTTAAATTAAGAATTTTTTTTTTATACTGTTTATCAGAGTGATATTTGTCTTTCATAGAAGTGACCTGTTTTTTCCTAAAACTTGGATCTTGTTTGTACTTTCTGTTCTGTCTTTGTTTGTTATCACTTGCCTTCCTTGAATTGTATGATGAATCATTGTCTTTCTCTTCCCTGTATTTTTGTTTTGCTTGATTTCTTTTGTCATTTTCCAGATTACATCATGATGATATTTATGCTTCTCCTTAATTGATCTCTTCATTTTACGTATGTTTGCATTGAGAAGTTGCTTTTCTTTCTTACTATTTCTGTCTATTGCCTTTGTCACAGCTCGTCTTACTCTCATTTGCTCTTTATTCTTATTCCTTTTTAATATCACTTTTTCTTTTACGTTTTTTCCTTGAATTGTCAGCATTTGAATTTTGTTTTGTTTCAGTAGTCTTTCCTTGCTTGATATTTGCACATAAATTTCCACTTGTTTTCTTCACTTCATACAAATTACTTTCGTCACAAGGATTTAACGACTCCGGTGATTGTACTGACAAAACAACATCATAATGAATGTGTTGTGTGTTCTCGAGATAAATGCCTTTTCAGTCGTTTCCTTTCCAATTTGGACATTTCGGCCAGAAAATATGCTCCATCTCAAAACCTCATCGTCATATACGTAGATATCAGTTTCAATCAAATTTGCTAAAACCAGGATTTCCATTTCTGTAGCCCAAGTACCGCTTTCCTGTATGTTGTTCTTTGAGACATAGTCTGAAATAGTGGTATAACCAGTTCTCAAGAAGCCAACAAATCTGTCTTGATTTTCTATAAGATGTAAAACAATAGCTTTTCTTATGGTATAATGGTACCCCTCATTTCCTGTCATGACAAATGAAACAGCACGATAAAAGCAATTTCCGTCACCTGTGATATATCTTATGTCTTTTGGTTGTGCAATAGGTACACATCCTTCAACTATAGGATTGGAAATAGAAGAGATATCTGTCATATTTACTCTTTGACAACATTTCTTCTTCCTTCTTTCATCCAGAGGCTTAAACCACAATGTCGAATGAACTTCTCCAATTATCATTAATTCCTCATTACTATCAGCACATTCACTTTCATCAATTCTTAAAGTATCATCCTCTTTTCTTTTCCCCAATTTAGTTTTTTGAACTTCATTACCAAGGTCAACATCGACTTTTGCATCATTTTCAATGTTACTCAATTTTCGTTTTCTGCTTAATGTTGAGTTAGACTTCTGAACTTTGTCTGCTAGATTCAATTTATCAGAGTATTCCCGCACTTAGTACAATTTTTGAGTCTCCTTTTTGTTCATTTACATATTCTGTCTTGATAGAGTCATTTCTTTTCAGAAGACAACTATTATTCAGCTGTGGTTCTTTTAGTTTCGTTAAGGTAATTGTCACACTCTTCAGTTTTAATTCCTGACTGTTAAAATGTACATCATGAATGATTGCTTCGTTTGATTTTTCAGGGAAGAGAAATACATTTGGGTTATCAATCATCTTTTGTGGGAAACACTCTCATCCAATCTTTGAACTTCATCAAAGCTTTCCCAATGTATGGAACATCCAGAGCTTCCAGACTGACTTTCACTGTGCCTATTGTGAAGGAATTGGACTACAAACAAAATCCTGTAACTGTGGATAGCCTTTCAAGGTTTCATTCTTACCGGAAGTTGCTTTAGCACATACACTAGTTACTTCATATTCGGTGTGCAGGGGGCATCCCATTGTTTTTGCTAACCTCATGCAATGCTTGTACACACCTTGCCAGCTTTGAGTACAGTACAACACTCTGTCCGTTACCAATCAGGAAACCTCGACTGCTTCTGGAATGTGAATCAAATATAAAGAAACCATCTTGACCAGATAATACAATAAAAGTACTTCCAGCAAATGTCACAAAACATGCATCAGAATCAGTACAGAGTTCTTTTTCGAGTGCTTGCTTCAATGTCATCGAAAGAGACTGGGCCAATATCAATTCATCTCCATCTAACAATCCAGTGACTGGTTCACGACATACTATGTTAAACAATTCATCGTATGCATCCAAATATTCAAATAGATCAGATATCAATAAGTATTCGTTGTCGAGTGAAGTGGATCGCCGTATGTAACAATATAATTCATTGCCGTTATTCAAAATCCTGTCCAGATCTGTACTTTTCCAATCATTGGCATTTTTTACCTTGCTATACAACAGTGCAGATAGTGAATTGGTAACACACTGCTTTCCACTTGAGTAACCAAATCTTGTATCACCTTGATTGAATGTCCCTTGGGCAACAAGCGTTATTTGTGTATCGACTCTCGTGCATTTGTCTTTGTGATCACTTTCAAGGGTTTCATGCTTGGTGTTACGTTCGTTGTGAACGACTGATTCAGACTGATTACTTGCACACTGTTCATATGTCATGTCAAAAAGATTTGCATCATCATGATTTATCGTACCAGTCTCCAACGTGAGCCTACGTTTTTTTCCCTTTGGATCAACATGGTTTTGAAATGTTTCATTAGACTTATCCACTACTTCATCAATTTCTTCCTCTATCTGACACTTGGATCTACACTTCTTGACCTCATGCTTTACTTTAACATCAGCCTGAATTGATGGACATGGCAAAGTTCTCTTTGACGTTTTATCTTCTTTAGTTGTTCTTGTCTGTTCTAATGAATTGAAATTGACAAAATCTACAGATTCAACAACATTAAAATGAACATTTCCTGTGTACAGTATATAAATTCCCTTATCAGATGTAACAATATTGATTCTTCCAGGTTTCTTTGCAGAGTACAATTGCCAACATGGTACTTGGTCATTGTATGAATAAATATCAGTATCGATTAAATTTGCTAAAGCGCTAATTTCAGTGTCTGTAGCCCACGTTCCGTCTTCCTTTATTCTACGTTTCAAAACATATTCTCTGACTGTTCTATATTCTTGCCTCAATGTATTACTAAACATGTCCTTGGTTTGCAATAAATGTTTCACAGTGGCATTTCTTAGAATTGCATGATTACGCTCAGTTCCAGAAATTACATAGGAAATTGCACGAAAGAAACAATTGCCATCACCAGTAATTTGTTTACTCTGTAAAGGAACTCCAATAGAGCTATTTCTATCTAACCTTGAATCACAGCCTTTGCCTTTATATCTGATATTCAGTTTTGAACAAATGTTCTGTTTGTCATTATTCTGGAGGGTACAAATTTGAAATCTTTATCTGGTCTATCACGTAATCCAAGATCTGCTACAAATTCAACTTCTGTTTCTGTTTCATCAGTACATGTGTACATATTAGCATCTATTGCCTTTTCAATGTCTTCATCTTTGATATTTGAATCTGAAGAAGATTCTAAAGGATTCCTTAAATGAGCATGATCCTTAAATGACATACCAGTATCATTGTCTGTACCATCTTTTACTGTATCAAAGCTTTTATTCTTCAGGTCATTGTCAAACACTGCATCTTCTGGTACACCATCTGAAACATATGAAAAATCATTTTTCATCATATCATCATTTTCCAATACCAATTCACTGACACTGTCTACTGGTTCATTTCTGGGCATATCAATTGGTCTATCACAAACATTGAAAGGCATATTGCGTTCTGGTAAAACACTTCTATCGAATAAATCACATCCAGGACTTGTGTCTGTATCACTATCAGATTCTATACATTTTCTTGCACACGAGCGTTTCACTGGTATATGAACATCACTGCCACTATCATCGTCTGTTTCAATTTCCCTATTTTCATCAAAATTTGATTTCAACAGATTATTCTTTGAATCGGCCTGCACAACTCTATCTGAACCTTTGTTGTCTTTCATATTGCAAATATGCTGGTCTGAGTGTTCATCATTTTTACATGTATTTGTATCAAGTCTTTGGTCACCTGCATTCATTGATATCTTTGTGTCCTGCTTCTCATTCTTTACTGCTAATTCTATTCCTTCATCTTTGTCAAATCTAATCTCTGATTTATCACAAGAGTGATTTCCATCAGTGCCTTTTTTCCCGGCTTTGGAAGACTGACCTTTCATGTTCCTTTTCGACCTCTTCCTCTTTTACCTCCTGCGTAGACTCTGTATCGTCTCAAATCCTGCATCTTTTCCAGAATGTTGCAAGTTCTTTGGTTAGAGCGTTGATCAGAATCTGGTTTTGACAATGGAGACAAACTAGCAGTTACGTCAGCGTATGATTGATTTTGCATTCTTTCCATTTCTTCACAGGCTTCATTGTAAACCTTCATAGAATGTAGAGATTGCACACTGCAAGCATAAATGCTCAATAGATTTTCTGCATAGGATTGCACACTGACATCTTCTTCTTCATTTTCATTTTCTGCTTCACCTTACACTCTTTTTGTGTACTGTGTTTTTCTCTTACGACTCCCATAAAATGTCTTGAATGCTTTGCCAATGTAGGTAACACCTGGTTCCAACAATACACCATGAATTGATCTTTTCTGCCTTTTGTCCTGTTCATTTTCTTCTTTTGAATTTGAATGCAATCTTTCTTCTCTTTTTCTTGCCATCAGTTTTGCTCTCTTGCATTTCACTTTCACCCACTTATCGTCAACTTCTTCATTGAGCAAGTTTTGATCTATGAAATGAGACAGATTGTCTGTTACACCATTTTCATATCTGCTACATGGCTCTGCAAACAGCGTGCTCCTTTTTACTTTAACATACCTCTTCTTTGATGTCCTTACTCGTCTTGTCTGTTTGAAGATCTCCATGTTCTCATCGTCATTGTCATCATCATCATCTGCTGACATGAGAGGCTCATATCTGTTATAATGAGATGGAATACATACTTTGTCAAATATTCGATCGCCAATATTGCTATGACCACAGCATGAGCAAATCCAAATCAATCTCTGGTCAGCAAGTTTGTCATTGTTCAAGTATTCCTCACATGTCACATGGAAATGGTTGGTACAAGACTCGCATTTAACATAGTTGTCACTTTTATTGATCTTATCCATGCAATAACATTCATCAACATCTGTGTTGATCATCGATGTGTAACTGGAAAGCATGCTTAGAATCTCATGAACAATAGAGCTGAATTGAGTGGCAGCCATTTTCAATCTCTTTATCGCAATAGGCATAAAATGCACAATATTAAAAGTTTACAGTCTAATTAGTAATATTCAAATAAATGCCTTGATGTGTTTTGGATGTACAAGAAGGTATACTTTTAAAGATTTCACGTACGAATCTTTGTATCTATTCTGCAATATATCTCTTCAAAGTGCAATACTTTATTAAAAACTTTTAGTTCCCTGACAATTTTTAAAATCTGTTTGTCAATGAAGCAGACTCGCAAGTGGACTCTGTCACTCTCGATGCAAAATTGTTTATCCCCTTTTCACACTTAAGGGTTTATTATAATGTTATTTTCCTTGTAATGAAAGTCACTTAATACAAACACTGAATATCTTATCAAAATTTCCTTCAACTCTCTTCTTTATCAACAAACTTTAGTTAATTACTTGAATATTAGTTATATTAACACGTTTCCTACTCTCTATGAAACTACTTAAGCTTATATGTTTTTCCTAAACCTTGTTCTCTTACTTCAATTTTCTACTTTTGTTATTTATCAAGCTCACTTTAAAAAAGAAAAGAAAATCTGTGATCAAATATTTTCTTTCCAACCACTCAAGCCCACTTGTATTTTTCTACCTTGATCTCTTTAATAATTTCCTTATTCTTTTTATTTATCACGCTCCCTTCTTTTTCCAAAACTCTGTAAATGATAAAATACCTTCTCTGCAACTTCTCAAGCCCACTTGTATTTCTAAACCTTATTCTCTTCAATTTTCCTCACCCTTTATTTCTTTTTTTTTAATATGTTCAACTTATCAAAGACACCTCCTTTTCTCTAAACTCTGTAAGTTCTGGACTTTATTCTCTTACTTCAACTTTTCTCACGCTTTTGTAATTAATCAAGCTTACCTCTTTCTTAAATTTAAAAAAAGTGTCATCAAATATCCTCTATCAAAGTTCTTAAGCCCACTTTATTTCTCAATCTTGTTCTCTGGCTTTAATTTTCCTCACGAATATGTAATTTACCAAGTTCCGGTCTTTTATTCTAAAAACTCTCTAATCAAATATTTTCTTTCCAACCACCTAAGCTCACTTGTATTTACGTTTCCTCTTACTTCAATTTTCCTCAATCTTTTTGTAATTTATCAGGGATTTTTTAAACAAAATCTGTGAATGATCAAATACCCTCTCTGCAACTACTCAAGCCCACTTGTATCTCTGCACTTAATTCTCTTCAATTCTCCACACTTGACTTCAGTATGTATAATTTATCAGTCACTTCCTTTTTTTTCTAACTCTATAAACTTTTGAACCTTACTCTCTTCAATCGTCCTCACTCTTTGAAATTTAAAGCTTACTCCTTTCTTTAAAAAACCTCTCTGTAATAAAATATGCTCTTTCAAACTACTCAAGGTTACTTGTTCTCTTGACTTCAATTTTACTCACTCTCTTTGTAATTTTTCAAACTCACTGCTTTTTCTTTTAACTTAAAAACCTCTGTAATCAAATATCTTCTATCCAACTACTCAAGTTCACTTGTATTTCTAAACCTTCTTTTCTTTCTTCAATTTTCCCACGCTTACTTCCTTTTGAAAAAAATCTGTAAACGATCAAATATCCTGCTTTTCTTCTGATTAATTAATCTTATCACTGGTTAATGAATTTCCAATACGCTCACCCAAAGTTCTTTGTAAGCAAACACACTTTATTGTATCCTTACAACTGAAAATATCCCAAGTTTGTTTCCCACTTTTGCAAACTTGCCTTTTATTTCTCAAAACTGTAATTTGATAAATTGTATTTATTCCTATCAAGCCTGTTTGTTTTTCTAACACACTGTCCCTGTTATTGCTTATTTATCCAGGAGTCTCACCTGTTTCCTGTTATTGCTTATTTATCCAGGAGTCTCACCTGGTTCCTGTTATTGCTTATATATCCAGGAGTCTCACCTGGATCCTGTTATTGCTTATTTATCCAGGAGTTTCACCTGGTTCCTGTTATTGCTTATATATCCAGGAGTCTCACCTGGTTCCTGTTATTGCTTATATATCCAGGAGTTTCACCTGCTTCCTGTTATTGATTATATATCCAGGAGTTTCACCTGGTTCCTGTTATTGATTATATATCCAGGAGTCTCACCTGGTTCCTGTTTTCTTTTTCAGATTTTTTCTTTTCTTTTTCAGTTATTTCTTCTGTGGATTCTTTATACAACTCTACCACGGTCTCCCGTGGGTGAAATGTGATGAAATGGATAAAGACGCACACCCTTCTTGAGTGTGGGACACTCTCTTCTGAGAGCAGGATCTCTTCTGAGATTAGGAAAAGAGGTGAGATGAAGGTTCTTTGGTTCAAATGTATACAATGAAAAGATGTCAACATAAAACAATTACTTTTCCTGAAAAGATCAAATTTCCAGGAGACAAACACAAACACATAAGTGACAGCCAGACACCTGTAACGAGAGGGGGTAAATATTAAAAGGTTTGTTAAAATGAAAAGGAGCATCATCCATCTTTCAGAAGGCAAAAATTTTAACGTTTGTGAGGTAAGATTATGCTACAATACATATATATATATATATATATATACAGATATTAATCATTTTTATCCACAAAATGTACATAAATTCGTTATTTTGGGACACTATACATGATTCCTATAAAATAACATGCTCATTTACATGTTGAGACCCCTACCTCCACCCCCTTCCATTTTACAACACCCTGCAATTCTGGTTTTCCTACAAAGTGCATCAAAAGCTTCCTACTGTCATCACTATTGCTTGAACAGGGAGAAAAAGAAAAAAGATTGTAAAGCTCAAAGCCATTTTAAACAAAAATGGGACATACATTAATAATGCCACTTTGTATAACAGTTTCACATATATTTGTAATGAAAGAATACTTTTAAGAAAAAAATATATATATGCATTGTTTGTTTTTCATTAAAATTATCTCCAGCTTTTAATAGAGTGACTTATTACCAACCTTACTTTAGCATGTATCCACATTAAAATTATTATGCACATTAACGATGTACTAGATATCATGTTGGTGTGGGTATCTACATGTAACACATCGCTGTTACTTGAACTGCGACCATAGAGATAGAGTCCACACCACTCTAGCAATATATATCTCTGATGATCGTCACTCGAGACGATACACGCGCCTGCGCCTGAGCAACCTGATTACACAATTTTTCTCATTGCCTGGCATCACAACACATGGGTTGTTGAGTTTTTAACATCTCTTATCAAATTATTCAGTATTACCGTAAATCTCCGTGTATTTCACATTTTTATTTGGCAGAATATTTAAAAGTTTCAACTTTTTATTTAGACACTCGGTATACCTACACTCCAAAAACTTTCTTCCGTCAAAGTCCAAAGCACCTGTCATCAAAACAAAAAATAAAAAGTACAAGTAAAACATGACCAAAATATATAATACAAACAAATAATTAAAACCAAGTTAGATTCCATCACAAATTCAACTTTGGTAACAACTAATTTGCATACTTTGATGTCACTCAAACATTTCATAAAACAGTCCAACCTCATTATAACAATTCAGTATGTCATACATATCATCCATCAAGGCCCCATTGCATAAAACTATTTTACCGTATGCACTTTTGATGCTAATTAATTAACATGCTACAATTGATTTTTCCCCAAAGGTCACCTACATTAATTATCCACCCTGATAGTTTTCTTTCAGATAGCATGAGGGCAGTACAAATATGTATCAAGATTCCATTCATTCTTTTGAAAGCCACCTAGCCATCATCAAAATTGTATTTAAAAAAAAAAAAGGCCCCCAAAAAAAATGAAGCGGGGGACGCTAAACATGTAAAAAAAAATTAATGGCCTAACTCAAATCTTTTGGGACCCATAAAATAGCTTTGACTTAGACAAATTTTGATTTCGGACGGTCACAAAATACTTGGACAAAGCAGGTTGGGCTACGTGTAGACTTTCAACCATAGCAATTTTTGACTTATCCAAGTTCGACTTAGGCAAGGTCACCTGTACTATATGTATTGCATTGGACTAAAATCAAAATACATCTTTCATTTGCACTAGGTGTTTCAAAACAAACAAACTTGTTCTTCTTGATCAACTCCTTATATAATTCATGGATTCTCTTCAAATTTTGGCAACACCCAATGGAAGAGTATTGAGAATTGTCCACAAAATTATGTTACATACTTACGAAAGTGTCAAAAATGTTATATAGAAAATTTCATTAAGCCATCGCTTTCCTATTCCGTGTTCAATTATGTTCCCAATTATGCAGATCTGTTTCATTCCATCGTAGCTTTAATTTAAAAACTACTTGACTTGAGCCTTCTTAAGCAGATCAACTTACTCTCTGCAACTCTCAGCAACTCTGAAAAACAGTCAATAACCTGAAGAAAAAAAGAAAAGAAAAAAACAATTGCATTTCATAAAATACCAATATGAATATATTACACAAATAAATACAAATAGTGAGCCCTCATCCAATGCTTAAAGATACTATGTCCCTTTTGCAGCCAACATCAAATTCTGTAGAACTTTGCAGGAATTATGAATATGTCATGTATGTCCTATCTGTGAAATTTAAACATTAGCAGTGTCCTAATATTCAAATTATGCAAAGAAACCCGTTTACTTGCTAGACTAGCTTCACTGTCAGAAACTATTGAGTGACTCACTGGCTTTTTTCTTCTTTGGTAATAACATACATGTACATAAAATGAGCTGTAAAGGGTATATGAGCATTTGTCAACATCAATATCCCACTTCTGCTTGTAATGGCCAAAATTAAACTGATTGAATCTTTGCGCAGCATAAAATGTACGACCATTCGGTACAATGGTCTGAAAATAAGACCATTACTTACTGGCTCTATAGTTCTTAAGTCGATTCGACAACTAATAGTCGTTATTTTCCAACTTAAAGACATTTTCAAGCCCCCCTTTTTAGGGAAGTTCTAAATTAGTATTATCTTTCAAATGCCGTTGGAATGTAACCTTCTCATTTTGTTGGCCTGCAAATGGGACATAGTACCTTTAAAGGTAAAGACCAGTTTTGGTCATGCGATTGCATTGGGACGCTAAACATGTAAAAAAATTAATGGCCTAACTCAAATCTTTTGGGACCCATAAAATAGCTTTGACTTAGACAAATTTTGATTTAGGAGGGTTATAAAATAATGGGACAAAACAGGATGGGCTACGTGTAGACGTTCAACCATAGCAATTTTTACTTATCCAAGTTCGACTTAGGCAAGGTCACCTGTACTATATGTTTTGCATTGGACTAAAATCAAAATACATCTATACGTTTGCACTAGGTGTTCAATGAAAAAAACTTTTTCTTCTTTATCAACTCCTTACATAATTCACTATGGATTCTCTTCAAATTTTGGGAACACCCAATGGAAGAGTATTGAGAATTGTCCACAAAATTATGTTGCATACCTACGGAAGTGTCAAAAATGTTATATAGAAATTTCATTAAGCCATAGCTTTCCTATTCCGCGTTCAATTATGTTCCCAATTATGCAGATCTGTTTCATTCCATTGTAGCTTTAATTTAAAAACTACTTGACTTCAGCTTCTTAAGCAGATCAACTTACTCTCTGCAACTCTCTGCAACTCTCTGCAACTCTGAAAACAGTCAATAACCTGAAAGAAAAAAGAAAAGAAAAAACAATTGCATTTCATAAAATACCAATATGAATATATTACACAAACAAATACAAATAGTGAGCCCTCATCCAATGCTTAAAGATACTATGTCCCTTTTGCAGCCAACAACAAATTCTGTAGAACTTTGCAGGAATTATGAATATGTCATGTATGTCCTATCTGTGAAATTTAAACATTAGCAGTGTCCTAATATTCAAATTATGCAAAGAAACCCGTTTACTTGCTAGACTAGCTTCACTGTCAGAAACTATTGAGTGACTCACTGGCTTTTTTCTTCTTTGGTAATAACATACATGTACATAAAATGAGCTGTAAAGGGTATATGAGCATTTGTCAACATCAATATCCCACTTCTGCTTGTAATGGCCAAAATTAAACTGATTGAATCTTTGCGCAGCATAAAATGTACGACCATTCGGTACAATGGTCTGAAAATAAGACCATTACTTACTGGCTCTATAGTTCTTAAGTCGATTCGACAACTAATAGTCGTTATTTTCCAACTTAAAGACATTTTCAAGCCCCCTTTTTTTAGGGAAGTTCTAAATTAGTATTATCTTTCAAATGCCGTTGGAATGTAACCTTCTCATTTTGTTGGCCTGCAAATTGGACATAGTACCTTTAAAGGTAAAGACCAGTTTTGGTCATGCGATTGCATTGGGACGCTAAACATGTAAACAAAAATTAATGGCCTAACTCAAATCTTTTGGGACCCATAAAATAGCTTTGACTTTAATAGACAAATTTTGATTTAGGAGGGTTATAAAATAATGGGACAAAACAGGATGGGCTACGTGTAGACGTTCAACCATAGCAATTTTTTACTTATCCAAGTTCGACTTAGGCAAGGTCACCTGTACTATATGTATTGCATTGGACTAAAATTAAAATACATCTATCATTTGCACTAGGTGTTTAAAAACAAACAAACTTTTTCGGAAACGTTGTGGAATCGATCACAAAAGGTTGATCATCTAGCATATATACGGTAAGTATTGGTGTGTACTGAAAGGTTCTGGATCATCAAAATGATGAGAAATTTGACCCAGTCATGGTAAAGTTACAAGCACTGTACACAGAAAGATGTATATGGGACTATGCGACACATGCGCGATATCTATCCACTCCGGATAGATATAATTTACCAAATATATCAATTAGTATCAAAATTTGTATCATCAGGTATTAGTCAAAACATATTCTTTCACATGATTGGTAATAAAAGGTACCATTTCATTTTTTGAGAGGGGCGTTTCCAAAACTGGTCTATACCTTTACTGACATAATTAAAAGTAACTTGGTAGTGTCAAAAAAGTTATATAGAAAATTTCTTAAAGCCATAGCTTTCGTATTCTGCATTCAATTGTTCCCAATTATGCGGATCTGTTTCATTCCGTCATAGCTTTAATTTAAAAACTACTTGACTTCAGCCTTTCTAAGCATATCAACTTACTTTCTGCAACTCTTGAACTCTCAGTAACCTAAAATACAAAAAAAAAAAAAAAATTACATTTAATAAAATACCAATATGAATATATTACAATAAATACAAATAATGAGCCCTCATTCATAATGCTAAATGACATAAATAAAACAAGTCAACGCAAAGCATAGCATCCCCTCGCAGGGTACATACTGGGAAATCAAACTTAGGCCATGTTTTGATGCCATGTACTTTCATATCAAATTTGATTAAAATCTGTCAAACATTACTAAAGTTATCGATTGGAAACCAGATTCGCATATTTAATGAGCTATGACCTTTGACCTACATACTCGGAAATTGAACTTATGCTGTGTTTTTATACTATGTACCTTCATATCGAATTTCATGAAAATCCATCAAATAATACTAAAGTTATCGAACAGAAACCAGATTCGCATATTTAATGAGCTATGACCTTTGACCTACATACTCGAAATTGAACTTATGCTATGTTTTTATACCATGTACCTTCCTATCAAATTTCATTAAAATCCGTCAAACATTACTAAAGTTATCGAATAGAAACCAGATTTGCACATTTAATGAGCTATGACCTTTGACCTACATACTCCGAAACTGAACTTATGCTGTATTTTGATAGCATGTACCTTCATATCAAATTTGATTAAAATCTGTCAAACATTACTAAAGTTATCGATCGGAAACCAGATTCGCATATTTAATGAGCCATGACCTTTGACCTACATACTCCGAAATTGAATTTATGCTGTGTTTTTATACCATTTACCTTCATATCAAATTTCATTAAAATTGGTCAAACATTACTAAAGTTAATGGATGGTATTCCGATAGCGCGAACTAAGTTAAGCTCGGCTTAACTAGTTCACACTTTTATGGAGTGCCTGTTGCCAACTCATTTTCCCTGTACAGATTATTTTAATCCTGCAATGAAAAGTGTCCAAAAAATTCATTTTGCAATTAAATGGGAAGAAAAAGATAATATGAATATGAACTGAATTTCAATAAAGTCTTTGGTAGATTATCTTTGTCATGATTATTGAAGGAGGAAGATGAAACCTAGCATTCCATAGAAGTGTGAACTAAAATCTTTGTTTAGTCTGGACTTAGTCGGCTTAACTTAAGAGAATACCACCCATTGATTTTAAACCAGATTCGCATATTTAATGAGCTATGACCTTTGACCTACATACTCGGAAATTGAACTTATGCTGTGTTTTTATACTATGTACCTTCATATCGAATTTCATGAAAATCCATCAAATAATACTAAAGTTATCAAACAGAAACCAGATTCGCATATTTAATGAGCTATGACCTTTGACCTACATACTCCAAAATTGAACTTATGCTATGTTTTTATACCATGTACCTTCCTATCAAATTTCATTAAAATCCGTCAAACATTACTAAAGTTATCGAATAGAAACCAGATTTACATATTTAATGAGCCATGACCTTTGACCTACAAACTCCGAAATTGAACTTATGCTGTGTTTTTATACCATTTACCTTCATATCAAATTTCATTAAAATCCGTCAAACATTACCATAGTTATTGATTTTAAACCAGATTTGTTACGGCACACAGAAGGAAGGGCATCGAGCAGCATATTAATACAGGGGTCTAGATCCTCCTTCTTTGGCGAGGCGATAATTATTATCCCATGACTTTTACAAATACAAGCCGATCGCCTGTCAGCTGTAACCTGTCTAATTATCAACTATCAGGATCAAGATATTTATGATTGGAATTAGAAATTAATAGATCTAGACTAGATCTAGGTCTAGTCTAGATCTATGATCTAGGCCTATAGTCAGATAGATCTAGTATCTAGATCTAGTAGTATAGTACTAGGCCTAGATCCCTACGGACTTACGGTTTTTAATTTATAACACTGACCTAGATCTAGAACTAGATCTAGACTAGGTCTACGGTCTACACTCTACAGTCTATTGGGGAAATAAGTATGGTAAAACCGGTCACTCAAAGTCAAACTGAGTCAAAGATTTTCACTTTTTGAAACACTTCCTTTTCGTTTTCGTAGGGCTTCAAAATTCAATCACAATCACACTCACTGAGCTAGCTGATGATTATAAATACACGTAGACCCTATACATGTATAGGCCTACGTAAGATGTATCGCATCTCAGACTTGATTTGTAAAACTGCAAACATTATTATAAACAAAGTCAATGCCTTTAAAAGTTTAATACACTCACACACTTATGCGATAACGCAAAATCTCCAACAAACTAATAAGAAAGGATTCACGATAAAGTAATACAATAGCAACAACCGATTTCTTACCAAAGCTAAGCTAGCAATCAGCACAACAGCACAACTAAACAGCAGTACTCAGAAACTCATATAACCATGAGTACGAGTGTGCATGCAATTCGAATCGGCCAAAATCTTGGTCAGATTAAATTCGCCCTACAGACAATTCGCCCAGTATATTTCTCGCGCATATAATTTCTCACGAAATGCATGATTTTGCGTGTTTATATCAGGGAAAAGGAATGTCAAAACAATGGATATCTGATACCTTGTCGTTTAGGCCATGTAAAAAGAATATACATGTTTAGCGTCCCCGCCCGCTTCTTTTTTGGGGGCCTCCTCCTATTATTTTTTTGATTTTTTTGTTTTTGTTTTCTAATTTTAAAAAAAATATTAAAAAATGTCGGCGGCCATCTTGAAAAGTAGCCCGACTAACAGGGAAAATGTACCGAGCGGCCATTTTGAGCGGCCATTTTGAAAGAAAAAAAAAGGGCCTCCTCCTTCCTATTTTTCAAAAAACAGGACGCTATGTTTTTTAATTTATTTGGCCTTATTCCATATTGCTCCTTAATTTTCTCTAGCTCTTTCTTTTTGCGTGTAATTCCTAAGGGAGATGACTTTTTCTCAAATCTGGAATCTACATTCCTATCTTCTGCGAGCAATAGCGACATTATTTCTGCTTGTGGATTATGTTGATTTTCGAGTATGTTGTAGCTGAGACTATATATGCTATCTAAATGTTCCCCCATTTTTTTCAGATGTCGATGGTCTGTTGATGCTGATCATCAACATCATCATGATCATCATCATCATCATCGTCATCACCATTACTATCAAGATCATCATCATCATGATAATCATGATCATCATTGTTTATGTCTGTATAATAACTTGAAGGCAGACCACCTAATTCGTCCTCATGACGAATTACTTTTCTAGTTGTTTTCTTTCATTTGGCCAGGTTTTTGATGAGCTATATGTTTATCTTGTAAGCTTATCTTGTAAGCTTATCTTGTAAGTTTATCTTGTAAGCTTATCTTGTAAGTTTATCTTGTAAGCTTATCTTGTAAGTTTATCTTGTAAGCTTTTGTAATCTCTCAATACCAGCAATCGACAACTAGTCCTTTGATTGTAGTTGTTTCTATGTATCTAAGACATGCGTACATATCACATCATTTATATTTTATTATATGATCCATAACAATTTATGTAGATACTATGTGATGTTTAATAATTTAACATGAAAAGGATCAATAAAACATGTAATACAAAAATCAACTCACCTAAAACTCTGAGATCTGTGTGGTTCGAGTTGAGTATACCTTGTTGATTGGACACCCGGCAGTAGTACCGTCCTGTATCCGATGCGTTTGGGTGCCGGAACAACAGAGAGAAGTTTGGACCAAACTCTAAACCTTCACCCTTCTGCTTGGTTGTCTTTCCTTTGTACCACGTGATAAGGGGCATTGCCGTTTGTAACATTTCACCTTATAATTGAAGGGAACATTGGTGAGACACAACCCGAAAACAAATGGGTATGTGATCAAACTATGAGGTTTGTAAATATGATTTATTGATTTTCATAAAGTAAAAGTAATATGCTTTCACATGATATATTGATAATATTAATCCATACATCCTTCACTGAGCAACATTGGTTTGAATAGGCATATCAAAATCCATTTGTGCCTGATTTGAGTGAAACGTTGAACATGGTTGAAAAAGTTAGTCACACACGGGCATGACTGAGCACGACCTGAAGTAACCTTTTAAACCGAATGAGAAGATTGCTTCTTTAATTATGAGGGCAAGATTATTGCCATCGTCATGAAATAAACGAAAGTGGAAATATTGTGGACGGTGAGGGTGAAAATGACACCATTTGTACTGAAATGGGTCTGCAATTGTTATGAACAGTGATTTTAGTATTTTTCAGAACTGCATCTTAAAGGGGAATCCATCCATTGTAATAAGTTCATTTGTATATAATCATAAAAATAAGATAAACAGAATGGTGAATGTTTGAAATAAACAGGAACAATAATGAGAAACTTATGAATGCTTGAAAAACGAGATTACTGCAGCTGTGCGAATCTCAAATTGGCAATTTTGCCAGTGGATTGTGACGTAGTGATGGATAACTCTTCAGTTTGTCGTGTACAAAATGATAACTAATTACTGTGTTTCTACCAAGTGCCTTCACCCTTCGGGCACTACTCAAAATATGTTATGGAGAATATATTATTACATACTATCCCGAGTCATGCAATTTTGAAAAATTTAAATTTTAGTCATTTTGTGTGTTGGAACAAAATAAATTAATGTGAATGTCGTCCCACACTACATCAAAGAGATATTGCTGATTCAGCCAATGTGTAGAGCCTTACCTATAATAGTGATTGCCACTTTCCAAAATTCGTAACTTTTTTTTTTTTTTTGGCTGATTTCATTCAAACTTTCATCAGTATGCTTCTCTGAATTTCCTGCTTCCTTCTGGTTGATAGTTTGCTATCAAGCTTGGATTCCCCTTCATTAAATTCAATATGTGTAATAAACAATACAGCATCAGGACATCTTGTGCCGCTTGTGCCGCTTTTATGTTATTCAACATGGTCATGTTATTCTTATTCATTAGTTACTCGTATAGGATATACATGAACATTCAAATGTCTTTCGGGATTATTTATTTACCTTTCAACCAGTAAACAGCAATCGGAGTCCCATGAAACGAGCAATTAAGCGATGCATCCGTTTGTCCTATCCAGAACGTTTCCCAAGGAGAGGTCCACACTGCATTATCAGAAACTTTGATATGACTGGCGAAGGGAAGGAAAGCTGCCAAACGTTTCGGAGAGATCATGGTGTTATTAGTCAGTTGGCAATATTAAAGACAAATGGACGGAACTCTTTCTCTCTCTCTTTTTTTTCTTCTCTTTCTCTCTCTTTCTCCCCTCTCTTTCTTACGTTTCCTCTCTCTCTTTCTCCCCTTACTCTCTCTCTCCCTCTCTCTCTCTTTCTCTCTCTCTTTCTCACCCTCTCTCTCTTACTTTTACTATCTATTTCTCTTCCCTTCTCTCTCTTGCTCTCTTTTCCTCTCTCTCCTTTTTTCCTCTCCCTCTCTCCCTTTCTCTTAACTATAGAAGAGTTAATATCAGATTCTACTGTGTCTACACACTTGTCGATAGAAAAACTCAATATGCTGACGTTAAAAATGCCGACATGGATAGTGAATTAAATCCTTAAATATAACTCATATTCGACAGGGGTGTTAATTTTTGTTAAAATCACACGAAAAGGGGCCTCAATTTTCGACAACAAAATATTACCTGCAAGTGTGAAAACTTGTAATGGCGCAATGATAAAGATTTTCAAATTTCAAAGTATGCTGTTGGCCATAGAAATTTTTTCTAGGCACCAGTGCATCAGATGTTTAATCTTTAAAGATAAAGTTTATAAGGCCTACTGGTGGTTATGTAAATGCACTTTAACAGAGACTTTCTAGAAGTTATTGGGAAAGGTTGCTTATGTACAACAGAATACATACTGAGGATCCTCACGTTTTTAATTGTTCAAATGTGATGTGTACGAAGTATGGAAAACAAATCCTATTTGATCAATTTCGGACTAGGGTGATGCTAATCTTTTTTACTCCTAAAATCGTGCCGTGACTAAAATAAAAGGGTTAAAAGACGCTCATCTAGTAGTCTGGCGCCCCATGACTGAGCTCAAGCCACCGCTAATAATACGCATTATTGCCATATTTGCAGCAAACTGTTAAGTGAAATAAGTATGATTATTCTGATTAAAACACAATACATAGTCATAAGAGTAAAATGATGAGATATAAAGTAAATGTCTTGTAAAGTCCAAAGTCAATGTTTATTCAATATGAGTAATTGGTAATTTTGCATTCGGCCTAAGGCTTTGAATGTACTAATAGCGCTCTATGATTTCATATGATACATGCATACGTAATATATAAGATGCATGATTCTGTTTATACTGTATAGGTTCGTCATGCATTATTTATCATGTCATTGTAAATATATTATTGCTGTATAATGTAAAAATGACTTGTAAAAAAAGTATTACTTTGTAAAACGATCCTTCCAACCTATCAACCTGATATCCTGTCTGTTTTTCTTCTTGATATACCAATGACTAATAATCATAATGATAACCATACAATCAGGGGTATTTGTCATTTTGGGAGAATACATATTCAATGTGTATTTAATCAAGAAGTAAACAAGGAGTGAGACTGAATTATAGACGATAGCTTTGGATGATCATGTTCCTATTTCGTATGACATAACAAAAAGATCACGCAATTTGCCATACCAATAACAAATTGTGCCTAATCAGTCCTCCCTTAATAAGTATGGTGTCAGATGAATGAGGAAATTAGTGATGAATATTGTTTCAACAAGCTAATTATAATTTGTTTCCTCTCTTTTCAAAACCAAAGTGAACCCTGGGGCCTGTTTCATAAAACTTGATATCAATAACAACATGCAATAACTGTTATAAGGTACTGAAATCGTTGCATTTGATTACCTGACGTTTACCTCCCAGGACAATTAGCCCTAGGATAATTAGAACTATAGAGCTAATGCAAGAATTAATAATAACAGATAATATGAATTGGCCCTAAATGAATTTCCGGTTGTCATCACCATTATATCACTGTAAATAGTGCGAAACCCGTGATCTTCATCATTTAACAAAATCATAACATTTTTGTTCACCCATTTTTATCACTGGCACATCAATAGGCCTTACCAGGCCATTACACACAATTGCAACTTACTTTTATCAAGAGTTGTTTAAAGATAGAAACATCAATTAATACTTCGAAAATGCACTGATTCCAATGCAGGGCCTAGTTTGTACCGCGGGCCATAAGTATTTTTTGAAATTATGTCGCGGCTCAATATCCGCATAGACCTATATGCATACATAACTATGCATTCATAGGTGTTAGGGGCTAACGTTTCTTTCCTGGATTTCAACTAGCGGGTTTCTTATTGTGCGAGCGAGCAGAGCAACCGATGACTTATTTTTTTAAATTTTACTTCAGTGGAGATGAAGTTTCGTCATTAAGATTTCACCGTGACGAGATACAAAAGATTATGAAATAGATCACCTAACTGCCTGAAAAAAATAGATGGGAGGTGCCTGAATATTGTCTGTTCGAAACGTCAGAAGTAATTGTGGAAAGGGGAATTGCCAGAGGAAATATTATTTTCATACATTAAACCTGTATTTCTAGGGGTAATCGTCCTGGGGCTATTTGTCCCAGGGACTAACTGTCCGTCATTAATTATCCTGGACATAATTGTTCTTGGGGGTAGTTTTCCGAATACGGCTGGAATCCTTTATAAGTCTCAGGCATACATAAATTTAGCATTTATTTGAAAATTATGAAGTCCGGGAGAACAATAACAGTTACTCAGTTTCCAAAAATTGTTTTTTGAGAAGTTAAAAGTAAAGAATTTTCAAATTTCGCACATTTAAGACTTCAATTTTGCATTATCGTCTTTTAACTCCTTACCTGAGTATCTGAATTCTGACAGGTGCGCCGCGACCCGACTGTTTGGTAAACCCCCTATATTGGGCTTTGTCTTTTAGCTCTCTCTCTCCCCTCTATCTATCTCTCTCTCTCTCTCTCTGTCTCTATCTCTCTCTGTGTGTGTCTCTCTCTCTCTCTCTCTCTCTCTATATACATATATATATATATATATATGTGAGTGTGTGTATATGTGTGTCTCTCTCCCTCTTTCTCTGTTTCTGTCTCTGTTTCTTTGACTCCCTCTGCCTCTCTGTCTGTGTGTCTCTCTCTCTGTCGCTCTCACACTCGCTCACACATTCTCTTTCTCTCCCCCTCTCTCTACATCTCTCTCCTTTATCGTCTCTCTGCTGCTCATGGTGATCGAGGACATTACGAATAAGATGGAAATATGGAATTATTTGGCATGCACCAGCAGAGTCACGTTTCTAAAAAATAACAATTATCAGAAAGATTTTCAATTCTGTTTGGAACTTTAATTTAACAGCTTTTCCGTTATTTTGTTAATATGTTGTTTTGCTTTTGGGGGGAAACTTTTCCTTGTCAATAGTATTTTTAAAGTATTTTAAAGTCGTGTACGAATATAGCATCCTATGCAGTCAACGGACAACAAAGTTATTTTCATGACTATCAAACAGCACTCTTTTTTTTATAAAGTTTTAAACTTTAGATATATTTCGACTATCCAATTATGAATATCCTACAAAATACAATTATAATATGATAATAATACACAACATTTATTGGGCGCTTAATACGGTTGTTTCTAAGCGCACCATTGTCTGTCTACAATTCACCATTAACCAAAACTTATAATGAACACACAAATTATGAATCTGTTCTTTTTTCAATAAATCATGCATATATAATAATAAAAATGAGATCAAACATGAGATCAAACATGAGATCAAACATACAAGGAATATGATGATGTGCACCTCCTTTGACCGACTCACAACTGAGCCCGTGTAGAATATCATTCATGAATTAGAAAGGTGCGTTTTCAGCAAGATCTTACACTGGTCAAGGGAATGAGTATTATGAATATGCGCTGGTAATTTGTTCTAAAGAATAGGGGCAATTACAGAAAAAGCTCGATCGCCATATCTTGTAACGGTACGAGGTCCAAGGGTAAACTGCAAGGTTGATGATGATCGAAGAGATCTTAGAGAACTAGAACAACGTAAGGAAATCAAATCTGAAAGATATTTAGGGGCTTGGCCATGGAGAATTTGAATGTCAAAAGAAGAAATTTAAATGTTATACGATGGTGTATGGAAAGCCAATGAAGAGAACGCAATATTGGGGGTTATGTGCTCAAATTTTTTTCTAGAGAGTAACAAGCCTTGCAGCAGTATTCTGAATTCTTTGAAATGGAAGTAGGTATGAATGACGAAGGCCAGACAAAATTGAATTACAATAATCAAGGTGGGAGGATACAAAGGCATGGGCTAATTTTGCAGTTGTGGGTCAGTAGTTTCCTAATTTTCCCAATTTTAAAGATTCCAAAAGATGCAGATTTTCATATGTTTTTAATATGCTGCTGAAATGTAATATTTTTGTCAATTAAAACACCAAGGTCTCGTACGTATTCACTACCCTTCAGTGAATCATCTCTGGTAACCAAGTCAGGGAAAGAATCAGTGTTTCTGAATTTGGAAGTAATGTACGTGGATCATTTCAGATTTTCGTTCATTAAGGCAAAGTCTATTGTAAAAGACCAGAACCTAATGTAGAACCACAATATAACGATGTAAGGTAGTTCTGTAAGCAAGTCCAATATTCACTTTAAAAAATTATAGTTGCCACAAGTGCTTTTTCAACTCTCTTTTAACTTGACCTCTTTGTAGTGAACCGTTAAGAATTACCCAAACAAAAAAGTACCAAAATAAACGAGAAGACTGCCTCTATTGATATATGTCAATTATTTCCGGTTTAAAATAAAAATTTAATTTGATAAATGTTTAAAGTGTGTATTATTTTCTAATTTGCACTTTACAATGCCTCTCACAGTTATATGAATTCAATTGTCATGTATACTCCATTGTTTATTTTCTAGAAAGTGTGTGTGTGTATTGGGTTTTTACAGACGTGTATCAATCAGATATGATTATTTACGTCTGGGGACCGACCTTTAACGTCACCATCCGAAAGACGCGATTCAGTTTCGAACCTGCGTCCTCGGCTGAATCAATTTGTAACTTCCACTGTTAGCTGGATTACAGGCGCACGCCACAACGCCTAGAAAGGCTCTGTAAAAATTAATATAAAGTATATAATTGTACAGTATTAATCGGTTAGTTTTTAGGAGTTTGTTTTTAAATTGTAATTCATCCAGATGTTATTAAAAAATGGATTTCTTGTTTTATACATTCATTATTTATGTACAGTGTCAATCGAAAAAGATGGAATTTTCTATTGTAAAGAAGAAAAAAATCCGGCCATTAAAATCTACTTTGTTCCAAAAGATGCTACATTGGTTACCGTTTGGTTTAGTCTTCTTTTCCTTGTGATCTTGTATCTGGGTTTTTCAGGGAATTATTATTCTGCCTATATGTATGAAGTATCTGATTAAAGATTATTTGCGAACAATCTGAGTTTTGTTTGATTTCTCTTGGGAGTTGGCTATCAGATGTTTCAGAATGTGCGTGTGTGTCCTTACACCAGGGGCGGATCCAGCCGACGGCAAGGGAGGGGGCCGAAAAAGGGGCCAACTTCGTGCGAAAATTTGAAAACCGTGCCGACCGATTTTCCGCTCAGTGGTGGTGGGTGGTAGTGAGCACAATTTTTTTTTTTTGCCTCCGAAAATTGAAAATTGGAAATTCGTGCCGGCCGATTTTCCGCTCAGTGGGGGGTGGGAGTGAGCACAATTTTCTTTTTTGCCTCCGAAAATTGAACAAAAATTTTCACCACCACCTCCCCCCCTTGAGCGCCTGGGGAGGGAGCCCATCTTCCTTTTTTCCAAAAAAAGGGTGTTTTTACATGTTTTTTTCTAGGGGGGGGCCCCCCAGGGCCCCTTCATCCGCCACTGCCCTACACTGCTGCATGTGCTGTTGAAATTTTAAAAATTTACATCTCCTTCTATATCAATTTACTGCTTTGCTGTCGGTCTCACAACACTATGTGAAATGTATCAATTGTTGCTGAATTTATACACAATCACACAGACACATACGCCAACACCTATCCAAGCACCCACACACTCATTTATTTTAAACATGTATTTTCCATTGTAATTTCAATAAAGTACATCACAGAATACAGAGCCGGGGACAAATTTTCACTGTATTCAAGTCCTACAGTAAAATACGATCTAAAGAGTTTGGGCTTATAAATAAAATATGAACCATATGGACGACAAGAATGGCAAAACTATTCATCAGTAACTAAAGCAGAAACGTTTTTATTAATACTCACATGAAAGTATAAATGTTGTTACAAAAATCAACCTCATAGTTTCATCGAATGTATCATGCGCAGGATTCAAATTCGTGGGAGGGAAGCAATCAGACAACGATAATTACTGTTAAATTCTAGAAACAACCTTTCGTATGGATGATAAATGATAAGGTCACGATGATATATATACACGATTTTGCCTATACGTGTAGTACAAAGTCTACACTGCATGAAATGATATGATATGTGTACATCGATTTTATACATTATACATTATACATTGTAATATATATTCCTGCATCTTGCTCACTTTTTGGTAGACTAGCTAATTCATTGACAATATATATGTTCCTAAGATATTCCCAAAATAAGATTATTTTTACCAACTTTGTCCTTTGCTTTTAGAGCTACCGTGCTATGATCTTCTCAGACTCTGCAAGCACCTGTTTTGTATACTGCACTATGCCTTACTTCTATATTATCGACCCAACCTGTAACAACAACAAAATAAGTATGTAGCACATCGATTGTCTCCAAAAGAAACAAAGAACCCATGGGGGACTATTATCTTGCTATGGCACAAGCAAGGAATAATTTATCCTAGCGGTATGGTCTTGAGCTAATGAACTACTGAACAACAAGCTTACATTTCGTTAAACCTGATATCTCCTGAATTGAAAGCCTACAAGTACATGTATAATCTCAATTCTACCATTTGAAGGATTATTCGAATGACAAATTAGTTTGAGAATATTAAAACAGATACATTTTTTTATTATTGTCTTCCTTCTTTCTTTTTTAAATCATTTGAACCGTCCGATCTTATCGCTGTAATCATTTTACAACTATCTTAATCTACCAGCGTTTTCCAATCACAGTCGAGCTTTTCTATACTCCATGGCGACCTGTGGTTAGCTCTGAGTCATTTTCTGGCGGTCGAACCAAACGAGCACGTGATGCTAAAAAGCATTCCATTTACCCCAAGATAGTTTACACTTCGTTCTCTCAAATTCAAATTCAACTCTAACAATATGATGACAAAACTGTACATTTGCAGGCTTCAATGTATTGGCTCTGTTGGTGTTTACTTTTGCTCCATCAATTTGGAATTTTGATATCAGCTTTGTCAATGACTGGAGAAAGAATATCTTCTGACTTCTTGAATACCTATCACGCTCTGTGATTTATTTGTAATGTTTACCATATTTCTGCGAATGTACCTTCCGTAGCCTTTAGAAATGATAGCATTTTATGACTTCAGTAAAAAGCGATAGACTTGCACGTCTTACCTATGTTTATCTTTAACTTGTCTTATTTTATTTTTTTTAAAGTCTTTGTGCACCTTTCATCTGGTGCATTCTCACTGTTTGAATTAATTCCAATAAGTAGGCCAAATGGATTTCCACTTTTCTTTCCTTTTTATATTTTTGTAGTAGGGTAACAAAGCCGTTTTCACGAATTTCATAGCTTTCGTTGCATTCTCGTGTGTAAAGGGTTTCAACTTCTTACTAAATAGCTTTCACACTTTTCTTCAATCTCTTGATTGCACTTGATTTGTCCTTGCCTAAGGTGAGAACTATGAGGTACCGAAATTCTCCCATCCCATCTTTCATTCGATCTTTGAAAAATAGAGGCTTTTGTAATTATCAGTATGTTATATGTACATGTATTTCAGCAATATAACTATGTGTAATATTTACTGTCATGATGATTGGCATAACAGGGTCTTCCATTCACTCTTCTTTTAATATTGCATGTACTTTTATCCTTCCTCTCACTTTCTCATCCTTTTTCTCTATTTGAACTTGCTACTTTTCAAATTTCCTTTTCTCTTCTTTATTTCTGGTCATTCCTCTCTATTTGTATTTCACTCCCATCCCCCGGCCTCTCTCTTTACCCCTCTCTCTTTATCTCTCTCTGCTCTCTATCTGTCTATCTCTCTCTCTGTTAAGTATTTGCTATTCTTAGTGTGACCAACAATACCTAAAGACTTCCAATATTCTTCATGTGCAATATCTTTATACATGTACTGTACTCATGTCACACTTGTGATTAGCACACTACCAAAACTCCAATTGCAATACCTTTTAATACTTTTTAATACTTATTATGTCATCTGAATGGAATTTGCATTGAATTTTATCGCAGTTTTTCCTATGTTACAGTTAATTGAGTTTACGTATCTGTATACATTTTATTTGTCTATGTCAATTATTCTTTCAGTAACAAAACAGAAGGCCTTAATTTCTTCATATTTTCTCATAAGGCTATTCACTCTATTTTGAATTACTTTATTTTCAGTACACTCACCTGACATGCTAACAACATATTTTTTTTGTATTTTTTTGGTTAATGCTTTTGATGTTTTGATGTAAACATTTATTTATTTTGATATATTTTATAAATTGTCTTTCGAGGCTCCCACAGAAAATGGAGTTTCAACATTACTAGAACCCAATACTATCATAAACCTAATTCAAACTGAGATTTAGACTCAAACCCTCGACTCCTTTCAAAGAAGATTAATACTTCACTTAGCTCAGGATGTTGCGGACTATCACGAGGCGCTTCTTTGCATTGCATGTCGCTTTCCGATCTTGTTAATATCAGTTTCAATTTCCAGATTTGGTGTTCAATCAGTTTCAGCGGACAGCTCCGTGTTGTCGTAGTCTAGTTCTGGACCCTTTTTATTGAATTTTTTATTCGCCGACTATACGCGTTAAGCCGAGTGGTGGCGTGATCCCGAGTGATTGCGCGATCCCCGAGAACCTATTCTTACTGTTAGACAGAAACCCTTAATGGGTACCTGGTAGGATTATTCCTTGAAATGCACTGTGCGCTGATAACGGCTGCTGGAGCTAAAGCTAGGGTAATAATTTCCAAAGCTCTTTGGAAGCGCATAGAGATGTTATTTCATAACGTATTATGCGCTATACAAGAACTGAACTACTATTATTATTATTATTATTAACAAATGGGGTTATCTAGCCGTCTGTTTCTCTGTTTTTGTTTATTCTTTGTACATTCTTTCGTTCTTAATTTTGCTGTTTTTCAATTTAATGCTATACATTATATACATTGTATTACGGAAATAAAAAATAAAAAATAAAAACAAACCAAACATAAGTATAGATACATTAACGAGACAAACAACATTTGCCTGCTATACAACCGTCAAGCAGGCAATTCGTCGTACATTCTTTCGTTCTTAAAGATACTATGTCCCTTTTGCAGCCAACATCAAATTCTGTAGAACTTTGCAGGAATTATGAATATGTCATGTATGTCCTTTCTGTGAAATTTAAACGTTAGCAGTGTCCTAATATTCAAATTATGCAAGGAAACCCGTTTACTTGCTAGACTTCACTGTCAGACACTATTGAGTGACTGACTGGCTTTTTCATCTTTGGTAATAACATACATAAAATGAGCTGTAAAGGGTACATGAGCATTTGTCTACATCAATAACCCACTTCTTGTAATGGCCAAAATTAAACTGATTGAATCTTTGCGCAGCATAAAACGTACGACCATTCGGTACAATGGTCTGAAAAATCAGACTATTACTTACTGGCTCTATAGCTCCTAAGTCAATTCGACAACTAATAGTTGTTATTTTCCCACTTAAAGACATTTTCAAGCCCCCTCTATTTTAGTTCTAAATTAGTATTGTCTTTCAAATGCCGTTGGAATTTAACCTTTTCATTTTTTTGGCCTGCAAATGGGACATAGTACGTTTAATGTTGTTGTGTTTTTTTCTTCAATTCAATGATATGTGGTTTTATTTTCTTGCTTTTGTAAACTGTTTATTTTGTATAAGTTTATAGGTTTGTTGTTGTGTTATTTTCTTTTCATTGTATATATTCTATTTTGTGTATGCTTGTAAATATGCAACCTAAGGACCGATGGATATAGGTCCTCTCTGAGGGACTTGCATGAGGAATAATGCCAAAGGGGACTAGCGCGTCGACGAGGTTTCGAACCTGGGACCTCCCGGGGTACGAGACCGATGCGCTATGTGTTTGGCTAAATGTTCCCTTTAGTTCACCTCTAACTTTGTTTCTGTAGTCTCTTTCTTTATTTTGCATTTGTACCCACCCCTGTTACACCCACAAATGTAATAACGCCCACAAATGTAATAACGCCCACAAATGTAATAACACTTTACCCACAAATGTAATAACACCCACAAATGTAATAACACTTTACCCACAAATGTAATAATTTCACCCACAAATGTAATAACCACTTTACCCACAAATGTAATAATTTTGAATCACCCACAAATGTAATAATGACTTTACCCACAAATGTAATAAATTTGAAGGGATATTTTGTCGAATTTGTTCAAAACTAAAACCCTGTAATAAAGCATGGGTATAGCGCGCAGTCTTTACTCCAGACCCGGTTATTTCAAAAATTTAAAAATCTTCAAAACTAAGACCCCATAATCCTTTTCCTGTGGAATAACATGAGAATCGAGCGTAGTCTTTCCTCCAGACCCGGTCATTTCAAAAATAAAACCAAAAAAAAAAAAAAAAAAAATCAAATCTAAGACCCAACAATCCTCCAAACTAAGACCCTGTAATAAAGCATGGGTTTAGAGCGTAGTCTTTACTCCAGACCCGTTTAATTAAACAAAAAAATCTTCAAAACTAAGACCCCATCATCTTATTCCTGTGGAATAACATGAGTATTGAGCGTAGTCTTTCCTCCAGACCCGGTTATTCAAAAGTAAAAAAACAAACAAAAACTTTTAAACTAAGACCCCATCATCTTCCAAACTAAGACCCGGTAATAAAGCATGGGTTTAGAGCGTAGTTTTTCTTCCAGACCCGGTTATTTCAAAACTTTTAACAAATCTTCAAAACTAAGACGCCATCATCTTATTCCTGTGGAAGAACATGAGTATTGAGCGTAGTCTCTCCTCCAGACCCGGTTATTCAAAAGTTAAAAAAAACAACACAAAAAACCAAACAAAACAAAACAAAACATAAAAAAACCTTTTAAACTAAGACCCCACCATCTTCCAAACTAAGACCCGGTTATAAAGCATGGGATTAGAGCCTAGTCTTTACTTCAGACTCGGTTATTTAAAAAAAATGAAAAATCTTCAAACTAAGACCTCACCATCTCATTCCTGTGGAATAACAAGGGTATAGAATGTAGTCTTTCCTCCGGTTATTTCAAAAGAAATAGAAATTTAAACAAATCTTCGAAACTAAGACCCACCATCTTATTCCTGTTTTTTTCATTTAAAAATTAAAAAATTAAAAATTAAAAAAATTAAGTACTTTGAGCATCTTCATAAGGTGGATATAGCGCGTTATAAGTACTCATCATTATCATCATTATTTCTTGGCGATGCATGGCATCGCTTTACATTATTACATATGTGGATACAGCACGTCACAAATAAATGATTGGTCGGCGGTCACACGAACTGACGAATCAGTCAAAATGGTCCATATATATAACACACAGAGGAGGGACCGATTCGATGGTTCGTTGACCGTCGACGATTTTTTAATCATGTAAATATTCTAACGCCCACAAATATCCTGGAATTCAATGGTCGTAGAAAAAAAAAAGGAATCCAATAAATGACCTTAAAAGTATTTAAATGTTGACGCTAATTGTTTTATGCATGTAATTATGAAATATGTTCACGATATGTAACATATATATATATATATATGTACGCTATTAGTGACATTGAAACGTTGGATTGCGATGTAATATTTTTATACCTTTCTTCATGTGATGAACGTATCAATTACTTATACTGAAGACTACCAATTGGTACGCGGTACACGGTGTGAATTCATGAGAACGAAATTTATTCAAAGGCAAATACAAACAAAACACATTTATATTACAGTTTTCCCTACTTCTGAAACACTCAAGCAGCTATATAAACAAGAACAAGTCTGAAATGATAATCGGTTAACAAGCAAATAACAACGCATACTTTCATATAACAAATCATAAATAGCTGTATAACGAGATCACGCGAAACATAT
Source organism: Mesocentrotus franciscanus (assembly GCA_037976565.1). Lineage (NCBI taxonomy): Eukaryota > Metazoa > Echinodermata > Echinoidea > Camarodonta > Strongylocentrotidae > Mesocentrotus > Mesocentrotus franciscanus. The sequence continues at coordinate 12,380,944 of CP137667.1, read as the reverse complement.
TTGCATGTTTTGAATGAACGATTGCAGAACCCTTTGACTGATAAACTATCTATATACTATCTCAATCAATGTGAGTAAATTGCAGAGGTTATGGTTTTATAGTGATGCAATGATGGATACATAGATTTTGTAAGATAGAAAGTATTTTATTCCAAACGAATGAAGGGGTTGTTTCATTGATATACAGACGGTAACAGAACCAAAATAATTATTACGTATAAACAGGTGGAGTAACTCACATGTCTTTAACAAGCAAACAAGGTTATAATGTGGGCAATATTGAACCTGATAACATCAACTGAACTTGATATAAAACGCAAACAACCTAACACGTGACAATTCTTCTAAGCTAGGAACAACAAGAGAACAAGATTCTATCTCCAAAATTTCTTTTGAAATAACCGGAGGAAAGACTACGCTCTATACACATGTTATTCCACAGGAATGAGATGGTGAGGTCTTAGTTTGAAGATTTTTCTTTTTTTTTAAATAACCGAGTCTGAAGTAAAGACTAGGCTTTAATCCCATGCTTTATAACCGGGTCTTAGTTTGGAAGATGGTGGGGTCTTAGTTTAAAAGGTTTTTTTAATGTCTTGTTTTGTTTTGTTTGGTTTTTTTGTTTTTTTTTTACTTTTGAATAACCGGGTCTGGAGGAGAGACTACGCTCAATACTCATGTTCTTCCACAGGAATAGGATGATGGGGTCTTAGTTTTGAAGATTTTAAAAAGTTTTGAAATAACCGGGTCTGGAAGAAAACTACGCTCTAAACCCATGCTATATTACCGGGTCTTAGTTTGGAAGATGGTGGGGTCTTAGTTTAAAAGTTTTTGTTTGTTTTTTTACTTTTGAATAACCGGGTTCTGGAGGAAAGACTACGCTCAAAACTCATGTTATTCCACAGGAATAAGATGATGGGGTCTTAGTTTTGAAGATTTTTTTAATTAAACGGGTCTGGAGTAAAGACTACGCTCTAAACCCATGCTTTATCACAGGGTCTTATAGTTTGGAAGATGGTGGGGCCTTAGTTTTAAAGTTAATGTTTTGTTTTGTTTTGTTTTGTTTTATTATTGAAATAAGCGGGTGTGGAGTAAAGACAACGCTCTAAACCCATGCTTTATTACAGGGTCTTAGTTTGGAGGATTGTTGGGTCTTAGATTTGAATTTTTTGTTTTGTTTTTTATTGTTTTTTATTTTTGAAATAACCGGGTCTGAAGAAAAACTACGCTCTAAACCCATGCTTTATTACCGGGTCTTAGTTTGGAAGATGGTGGGGTCTTAGTTTAAAAGTTTTTGTTTGTTTTTGAATAACCGGGTCTGGAGGAAAGACTACGCTCAATACTCATGTTATTCCACAGGAATAAGATGATGGGGTCTTAGTTTTGAAGATTTTTTTAATTAAACGGGTCTGGAGTAAAGACTACGCTCTAAACCCATGCTTTATCACAGGGTCTTATAGTTTGGAAGATGGTGGAGCCTTAGTTTTAAAGTTAATGTTTTGTTTTGTTTTGTTTTATTTTATTTTTGAAATAACCGGGTGTGGAGTAAAGACAACGCTCTAAACCCATGCTTTATTACAGGGTCTTAGTTTGGAGGATTGTTGGGTCTTAGATTTGAATTTTTGTTTTGTTTTCTATTGTTTTTTTTTATTTTTGAAATGACCGAGTCTGGAGGAAAGACTACGCTCGATTCTCATGTTATTCCACAGGAAAAGGATTATGGGGTCTTAGTTTTGAAGATTTTTAAATTTTTGAAATAACCGGGTCTGGAGTAAAGACTGCGCGCTATACCCATGCTTTATTACAGGGTTTTAGTTTTGAACAAATTCGACAAAATATCCCTTCAAATTTATTACATTTGTGGGTAAAGTCATTATTACATTTGTGGGTGATTCAAAATTATTACATTTGTGGGTAAAGTGGTTATTACATTTGTGGGTGAAATTATTACATTTGTGGGTAAAGTGTTATTACATTTGTGGGTGTTATTACATTTGTGGGTAAAGTGTTATTACATTTGTGGGCGTTATTACATTTGTGGGTGTAACACCCCCCTGTTACACCCACAAATGTAATAACGCCCACAAATGTAATAACACTTTACCCACAAATGTAATAATTTCACCCACAAATGTAATAACACTTTACCCACAAATGTAATAATTTTGAATCACCCACAAATGTAATAATGACTTTACCCACAAATGTAATAAATTTGAAGGGATATTTTGTCGAATTTGTTCAAAACTAAAACCCTGTAATAAAGCATGGGTATAGCGCGCAGTCTTTACTCCAGACCCGGTTATTTCAAAATTTCAAAAATCTTCAAAACTAAGACCCCATAATCCTTTTCCTGTGGAATAACATGAGAATCGAGCGTAGTCTTTCCTCCAGACCCGGTCATTTCAAAAATAAAAAAACAATAAAAAACAAAACAAAAATTCAAATCTAAGACCCAACAATCCTCCAAACTAAGACCCTGTAATAAAGCATGGGTTTAGAGCGTTGTCTTTACTCCACACCCGGTTATTTCAAAATAAAATAAAACAAAACAAAACAAAACATTAACTTTAAAACTAAGGCTCCACCATCTTCCAAACTATAAGACCCTGTGATAAAGCATGGGTTTAGAGCGTAGTCTTTACTCCAGACCCGTTTAATTAAAAAAAATCTTCAAAACTAAGACCCCATCATCTTATTCCTGTGGAATAACATGAGTATTGAGCGTAGTCTTTCCTCCAGACCCGGTTATTCAAAAGTAAAAAAACAAACAAAAACTTTTAAACTAAGACCCCACCATCTTCCAAACTAAGACCCGGTAATAAAGCATGGGTTTAGAGCGTAGTTTTTCTTCCAGACCCGGTTATTTCAAAAATAAAAACAATAAAAAACAAAACAGAAAATTCAAATCTAAGACCCAACAATCCTCCAAACTAAGACCCTGTAATAAAGCATGGGTTTAGAGCGTTGTCTTTACTCCACACCCGGTTATTTCAAAATAAAACAAAACAAAACAAAACAAAACATTAACTTTAAAACTAAGGCCCCACCATCTTCCAAACTATAAGACCCTGTGATAAAGCATGGGTTTAGAGCGTAGTCTTTACTCCAGACCCGTTTAATTTAAAAAAATCTTCAAAACTAAGACCCCATCATCTTATTCCTGTGGAATAACATGAGTATTGAGCGTAGTCTTTCCTCCAGACCCGGTTATTCAAAAGTAAAAAAAAACAACAAAAACTTTTAAACTAAGACCCCACCATCTTCCAAACTAAGACCCGGTAATAAAGCATGGGTTTAGAGCGTAGTTTTTCTTCCAGACCCGGTTATTTCAAAACTTTTTAAAAATCTTCAAAACTAAGACCCCATCATCTTATTCCTGTGGAAGAACATGAGTATTGAGCGTAGTCTCTCCTCCAGACCGGGTTACTCAAAAGTATTTAAAAAAAAACAACACAAAACATTAAAAAAAACTTTTAAACTAAGACCCCACCATCTTCCAAACTAAGACCCGGTAATAAAGCATGGGATTAGAGCCTAGTCTTTACTTCAGACTCGGTTATTTAAAAAAAATGAAAAATCTTCAAACTAAGACCTCACCATCTCATTCCTGTGGAATAACATGGGTATAGAGCGTAGTCTTTCCTCCGGTTATTTCAAAAGAAATAGAAATTTAAACAAATCTTCGAAACTAAGACCCACCATCTTATTCCTGTTTTTTTTTCATTTAAAAATTAAAAAAAATAAATAAAACAAAATTAAGTACTTTGAGCATCTACATAAGGTGGATATAGCGCGTTATAAGTACTCATCATTATCATCATTATTTCTTGGCGATGCATGGCATCGCTTTTTAATACATTATTACATATGTGGATATAACACGTCACAAATAAATGATTGGTCGGCGGTCACACGAACTGACGAATCAGTCAAAATGGTCCATATATATAACACACAGAGGAGGGACCGATTCGATGGTTTGTTGACCGTCGACGATTTTTAATCATGTAAATATTCTAACGCCCACAAATATCCTGGAATTCAATGGTCGTAGAAAAAAAAAGTAATCCAATAAGTGACCTTAAAAGTATTTAAATGTTGACGCTAATTGTTTTATGCATGTAATTATGAAATATGTTCACGATATGTAACATATATATGTATATATATATATATATATATATATGTACGCTATTAGTGACATTGAAACGTTGGATTACGGTGTTATATTTTCATGAATGCGTGAATGAATTACCTTTCTTCATGTGATGAACGTATCAATTACTTTAATATACTGAAGACTACCAATTCGTACGCGGTACACGGTGTGAATTCATGAGAACGAAATTTATTCAAAGGCAAATACAAACAAAACACATTTATATTACAGTTTTCCCTACTTCTGAAACACTCAAGCAGCTATATAAACAAGAACAAGTCTGAAATGATAATCGGTTAACAAGCAAATAACAACGCATACTTTCATATAACAAATCATAGATAGCTGTATAACGAGATCACGCGAAACATATTTGCATGTTTTGAATGAACGATTGCAGAACCCTTTGACTGACTTTACCCACAAATGTAATAATTTTGAACCACCCACAAATGTAATAATGACTTTACCCACAAATGTAATAAATTTGAAGTGATATTTTGTCGAATTTGTTCAAAACTAAAACCCTGTAATAAAGCATGGGTATAGCTAACTACCACCTAGCTAACTACCCCCGGACATCTACCCCCAGTCAACTACCCCCTCCCCGGACATCTACTGCCGGACATCTACCCCCGGACATCTAACCCCATCCAACTACCCCCTGGACAACTCCACTACCCCCGGACATCTACCCCAAGCAAATTAAGGCAGTTGGGGTAGTTGCCCGGGGTAGTTGGATGGGGTAGATGTCCGGGGTAGTTTTCAGGGTGGGGGTAGTTGGCTGGGGGTAGTTGGAAGGATAGTTGGATTGGGGGTAGATGTCCAGGGGGTAGTTGGCTGGGGGTAGATGTCCGGGGGTATTTGACGGGGGTAGATGTCGGGGGGTAGTTGCCCGGGGATGGAGGATTGTTGGGTCTTAGATTTGAATTTCTTGTTTTGTTTTTTATTGTTTTTTTATTTTTGAAATAACCGGGTCTGGAAGAACAACTATGCTCTAAACCCATGCTTTATTACAGGATCTTAGTTTGGAAGATGGTGGGTCTTAATTTTAAAGTTTTTGTTTTTGTTTTTGTTTTTGTTTTGAAATAACCGAGTCTAGAGGAAAGACTACGCTCAATACTCATGTTATTCCACAGGAATAAGATGATGGGGTCTTAGTTTTGAAGATTTTTTTTTTAATTAAACGGGTCTGGAGTAAAGACTACGCTCTAAACCCATGCTTTATCACAGGGTCTTATAGTTTGGAAGATGGTGGAGCCTTAATTTTAAAGTTAATGTTTTGTTTTGTTTTGTTTTATTTTATTTTTGAAATAACCGGGTGTGGAGTAAAGACAACGCTCTAAACCCATGCTTTATTACAGGGTCTTAGTTTGGAGGATTGTTGGGTCTTAGATTTGAATTTTTGTTTTGTTTTTTATTGTTTTTTTATTTTTGAAATGACCGGGTCTGGAGGAAAGACTACGCTCGATTCTCATGTTATTCCACAGGAAAAGGTTTATGGGGTCTTAGTTTTGAAGATTTTTAAAATTTTTGAAATAACCGGGTTTGGAGTGAAGACTGCGCGCTATACCCATGCTTTATTACAGGGTTTTAGTTTTGAACAAATTCGACAAAATATCCCTTCAAATTTATTACATTTGTGGGTAAAGTCATTATTACATTTGTGGGTGTTATTACATTTGTGGGTAAAGTGTTATTACATTTGTGGGCGTTATTACATTTGTGGGTGTAACACCCCCTCTCTCTTTCTCTCTCTCTCTTTCTCACACACTCTCTCTCTCTCTCTCTCACACTCACTCACTTCTCTCGCTTTCACGCGTGCTAATTGGCTCCCCTTCGTTAAAAAGTTGGTCTTAGTGGAAGCAGAAAAATCCGGGAAGATAGATTATAGAAATGGAACAAAGAAGAAAATCATGAAAATTGACATTCGAAACAACAAAATTCTCCTTGTCAATTTGGTCCTGATGTGTAATGCAAAATGTAATGTAAAGTTAGTCCTATGTGATATTGATATTAATTTCGAAGTCTCCACAAGTTCTTATGATTTATTTTTTTTAACACAATTTTCTAAGGGAGAAACGCAAATTTCATGCATATGATGAGTAGACCTCACCCGTTATTGCTCAATATCTGTATCCCAAAGATCATTCACTCCAAACTGCATCATAATCCATCACAATGACCTTTACTGTTCCTAGATGACCTTTGAGCTGTATTTGCCATATTTATATTTAAAAAACATACTCTGAGCATCAAAAGAAACTTTTCACTTACCGTAAACCTTTTCAAATGAACAAATCTTTGTTCATTGTTTTACAAAAACCATGTTTCACTTTTTTATTATCCCCTCGCCGACGAAGCCGGAGGGGATATAGAAACGGAACCGAGGATCCGATCGATAACTTCAGTACTGTTTGAAATTTAAAGGTGATATTCATAGAAGAGCCCTAAATATGAAGATATTCATATCTACACAAAGCTTATAAGCCATACAATGAGCTTGGATGACATTCAAACAATATAACACTTCCGAAAAAGCGAAATTAGGGTGAAAACAATCACCCTATTCTCTGGGACAAATTTGCCCTATTGTCATCCGAAACGGCCTTTAGCTGTGACGTAGGAAAGGGAGGCGTGGCTAGTGTGCCACTTCCGGATATCTAGTAGAACGCATGTATAACATTATAAGGCTGAAAACACAGCTTCAACTTATGTGTTATTTTACCCTTACTATAGAATAAATTATAATACAACATCGTTTGTAAGTTACTTCTCATTAATATTTCCATCTTTATATTCTAAGAAATGTATTATTTGTGAAATAAAAACGTTGAAAAATGGGGGAAAAGAAGGTGAAACTATGGCTGTGTCCCCGGCTTTGTTGTACAGCGAGCCTGCATATATAATGGGATTTGGGTGCCGGCGATTTTTACCACCATGTAGTTTCACTTTGACATATCAGTCGAAGACTTCACCTCTTCCACTATGGAAAAACACAGTTAGTATTGATTTAATCATTATTATGAATAAAATAAAATTCAAACAAATCGAAGAATATTTCATTTAGTCGATCGTATCATGGCTAGATTAGCTGGAAAAATCGAGGCGATTCTGCTGTTGTTACGATTCATCTGCGAGTAGTGCGGCTCTTGGCAGCCGCATTACCTACACGGCTGATCGCTGATTGAATTTAGTATCGCTGGCGGATTTACATTACCTGCGCGCACATCAAAACACACGTAAACGTGACTGCACTGCACACACCGCACACACACAGTACTGTACGCTTGCATTTCAGTCGCGATAGACGAAACCCTTACGAAACCAAACCAAGACAAAACGGCGAGAAATACACTATTCTATGTAATTATAGTTATCGACAAATGACAATGGAGAAGAAACATTATTCATTGTTATGTCAAAGGAAATTCCACCTCGGAACATGATTCTACTAAAGGTAATTTTGTTTTGAAACACAGCTAGGTTGATTTTTCATGCTATCTCCGTGTACATACAGCTCAGCTGGCAAGCTAAAGCCGGTGAAAAAGTTGAGTTGTAAACAGTTATTTTACGGATATTGTCACTTTTTCAATGCCAATAATGACATGAATATTGACATTAGGATATGTTTCAGGACGGAGAGGACAACTGTATGCCAGATATTGACCATTCAGGCAATATTTCAATCGTTTTGAGAGAGTGGAACTGACATCGACTCTATGAACATTTGTGTGTAGATCGCAGTTAGTCTCTATAGCTGCGTGAAGCATATCCCGGCTCTGACGTCACTCACAAAGCCACTTTCCCTTAGGCGATTTCGTAGGTCAGGATAGAGTCAATTTAGTGAAATTTGATTTTCATAAAACACAAAACTGCACACTTTCATGGCATGTTAGCTGCATAAATTGCTTTAATAACTCATTCAATTATAAAATTAACTATTTTTATTTGATTTTATTTCCTATAGGTATCAACTTTAATATGAAAGTACATGGTATCAAAATACAGGCTAAGTTCGATTTCGGAGTATGTAGGTCAAAGGTTAAATATGCCAAAAAATACACATCTGGTTTCCGATCGATAACTTTAGTAGTGTTTGACGAATTTTAATGAAATTTGATATGAAGGTACATGGTATCAAAACACAGCCTAATTTCGATTTCGGAGTATGTAGGTCAAAGGTCATAGCTCATTTAATATGCGAAAAAATACACATCTGGTTTCCGATCGATAACTTTAGTAATGTTTGACGGATCTTAATTAAATTTGATATGAAAGTACATGGTATCAAAACACAGCCTAAGTTCAATTTCCGAGTATGTGGGTCAAAGGTCATAGCTCATTAAATATGCGAATCTGGTTTCCAATCGATAACTTTAGTAATGTTTGACGGATGTTAATGAAATTTGATAGGAAGGTTCATGGTATCAAAATACAGGCTAAGTTCGATTTCGGAGTATGTAGGTCAAAGGTTAAATATGACAAAAATACACATCTGGTTTCCGATCGATAACTTTAGTAGTGTTTGACGGATTTTAATGAAATTTGATATGAAGGTACATGGTATCAAAACACAGCCTAATTTCGATTTCGGAGTATGTAGGTCAAAGGTCATAGCTCATTTAATATGCGAAAAAATACACATCTGGTTTCCGATCGATAACTTTAGTAATGTTTGACGGATCTTAATTAAATTTGATATGAAGGTACATGGTATCAAAACACAGCCTAAGTTCAATTTCCGAGTATGTAGGTCAAAGGTCATAGCTCATTAAATATGCGAATCTGGTTTCCGATCGATAACTTTAGTAATGTTTGACGGATTTTAATGAAATTTGATAGGAAGGTTCATGGTATCAAAACACAGCCTAAGTTCGATTTCGGAGTATGTAGGTCAAAGGTCATAGCTCATTAAATGTGCGAATCTGGTTTCCATTCGATAACTTTAGTAATGTTTGACGAATTGTAATGAATTTAATATGAAGGTACAATCATGGTATCAACATAGAGCCTAAGTTCGATTTCCGAGTATGTGAAAAACTTCCTTGCCTAGTAATATAACAGTATAGTCTAATGGAGGTAACTTGTTCTGACGTATATAGGCCATTTGTACCCTGCGAGGGGATGCTACGCTTTGCGTTGACTTGTGTTTAATTTGGATTAATAGATATATAGAGATAATTGCAAGACTTTGTATACGATATCAACGCTCCCATTTATGTACCGTTTCGCTATAATACTCTAGAACCTCTTACATCAACAAAGTGGCGATTATCATTTATTATTTAAAAGAACACCATTTAATACACTTTTTTTCATAACATTAGTAAATATTAAAAAATTATATAATGAATTAATTCATTTAAATGTAGATATAGAGGCAAGTTCAAAAGAAATGTTCAAGAGAGGAAAGAGATAATCTCTCCTGACCGGACTTGAGAAATCATATCATCTCGCAAGTCAAGACAGGATAGATAATATTATCTCTCAGAACAACAAATTTTCTAAAGCTGTCACTGATCTGTTTCTCTTATTTCTCTGCTTTCATTCAAATCAGCTTGTTTTAGGTGCATCCAAAAGCCTCTTGGAAAGATCTATATATTTTCGAAAACATAAAAAAGAGAATGTTAAAACATACAGTGACGCATTACCTGTGCAACAACTATACAAATAATTCATCTCAAAGAATAAGACTACACATGTGTCTTCTGGTCACTGGTCACTGTCACTTTGCGGACTGTAGATCTCGAGAGCAGTCGGTCTCGTTGGCTGTCTGTCTTGTGGGCTGTTAATCTCGTTGGCTGTCGGTCTTGTGGGCTGCTGATCTCGTTGGTTGTTGGTCTTGTGGGCTGTTGACCTCGTGAGCTAAACCCTCCTGTTCTGACAGTTCTGGTGATCCGGTTGATTCTGAAACGAGAAATTTAACATTTAATTGCAGTGCAATTTTGATTACATTTTCGTTACTAAAATATATTACTCTAATAGAAGGCCAGAGAGAGTGAGGATGTGACGATACATCCATTTTAAACTGCAATTTCGGATCGAATATTGATTTATAAGTTGGATAATAATAATAATAATAATTCTACATTTATATTGCGCACAACTCTGCCGACAAATTGGCACCCTTGGATGATGAGATTTAACAAACATCCACACATTTTGTAAATCCGAGTGTATTAGAGAAGAATTACCAACAAAAAAGGTTCGGCCATTTTAGCCTGGCTTGATTGAATTTCACTTTTATCACGTTTCACAATCGACACGAACATGCCGGGTTCATTTGCATGCCAAGAAATCTTCCATCGCTATAATCGTATGGACAGCTAAATGTTATTAGAACCGGCATCAGACTGTGTTATCAGCTTGGGAGAGACGTCTCCTCTGAGTGCTCAGATGCATAGCATGAAATTTCCCTCATTACAGAGGGCTAATGTGATGAAAGTGAAACCTAACTGTAATGAAAATTAGCGTAATCGAAATGGGATATATAAGATTATAAACGTAACTTGCATCAGGTACGGTTCTAAAATAATGATTGAGGGAGGGCTTCGGGGTTCTTGCATGCATTTCCTACATGTGCCTCGCTTAAATTTAAGTATAATTAAGAAACATTTGGGAGGCTTGAAGAAATATGATATGGGCTTGAGACGCCCTCCCCGCCACCCTCTAGAACCCCTACTACCTTGCATCCCAAAACATCTCCAAATTACCTCTGTAATAGTAATTGGTAAGATTGTTGTGTATTGGAATAAGTCCTTAAAGTTAACATTATTTATTGATATAATAAAGTTCGTAGTTTATATAAGTTTAAGATGAAGAATGAACTGAGGAGATGGGCAGCAGAGAGAAAGGACAAATACAGAAAACAGAAGGGGATAGAAAGGAAGACACAGAAAGAGGTGGGTGGATTATATTAAGGAAGACAGTAGACAAATTGATTTGGAACTGGCTACAGACAAGACGAGTTGGAAAGCGGTAAAGAGGATACCCGACCCGCCATAGAAGGGACCCAAGGGATGATGATAATGATGATGATGATGATGATGATAATGCTTCTTCATTTTAATAGAACAGTATTGTGGAATCAAAAATTCTAGTGTAGATGTATTTTTAGATTTTTTTTCTATATTTCTTTTATTCCATAAACACCATCTTTTAAGATTCTTTTTTAGTCACACATTCACATTTTTCATAATTATTCTTTAGTAGTATCTATGTACAACTATCTCTGTACAAATTTATTTAATTCTTAACATGTACCTTGTTGATTCTCTTTTTTCCAGACAAATCCAACGACAGCTGCTATCAGCACTAGGCACACGAGTATGGGTACGACTATCGCTGCTACATGTGGCTTTAGCGTCGTATCTGTTAGTGTTGAAAATAATGTTGTGGAATTTCCATTTTGCAGACTGCATAGTAGAACTCTTTAACAGCAAGGTAAATTTGTTTCTATCCACCCTTTACAAAAATAAATGGGTTATTATTATCTGCCAAAAGGTAAAGTATTGTCCTCTTTCATATTTCATTAGGGAAGAAACAATAATAGAAATAGAGGTAATTGAACAATTATGTAAACAGTAGAAAGGGCACATTATGAAGTTTAAAATGCAATTGGCAACAGCACCAGATACATAATTGTTTCCTTTCCCTCTCCCACTCGATGAATTTTCAGTAATACAGAAGATGGTAAAAATAGACCTAAAAGACCTGTATATTGTGTTTAAATACGAACTTTGTAATGCCCGTTTAAAACGAGGCATGATTATGACAACGCAGTTCTGCGTCAGTACTACGTCAGCAACATGCTTACTTATTGATACACCGACTGAGAGTGGCGTCGACCAAAGACCAAAAAGTGAATTGAAGATGACCATTGCTATCGTAGGTGTGAATTACAGGTACATGCACCAATTTCCTTCACAGACATAACTGACGTAATGTCGCGATCGAAATAACGCCTAGTCTTCAACAGGCATAACAAACTCACCTTGGATATTTGATTGGGTATTCTGGGGTTCAGTCTTGACAAATATGACAGAACTGTTTGCAAGTCCACCCACAGACAAACCTTCTGCTATACAAGTAAAGACTGTGCCAGTTCTCGTCTCATTGACTGACCCTGCCATCATCAACGTCTGATCAAACGTCCCATCTCCACGTTCCTCGAACATCGACGTCAGATCGTAGTGCGTCCCGACATTGGTTCCATTCGTCATCCAAGTGAGAGAAACCTTCGGCTTTGCTCCAGACACTGAACAGTTGAGTTGAAAACTGGTATGGTTGTCGGGGACATTGTGTACACATGGTGTTTCCCGCAGATCTTCGGATTGGTTCAGATTGGTTAAGTTTTCGCATGGCTTTATGGTGACGTATTTCTGGTTGGCATAAACTGCAGGCAAAAAACAAAAACAAGAGAGAGTGAGAGAGAATGGGGTGCAAAGAGGAAAAGAGAAAGGAGCGATCAAAATACTTGACTGACTTTGTTATAATTGTTTTTATGTCTCTCTACTGCCTTGAGTCTTTCTTCTTCACCATGACGATTGGACTTGACAAGAGGCTAGCTGTAGCTCTCCTCAATGATGCCTCTTTGCAGGAGATCATCTACCCGTTTCTTAATTTCCACTTTCATCGCAGGTGAATTTTGGTAAGCCCTCGTATCGGAGTATCTGTGAAGGTGTTGATGTGTTGATGGATAATGTTAGTTTGACCAATATCTTGGGATGTTGCTCTGAAAATATCACTGTATGTTGGAAGGAGTTGTTCTGCTTTCTCGTAATTTGTTTTTGTGAGTTCTGAAGTGGCTTAGTTTACTATCAAGCCTAATGTGTTCAAATAATGAATGTCAAGGAGAGCTTGGGGAAGGCATGCAGCCTGTCAGGCGTCATACTCCACAAAGGGCAAGAAATATGTTGTGACATAAACTCTCAAAAGAAGGAAACGTACGTGCTCTTTTACGTGCAATATTCATGCCAGAGTGAGTGTTTGTGTGGGTGCGCGTGTGTGTGTGTGTGTGTGTGTCTGGGGGTGCCGGGCATGGGAAGGTTCCATCATATACTTTAAGCCAGATTTAACTCATCTTTCCTCCTTGTAGTACAAATAATGATAAAAACTCACCGTATACCGTTACATAAGTGTGATTGAAGTAAGTCATGCCCGTAGCAATATCAGAAACTATACAGAAATATCGACCACCATCATGCATCTTGACGGGTGTGATGATGAGAGAAAAGTCGTCACTGACGTTAAAGCGCCCCTCATCAACCCCAGGGCCACACCTACTGCCGACGTGAAAGTATCTGTCCAGATGCACGAGGGTATTTCCTCTAGGTTCGCTGTGGCCATTTTCTTTAGTCCAGTAGATCTCGTATACTCTTTGTGTGTAATGACAGGGCAAGATGGCTGTAGAGCCGTTGACAAGTGAAGCAGTTGGCTTTGTTCCGACACTGGAAGCATCTGCTGTTATTCAAAGAAGTGACAGAGAGTACACATGTTATTTAGAGTGACAGCAACTGTTTTTGAAAAAAAATGAAAGCTGTAAGTCATTTTTGTGTAATATGGATGATGTATGGATAGGGGTTTGTTTATGGTTGTGTCTACTTATCGACAAGACTAGTGTCAAACACCCGGTCAAACATTAATATCGAATGGACTGTTTGGAATAATCAAGTCGTACTATCTGGGGCGTCAATCCGTTTTATATTGGAGGGGGGACAATGAAATTTGATTGTCCAAGTAGAGCATATCGAGCGATGCGAGCGGGGCGTTATACGGCGTGGGGTCCAGGGGCAAAGTTCCGGCGGGGTTCCAGGGAGCGGAGCCTCTGGAAGCTCTTTGGTTTTCACGGGTTTTCAGACCTTAAAACGCATATATTTTCTTCCATTTGTAAAACAAGTTTTGCAGCAAAATCAGTTGATATAAGGACTCATTATTTCATTTTATTTCAATGATATGTAATTATACCCTTTACTTACTTACCTTCACGTTTTTTTTTTTTTTGATAGCCTGGCTGGCTAACTTTTTCCCATAGGCCTTTACTGATTTAATGAACAGTCGCTACGACCAGATAACATCTATTTCACTCCCAAAATAAAAATAATTTCAAAAATCAAATAACTTGATAGATTTCGAGGGTATTTCAAAATGTCGGTAGTTATGATACTAAAATATCTTGAGTACCGAAATGTTGGCCCAATGGCGTAAATTTATTGTGCATTTGTTAAACTGGATTCATGCAATTCGGTGAATACTTTTAGTCAACATTTAGATAAGTTCCTAAAGCCCATTCAAATACCAATCGCACGATTTGGGGTCACGTTAAGACCAAAATTAACTTATTTTCCAAGGACTTTCGTTCTCCGTTGACAAATTTTGATGGTAAATATACATTAGATCTTAAATTTGCGTCAATTTTGTCGCCAATTTAAGAAAATGTTGAAAAAATGGCCCATTAATGTAACACATTTGCGGCGTCCCGGGGCAAAAGTGGCACCCTCCCCCTCACGGAGGGCGCAAAAATGGTGGTGCTCAGGGGGCAAATTTGTAACTGAAGCTATCGATTTTTGATATAGAAACCGTACTAGAAACATTTATGAAGGATGAATTTCGTATTCATGACAAAAACTGTATCAGTTTAACCAATACCAATTTTCATTGATTTGTTATTTGTCACTGTTAATTTAGAGCCCCTCTAAAAAGTGGCGCCCGGGGCACGCCCCCGGCTATGCTCCTGAATCTTACGTCACTAAACAACATCACATCCGACTCGGATTATAAGCAGTTATACTTCAAGGAATGGCAGGCTTTATTATCATCGAAATGAATGCAAGCATGGAGTACGTTGATTTGACGTAGGCCTTCAAAGTAACTTAAAGTAGACATTCTAGGACAAAAGTGTCCATTAATTCGGTTCCTACGGCAAGCATATATTATTTATAAGCTGTTCATTTTAATACATAGCATATCACACAAATCTTCTAGCTACTGGATATCCTCAATTAAATGTCGAGAAATAGCCTCCTCTCTTTGCCTAGAAAATCAGTCACGGAGCTGGTCCACTATTTGTGACGTAACAACCGGGAAAGAGTATATTCAAGTACCCAGATGTTCCATAGAAAAGCATGTGCAGAGATACACGAATTTCTGCTATTTTGTTTCAAAGGCTGAAAAGTCCAATGATTCATAACTCTATGTATAATTCTTCACCTTCCCCTAAATATATTTCATAGTATTAATATCAATTCCCCTTTTCAGAATTATGACATAAGCATGCCAACGATGCGCTATTAGTCGATATTTTCACCACGTAATTTTTGTTGTGTGTTGTATTTGATGAGATTGTTCGTGTGCTTGGTAAAGTAAATACGGCCGTTTGGCTTCGTTTTCGCGTTCGGTCTAGCTAGCTTTATACATATACACGTAGGGTACATATTATATCATTATATCAATTGATAATGGCTAGAACGATCTTTTTAAGGATTTTGAAGAGTTGAAAGTAATGAAGGAGAAAGGGACGAGGGTGCAGACGAGGACGATGGAAGTTGGGAGTACAAGTGGGGGAGGAGACGATGGAGAAGTTTTTTCTTAGTTGGTAATTAATTACGTCGCTCTCACTTTCTTGCAATTGCCGATATACAAATACCTAGCGCTCGTACGTTCCACAAGCTTCCGCACAGTGGGCCAGGGAGGAGCCAAAGTGCGCCAAAACTCATTTTTGATGATTTTTTTTTTCTTTTTTTTTTCTTGCCCAGTTGAAAGATAATACATTGAAGAATACCTCAGTAAAATATTTAATTCCGGTATGCACAATAAGGGTATAAATTTACTCCTTCAAACTACAAAATCTTACATATTCACATTTTTAGTGCAAAAGTGACCTATTTATAAATCTTTCAATTTAACATGGAGTATTTAAGCTATTGATATGAAATTGCTTTCACACATTCCCGATAACTTTAAAAATTCATATTAAATTAAAAGATTTATAAGATAAGTCACTTTTGCACTAAAACTGTGAATATGTAAGATTCTGTAGTTTGAAGGAGTAAATTTATACCCTTATTGTGCATACCGGAATTAAATATTTTACTGAATCAGAGATATTCTTCAATGTATTATCTTTCAACTGGGCAAGAAAAAAAATTAAAAAAACAAATCACCAAAAATGAGTTTTGGCGCACTTTTGTTCCTCCCTGGCCCACTGTGCGCCGAGAGCAGCGGCCTGGTCTTAATTACCTGCCGATTCCGCTTGCTTCACGAACGTTCGTGTAAGAGCCGCATCACTCCACTCGCGGATGAATATCGTTCAATCACTAGTCATAGACGTCGTCAGCTCAATAGAGGAAGCTTGATCTCGTTCAAGTTTGATATATATTTTTTAAAAATATTTAACTGATACTGTATCCTTTTTTGAGGCAGTCACACACATCCATGATAATTACGGTCACAGTTCTAGGCCTATTCGTGTCACAAAACTGCTCCTGTACCTTATCTGATGACAAGATAATGTATATGTACACCCGCCTTTTCATACGTGCATTTTATTTCACCTTGTTTCCCAAGCAGTAAACCCGTCTTAAAACTCTACCAAACAGGACAATGTGAGGATATAAAAAGAAATCAGCGACTGGAAAACGTTGCTTATTTATTCACATAAACTCGTTAAAAAGAACAATTCTAAGCCCTGACAGGATAGCATTTACATGGGCATATCATTGCCATTCACTCTCACTAAGCCCATGATCACCGGTTGTGATGTCATCAATAGACGTCAAGATCACCGGACGTCAAGAATAGAGGACCCGTTTTCTCCGTGCATTCCGCGCATGGGTGTCGATCACGGGGGGGATGGGGGGATATATCCCCCAATATTTCAGGTGGGGGATGGCCTGTACAATCATCCCCCAATAATTCACCATCAAAAAAAAAAATGAAGAGAAAAATTAATGATGAGAGCCCGATGAGAGTAGTTAATGGTTATTACTCGCAAGATGACCATCAATATACACATTTTGCTATCTCATTTTCATAATACATACATATATAAATAGAAAACGAAGTAAATGAGACAACCGTATATGAGACAAGAATAAATTGAATTCTCGCTCATACGGCTTCATCAGGAATTGATGAATTTATTCAATTTATTCAATCAACAGCATCATAGAAATGCAGTGCGCCAAATGCAAAGCCGCAGCGTTAAAAAGCAACGAGCTAAATGTTAAGCGCGAAGCGCAAAAGTGCAAAAAAGAAGTAGAGAGTGGGAGAGAGAGATAATGAGAGACAGAGAGGATAATAACCCAGGTAGCAAGCCCATGCCCACATGGGTCCCATATTCTCTGAAACATGGGCCCCATATGGAAAACCATCTGGGGCCCTAAGGCATCTGCACCCAAGAAGCATATGGGACCCATATGGGTAAACCCATATAAGACAGATGGGACCCAGATGGGACCCATACCAAACTGGGCCCAAATGGGTATGCCCAGCTTAATCCCATCTGGTACCCATATTGGTTAACCCAGATATATCCCATGTGGGTTAACCCAGATTTTCCCCATGTGTTACCCATATGGGCATATTCATATTCTACCCATATGTGTACGCCCAGCTCATTCCCATCTGGAACCCATAAGGGCTGGCCCAGATAGATCCCATATGGGCTTGCTACCTGGGAAAAGGGAAAGGGGGAAGAAACGGGCAGAAGAAAAAAGGAAGGGGGAAGGGAAAAGGAAGAAAGACAAGAGAAAGAGGGACATTCCAGCATTTCCTTCAGGGAACTGATGTGAATGGGCGATGAAAAAGAGGTTGACTTTAAAGTAACCTACAATGAAATATTGCTCATGTTTATTTCTTACAATGTCAAAATTACTTTACGGGATCCCCTCCTAAAAAGCTTAGGCATGGGTGATGGTAGGTATGAGGTTAATGCATGATCAGGAATTAGTTGAGTGGATGGAAAAGAAGTGAGAAATAAGCTGAAAGAAACATGGAAAATTGCCATGGAATGATGGAAGGCAATGTGAGACAGGCCCAACATGTTCTAAAACAAGTAATAATATTCAAGAATAGTCTGTTATGATTTCTTTCACCTAGGAGTTCTTCAAAAACTAATTAAAAACGAGTAAATAATCAATGCCACATTATTGACAGGGCTTAAAAGGAAAGTGAAAAGAAAAACAAGAAACAAAAAGGATTGAATGAAATTTGGGACTTTTTGTTTATAACACCCTTCCAATAATAATGCACACTTCTAAGACTGGTTATAGTTTTTAAAAAAAAGGTGCTCTGGTCAGGGCCTTAGGGGAATATTTTAGAGCGTATATCTGGTATGATAAGTATATCTGGGTGAAGAAGGAAATAATGGAAGTTTGTTGTTTGGTAGTTGGAACGTAAGTTTTATATTATGTTTTTAAGAAACAGACAGTTTGTATGAGATCAGGAGTGGAAATTTTCTGTCATTTTGAGAACCAAATTTTGCATCAGTGATATTCTGTTTCATTGAATTGAGTTTCCCGCAGAGAGGATTCAGTTGGTTTAATTAAAGAAGGAAGAGAGTCAAATGAAGAACCAAAAGCAATATGTTTTTCATTTACTAATGAGAACTATGTTTTTTTAGATCTCCTTACACAGAATATTGGAATGGGTTTTCACGATGAATGTTGTTTGGAGACATCAATATTCATAAAATGTATGTTTCTATCACCAGGAAATAAAGAATTTTCTGTCTACATGAACCTTTCCTGGTTGCTTATTAATGCATTTGCCCACTGGTAACATAATACTTTCACAAGTTGATATCCCTCACCATTGGATTTTTTGGGGTAATGTCTAAATTTCGTTTAAAAATAGATGATATCAGTCTGGTAGGCCTACACTGCAGGCAAGAGTCAGGACTAACATTTAGCATGTTATTAATTTTATTACCACTCTTATATTCTCTGAAATGTTATCTTTATTGAGGGTGACTTGAAAAAGTTAATAACTTGGAAGGGAGGGGTGCAACCTGCCACACGCTTCTACCTCTTGGTTGCTTTGATCCATTGCCGAAAATATTTTGGCACCTATCATCCCCCCCAACCACGGATACAAATCGACACACCTGATTCCGCGTTTCCGACTTTTGTCGGTTGAACGCCATTTAGTGTTATTCTGGGGGTCTTCTTCTTCTTATCGAGTCACTACACAAGTCCCGTCCAGTGCTCCACACAGGCTCTGGCACGGCAGTTCACGGCTTCCAGGTCATCTTGGGTGCATGGCTCTGGCAGTAACCAGTTCTTAGGTGGTTGAGGCTTAGCCAAGAAGGCCAAGTCTCGCTGGATCCGGATGCAACGGATTCCTTCGGGCTGAGGGAGAGTTTATGAGGAGTGGTCTGGAGGTGGTTAGACCACAAGGTCATCCTTTAGTTGTGAGGGCTGGTATTAAGGGGCTCTACAGTGTACAGGAAGCTGTGTCTGCATGGATTTGAGCCGCTTGCCCACTGGCTGTTGTTGGTAGAGTGGGTGGAGGGGATTGTTTTCTTGGTTGTCCTTTTCTTTCTGGGACAAGACCAACCTTCTGATGTGTGGTGGGGCACTACCGCAAAGCAGGTAGAGGTCTTCTACTTTAGTTGGCCTAAGGCAACCAGTGATTGCTCTGCATGATGAATTTAGAGCTGGGTCAATCTTGGGTGCATGGGCCGACCTACCCCATACTGGTGATGCATACTCCGCAGCAGAGAAGCAAAGCGTAAGGGCTGTTGTCCGGATTGTTCTGGCATCAGTCCCCCAGTTGGTGTTGGCTAGCTTCTTGAGGATGCTATTGCGGGCTCCAATTTTTGCCTTTGTGTTAGCAATGTGGTTCTTGTAAGCAAGGGAGCGATCCAGTGTGACGCCTAAGTAGACTGGGTTGTGAGTGTGCTTCAGCCTTTTCCCATACCAGCTGATCCTTAGTTGATGGTTGGCATCCCTGTTCTTGAGGTGGAAAGCATTTATCTGAGTTTTGTCAGGTTAGTTCTCAGGTGGTTGGTCGCGTAGTATGGGATGAGTCCGGCCAGGGCATCACTGAGGGACTCCTCCAACTTCACAAAAGACTGGTTCTTGGTGGCGATGCAGAGATCATCAGCGTAGAGGAAGCTCCTGATGTTTGGATGGATCGGTTGGTCGTTTGTGTATACATTGAAGAGCAGCGGTGCAAGCACACTTCCTTATGGGAGGCCATTTTTCTGTCTGCCCCATCTGCTGCGATTGCCGTTGAGGACCACAAAAAAAAATCGCCGATTGGACAGCAATGTCTGAATGAGTCCAGTCAGTCTCACATCCTTTGCCAGCTCAAAGATCTTCCTGGTGAGGATTCTGTGGTTCACGGTGTCGTAGGCAGCAGAGAGGTCAACGAAAGCAGCTCTGGTGATTAGCTTACCCTCATAGCCATCCTCAATGAACTGAGTGAGGTTTAGGAGTTGGCCAGTGCATGGCTTTCCTGGCCTAAACCCTGCTTGTTCCGGGATAAGATGTTCATCCACGAATGGGGCGATACGGTTGAGAATAAGCCGCTCGAATAGCTTATATGTATGGCACAGTAGGGAGATAGGTCTGTAGCTGTTTGGACTGGTTGGATCCTTGCCAGGCTTCAGCAGGGCAATACCTTTGGCTTCCCTCCAGAGCTTTGGGGTGTTGTTGGTGCTCAAGCATTTGTTGAACATGTTGAAGAGCCAGTTGAGGGCATCTGGTCTAAGTTGTTTGATCTGCTCGCAGAGGATGTCATCAAGTCCAGCAGCTTTGTTGTTTTTCATTGCTTTGGTGGCAGCAAGCAGGTCATTCATGGTGAACAGTTAGGTGAAGCCTTTGACATCTTGAGAGCTTGGAGTGTCTGGGACCTTGGGGAGCCTGGCTCTTCTGGGGAGATTGTCAGGGTTTCCCCGGCCATTCACTAGGAGTTGGTGGGCGACTTGGTTGGCAGTGACTTGAGATCTTGGTTGCGCCTTTGTATAGTCGTTGCCCAGTATCCGGATCGTTTTCCATGCTTTTCTGCTGCTATGTGTCATGTCAGTGGATTGTATGAATTCCTGCCACTTCCTGCTTCTAGATTCGGCAATTTCCTTGGTAAGATTTTCTCAAAATTCCATTGACTCCTCACTAAAGGGGTCTTTCTGGAAGTATTCGATGTAGTCTTCATACAACACCTTTGAGTGGTCCGTCAAGCCTTGAATGTAGCTTGTGCGGCAGCCTCGGGGGATGTTAAGCCTTGAGGATTTCTTCACCAACTCTACAAAGGTGTCATAGTTTTGGGGTGGCAGGTAGGTCCTGGATGGAAGAGTCAAGGTCCTTAGTGAACTTTTCCCAGTGTGCCTTCCTCAGATTGAAACGACGTCGGAAGGGTACTGCTCGTGGAGTAATGACTGCGTTAACCTTAAACCCTATCGGTCGGTGCTGAGAGTGAGGGATTGGGTCGAGAACGACTTTTTCGCACTGGTTGGCAATCCTGGTAGATGTAAATATCAGGACTGGTCAGGGTTGTAGCCACGTCTCCACCTTGCGCTGTTGGGGGAGGCAGGAAGCTTAGCATCATGAATGAGGGACAGCTGGTTGACATCTGCCCACGTCTCAACAAGTTCACCATCTTCGTTCATTTCTCTATATCCCCAGGTAGTGCTGTGGCTGTTGAAATCACCAATGACCACATTCATCCTGCCGTCAGTAGCTCTGCCGGGCAGGTCGAAAGGCTCAAGAGGCAGCTTGTAGACTGAGCTTATGGTGATTCCCATTAGGTCAATGGAAAGGACTTCGATGTTATTGCTGTCTAATAGGGAAGATTTGTCCACAGCAAGACCATTACGGGCAAAGATTGCGCTTCCGTACTGGTCATGTGGTCTCTCTGCGATGAGGATAATTCCGGAGATACGAGGGCGAGCTCGTGAAGGTCCGCGATGAGTCTCTTGGAGGCAGAAAATTTCACAATTGGTTTGTATACATAGGTCAGCCCAGAGTTCTTGTTTTGTGCCTAAGGGGATAAGGGGTACTAAGTCTTAGATGTATTTGACTGATAGTCACTGTCAAATAAAGGGCTTCGAATAAGTGAAATGGACGGTTTCGTGACATTTTGGAATGTTTTCCATCAGCTTGAAGTTAGTCAAAATATTGGATGCACAATAATGACAATGTACAAAGTTTTGGTATGGGGTCATGAATTTGGTTCAAATGAACATAATTTTTTATTGGAAGCATATGCGATTTTACAATATTTAGTGATCGTTGTCGCGGTTGAAATCTAAAGTGATGACATCGTAAATTATAAACTCTTTATGTTGTATAGCGCCCTCTCAAGACTGATATTACTTTAACTTTAAAACAATTTTTTTTTTACTACAATCGACCGATTTGCTATTCCCGTTTAGATATTATATATCAGAATTCTGAGATTTTCATGGTCGCAGCTACCATGGAATGGCCTTAGGCGCTATTTGAAATATTTGAAATTTACCGGGAGCACCGGCAAATTTTGATTATTCAATTTGCTCGAAAGCAAAAGTGTTTTAGGGGCTAAATTTTTTAGTGCTTATTATACTTCCCCAGGGTCATCCAAATATCAAAATTTTAAAGAATCACTATCCATCCAATTTTCAAAATTTCCCAAAACTTTGCATTACCTTTGAGGTTGTTAGTCATAACAAAGAACCTTTCAAAAAAGTAAATGCCTTTCATATATGTTCCGATTATCATAGTCATGAGGGCCTGTACTAAAACTTAATTAAAGTGATTATTTCTATGAAACTTATCAGTGTCTTTATCTTGAAAAAGATATTTAAAGATATTTAAAGATAGAAATAAGATGACCATAATGATTTTAGACCTTCGATATTAAATTCGGGAAAAAGTGAACACACAGGAATGCGATTGATAACAAGTTTAGCATGGTACGATCGTAATAAAAAACATGAGTGCCATCTTAAGATGGCCTCTTGATCTGAAATAATAATATTGATGAATAAAAGGTACTAGTAGTTATAATGACTCAAACATGCAATCCTAAAATAACAAATGCAATTGTGTCCCGGGGGTACTTATATTCCAGCAGTACATGACGTGCGTGTTTAACACCGAGGAAACGGGTATTGCCGTCGGAGGCGGAACGTGCTATCTCATTTCGGGTATACAAATCAACCACATTTTTTGAAGAAAAAAAGGTGTTTAAATCACACATCGCGGGTACATAATCCATAAATCATACAGACAAGTTGACGGGAATAAAAAGTGCACTATATGAGCGTTAAAGGTACTATGTCCCATTTGCAGGCCAAAAAATGAAAAGGTTAAATTCCAACGGCATTTGAAAGACAATACTAATTTAGAACTTCCCTAAAAAAAAGGGGGGGCTTGAAAATGTCTTTAAGTGGGAAAATAACGACTATTAGTTGTCGAATCGACTTAGGAGCTATAGAGCCAGTAAGTAATAGTCTGATTTTTCAGACCATTGTACCGAATGGTCGTACGTTTTATGCTGCGCAAAGATTCAATCAGTTTAATTTTGGCCATTACAAGAAGTGGGTTATTGATGTAGACAAATGCTCATGTACCCTTTACAGCTCATTTTATGTATGTTATTACCAAAGATGAAAAAGCCAGTCAGTCACTCAATGGTGTCTGACAGTGAAGTCTAGCAAGTAAATAGGTTTCCTTGCATAATTTGAATATTAGGACACTGCTAACATTTAAATTTCACAGATAGGACATAATCTTAATAATCTTTAATAGTCCACTCCAAATTTTATTAAACCGAAAATGGAAATTCTTTGTGCCCAATTGATCGTGAGCCCGGCAGCCACTGAGCAGCGCCAGATCGACATTGCTCTATCCCCTTATTGTTGAACGCCAAACAAGGTAGCAGCGACTCCCATCTTTTAACGTCTTTTGGTATGACGCGGCCGGGGTTCGAACCCACGACCTCCCGGTTGTGAGGCGGACGCTCTACTGACTGAGCCAACACACCATACATGACATATTCATAATTCGTGCAAAGTTCTACAGAATTTAATGTTGGCTGCAAAAGGGACATAGTATCTTTAAACCAGCATGCCGATTACACGATTACACTGTTAAATTGTTAATCTGGAAAAATGCCACAACCTTGTGCAGAAAACTGCAGAAATAAAATAGGAAAACCTCCCAGAAATACTTGCCAAGGGTGTGATTTGGGGCTTCGATATAAAAAATACGTGCTTAGGGTACATTTTGAAAGTCTATGTATTCGCATGATGTACACACTGTAGCACAAACGTGATGCACACTTGAAAGTATGTCAAAATTGGAGCAAGGAACCTAATTTAGAGCGCGTATTTTGCGTTTTATTTCTAGAATCTAAGGCACAATTTGAAGTTGGGCCTCATAGAGCCTATTATACGAAATAGAAAACTTCCAAAATTTAGGGGGGGACATACCTTATTGTGTCCCCCACCCTTAACAATTGGGGGGACGTGTCCCCCTGTCTCCCCCTGATTGACGCCCATGCGTACTATCATGACAATCATAACCAACCCATTCAAGACATATTTTAATTAGAATCGGGAATTTGAAGAAATGTATGCAGGTATATAGGAAAATAGTACGGCGGAATCGCTATAAAAAAATGCACACTTTTGTCTAAAATCACCAAATCTAATCAACCAGATTTGGCACATTGGTGAAGTAGTCTATACCAGTTAATATCATATATAACAACACTTCCAAAAATGGTTTAATGTGGTGATTTTAATGATAATTTGATGTGATCCTTATACAACTCGATAAGTAAAAATTCTTGCCCATAAGAAAACTTCGGACATTTTCGCTATGTGGTAAGCGGAGGTAAAGGTCTTTGGGAAAGCCTCCATGCACTCAAGAGCATGTGATGTACCCGGTATTAGAGCGAAACTGTTCTGGTCGAGTTGTTCAAAAATTAATTCGATAATATAGACCGCTGGAACTCGAAATAAAAAAATATCTTAGCAAACTGTTCTTTACCATTTGATCCGTTGAGTAGCTTGGGTCCAGCCATCTGAACAGATCTTTTAGAAAGTGGCCTGCCTGATCCTGGTAACATAAAGAAGAGATTGTTAACTTTAGATAAGATTACTATCAAGCCTAACATGTTTAACAAATGAAAATCAAGGGGACGAATGTAATGATGAGAGAAAAGTCATCACTGATGTTAAAAGATGTGCGAGAACCAATAAAAACACAAATAAAAATTTAATTAAAAAAAAAAGATGTGCGAGAAATTATTGAGTGGGGCTATTAATCTGTCTTTCAAGTTGCCTTCCTCTCCCTTTTTTTCCCTCTCTCTCTCTCTCTCTCTCTCTCTCTCTCTCTCTCTTTGTCTCTCTGTCTCTCTCGAGGGGTAAGTGCTCCCGTCAAGTACCTCCAAAAGTTTCCCTTTTTTTACTTACGAAATGTACCCCTTTTTACTTCAGATAGGTGCCCCTTTATTCTTTTAATAAAGTGTCCCTTCCCCCTTCTCATAGGTGTCTCTTTTACCACTGACATAATTATGCTTTGATAAAATCTGATAGGCGCCCTTTTTACTTTGAGAAGTGCCCAGTTTTCGTGGTAGTAAATGTCCCTTTTCTTCTTTTTATTAGTGCCCCATTTTCACCTCTGATGAGTGCCCCTGGTCAGATAGGAGAAGCAGTGGCGTAATGAGCAAAAACGTTGGGGGGGGGCAGAACAAAAATTTGGATCCTCACCACTCTAACATGTTACATGCAGGCCCCGTGGAACGTTTTTTCAAAGTGAGTGGGGGGGGGCTAAAGTATTTACGATCAAGTAGAGAGTAGCAAGCGAAGCTAGTGGAGCTTAAATTGGCGTGTGGTCCAGGGGCAAAGTCCCGGCGGGGGTCAAAGGGCGAACCCACCGGAAGCTCAGGGGTATTAGGCATTTAATTACGGTCAGATGAGCATATTTTGATACCTTATTTGTGACAGCTGCCGGTTACTAATAGGCGTGGGGTCCAGGGGCGGAGCCCCCATAAGCTAAGGAGTTTTAGGCAATAAATTACGGTCAGATGAGCAATATATGATACCTATTTTGTGACACCTGCAGGTTACTAATTGGCTTGGGCCCTTGGGGTACAGGGGGCAGAGCCCTCAGAAGCTCAGGGGTTTTAGGCCATAAGTTACGGTCAGATGAGCATCCAGGGGCCCGCCTTAGGGCCCACCTTAGGGCCCTTAGTGGGAGTCAGGGGCAGAGCCCCAGGAAGCTCAGGGGTTTTAGGCATTTAATTACAGTCAGATGAGCATATTTTGATACCTCATTTGTGACACTGGCAGGTCGCTATTCTTTCTTTCTTTCTTTCTATCTCTCTTTTTCAAAGTAAGTGGCCGGGGCTCGAGCCCCCGAGCACCGCCGTTCCGAAGGTCCTGACAAGTAGGCTCCTAAATAAGCATATTTTTTGCCCGACTGTAAATTTGGGAATGAGTCATTTTCCAACAAACGCATACAAAAGTATAAATTATAAAAAAGTGAGAAAAAATCCCGGACAATCATGTCATTTCAGCAACATTTGTAAATCACTGGTATCGAATTAGAAATAACCACGTTTGAGTTTTATTTGGGGGCCAACTGCCCCAAGCCCCCACCAGTACGCAAGTGAGGAGAAGTGCCTCTTTTCAACTCTAATAACTGCCGCTGTTACTTTGACACATTCCTATTCCCCTTTCTAATAAGTGCCATTTCCCCTTCTCATAACTGCTCCTTTCCCTTTGGTAATAATTGCCCTTTACATTTCTTACAAATGCCCCTTTTCACCTTTGATAAATGCCCCTATCGAAATCTGATAGTTGCCCCTTTTACTTTGAAATAGCGTCCCTTTCTTTTGTAATAAGTGCCCTTTTTATCTCTAATGAGTGTCCCATTTTAGGTAGAAGCGCCCCTTTCAAATGTTACTTTTGATAAGTGTCCATTTTCCTTTCTATATAACTGTCCTTTGATAAGTGCCCAATTTTACCTATATTTCCCATTTCCCATTTCCCATTTCTACTACCACGATGAAAGGCAGTAGCCGGGGTGGGGACTGGGGAGAGAGGGGGGCATAATGTCCCAAATTTCATAAGAACGTACTGTATCCCTTTTAGAATACAGTCGTGCTCGTTTTCAACGCTATCAAATGTCCCTTCTCCAGATAAGTCATTTCAATATTAAAAAGTGTGCACCTTTTACACTTAAAGTTTGCCCCCTTGAACCACCACGACAACTTCAATCAACAGCTAAAAGATGCATTCTACCGACCTCTCATCTTTTAAACTCTATGGCCTTTTGAGGCTTAATAGAATAATAAGCTATTCAATTGTCATTTGCTAACGAATACAATGGTTCATAAACAATGTATGTTTTTACCCGGCAGGTTGTAGAGCTAGATTCAGTTTTAAACATTAGCACTCGTTCAGTAAGTTTCAGATAATTCAACGGTAATATTAATAGTCAATTGTTTCATTAAAAACATTATTTGCTCACTGATAGTCTTAGTATTCATTTCAAACTTTTGCCATTCTGTTTCTGTTATTTTTCTGCTTTCATACAAATCAACTTATTACAAGGGTTGGATTGCCCTTTAACATACAGGGTAAGGAGCGACTTTCACTTCTCGCATCACTTACAAAATTCTCCTCCTTACTTTCAAGACTTATCATGGTTTCGCTCCTTCATATCTTTCTGAACTCCTTCCTCGATACACTCCTATCTGGACTTTGCGATCTGATTCTCAATCTCTCCTCTCTCGGTCTCACACTATTTCTTATAAACAATACGGTCAACGTTCTTTCGTTTATGCAGCTACATTTCTTTGGAACAATCTTGCCCTTCAAATTCGCAATGCCAGTTCTTTAAATACATTTAAAACAATGCTAAAAACACATTTCTTTAAGTCTTGTTCTTGAATAGCCCTCTGACCTTTTGCCTTTTATATTTTGTTAAGATTAACGTAGGATACTGTTAATTTATGAACTATTCGTATTTTGGTTGAGAGCGATTTGTAATTATGTACATGTATTATTTGCAAAATTTTAATGTTAATTGATTTTATGTAATTTGTAATGCAAATTCTGTTTCCTTTACTTCTCAACTATTTTCCTTCTAAACCGCTTAGAGGCATTTTGCAATTTGCGGTAAAGAAATATCTTATTCTTATTATTATTTATTACAGTTCAATGAAACCGAATGATAAAGTTAACATATATGTTATGAGTAACAAGCGCGTAGCTAGGATTTTATTTGAAGGGGGCGGTAGTGAGCAAGCGTGCGAATCACTTACAGAGCGCGCGAGGCGCGGTCCCTAGGGGGTGGGTGCAGGGAGGGGGAGTTTCGATGTTTCATTAATATATTAGAGAAAGAAGACGATTCGTTTTACCGTTCTCGACTCATAATCCTTGTCTGAATTCAGTTTCCCCCTTCCCGCGCAAAGCGCGGAAGCTTTGACGTTTTATTAAATTATTAGAGAAAGAAGACGATTTGTTGTACCGTTCTCGACTCTTAATCCTTATCTGAATTCAGTTCCCCCTCCTGCGCGAAGCGCGGAAGCTTTGATGTTTCATTAAATTATTAGAGAAAGAAGATGACTCGTTGTACCGTTCTCGACTCTTAATCCTTTTTCTACCTACGTCCTCTTACTGTTTTCTCTTATCTCTCTTTTTTTTTTGGGGGGGGGGCCGGCGTTTTTATTGGGGGACGACCGCCCCCCCCCCCCCTGGCTACGCGCCTGATATTGAGTAATTTTTTGAAAGAACTAGCGGAGGAAGCTTGGCTATAAAGAAGAGGAAGATTGTTCCAGGATGAGCCTTGACCGTTTCTTTTTACTATCTCTTGGTAAAATATTTCTTCAATCTAAACTTGGGCGAATCTAGTCGATCACGTTTCATTAAAACGTACAGTAAATATCTAGTTTCTCAACGAACCCTCTTATGTATATTTGCTATGTTTTAAATATTTTCCTGTATATCTTTACACATTTCCAAAAATAAAAATGTCAATAAAATCGAATAAAATTTTGATAAAGCATATTTTGAGTATCATTTGACACTCGAAAAAAAATTGGGGGATATATTTCTTCCTTCAAAAGGAAATTATTTATATTTCTTTAACACAACGACCAACAAAGATGTATTAGTTCGTTTCCGTTTGTTGCAATGACATTGTAAACATGTAGATCAAGTGGTTCTAGAACAATTTACCCCCTGGACAATTACTCCCGGCCAATTACCAGCGGGACAAATCCCCCAGGACAATTACGCCCCCCCCCCTGGAAAATTACTCCCGAGGACGGTTGTCCAAGGGGGTAATATTCAGACTGAAGTTTGAATTACCCTCCCCCCTCGAGGACAATTACCCACCGAAAAAAATCTGCTTGTATTAAAACCAACTTTATTATCAGGGTGGACTTCCCCTTGAATTTTCGGGGGGTAATTGTCCTCGGGGGTAATTTTCCAGGGGGTAAATAGCACTCGAATGGACGTAAATTGCGGTTAACATACACACACGCACATAGTTTGCAAAAATCTTCAGTAAACATTTATTTAAGGAGGCAGACTTAATCAGAAGAAGAAGAAGAATTGTCCTCGGGGGTGGGGTTCTTTGGGGGTAATTTTTGCGGGGAATTATTGTCCTGAGGGGGGGGGGGGTAGTTTTTCCGGGGTCATTTTCTGCAGGTAGACTGCCCAGGGAGTAATTGTCCTGATATGAGATCAAGTAAGTTTAAGATATGAATAAGATTTTTTTTTTTAAATTCCATGTAGAATATCCAGTTATTTCAATAAATATCAATCAATGAAATAATGTTTCAACATGTAAAATTGAAAATAGAAATGCATATTTACCTGAATTAATTGCCGATAGCAGCATCAAGGAAATAAAAAGTCCTACCAGCATCATGTTTAGTACGTTAAGTTCCTTAAAATTAATCTGATAGTGGCTGGTAAAAGCAGGACTGAATGTTGCAATCGGGCATTTCCTTCCATTTGAATATTTATCACGCTAATCCTAATTCAGTTTTCTTGAAACTATACCAGCCGGTGGAATAACATCTCCGAAAGACAAACTGAAGGTTTTGATCTTACTCTCATCAGAGCCAGTTGGAGAAAGAAACTACAAAGTCAAAACCCACAAATATATAAACGGGCAATGTACAATCGCGCACCCCTACCCCCTCCACCTGCCTCCCTAGACTATGCCTCCCACAAAGTACCGTCCGAAAACTTGTGTATACTGTAGATTTCAGGATGAGTTCTTCTATTTTCTTTAGGACGGGCCTATTACGTGGGGGTTAGCCCACTTCCTGGGCTGACTTAGTAGATACAGGGAGGTGGGGGAGGTGGGAGTTCCCACCTCCCTGGTAGAAACGAGCGACTGTAGATCGGACGTGCACACAATACATGCACACATTATTACACGCGCGTGCTTCTATTTATACAAGCTCCTAAGTCAGCCCAGTCAAACTTGCAATCAATTCCCTGAAATATTCCAGGGAAATCCAGGGAACTCAGCTGATTGGTCCGATCCTTGC
The DNA here is from genome assembly GCA_037976565.1 of Mesocentrotus franciscanus. NCBI lineage: Eukaryota > Metazoa > Echinodermata > Echinoidea > Camarodonta > Strongylocentrotidae > Mesocentrotus > Mesocentrotus franciscanus. The sequence goes on along the minus strand of CP137667.1, from coordinate 12,350,280 downwards.
TGCCTTATGAATAATATTCATGAGCTTTGATATTATCACATGTTGTTGTTATTTCTACCCATTTACACAGCTGATCGAGGCGTATGAAGTCCATTCAAGGCGTAGATATTAAAATACTGTATAATATTAGAGATTTACCACGTATTGTGTTTTTATCTTCATACGAATAATCATATCTCTTGATTATACAATAATAATTAAATTCATAGTACAGCCCTGCATTGTAAAAAAATATCAAAATAGCATATTCAATTAATAAAAACAGTTTAGTCAGAACATAAATCATAAATAGCAGACTATTTGCTATTCACTCATGGGCTTTTGGCTTTTGCTCGACTGCGACCTCGCTATTCATAAGGACCGCTATTCACATGGACTGCTATCCATAAGGACCACTATTCGTAAGGACCGCTATTCATAAGGGTCATTATTCATAAGGACCGCTATTTCTAATCAAAGAAGAGGGTCGCTATTCATAATATCAGAAGAGGGTTGCTATTCATTATACAAAATCGGGGTTGCTATTCATAAGAGTCCCTATTCATAATACTAGAAAAGGTTCGCTGTTCATAATACGAGAAGGGGATCGCTATTCATCACACGCGAAGAGGATCGCTATTCATAATAGGAGAAGAGGTCACTATTCATAATACGAGGGAAGGGTCGCTATTCATAATATGAGAAGAGGGTCGCTATTCATAACACGAGAAGAGGGTCGCTATTCATAACAGGAGAAGAGGTCACTATTCATAATACAAGAAGAGGGTCGCTATTCATAACAGGAGAAGAGGGTCGCTATTTATAATACGAGCAGAGGGTCGCTATTCATAACAGAAGAAGAGGGTCGCTATTCATAATACGAGAAGAGGGTCGCTATTCATAATACGACGAGAGGGTCGCTATTCATAATGCGGAATGAGGGTCGCTATTCATAAGGGTCATTATTCATAAGGGTCATTATTCATAATCGGAGAGGGTCGCTATTCATAACAGGAGAAGAGGGTCGCTATTCATAACATGAAAAGAGAGTCGCTATTCATAACACGAAATGAGGGTCGCTATTCATAAGAGGAGGAGAGGGTCGCTATTCATAATACGAGAAGAGGGTCGCTATTCATAATACGAAATGAAGGTCGCTATCCATAATAAGAGAAGAGGGTCGCTATTCATAATACGAAATGAGGGTCGCTATTCATAACATGGGATGAGGGTCGCTATTCATAACAAAATGGAAATTAAATAAGCAATAAACAAAATGATAATAAAAAAGCGAAACAACGGATAGGGGAAAAAATACATTTCTGAACAAATAAATAATAAAGGCGTGCTCCAATAATATACGCGACCCATCATCCCGGGCCCCCCTCCCAAATCAGTCCGACCACGCTGCACCATTCGGCCCACCCTCCCCGCAGTATTCCCTTGGTACAACTTACATATTACCGACTATTTTCGTCCAAGTAGTTCATAGGTGGCGTAACCTCTGTGTGTTTCACGGGGGAGGGGCGGTGGGGTTGTAGCAGCGTTGCCATCAAGGAGTTGATCTATCATGTCCATAACACTCATCAGATGAAGGATGTGACAGAGAGGGGGTTGTAGGGACTTAAGTTATATAATATATTCAATCTTTTCGTAAATATACAATATTGCACGATATATTTTCCATGTAGGCCTAAATAAGGAAGTTAGATTTTCAAGATTTTAAGCCAAATAAAATACGATTTTGTGACCGTAAGTCAATATGCGAACGGTGGCGTCCCCTGTATTATGTCTTTTTAAAAGTATATTTTACTTTTTAGCTTTGATAATTATAAAGGACATCCCCATAATCTAGCTAATATATTTCTCCCGCTCCTGTGGTGACAAAAAAGGGAAACATAACAGACATGTAATCCTATCGTAATTTCTCCCCCCTTGAGGGAAATCTTTCCCACGTACCCTGCACCCGACTGAGCTTATCCCGGCTACGCCACTGAGACATTAGGTAGAACAAGCAGGCCCATTATCATAGCCATTTAAAGGACTGAGTTTGCTATTTTAGAAACTAGTAATTGTTTATACGACAATAATATTGTTGTAGAAAATCGCTTTTAGTAGGACTTATGGACCTACACATTATAGCCTTAGCCATATCCAGGCACCAAGAAGCTCTTCAATTTCGGACAATGAAGAGTTTCAAGATTTTCGTTTTTCCATGAATTATCATTCCTTAGGATACTAGTAATCATATTTATTTACCTAAATTGATATCCACAATCTTGATTTCCTGAAACACCGAAAACAAACAGAGATGGACCGGACCATGAGCCTTGTTACTGCCCGGAAAGGGGTGGGGAGGGAGGCACTGTAAAATTGTGTTTTATTTGGGGGGTAGGGGGGCTTGAACACTCTCGGACTTTGAAGGTTTTCACGTCATGTAGGGTACAAAGAGGTAATGCAATCCGAAATGAACCAAACATTTATTTTCTTTTTTTTTGTTGGGGGTGAGGGTGGTGGTGGTGATGGTTAAGGAGGTCTGATAAGGTCTATATAGTGCAACAAAATTAAAGTAAAAAATATAATTTGTAGGTCCATAAGTCATACTAAAATCTTCTTTCTACAAAAAACATTATTGTCGTATAAACAATTACTAGTTTCTGAAATAGCAAACTCAGTCCTTAAATAACTATATTAATGGGCCTGCTTGGTCTCAGTGGCGTAACCTGGATAAGCTCAGCCGGGGGCAGGGAAGAGGGGCAAGATTTCCCACAAGGAGGAAAAATTACGATAGGATTATATGTTTTACTTCTTTCTTCTTTCTTCCATCCAATATTTCCCTTTGTTATTAGCATTTTGTTTATTGCTTATTTAATTTTTTATGAATAGCGACACAAATCTCTTCTTATGAATAGCGACCCTCTTCTCGTATTATGAATAGCGACCCTCTTCCCGTTTTATGAATAGCGACCCTCTTCTTGTATTATGAATGGAGACCCTCATTTCGTATTATGAATAGCGGTCCTTAGGAGTAGTGACCCCCAATGTAAATTACGAATACCGCCCCTTCTTGCCAGGTCACATAAACCTGAATAGCGACCCCAAATGTGTATTAAGGATAGCGGTCCTTATGAGTAATGACCCTCATTTGAATTATGAATAGCGACCCTTATCCCACTTTATGAATAGCGGTCCTTATTTCTTTCTGAATAGTGACCCCCTTTTCGTTTTATGAATAGCGGTCCTCCAGGTATGGGAGGTTCCACGTTATGAATAGCGGTCCCCATGCGCGGATCCAGGATTTCATAGGAAGGGGGGGGGGCCAAATTTGAAATTATGCGAGCCGAATATTGTTACGTAATGGTGACCAGCAGTGGCGTAATGAGCAAAAACGTTTGGGGGCAGACAAAAGATCCGCATCACCCCACTCTTACAAAGGTCCCGCTGAACGATTTTCAAAGTGGGTCGGGAGAGGCTAAAGTATTTAGGATCAGGTAGAGCGTAGCGTAAATTGACGTGGGGTCTAAGGGCAAAGCCCCGGCGGGGGTCAAGGAGCGGAGCCCCGGAAGCTTAGAGGGTATGGGCATTTAATTACGGTCAGATGAGCATATTTTGATACCTTATTCATGACACTGGCAGGTCACTAATTGGCGTGGGGTCCTAGGGGCTGAGTCCCCTGAAACTCAGGGATTTAAGGCATTTTATAACGGTCAGATAAGCATTCAGGAGCCACCTTAGGCCCCCTGGTGGGGTCGAGGGGCGGAGCCCCCGGAAGCTCAGGGGTTTTAGGCATTAAGTTACCGTCAGATGAGCATCCAGGGGCCCGCGTTAGGGCTCAGGGCTTTAAGGCATTTAATCACGGTCAGATGAGCATATTTTGATACCTTATTATTTCATGACACTGGCAGGTCACTATTCTTTCTTTCTTTCTCTCTTTCTTTCTATTTCTCTTTAATATACTTTTTCAAGAAAAGTTGGGGGAAGCTCGAGGCCCCCGAACCCCGCCGTTCCGCGGGCCCTGACATGTAAGCCTCTAAATAAGCATATTTCTTGCCTGACTGTAAATTTAGGAATTTGTCATTTTCCAACAAACGCATAAAAAAGTTCAATTTACTAAAAAGTGAGGAAAAAATCTCGGAAAATTATGTCATTTCAGCAACATTTGTAAATCACCGGTATCGAATTAGAAATAAACCACGTTTGAATTTTATTTGGGGGCAACTGCCCCCACCCCCATCAGTACGCCAGTGGGCCCCCTCCCCGATCTGCACCTTGATGGCGGGAAAATCGCAACTGATCTCCCCTTCTTTCTTTTTTTTCTCTCCCTTTCTCCCCTCTTTCCCTTCCTTTCCCTTCCTTCTCTCTCTTTTAGGTTTGCTGGGAGGCAAGGGCCTTTCGGCCCCCGATCCACACATTGTTGGCGGGATTAATCGCTTCTCCCCTTCTTTTCACCCCCTTTTTTCTTCCTCTCTTTTGTTCCCTTTTAGGTCTCTTCTTTCCCTTTCTCTTCCTTCTCCCTTTTTTTTTTGGCGGGGGCAGGGGGGAGGAATATCAAGGGCCTTGTGGCCAGCCCCGATCCACAACTTGCTGGCGGGAAAATTGCAACTGATATCCCCCTTCTTTTCTTTTCTTTTCCTTTTTTCTTTCCCTTCCTTTCCTTCTCTCTTATTTTTTTGATGGGATGGGGGGAGGCAACAGCCCGGGAGGCAAGGCCCTTTCGCCCCCAATTTCCTTCTTCCCCCTTTTTTCTTTTCTTCTTCCTCTTCTTTCTTTCCCTTTCTCTCCTCTGTCCCTTTCCCTTCTTTTCCTTCTCTCTCTCTCTTTTTTGCGGAGGGGGACGGGCCAAGGCCCGCTTGCCCCCCCCCCTGGATCCGCGCATGGCGGTCCCCATGATTAGCTGTCCTTAGCAGACCCCGCGATCCGTACTCTAATAAATCCATGTTCACGTAAACATGAATAATTCATGCATAGTCGCTACGTATCAGATGACGTCATTCACTTTTCCCCCACGCGACGCGCCTCGCCCTGGCAAGTTTGTCCTTTCGAACTTTTTGCACGGGTGCTCGATTATTTGTATAGTACTTGACAGGGCGCTCCCAACGACAGGTTGTTGATCCCTAACTTCTCACACGGGCCGCCAGGCAGGGATAAAAGCGATAAACTCGACAAGAATCTTGTATAGCCTAGCTGCCATTACGGCGCTCTAGCATTTCAAAAGAATTAATTCCTGCCAGGTACCCATTTACCTCACCTTGGTCGAGTTTGGCAAATGTAGATAATGTCTTGCCAAATGACATTAGTGCCGCGGCGGGACTCGAACCGCGGAACTTGTGGTACACAGTCACAGGTGACATATCCACTCGACCACGACACCTCCACTAAGTCTAAAATCACTCATGTATAGTGTGCCGTTCACTGGTAGAGTGACACAGTTCTTGTGGGTGGCACATCAATTACACTAAATGAGCAATGGATCATTATGGAGATTAGAGTAAAACCATCACTCATCAACACAATATTACAGAAAGAGGCAAATGCAATTTGTTCGTTACATATACAGAAAGAAAATCTAGTGGAAAAAATGACAGGGAAGATTGCTTAAAAGAGAAGTAGGGGCAGGTAACGCCTCACATATCTGCAAAGCCTGAACAAAATAATGGGCATCCAGAAATGGAATCAGCAATACCAGTCTTTTTAGAATAGCAGATAATAGGCAGAAATGAAGGATCATTCAAACGATGTCTGAAACAGACCTGGCACTTGATGATTGATGATGATGAAGAACAAGAAATACTGATAACAAAAGACATTAAAATACTTGCTAAACAGGTAGGTGTGTATTGGGTCGATGTAAAAAGACATATTTAAAAAAATTTAAGCAGATGTTTCTGCATTCATTGAAAAATCAAATACAAAACATCACATTAACAATCATAGTATAATTATATTATAATTGATTTAAATAAAATGTGACAACTGAAAAAAATACACATACTGTATATAATTGAAAACTTGAAAGTATGGAGGTAAATCAAAGAATCAAGATAGATGCAGAGGCCAATTATCATAAGGATGAGTGCTTGAGTCGATAGCTTGAGTTGATAACCTTGTTGACAAAATTCCTTTATAATATTTTTCTTATTTTTCCCACTGTGTTCTTTGAAGTCAAATAGCAGGTGTCGTCGAGACAAAGAAATATTTTCAGAATGACAGATCATTAGATTCTTCATCATGAAAATGACGAAACGAATCGCATCATAAGTGAGACACACCCAGTTTGTTTATTTTACGAAAATAGTGGGTTTTTTTAATTTACATGTTGATGTCCTTTCTTGAAGATTTAATTGTATGTTTGTCAACATAAAAATTAGATTTGAGATTGAAGATAATATAAATGTATTTGGACAGGTGATTTACACTGTGTTGTTGAACTGGCTTTGTTCCTGCGGTCCTGAAAAGCACTATATAAGAACGAACTATTATTATTATTATTCCAGAATAAGAGGCCTAGTGGAATGAATAATCCCTCATATTGTCAATACAGTGCACCTGTCGAATTTATTAGAACTTTGGACAAATTGACGTTGTAAGGTTATTCCTCTTTAAACAAAAATTAAATATTGGCCTCCAGATTGGACTTAGTTTATAATGTAAGAGATATTTATTTTGAAAATGATTAATTGCATAAAACTGAAGGGAGTAGTGGGCAACACCCCCTCTAAGTGCATGGTTTATTGGTATGACCTTTGACAGTGAACGTGAACGTCGAAAAACAGACAAAGGTCGTCAAAATGGAAGTGATACTTGAATCCATATGCCAAATCTTGGTATAGCTGCAGATGTATTTGTAAACATAAATAGTTAAGACCTTCTGTGTGTAGGATTTAAACAAAAGATTAAATACTTTTCGAATAAGATGGGGTGTCCCACTTCTCCCGCGTGTCACTCAGTTCACACCGTCCTCCCCTATAATGATTACAATCTTTAAAAAAAATCATAATTTTTTTATTTTCTGTCCGATTTTGTTCGATCACTCACGAGACTGCTTCCCTGATTTTCTGCTTTCATTTATAGTGGTTTGCTGTTAAAGGGGGATTCCACCCTGATATTAAGTTGGTTTTGATAGGAGCAGAACAATGAGAGTAACAGGTCGGTTAAACTTTGAGCAAAAACCGATTAATAAGAAAGTTACAAATTTGTTAAGGTGGGATCAATCAAACACAAATTGGCAACTCTGTGACGTATCTTGCGAGCTCCTCTCCCATTTCCCCTGTCCTAAAAAAAAAATCAGAATTTTATAGTTTCCCTGTCAATCGCACATTCACCCTTAATATAATTGTTGCAAATAATACAGCTAATGTATGAAACAAATGTCTGCCGTCATCAATAAGTAATAAAGTTAAAGTTTACTAGTGAAATTTTTATGTACAGAGCAAATTGAAGAGGAGCTCGCAAGATACGTCAGTGTTGCCAATTTGTATTTCACAACTTCCAAAATTCGGATATTGCTCAAACTTTCACTAATTTGTTTCTCTCATTTTTTCTGCTTTTATTAAAACCAACTTAATATCAGGGTGGACTTCCCCTTTGAGGTTGGATTTCCTTTAAATGCATACGTCTTTACTAAGAGCCTCGTGTCACTAACCTAATTAATCACACTATTTTATTTGTTGCATGTTACGTGTATCTTGATAAGCTAATCTTTAATACCCCCCCCCCCTCCGTTTCCGTTGACACCAGTCTCACACAAAGACACTTAACTTTATCTGATGACCTAATTCTGCTCTGTATAATCATAAGCGTGCCACAAACTCCAAGTAGAAAAGTTTAAAGTGTTTTATCATTATGAAAGATCAAACTCTAAATGTTCAAGCATCATGATAATAACATGAAGATAAACTAGATGATATAATCGAACACTTCAAACAGTCGAACTTTGATAATTTCAAGCAGAAGTATGCAAACAAATGAAATAAATGTCTTTGTCTGTCAGTTATCAGGCAAAGTGGAAACACCTGCTTGTTATATTCGTGTAATGTACATACGATCACATGACAAAAACTTAAAGATATGGTACGTTAATTACTTGCCATAACGGGCCATGTACCGTAGGGGACCGAACATATTCAAATATATGGATGTTTCTTTCCTATATAGGGAGCTAGTGACGAATTATTCATTTGGCTTGTTATTAATCAATGAACTACAATACTAGGAATCCAGTCTACATACATTATTTGTTGCTATTTCGGGTAAGCTTTCAGGCATACGGTATAAATATTGTCTATGGAAAGAGAACATAGGTTTCGGGTATGTTAGACTTCGTAGTAGGTCCATGGTTAGACACTTACCGCCCTTTTGTACAAATTTCTCACCATTCCCGCTTGTTCGCTACACCCATTGTCGGGTCCTTCCCATGGTACCCCCTCCCTCTCTCTCCTACGCTTATGACACGAGATCGTCGCCCCTGAGTTGACTCGTAGGGATTTATATCGACCTTGACTGTAGATTGTTGGATGTGCATGGAAATGAGTTAGGCTAAGTAAAATTGGTTCCTATTTTTTCGTTCGGATTTTGATATTATGAGGAGGAGGCCCATTTTATTTGATATCAAATAATTCAATATACACCCCAATATCATTGATTTAAGTTTAATACAAAATGTGTTTATATCAATTTTGGGGTAAATGCACAATAGAGGCTTAAGACAAGGTGAAATTTCAATGCATTAATGATTTGTGTTAATCCTAATGTCTAGATGTCCTCAAATCTGTGTCTATTAATATATATATATACATGTATTAAAAATTGTATTGAAGATACTATGTCCCTTTTGCATCCAACATCAAATTCTCTAGAACTTTGCAGGAATTATGGAATATGTCATGTTTGTCCTATCTCTGAAATTTAAACATTAGCAGTGTCCTAGTATTCAAATTATGCAAGTAAACCCGATTACCTTCTAGACTTCACTGTCAGACACTATTGAGTGAGTGACTGACATCTTTTTTCTTTGGTAATAACATACATAATGAGCTGTAACAGGTACATGAGCATTTGTCTACATCAATAACTTACTACTTGTAATGGCCAAAATTGAACTGATTGAATCTTTGTGCAGCACAAAACATATGATCATTTGGTAAAAGGGTCTAAAAATCAGACTATTACTTAGGTGGTTGCAATCACTTAAGTCGATTCGACAACTAATGGTCGTTATTTTCCCACTGAAAGCCATTTTAAGCCCTTTCGTTGTGAGGGAAGTTCTAAATTAATATTGTCTTTCAAATGCCGTTGGAATTTAACTTTTTCATTTTATTGGCCTGCAAATGGGACATAGTACCTTTAATAAATATTATTTTGCCTTATTTACACAAAGTAATCGCTGACTGACTCGCCGAACCTGGCACGCGAACAGAAAGAATAAGAAAAGAAAAGAAAGACAAATGTGATTGTGTATGAGACTTTGAAATCATACCTTTGATAAGGTACATGTAAATAGTCGTGACCGACTTCCCATTGGTGCGTTTTATTGACGAAATCAACATAACGATAGAACACTTTAAACTTTTTTTCTTGGTGTTTGTGGCACGCTTATGATTACTTAAAGCAGAATTAGGCCAACAGATAAAGTTAGGTGTCTTTGCTTTAGACGGAATCACCTGTCTGTTACATGGAGGAGTGGGGGCCGGAGGGGAATGAAGATGCATGGGATTATCAACTAAGATAACATGCACAAATTCATATTGAGATTAATTAGGTGAGCGACACGAGGCTCTTGGAAAAGACGTATGCTTTAAACGGAAATCCAACCTACAGGGGGGATTTTTAATAAAAGCAGAAACAAATGGGAGAAACAAATGGGAGAAACAAATGGGAGAAACAAATTAGTGAAAAAAATCCGATTAAAAATAGGAAAGTTTTGATTTTTTTTAAGTTGTCATCAGAGAGACGCAAATTGGCAACACGCTGACGTATCATGCGAGCTCCTCTCCAATTTGCTCTATACAGAGTATTTCATAAACTTTCATTTTCTTAGTTACTGGTGACGGAATAGATTTTTTTCGTACAGGTGTTGTATGAAAACGTATTTGCAATAATTATATTAAGGGTGAATGTAGGCCAATGACAACTTTCTTCAGGGAAAATATCGACTTTTAAAGTTATTTTTGTACAGGGTAAATGGGAGGGGATCTATGAGCAAGATACGTCACAGAGTTGCCAATTCCAATTTGTGTTTGATAGATGGCACCTTCAAAAATAAAACTGGATTTAAATATACCAAACACGCCATGAATACACTACATGTATATACAGTTATTACAACTAAATTGTTCATACTCCTTGTAAATTTGATTTTTTTTTTTTTTACCTCGAGAAATAAAGGTAGACTGCTTGAATTGGGGCCTTTGTTGAATATTTTTAGATGCAAGCTTTAGGCCTAAGCCACATTCTCGAGAAACAAAAATTGCAGTGGGACAAATCAAATAACAAAAATTGGTAAGGGTATGAATAATTTAGTTCTTAACTGTATATGCATACAGTAAATAAAGATATGGGCAAGGGCATAGATCCGAGCTTGAGCATGGAGGGGACACAATCGGCTAATCAGCCAGCCGGTGAATAAGCGGGGGTGTAGTGAGCACTAACTTCTTCTTTTTTTGTCCAATTCGTGAGAAAATATTTATCAGCCAGCCAGTGAATAAGCGGGGGTGGGGGGGTAGTGAGCACTAAAAAAATACAAATGGGGGCAAAATGGGTGGTCCTCCTTCTTTTCTGACAAAACATGGGGGACATTTGATATGATGTCCCCCTAGGAAAAATCGTGGGGAGGGTCGTGTCCCCTGCCCCCTCCCGATTGACGCCCTTGGATATGGGCAAAAAGTTCTTGGGTTGCTATAACTTTTCACTGAAAATAGATAAACATCTCCTTTCCACAAGACACTGGAAAGTCACACCAAAAATACACCTCTGTGATGTTTGATATTTGGAAAACATTTTTTGTTGTTGACAAAATTATCACAAAAGATAAAGAATTTTTTTACTTAAAATTGTAATGTTAATTAATCCCAATTCCATTGAAAATGGTATCAAAATGTAGATATTGATTTCTCTTTCATATGACACCCACCTTATGGTGGTCCAAGGTTCCCTTCAACTATTATTTACAAAATACTCCTTTTTTGTTCAAAGGGGCGCTTCAGATTTAGTGGTGAACGCTACAAAATAAAGGGATCTCTGAAATATTGTGTACTATGATAAAATTTTGAATAAACAAGGTGTGCTTAGTTTGTGTGGTAGTGGCAACCAACCAAAAACCAACTAAGCCTGATATTTGACTTTGGTTCTCTGCTTAAACAATATGATTGACACAAGGTTTATGTGTGACGGTTCACCATCACACACCACCATCATCCTGATTGCATGGCAAGAGTTAAGCTCTTCAAGTGCTCTGGTATTGGAATCGCATTTATAGAGAAAAAATTGCTACGATTTATTCTAGATTGTTTATCCTGTAGTAGATTGGTTGTTTGACCATAGAAATAAAAACAAACGCACAAAATCTTACTGGGCATCATCTTCGATAAAAACTACAACTCCCATTTGCACATAGTGACCTGTGTTAAAGATACTATGTCCCTTTTGCAGCCAACATCAAATTCTGTAGAACTTTGCAGGAATTATGAATATGTCATGTATGTCCTATCTGTGAAATTTAAACGTTAACAGTGTCCTAATATTCAAATTATGCAAGGAAACCCGATTACTTTCTAGATTTCACTTTCAGACACTATTGGGTGAGTGACTGGCTTCTTTTTTTCTTTGGTAATAACATACATAAAATGAGCTGTAAAGGGTACATGAGCATTTGTCTACATCAATAACCCACTTCTTGTAATGGCCAAATTTAAACTGATTGAATCTTTGCGCATCACAAAACGTGCGACCATTCGGTACAATGGCCTGAAAATCAGACTATTACTTAGCTGACTTGGTAGCACTTAAGTCGATTCGACAACTAATGCAAATTGTCTCCAACTTCTCACTAAATGTATTTCTCTAATTTTTCCTGCTTCACATAACATCAACTGGAGGGAGAATTCATTCACCTTCACCAAGTATGACTCCCAACTGAATATCCCATGTGTGCTTACCTACTTGCTTTTTAGTTTAAAAAAAGAAAAGAAAAGAAGATAAATTGTAGAATCAGTCAAGTTATCAACCAGTCAGTCAGTATAGCTGCGTGAATTGTACCATTCACAATCATGTACCAACTCACTCACTCTTCCCATATATATATATATATATATATATATATATATATATATATATATATATATATATATATATATATACAGGTATATATCTAACACCCACGCCACGCCGTCTTCTATTATAATGAAATAATAGAATCGAGCTCCGAGTGAAATCAGGTATTTTTGTATTGGTCTGCTAGCTCCACTGACTTCCACTCGGGGGAGGGGTTAGTTCAAATAGACCAAAATTATATTATTAAAATATAAAATACAAACAAACAAATTCAGAAATAAAGTGCTTGGACACGATTTAAATTACGATGTCACTGGGCAACTATTTAATTAATATGAACGGCAAATCGCCTTCATCCAATCAGAATAATGGTTATGATACAACTTATATATACATGTCAATAACAACAGTTGCAATAAATATAATTGCGAGGTATTCTTTAAAACTTGGGGGCGACTTATTTCTCACTTAATTAGTTTACACGGTCTAAGGGGAAGGGAAGGGATACGTTAAGGGAAATGAGGTTAGTAATGGTGGCCACTTATCTTCGCTTATATTTCGATCGCGGATTTGAGCTTGCAACGGGATGCGACTGGGACGAACTTGGACGCGACTTGGAGGAACCGGACTTGGCGGGAACGAAGCTGGACGTGACTTGGCGGGACTGGAACTTGGCGGGAGCGAAGCTGGACGTGACTTGGCGAGACTGAAACTTGGCGGGAACAAAGCTGGACATGACTTGGAGGAAACTGGGGCTCGACGGGAATGAAGCTGGCCATGACTTTGACTAAAAACTGAATAACGTTCCTCGTACAGTACTGTCGAACATACCTTCTCCATGACTGGGGTTGACGTTGACGATTTACTGAAGATATAGTTATTCAATATAACTCGGAAACTGTCATTTCAATAGCTGCTGTTTCCTGTGGTACACTTGGAGTTGGATGGTTGTATTTCGTAAAGATGAATTGTAGAAAGTCAGAATTGCTCAAACTCTTGAAGTGTCTAAAACTGTTGCTTTTAAAGATGAATTAAAGATGGATCAGGAGGAGAGGGGTTGCAGGTGGAATGGTTCCAGGTGGGGGTTTCCAAGTGAGGGGTTCAATTGAGGGGGATTCCAAGTGAGGATTTCATGCAAGGGATGGGGTTTATACCTAATTTCATATTCAAAACATCTACTCCGAGATCTCCTCCTACAAAATATTCTTACACTACACTTAACTATTTCATTATAATTACGGTAGGTGACTGGGCGGGCATAACACTTGGTGGACACCCGAACAGTGGTTCTGAACAATTTATCCTACACTCTAAAAAAAAACTGCTCAATTTGAGTCAAAATGTTACTCTTTTGAGTGGTCAAAAGGGAACCACCCGACTTTTGAGTAAACTTTACTCAGCATGTGTTGAGTAACAAATCTACTCATCTGTTGAGTAAAAATATTACTCAATAAAAGACTAAATCTCTACTCAGTTTTAATGAGTCAACCTTTACTCAATATTTACTCCTCTGTTGAGCGGTTCCCTTTTTACTCAGTACTGGGTAGAAACGTAATCAACTCATGTCGAGTAAGAAACTGCTCATGAGTTGAGCCAAATTTTACTCAATTAACGAGTACATGTTTTGACTCAAATTGTTTGAGCGATTTTTGCTCAAATATTGAGTATGATGTTTTCTGGGTAACGCTTAGTTGCTCAATCAATATTGAGTAAAAACATGTACTAAGTTAAGTACATGTTTTTACTCAATACTGATTAAAACAAAGGTGGATTCAACTATAGGGTTTTAACTTTTTGACTAAGGGTTTAACTAAACCGCTGATTAATATTGTTCTTTTTTTATAGCTGTTAAGTAACCATTATTTGTCAATAGAGAATATAAACCATAACTTTGCCTGATTTCTAAATTAAGCATTGATTTGAAGTTCTTCACTCACACACTATGCAAATAACATAAAGTCAACGACATTTTAAGTTCAGTAACATAATTTGTGGTCTTTAATTTCCCAAATCAGTTTGAATCACAGTGTAAACATACATGATATTAAAAACCTCTTTTGTCTACATCTTTTCTTTCTCTCTTCCTCACTTTGAATTCATAATTTGTTGAGGTAGATATTCCCTTTTCCTTCGTATTTTTGCTTTTGTTTTACATTTGGTATATACAAAATTTAGGATAAACATGTGACATAATACGTGTACTTATAATTATGTAAACGATACTGTTCTAAATTGTACTCTCGTTTTTGGAATGCAACTTATATCAATGTGCAATTCAGGAATATGTAACTGCGATGCATGATTCAATAAAAATACCATACCATACCATACCAAAAGTATGTAGTTTAAAAATTTCAATTAAAAAAAATGTTACTTTATATCGCCACATCATTCAAGTTTTTGGCATCAATTCTATATGTTAAATATCAGTAACATAATTTGTGGACTTTAATTTCCAAAATCAGATTGAATCACAGTGTAAACATACATGATATTAAAAACCTCTTTTGTCTACATCTTTTCTTTCTCTCTTCCTCACTTTGAATTCATAATTTGTTGAGGTAGATATTCCCCTTTCCTTCGTATTTTTGCTTTTGTTTTACATTTGGTATATACAAAATTTAGGATAAACATGTGACATAATACGTGTACTTATAATTATGTAAACGATACTGTTCTAAATTGTACTCTCGTTTTGAATTTTGATGAAAAATTGTGGTACTGATTTCCTGTATAGATCCAAGAGTCCACATTCTGCAAGACAAAATAAGAAACAACTATAGTTTTTGAAAAGTTTGGCCATCATCTATACAAAAAATTCAAAAATTTCCACAAAAAAAAAAAAAAATAGGAGGCGGCCCAAAAAAAGGAAGCGGGCGGGAACGCTAAACATGTATATTTTTTAAGTGGCCTTATATTGGTAATTGGCCGAATGCCCAGGGCAAATCGTCCTGTAGAACCATCTGCATCAATAGAATAGGCCTAGGTAGCTCCGACGTACGCCGAAGCCGTCGTCGGAGCTCCCTGGGTCTGGAGTCACTATGAACATGACGGACAAAGAAAGCGGACAACATATACAGTTCCTCAGGTAGACAAAGCTAAATCCCTTCACTGCATGCTATAAGCCAGTTCATAGTTACAATCCGAGCATGGGCAGATAAAGGTCATTTGTACCAAAATGGTAAAACCCACAGAGATGAATACTGGATTATGCGCTCATGAAAGTTATGTAACATTATTCATTTATGCACCAACGGTACATTCTATGATACGCAGGTGGAAGTATTCTTTTCAAGAGGACAAACAAAAGGTATTCATGAAGCACATTGGCAGTTATTATTCTAAGATGCTCAAAGTGGAACTTCTCCATGTGTAAAAGATCTGTGGATATTTGGGGTCATTTGTACCATGTGCTATCTGTAAACTCCTTATCATGTAAAAATGTGTAGAACAGGTGAATATGTGACACCTGTTATACACATTTTTACATAATAACAGTGAAGGGATGTTCCTTTGTCTACCTGAGGAACTGTATATTTTGTCCGCTTTCTTTGTCCGCCATATTCATAGTGAGTTACCCCAGGCCATGCCAAATAGGTCCTACGTGTTTAATACAAATGCAAAGTAGGCTAGCTATTACCGGTCACTGAATTAAAGATACCATGTCCCTTTCGCAGCCAATCTCAAATTCTGTAGAACTTTGCAGGAATTATGAATGTGTCATGTATGTCCTATCTGTGAAATTTAAACGTTAGCAGTGTCCTAATATTCAAATTATGCAAGGAAACCCGTTTACTTGCTAGACCTCACTGTCAGACACTATTGTCAGTATTGAGTGACTGACTGGCTTTTCTTCTTCTTTGGTAATAACATACATAAAATGAGCTGTAAAAGATTTGTCTTCATCAATAACCCACTTCTTGTAATGGCCAAAATTAAACTGATTGAATCTTTGCGCAGCATAAAACTTACGACCATGCGGTACAATGGTCTGAAAACCAAGACTATTAGTCTTTATTTTCCCACTTACAGACATTTTGAAGCCCCATTTTTTAAAGGGGAGTTTTAAATTAGTATTATCTTTCAAATGCCATTGCATGGAATTTAACCTTTTCATTTTATTGGCCTGCAAAGGGACATAGTACCTTTAATGCATGCACGCACGCCCAAGTTCACAATCACATAGACTAGTCTAGGCATAATGACATTGACAGTGCATGACAACAATAATTTCACAATCTTGATCAAAATATCTTGACTAAATATCACACAGTAGCATTATTAAATTAGCATGAGGAATACTTACCTAAAAATGTAGGTTGTAACTCTTCCATGCTCCATGAGCTCAGAATTTCTTCGACAGTCACATCCATATCTCACTCTCAGTTCTTTCGCATCTGCACGTGCGCGCATGCGCATGCACGAGCCAGCCGTTAGTTACACTTTCCATCGATCAAACTTTTACTCGCACCCGAGGTAAAATCAGGTCAGAGATCAATGTTGAGTTATTTATTACCTGCCGCCGCGTAATACCCAACCGTAGTTTACTCAAAATTGACACAAATGAAATTCGTACTCAACGTTGAGTCATTGATTTACTCTTTATCGAAGGTAACAAATTACTCGGGTGACGAGTACCACTAAAATCAAGGTCTTACTCCAGCTTGAGTACTGAATTGCTCATTTTGTTACTCAACTTGTTTTACTCGGCAAAATTTACTCGCTGACTTTAAGAGTGTAACATTCTGATTGGGCAAAAGTGAAAATAAGGGGAAGGAGTAGAAAATACAAATGCTCATTGGACAGTGAGGATATCCCTCTTACTTCATCTTGTGATGACTCAACTCCTTTACCAAGAAAACAAATGTTTTGTCTCCCAGCCCAAACTGGTATCTGCAGAGGGATAATTTATTTGCCCATTTGTACTCAAAGATTGTCACCATTTACTTTCTTTCTCTTTGTTTCTAACCATTGGGTCAATTAATCTAAGTCTTCAGTTCTGTCACCACCACCACTGGTTGAATAGGGGCTTTGTCTACTAGCGGTCATATAACTGAAAGGTCACAACCCAAATCTGTACACATGTAACCTTTCTATGTGAACTTATCTAATCCTGACTTTTCATTCATGTGAATTGACCTAAACTCCAATAAAATAAGGGGCATTCCCATTCTCTACAAACATCTTATTCTTGAAATATTTGGACAAGTGTAAAATGACCAGGTATCATCTCACTGTAGTTTGCTGACCTCAAGTAGGAAGAAAGATGATGAAATAGGAGAGAAATAGGAGAGAGAGAGAGGGAGAATGAAATGGTTTAAAGGGGGATATCTCTACTTTGCTACATATATATATATATATATATATATATTTCTCCCTCTCAATCATTCGTCATCTCATAAAGCATTCAATCAGTTTTGATCAATAAATTATCTATTATACAGATAATTCACGTGACTGTGCGAGCACATTTGTGAAAATAAACTGCACGCATGTTAAGTCATAATCGGACAATGAACGAGACTTTTCAAGTTCATTGTCCGTCTCATTGCAACTTAACATAATGTAGTACATATCACTATTAATGTATGAGCGTCAAAACATGAATTATTTGTTTTTATAAAACGGGTGTACAATATGAAGAAAAAAATCAAGAAACCAGCAAAAAGCCGTTTTCATGAATCGCAGTCATAGGGGCCACCATTTGCTTTGAATGACATCACAGTACATGAACAGGAAACGAATCGATGCCCTTGCCCCTTGCCATTTGCAACTACATGCATTTCATTGCGCCCGTTAATTTTGTTCACGATAGGCGTGGCAGGGAAGAATGTTGAATGGTCAGGTGGTGTCATTTGACCAATTAGGACCTGTTTTATTTTCCTTTTGATATATCCTTCTTAATTTCCAGCTCTCTGTGTTTGGCAAAATGTTCCCTTTTGTTCATCTGTATCGTTTTGATCATCTGTATCGTTTTGATCCAGTCTCTATCTTTGAATCCATGACACATGCTCCGCCGACGATTGGTCCGCCGACAGTTACTCCGCAAAACGCGACAGTTGCTCCGCGACATTAGCTCCGACGTCAAATGCTCCTCCGACAGTTGCTCCTCCGACAGTTGCTCCTCCGACAGTTGCTCCGCCGACAGTTACTCCGCCGACAGTTGCTCCGACGTCAAATGCTCCTCCGACATTTGCTCCGCCGACAATTGCTCCGTCGACAATTGCTCCACCGATGTTCACTTCTACTGGCGGAGCAAGTGTTGTAGAAGCGAATATCGGAGGAGCAATTATCGGCGGAGCAATTGTCGGCGGAGCAACTGTCGGCGGAGCAACTGCCGGCGGAGCAACTGTCGGAGGAGCAACTGTCGGCGGAGCAAATGTCGCGGAGCAAATGTCGCGGAGCAATTGTCGCTTTTTGCGGAGCATTTGTCACCGGAGCAATCGTCGCCGGAGCATGTGTCGGGTCACCCTATCTTTACCTTGTATTTGTATCTCCTCTATATTTCTCTCTCTCATTCTCTCTCTCTCTATCTATCTCTCTCTTTCAAGCGCACTAATTGGCATCCCTTCGTAAACATTTGGTATTATTGGAAGCAGGAAGATCCGGAGGGATAGATTATAGAAATCAAACAAAGAAAAAAGTAATGAAAATTGACATTCGAGATCGGTAACTTTGTCCTTGTCAATTTGGTCCTGGTGTGTAATGCGTAGGCCCTACTGGAGAAGTGTAATAGTTGTCTACTCAAAATAGCAGAAATCCATTTTCTCACTAATGATAGCATAGCCATATGTTCTTAAAATGTTATGGGCGATAAACTTTTTCTTGTTAAAATCCCCCGTGAATAAACGTCTGTTCCATTCTTTTAAAATCCTCAAACATCGACACTTCAAGTAATTTTGTGCACAAAACAAATGGGACTTATCCTTGCAGTGTATGACATGTGTTATGCGTGCGTTTGGAATCGCACATGAATGCAAGTTGGAGATTCCCCATCTCGATTTTCAAAATATCATAACTTTCTCATTCATTCAATTTCCGATTTTTCTCATACTTAAACCGATCTCCTTTAGAAAATATATTTTAATACTTTTCTCCTTCCTCTCAAGACAACTTTCTATAAAGTGCCTTCTTCAACTCATATCCAATCAGTGGCGGATCCAGGGGCACAGGGGCACGTGCCCCCGGCCAAAAAAAAGAAAAGGAGAAAAAGGAGAGGAAGAAGAAAAAAAAGGGAAGAGAGAAAGAAGAAGAAAAGAGGGAGGAAAGAAAAGGGGAGAGGAAAAAAAGGAGGGGAAAGGGGAAGAGAGAGGAGAGAAAAGGCGGGAAAAGAAGAAAGGCGGAAAGACGGGGGAGAGAAAAGGTGGAAAAGGAGAATAATGAGAAGGGAAAAGAAAGAAAGGGGGATGATATTATAAGAATGTGTTTTTTTTTACCGGGTAAGGGGCGGGGGCGGTTTAAAAATCGCCTCGCGCTACGCGGCTCGGACCTTGCGGCTCGTGGACGATGTTCTGCATCGTCATTGGGTAGAACCCCCCTTAAACTGTTACTTAAGTGATTTAAAAAGACGTTATCATGCAATGCTTTTTATGGTCTCCATTGTGTTAGTATATAGATGCCAGGAAAACATCACTTACGGGGGTTCAAAATACCAACGACAAAAAATCGCCTGGCCGCTACGCGGCTCGGACTTCGAGGCTCGTGGACGATGCTCCGCATCGTCATTGGGTCGAACCCCCCTCAAACTGTTACTTGATTTAAAAAGACGTTATTATGAAATGCTGTTTATGGTCTCCATTGTGTTAGTTGATGCCAGGAAAACATCACATACGGGGATTCAAAATAGCCCCCAAAAAAAAAAAAAAAAAAAAATCGCCTCGCCGCTACGCGGCTCGGACCTTGCGGCTCGTGGACGAGGCTCCGCATCGTCATTGGGTTGAACCCCCCTTAAACTGTTACTTGATTTAAAAAGACGTAATTATCATGCACTGCTTTTTATGGCCTACATTGTGTTAGTAGATGCCAGGAAAACATCACTTACGGGGGTTCAAAATACCAACGACAAAAAATCGCCTCGCCGCTACGCGGCTCGGACTCCGAGGCTCGTGGACGATGCTCCGCATCGTCATTGGGTCGAACCCCTCAAACTGTTACTTGATTTAAAAAGACGTTATCATGAAATGCTGTTTATGGTCTCCATTGTGTTAGTAGATGCCAGGAAAACATCACTTACGGGGTTCAAAATAGCCCCCAAAAAAAAAAAAAAAAATCGCCTCGCCGCTACGCAGCTCGGACTTGCGGCTCGTGGACGAGGCTCCGCATCGTCATTTGGTTGAACCCCCCTTAAACTGTTACTTGATTTAAAAAGACGTAATTATCATGCACTGCTTTTTATGGCCTCCATTGTGTTAGTAGATGCCAGGAAAACATCACTTACGGGGGTTCAAAATAGCCCCCAAAAAAAAAAAAAAAAAAAAATCGCCTCGCCGCTACGCGGCTCGGACTTCGCGGCTCGTGGACGATGCTCCGCATCGTCATTTGGTCGATCAAACCCCCTTAAACTGTTACTTGATTTAAAAAGACGTTATCATGCACTGCTTTTTATGGTCTCCATTGTGTTAGTATATATAGATGCCAGGAAAACATCACTTACGGGGGTTCAAAATAGCACCCCCAAAAATCGCCTCGCCGCTACGCGGCTCGTGGACAATGCTCTGCATCGTCTTTGGGTCAACCCCCCTTAAACTGTTACTTGATTTAAAAGACGTAATTGTCATGCACTGCTTTTTATGGTCTCCATTGTGTCAGTAGATGCCAGGAAAACATCATTTACGGGGGTTCAAAATAGCAACAAACAAAAAAATCACCTCGCCGCTTCGCGGCTCGTGGACGATACTCCGTGTCGTCATTGGGTCAACCCCCTTAGCAAAAGCTAGATCCCATCATCCGCCCCTGGATCCCTACTCTTTGAGGGGGTAGGAGAAAGCAATTTACGTCATATTGATCCAGGAAGTGCCTGAAAATGCACCTAATGTGGTTCTAAAAGTGCAAATGCTTCCTACTCAGGGAGGGTTCTGACCCCTCCTGACCCACCCCCGCTTGGTCGCTCCGCTCCCTCGCCGCTGACGCCTCGCTCCATCGTTTTTCATATATTTCACCCCATGCGATTTTGTGCCCCCCCGGCAAGAAATTTCTAGATCCGCCACTGCCAATGGAATCCGTTACACATGCTCCGCCGACAGTTACTCCGCAAAAGGCGACAATTGCTCCGCGACATTTGCTCCGACGTCAAATGCTCCTCCGACAGTTGCTCCTCTGACAGTTGCTCCGACGTCAAATGCTCCTCCGACATTTGCTCCGCCGACAATTGCTCCACCGATATTCGCTTCTACCGGCGGAGTAAGTGTTGTAGAAGCGAATATCGGAGGAGCAATTATCGGCGGAGCAATTGACGTCGGAGCAAATGTCGCGGAGCAAATGTCGCGGAGCAATTGTCGCTTTTTGCGGAGCATTTGTCACCGAAGCAATCGTCGCATGTGTCAGGTCACCATCCAATGCTATTCAGTGAGTTGTCTCACGATCTCAATAACTTCTTTCTTTCTTCCTCTCCCATTCTCTCTTGCTATAATATCCCTCATTGCATCCTTCCAATTGAGCTACCACTTGATTTCTCCATACCTCCACTGGCTCCACATATTCCAGTTCGTGCACTGTATTTATTCTTCAACTACGTGTAGATTCAAATATGGCTCAAAATCAATTACATGTATATAAATCACACTCAGGATACAGCCAATTGACAAACTTGATTTACTCTTTATTTTACATGTATCATTAATATATGGTTTGACAATGGCCATGGTGATGAGATGTCTAGGTAATATGTTGATGTGTTTGTTAAATTTGTGATGGCATGGTGCACCTTTTTGGTATATTTTTATTTATATCCCTTCTGTGAATATTCATGAGTTTTCTAAAAAAATGTTTGGTCAATTGGTGGTCACGTGATAAAATATAATTTCACTATTAAAAACAAATCTCTGCCAGAGCTCCGAATATTTTTCACTATTTTTTCCTTGGCAGAACTGCGCATGCTCTCTTTGAGATTTTCAGGTAGATATGCATTGTGACATCACACGTTCACTCAAAAGTAATGCGCAATTAGCGCGTCTCATTAAATGCGCGTCAATATAATTGTGCGCAGACTGACATGAGAATAAATACACCTTTTCACGGTTAAGGGCGCCATTTTAGAGGTCAGGGGTTTACGCGTATATAGCGCCCATGCAAATATGATGTGAGCGCACAGCGCATGCAGGCAGTGATGTCTTCAATGTTTTCAGATGCCTGCGCTGTGCGCTCACATCATATTTGCATGGGCGCGCTATCTTAATTACGCGTAAACCACTGACCTCTAGAGGTCAGTGGGGTTAACATCTTTGTTTGTTCTTAAATTTGTTCTTAAATTAAGATGGCGCCCATGTCTGCGCATGCGCACTTTTGTAACCGTGAAAAGGTGTATTGTCATTATATTGTCATTCAGCGTGTTTCTATTAGAAGCCATTATCCGGTTAATGGCCGATAAGGGATACATTTTGCCTAATAGAAACTGACCTTCTCCGCTATTATCCGGATAATGGCCGTGAGAGATGTGACGCGTTCACGGGCAAATTTATCCTTCTTTTAGAAGGATAATGCAGGGGAAGCTAACCGGATAACGTAAGTAGAAACTCACGCCGTTCCGACTGAGTGCACATAACGGAGAGAAACCGGAAATCGGAGTGATCACGTGATCGGAATATTTTACCCCGACACTAAAATCCCAGGTTGACCTAGCAGTCCCACAATACTTTGCGGTGACTTTAACCAAAGTTCGATGAACTTTTATTCACGACCTTTTCACCCGCTAAATCGGAGCAGTGTATTTATCCGGATAATACGCGTAGATAAAAACTGCCCTTCCCTGGCATTATACGCTATTTTCTTTAACCGGATGAATTCAGTATAACTGATAGAAACACGCTGATTGTCATTGATAGCGCGTTAAAAACCATATGCCAGCCAATCATTGACCTTACCCTGATCTTTCAAGGGATTTTTCAACATTGGTGTCAAATCCGTTCGGATCGTAAAGAAGGGATATAAAACAAATATACCAAGCATTTAGTTCGTAATAATAGTGGAAATTATATATCTTCGGAGGGACTGGCAATTGTTACTATGCCAGTTCCTCCTCAGATAAATAATTTCCACTATTCTTTCTCACAGCTAATTGGTATATTTGTATACTATTAAACTAATTTCATGTTTTTTATGTATCACAGTAGAATTTGATATTCTATCTTTTATGCAGAATCATATTAATATTTCAAAATTAGAAACATAAACATGTTCCATAAAAATTCAAATGTTCCAAGAAAAGGTTAAGTAACCTTTGTCCTCGATGTAAATCTAGTACCGCTTATATTACCAATTGCTCACAATGTAATGATATAACAATGCCACATCAACATTAACTCGCAAAAGTTATTTTCTATGGATATCAATTTGGCAGGCTCTACAAGTTGTTATGACTTTTTTCTTTAAACACTATTTTCTTAGGGAAAAAAGGCAAATTTAATGCATATGACAGGTAGACTTCACCAGTTATTGCTCAATACCTTCATCCCAAAGATCATTCAATCCAAACTGCATCATAATTCATTACAATGACCTTTACTGTTCCTAGATTGTCTTTGAGCTATTTGCCATAGACACCATATTTTTTCCATGAAACAATATACACTAAGCATCAAAAGGACCATTTCACTAAGAGTAAACCTTTTCCAAATGAAAACCAACTTTGTTCATTATTTTGCGAAAACGTGTTAAACCATGTTTCCTTTGGATCAATAGATTTGTACGGTTAATTTCAAGACTATGTATACGATATAAACGCTTCCATTTATGCACCGTTTCGCTATAACACTCTAGATCCTCTCAAATCAAACATAGTTATGATTATTATTCCAAACAACGCAATTTTATACATTTTTTATATAACAGAATTTTAAAAATATACATATAATATGAATAAATAAATTCAAATGCAAATAAAGAGATAACGTGACAAGAAATGTTGAGGCGCAAAGAGATAATGTAATCTCTCTTGACTTGACGTAAGAGATGATGTGACTTGAGAGATAATAATCTCAAGTCAAGTCTAATAAAGTCAAGTGAGGAGAGATAATATTATTTCTCAGGACAAGAGAGGAGAGGTTAAAATCATCTCTCAAGACAAGTCAGGAAAGATAATATATATTATCTCTCAGGATTAGTCAGGAAGAGATAATATCATCTCTCAGGACTAGTGAGGAGAGATAATATTATCTCTCAAAATAACTTTCTTATTAATTGTCACTTTTTTTCAACTGTCATTGATCTGTTTCTCTTATTTCTTTGCTTTAATTAAAAGCAGCTTGTTTTGGGGTGGAGTTGCCCTTAAATAAAAAATGTATTCCTAAGGTATCTTGGAAAGATCGATTAATTTTCAAAAACCTAAAAAGGAAAATATTGAAACATACAGTGACGCGTCATTTATTTCATCTCAATAGGAAGGTTTGCAAAATCTTTGAAGACTTCGATATTTTTCTAATATGGAACCCTCTGGAATTACTATGCAAATGTAGTACCGTCTCTCTTATCAGTTTAAGAAACATACATTTTAATATATAAATTTTCTTGTCACCTACGATATTAGACATGTAGGTCTATCCTTCTTTTCGGCTTCGTTCTTACGTCTAAATTCGACGTTTTGCTCCGCCAATTTCACACATTTTAAAATAAAGCTCAAGAGATCAACAGTCTTGTCAAAGCTTTCGTCATGATTTTTATGTGTGTAGTTTTCAAAGGTCCATATATTGTCTTCAGGTATTTTACAGTTGCTGACGAGCCAGTCTTTTATTTTTACCTCATTCTGCAACGCGTCCTTGTGTGTCAACACAACGACCAAACGTCGGCCTATTGGTAGTTAGAAGAATGAAAAAAGAGCAGAGGAAAGGCCTTCATATTAACATTAAACTTAAAGGGTGTTCATGGTGTTGCGATTATGAAATTGTGGTTTTGTTTTATTTCCTGTTATTTTGTTGAAATTTTCAAATGAGATATTTTAAAATTTTGATATTCTTTTGATATTTTAATATTGCCAGATATGCTTTTAAGACAAACAAAATAAATAACTGAAAATAGTACCACTAATCCTAAGATTTCAAAAAGTTGGAATGGCAACTTCTATTTTCCACAAGCACCCAAAGGATTGTTCGTTTTAGATATCACCTGTTATTTTCTAGATATTCTGAAACATTTCAGAAAATCAAATGAGATTTAAAACAAAAATTATATCATCAACGTCTAATAAATTTTAGAATTTAACTTACCTAATTGTTTATAAACTTCTCTTGAAAACTGAACGATAAACCTTTCAGCGCTGTCTGTATTTTTGGAACTTGTTCCTGGTGTATTTTTGCCTATTTTCTCTTTGCTATACAGTGGTATCAAGAACAGAAAGATAAACAAAGTAATAAATGGGTATGTCCATAGATGACTACTTCATCCTTTTCTTTGTCATTATGATTATAATTATGTAAAACTGGAATTGTTTTCATATTGTCATTTCAGCTACTATATTAATGTAATTATGCATTGTCTAAGACTGTTTTAACCTTTAAAATTATATGGCGGAGCTTGTAAAGTCATTCTAGAAATTCAGTTTATACAGTCTATACTGCTAAAAAGTGTTGGAACATGTATGTTTTGTTGATAAAATGTTACACGACAAACACGCATGCATGCTCCCTTTTACCCAATATCGGTAAATTTTTACTCATTGCACAACTCTTTTTTTTCTTTTGAGAGGTGGGGGGGGGGCGGTGTTTGAATTTACTTTTTTTTCACAACAACGTTATCAATTTTACTAGACTCTAACGGTTGGGTAAAAACTTACCCAAAATTTGGTAAAAAGGAACATTAATGTTTGTTAGGTAAAATCAAAGGGCGGCGGAGCGTCTGTTTGGTGCTGAAACAACCACACACAAAAAAGGGGAGAGTGGCACCTACAATCATTACAATAATACGGAAATGAAAAGTGAACCCACTCAAAAGCTGGGCTTGTTACATGTAGGTTCATCGAATTAAACTACTTAATCTACTGAAAAACCGATATACAACAGACTGAGACAAAACCTCAACACGAAGAATTACAATTTTTAGACATTGCAGTTATACATTATGTGGTATATCTTCAAGATTTTCTCAGTCGTGGTCTTGTGGTCAAAGATACTGCTTCAGCACGATACTTTGCACTTGTGTGTGATGGTCTGAAGATTTTTTTTATTCGAACAAAGTATATACATATAACAACAAATAAAAGAGCATAATATATCTGTAAAGCGCTTTGAGAGGGCCTTCGGTCCTGAAAAGCGCTATATAAGAGCTAACTATTATTATTATTATTATTTTGTGATGGGAAACGGGCACTTTTTAAAAAAGGAAAAGGGTCACTCATCAAAGTAAAAGGGGAACATATGTGAGATGAAAAATGGCACTCATTAGAAGGGCGAAGATGCACTTATTATAAAGTAAAAGGGGCACGTGTCAAAGGAAACGGGGCACCTATCAGGTTATTGATAAGGGCACTTATGAACTATGAGGGGCACTTATGAGAAGGGGAAGCGGCGATTATTCGAAAAAGGGGTACTTTTCCTACGTAAATGGGGTGCTTTTGGGGTACTTAAAACAGTGGAGGCACGGGGCCCCCCGAAGCGCCGCCACTTGTTCATTTTTTTTAATTCAGCCTAAACCTTTGATATTTTTGGAATTGGAATTTTATTTTAAAAGATATGGGTGTTTTTTTCAATCACTAGGCGGGCGAACGAACTTTGTTCTCTCCTTTCCAATTTAATTATTTATACACGCTCTTGTTACATGCTATTAACATTTAAAAATGCCTTAATCGTTTAGACTGATATAAATAACAAATCAAGTCTTGTTAGTTCATCAATTAGCCTATTACTTCGTTACCTGAAATTACAGATCAAAATTGGACAATCCACCTTATCTCCTTGTGTAACTGTCATTTCAGGGTTTTGTCTTTTTTTTTTCCATCTTTAATAGATCACGGATTATGTACAGAAAATAAGGAAACGTGGTTTAATATACAGTAATATAAATTTAAAGAAAATAACATAACATAACATTATTGTTGTTACGGTAAATAAAATATGAATGAAAACATCGACAATACATTTTTTTTTAACGCTTAACTTTATGTTTAATAGACTCCTACACCTATGTTACTGTTACTCTCTACAAATTATTTAATCTGCTTATTGTTTATTGAATCCAGATCGATGTTATTACTTGTTGTGATAGATATCCTTTTAATTATACTAAAGGCACTGTAAATGATAAGTATTTACGATTCTTTTTGTAAATCGGTTTGTGTATAAATTCTACGTTCTCGTGAAAATTTTGTAATAAACGTTAAAAAAGAAGAACAACAAATATGTGTGGAGATGCTTAAATTAATTTTTCTTCAAAAACAATCAATATCAGAGTCTATATATACAATATTTAAATTTAATATAAGCGATAGTTGCATGATATTGTATAGCCCATGCATACGACAATGGCTTACTTCAAATCATCGAGTCATCGTGTCCTGTCGAGTGGTCGCGTTACCCGAACTTTCGTGAAACGAAAGGGGAAGATCAAGGACGTGACCTTTCGTAGTTTTTCCGTAAGTTTTTCACAAAGTGTCGTGTAAATCGGACAGATGAGAGGGGTTTATTTCACAAACATTATCCCCGACATTTTGTGAATAAAGTAGCTTGTTTTCACAAAAGGTCGGGTAACGCGACCACCCGACTCGACGCGATGACCCGATGATTCAAAGTACTTACCGATCTGCTTCATGAAATCCTTAACTTTACGTTCGGCGTATTCCTCCATACCTCTGTTATCAATAATCTTTATAGCAGATGTCAGTTTTTTAGCTTCTCTCCATTCTGTCCTCTGGTTGCCTTCCTGTGACTCGTCTGCTATAGATTCATATTTCCTTGTTTGAGATTGAAGGTATTTATTTATGAATAATCAAGTTTGTAATTACTACATGTAAATCCCTTTTATATGAATATGATAAAGTAATCATGATAATGATTTTGTTAACCATTGCATTTGTGATAAAAATACTGAAGGCCAGCGAAAACGTTAATTGATGCTGTGATATTTAACTTTTGATCATTTTCTAATCATTTAAAAGACGAAAAGACGCACTCGAACTACATAGGCATGGTACAAGAATAATTAAGCTTCAAATAAAGATACTCCATAACTATCATCAGGAGTTGCATGATCATTACATAAACATATCTAATATGCTAAAGAAAATCATTACACAGACCAAATGAATTATTTGAAGTCATTAGATATAGGGGAGAAAAAAACTAACAAACCATATGCTTGTGAAAAATTCAAATACAAGCGTAGGCTTTGGACAAGATCAAGATTATCAAAACGGTGCATTAAAATAAAGAGTAAGACACTGTTTCGGGAAATTATCCAGTACATTGTGACGTATTATAACTTCAATTACTGAGATGATTAAGTCAAATCCTTTCCTAGCACCTACATAATATTATTCTCTTGACACAACAGCAGTATAGATGCGTATTTGTGAGGAAAATGTTTTTAGTGTTTCCATAGATGTATATTTAATTGGATGTAGAAATAATCAAGGTGTTATAGCCTCTGTATTACAAAAACAAAATATACACATTTTTAGTTTTAGTGTAATTTATAACTTCGTACCTGATATAGCAAAGTACAGAGAATTTATGAAGGCCGACTTTCCTGCATGTGTTATACCAAACACACCTAGATGTATGAGATGAACCTCACTCCCACTTGTAGAAGAGATCTGGGGTTTGTAATCCTTAACTTCTCTTCGTTTGTCATCCATTATAATTCTACGTTCATCTGAAATGGTAGAGAAGAGAATACATAATGACAATAGTGAGCTTCCGAAAACAAGACGGAATGCAAAGACGACGGTAAGCCGAGCGAAATATCGGTCAGCACGTCCGAGAAATCATACAACTCTCACCGTCCTGTAGATTCGGCTGAAATAAAGTCCAGTCGTATACATGAGACATAACAGAAAGGGAATATAGGGTAATAGGAGAAAAAAAAAAAAAAATGGGAATGACAAAGGAAAACATGAAATGATAAACCAAACAATAACATTAAAAAATTAGATAGAAGAGAAATGGATAGAATGATAAAATAATGGATAACATAAGGACAGGTGGAAGAGAAAATGATCGAAAGATTTAAAAAAAAAGGATAACAAAGATAACAAGAGAAGATTAAAGAAGAAGAACAACAAAGAAATAAATATGGAATGAGGTACCACAAGCAGTGACGTGAAAAGGGGTCACCTGACTATCTTCACGTCACCGTTCCCAGAAATCGAAATGGTTTACAAATGAGGACGGGAGCATTTTGAGAGGACCGTCAAGGTCGACTTAACATTACGAAAGGTCCCGATTATTTCATTTAACGGTACAATGGCAGCACCCTGAAAATAAAGCACAGATCAATAATTTAGAATGTCATATATTTTTTAATTTGCGGCTCTCAAATTGTTTATTACGTCCATTTCCACTTTTTTTCACTACTACTACTACTACATGTACTAAGTTTTTATACTACTACTACTAATAATAATAATAACATTGCTAGGGGTGCTCTCTTTTTCTAGTGTACATAGTCACAGCATTATCAATTATCAATGACATGCGTGAGGACATGGGTATGACCAAATATAAGACAATACTGTAACAGGAACAAGATTATTTGTCTTAAATGGGATTACAAGGCCTTGGCTTAGAGGCTGGAGGGGAGGGGGGTCGCGAACGAACTTACCCAGCAGCTGTTGTGCGATGTCGCTCATTTCTTGTTCTTTCTCTGCATGCAAATCTGGATGGGACAAAAGGAACAGTGAAGCTAGAAGTTAAAATAAAAGAATAACATTAAAAATACTTTGGGGCACTTTTTTCTTCTTCATTATATCGTGCTCTATCGATCCTTTGCATTTCAAATGAAATGTAATACATTATCAACATATAATGGATCAGCTCATTTGATGTGAAAGACGTTGATGTACACATGCAAGTCAACGTAAATTAAAAAAAACACGAACACCAATTACGAAAAAGTAAGATATTGCGTAAGATTTTTGTTTTCTTTTTAAATGTAATTGGTTACATCAATAACTCCTGATGTTGTATGCTAGTAATAACTATGAAAAATCTGATACTGTTCCATTGTGTTCTCAAGATTACTAAGACCGTTTGGAACTTCATCTTTCTTTTTTGTCTTCGGTGTTCACTGTCACCATATTAAAATTTGATAGATGAAATGTACAATGAGCCCAATTTGGCATAAAAGGTATTTCCTTTCTGTGAATGTTTATGTGTCTATGTTTTATATTATTATCTCAATGTTGCGATTTAGAATTATTAAGTCGAATGATTTAAACGCTTATTTTCTTTTTTTCAAAAAACATTCATGCACATAAGCATGTATGTTTGAAAAGATTATATAGAAATCAAATAAATCAATTATCAATCAATATAATACTGTTAAGTGTTGGGTAACGAAGTGCCTATTTTGAGGGTAATTATTTATCCGACCAATATTTGGGTGAAAGGACTCAACTTTTATAGGCCCGATTTCCTTCTCAATTTGTAGAAGAAAAGGTGATCGTGGCGGGGCAAAACATCATCAAAATTGTGCGTGGTCTTGACCATTATTGGTCGGACACTTATTTTTCAATAGCACATACACAATAATACAGTTAGAATAATACAAAACACTTTGAGAAGGAAGGCATCTTTTCCAATATGCATCCGGTCAATCCTGTAGGGGAAAAAAATGAAAATTTACCTGGTGTGTCTCTCGATCCGTTGATACGCTTTCTCCAGGCAATAACAACAACAATTGAAGCAGTGAGTGCCAGTACGCAAATTACACCTACGACGATTCCCGCTGTTGAAGCACCTGAACAACAAATTATGTCAACAATACAATTTACAGAGAAATTAGGTTTTCATTTTTTAATACATTAAGTTTTCGAGGAATAATGATTGTCAGTAGATTCATAATCAGTATTGATTCGAATGGCAAATAGACGGATGATAGTTAATTTTAAACATGTTTTTATATCTTCTCCATCGTTTTTCTGTACCTTCATCGTCTTCTTCTTCTTTTCTCCTTTTTTGGAGGTACTTCTTCGTCTCCTTCTTTCATTGTGATATCTTTTCATTTATATTTGTTACGTAGGATTAACAGATGTATTTACAATCTGTAATCTGATAATACTGTAGTATCGCAATAAAATATTTTAGTTTGGTGAATTAACTTTTTGGTCAAAAATCAAATCGATGACTTTTCACGGATACCCTAAAATGGGTGTCATTTATACAGTTTGATTTACAGAAGTCACAGAACAATTTGTTTCTGTAAATTTGCTTTTTTGTATATTTAGAATATGCCATAAGCAGTCACTACCCAATTCATAAAGCTACCGAGCATCGGGAGCTTCAATTTCACAAGATGATAAGAAAAGGAACATTTCTTTTAATATAGACCTTTTTCATGCTGGATTTTAATTTCAACAGTATGATTTGCTGCTCCAGAAACGACGGGACCGTGGGCCATGCAGATCAACGGTTCTGATTCCATGTCTCTGATGTCAAGTCTCAAAGTTATGATCTGTAGATATGTTCCATCTTCTAGCTCCGTCTCTTCAGAGGATGTAGTGTCCATTAAACTCCAGGGGGCATCCGCGTAACCCCAGGAGAGTAAGACTGGTGGACGAGCGCCCTCTACGATGCAGTCGAGTTCCAGGATGCCTTGGTGTGGGGTGACTCGGATGGTGCAAGTTGAGTCTTGGTTCGAGGAATCTTCTTCTCCGTCTTGAAGTTCGCACTGGGCCACGTGAGGGTAAGGATGGCCTGCCATAGCTGGAATGAATAATCGTTGTCAGTAAAATTAACAATGGCAAAGAAAGTTTAAATTATTAAGAATTTTCGTAATGTTATCAAATCCATACGTCTTTGTGAAGTGCCTCGATACGAAATCTTTTATTCACATGTTAATACATATTGAAAGCGGCTTACCTTATTACACTCTAGCCACTCAAATATTGGATTATAAACAACCTATGCGGAATATCTTGAGCGAGGTGAGAAGAGACCTTACAAATATTTTAATCCTTTTTCTTATTCAATATAACAGGAAAGCAGTGACTTGTATATTATTATGCGAAGAACAGCAATTGGAAACACAAATTGACACTCTTTCCTTTCCAGCCTATTATATCTGGGTTTTTTTTTTTTTTCAATAATATTTTATTTTCTCCATTGCTTTTCACAAACAATAACAAAATAACAATAATAAACAATAACAAAATCAATACATGAAATAATCTGCATGTTAATATTATTATATAGAATATGATTTTACATTCACATCTAAATAATACAAATGAACTGTTACTATTTACATCAATTAAAGCATGAAACATGCATGCATGAAGAAGGCATGAACATAAAAAGACATTTATACAAATAAAAAAGACATAAAAAAAAATTAAAAAAATAAACACACACACACACACCCCCACACAAACACTTACATACACACATGCACACACGTGCCCAGACACCCACACAAATACCCACCGAAAACAAGCATGTTGTGTCAGGGTCGGATCCAGCCGGCGGCGACGGGTGGGGGGCCCAATTCGTGAGAAAATATTTAGCGGCGAATCAGCCGGCAAATAAGCGGGGAGGGGGTGGTGGTGAGCACTATTTTTTGTTTACTCAACACCTCCCCCTTGAACCCCAAAAAACTTCCCATCCTGGATCCGCCACTGGGTTGTGTAAACGATGTTCTGTGTTTTCCTTGAGGACTTTCATTTTAGCAGTTTAGGAAATAACAAGTAACGCTTATGTCGAGATCTATTATACACTGTTATTGTTTTTGCAAAGAAGAAAATAAGAAATACCATAATGACTTTTTATCACATTATTTCGGCTATCTATATGGTGATGTACGCATTGTCATATTGAAAAGATGGTCATATGGATTTTTTTTTCCAACACTTGGACTCAACGGTTTCAACTACACGAGGTAATAAAGCATAGTATAACAGCCTCCTACCATAAAAGGAGAGAGACGTAGTATTTTTGAGGGATGTTCCATCTGTCTTTACAACCATGCAGGTGAAATTCGCTTCCTCTGAGACTTTCAGATCTGTAATAACCAGGCCATACCCTCTACTGCAAGCGTATTGGTTCCATTCAGTCTTACATGAGACATCATCCTTGAATTCTGCAACAGTATGGACGCTTGAACCCCATTCATCGCTACGTTCTTTAGTCCATGAAACAAGAGAAGGTGTACCCGGAAAGTCACAAGGCAAATTGACGCTCTTTCCTTTCCAGCCTTTTACTTCTGGAATTGTGTAAACGATGTTCTGTTTTTGATCTGTTAAGTGTTAACAAGAAACACGCAAACAAATAAATTACGTAAGAGTGATATCAATACATTGGAAAGAGCTATGGAGCATTTATTCATACAGTAACGATGACTTTGTGCATTCTTCAGTTACTCTCATGGGGTTTTATGCCATAATGAAAACTTTCAATGTATATAATATACATATAACTATAGTGAAATGATGACTTCGAAAGGTCGGTTTGTAATAAATTTTAGCCAATCAACGTTATTGTAATAATAGTTTTAGGAAAAGAAAAAGCGCTAGGCATCCACCCCTTTCTTATTCCTTATTATTTTTGCAAGAGTTTTAGCACGGATACCATGCGGGATTTGTTGGGGTAATCCCCAACAAATCCCGTCCGAAGTAAAGAATTTTTTTTTAAATCATCATCAGAACAGGTGATGATATCAGATTGTCAACAATGAAATCAAAACATTTTTATAGTG
Organism: Mesocentrotus franciscanus; assembly: GCA_037976565.1. Classification (NCBI taxonomy): domain Eukaryota; kingdom Metazoa; phylum Echinodermata; class Echinoidea; order Camarodonta; family Strongylocentrotidae; genus Mesocentrotus; species Mesocentrotus franciscanus. The sequence continues at coordinate 12,315,984 of CP137667.1, read as the reverse complement.
TATTGTGAGAATTTCAGAAAAGTCATTCAATTGTATTAGGGCATTGGGAAGAACAATTCAACCTTCCTATCGATTTTGACTGGAAAAAAATATTAAAATTAAAATTTAAAGTAATACAAACAGTAAAGTGAAACAATTCAATGTTAAAGCACTTCATCGTATACTACCCTTCAGACATAATTTATGTGAATGGAAAATTGTAAGTAAAAATTTTGGGGCGTTTTGCAAAACAACAGAATTTTGTTGATGTTTTGTTAAAATACCCCAAAGTAATATTATTCTGGAAACGCACTGTTGCCTTTATTCACTGTAACTTCAAACAATCAGTGATATTAAATGAAGAGCATTTAATTCTTGGTATAGACTCTAATAGTTAAAATACAAAATATATTAATATAGTCATTACAGGGAGGAAAGATGGCGCCCTACTAAGTCAAACCGTATTTTTTTCTCATCGTGGAAAATTTCTGTAAGATCATTTAAAAATGAGTGGAAAGAAAAGACAGATGGACAAAATGGACGTTTCACCAAGGATTTCCCAATACTTCACCCCTTCTGGCTCAATTTCAGGCAGAACAGAGATGGATATCGATGAAAACTCGGACATTCAACTTGAAAATCTCACTCAGCAGTCAGTGCTTACTGGAATCAGCGAAGCAGGCCAGGACTCGCAGGAGTCGCACCCCCAAGCTGTCGGGGGAAAGGAGAGGGAAAAGACGAAGACGAACCGCGGGCAGAGAAGAAGCGAAAGATCAATGGAGATCAAAAGGTGCAGGCAAGTACTACCACTGAAGATTTACTAGCAAAGCTTCTTGACAGAATTGATCAAATGAACTCAAAATTCAATGACATAATGGCCAGATTAGACTTATCCCTTACTCAGATTGATAACAATAAGAGAGAGATAGAAGAAGTGAAGGAAAAGCAAGAAGGGATTGAGTTTGACATTGGTTCAATCAAAGAGAAATTGCACGCACAAGAAAAGGAGAATGAGAAGTTGCGCGAACGTCTGACAGACCTATCCGCCAGGGGAATGAGAAACACACTTGTGTTCCAAGGCTTTCCAGAGGGTGCTGAGAACAAGAATTGTGAAAATTTGATCCAGTCATTTGCCAAGTCGCATTTGCAGATTGAAGCTGAAGTAATCATCGAAAGGGCACATCGCAGCGGAAGCACCTCATCACCTCGACCAAGGCCGATTATTGCAGCCTTTAATCGGTACTCGACCAAAAGTATGATCCTGGTAAATGCACGTCGCTTCTTGAAGGAGAAACCCTTTGAGCACAATGGAAAGCATCCGATTTACGTGGATGAAATGTTGCCCAAGGAAATTCGTGAACAACGGAAGAAGCTGATTCACATCAAGAAGAAGCTGAAAGAGGAAAATACAAGGAGAGCAGTGTACTTCAAGTATCCTGCTCGCATCTTCTACAAAGAAGGAAAAGACGGGAAGGAGATAGAATACAAGATGAAATAACTCAAAACGTCAAAGGAAAGAAAATATTATCATTCCACATCGAAATGCCGGAAACATTAAAAAAAAAAAACATGAATAATGTTATAGAGCTGGACTTACCTTGCCTACTTAAAAACAAGAAGAAAAGTGAAAAAGGAATACTTAGATTAGGTTAATGACAAGAACTTAAACTTTTATTTGTTTAATTATTTTTCATTAACTAATTCTGAGAGTGAACTTTTATAGGTGAATATGTGGAAAAAGCACTCAAAAAAAAGGAAAGACCACGATGTAGAGCGCCACCTTGATCTCCCTAAGGCATACAGAAGAACTAGCCTTTGTTATGATTTGTTTTTTGTGTTGTTTGTTTGTTGAACCTGAATGTTTAATATATGTTAAACCTGATCTTATAATGGTGGTACTTTTAAGAAATTCATATCTCAACTATGGATTTGAAGCTGATGACACATAATGTTAACGGATTGGGGGACTTTAAAGCAAGGAAACGTTATTTTAATTATATGCTTAAACAGAACAAAGATATTATCCTTTTACAGGAAACTCATTCTGTAGAAAAGGAAGAATCATTATGGAGAAATCAAGTTAGATCTGATATTATTTTCAGTCATGGAACTTCTAAGAGCAGAGGAGTATGCATTATATTAAGAAAGACACCCGATTTTAAATTGTTAGACTCCATTAAAGATATAATGGGACGATTTTTATTGGTAAAAGTTGAAATTCAGAAGAAAGTTTATGTGATATGCAACATATATGCACCAAATAATGAGAAGGATCAGGTTGAGTTTTTAAGAAGGTAGAATTGACCATACAAGATAACGTTGAAAATGGGGAAATTCTAATAATTGGTGGGGACTTTAATTTAATTCAAAACCTTGATCTGGACAGGGCAGGTGGCTCAATGAAAAGCATTTGGAAGCACTCTGTGAATCTTATAGAAAATCTGAAAATATATTTTGGTTTGGTTGATGTTTGGAGAATCAGAAACCCTGCAAAAAAGGATTTACATGGAGAAGGTATAACCCACTGGTGCAATCTAGATTGGATTTTTGGTTAATCCATGAATCCTTACAGAATACAATTAGTGAAAATGATATCATACCGTGTGTTTTGTCTGATCATGATCATGTTAGTTTGCACATGAAAATTAAGACAAAAAATTCTGGTCCGTCCTACTGGAAATTTAACAATAGTCTATTGAATGATGTGGAGTATGTTAATGCTTTAGCTAATAAATACTCAGAATGGATTGGTGAGTTTACAGATAGTAATGATAAAGGAGGGCTATGGGATTGGTTAAAGTTTAAAATTAGAGAATTTACTGTACCATTTTCTAAGAAGAAGAAATGTGAAAGGGAAGAGAAAAGAAAGGCTCTTGAAAAAGAATTGAAAAAATTAGATGACAGGATGGCAGCAGAAGATATAGATGAAGAATTAATGAAAAAGAAAAGGGAAATAGAACAGGAGTTGTTTAAAATATATGACTATTTTGCAGATGGGGCAATCTTGAGGTCAAGGTGTACATGGTATGAGAGAAGGGGAAAAGAGTACTAAATATTTTTTGTCATTGGAAAAAGGTCAAGCAGCAAATTCTAATATTGATGTTTTGATTTCAGATGTAGGACGTATTGATAAACAGTCTGAAATACAGGATTTCATTAAGAAATCATATAAAACTTTGTTTGAGAACAAAGATAAGGTGGAAGATGAGGTGAGCAAAGATTACATAAGTCAGAGTAACATCAAGCAACTCACAGACGAAGAAAGAAATTCATGTGAAGGAAATATCACTTGCTCTGAAGCTAGGGCAGAATTGTTAAAAATGGCTAGAAATAAAACACCTGGGAACGATGGGTTAACTGTGGAGTTTTATGAGATGTTTTGGCCTTTGATATCAAAAGAAGTTATTGATTCTTTCAATTTTGCATATGAAAATAGTGTAATGTCTGTGTCACAAAGACAAGGTACAATTAAACTCATCCCTAAGCCTGATAGAGATAAACACACACTGAGCAATTGGCGTCCCATAACTCTTTTAAATGTAGATGTTAAAATACTTTCTAAATGCTTGGCGAAGAGAGTTGCTAAGGTGATAGGAAAGTTAGTAGATAGTCAACAAACTGCCTTTATTAAAGGCAGATACATAGGGGAAGGAATAAGATTAATATCAGACCTCTTACAATATACTAAGGAGGAGAATTTGAGAGGTATTATGCTAGCCCTTGATCTAACAAAAGCATTTGATTCAATAAGCCACAGGTACATGCTAAATTGTTTAGAAGCGTTCAATTTTGGACCATCTTTCATACAATGGGTTAGAACATTGCACACTAATATAAGTAGTTGTGTATTGGTGAATGGATTTACCACTGGATATTTTCCAGTGTCTAGAGGAGTCAGACAAGGTGATCCTCTGGCTCCTTTACTGTTTATACTGAGCTTGGAAGTTGTTCTTACAAGACTTAATAATAATGATAATATTCAGGCTTTTGAATTTAGTGGAAAACAAATAAAGTATACAGCATATGCTGATGACATAACTTGCTTTTGTAGGAATATACAATCAATGAAGATGGTTTTCAAAGTTTTTGAAGAATTCTCAATCATATCAGGTCTTTATTTGAATAAAACAAAAACGGAAGGTATATGGGTTGGGAAAGATAGGCACAATGGAGAAAAAACAAATGATATACATTGGGCAGACAAAAGCATAAGAATTTTAGGCATTCATTTCTCATATGATCAGGAAGTAGTCAGGAAACTGAACTTTGATAAGAGACTGGATGAAATAAAATGTACTTTCTTAAGATGGAAGAATCGGGGTTAACTTTAATAGGAAAAATTCAACTGTTGAAAACATTTGTTATGTCTAAGATTATGTATATAGTTTCCAATATTGAAATACCCGATGATTTTGTTAAGGAGGTTGAAAAGTTGATGTTTCAGTTTATATGGAAAGGTCCAGATAAGATATCACGGGCAACAATGATTGCAGATTATACTGAAGGTGGTCTTAAATTCCCGAAACTAAAATGCATGATAGAGACACAGCTGGTTAAGTGGATTCAGAGATATTATACAGAATCAGATCATCATTGGAAGTTGTTCTTTGACCACTATAGTAAACGATTTGGTGGAAAATTGATTTTTATGAGTAATTATTCTATGAGCCAGTTGAATTCTCTTGGAATTCCCATATTTTATCATAACTTGTTGTTAGCATGGTCCAAGACAAAGGAGTATAATCAATTTGTTGATGATCAAGGAGCCCAAGCAAGTGTACTTAGTCAAATTGTTTGGAACAATCAATATATTCTTATTGATAATAAATCAGTTTACTGTAAGGCCTTTCATGAGGCAGGTCTATGTTATGTATATCAACTTTTTGATCTACATGGAAACATTGTGCAATTTAATCTTTGGAAAGCAAGAGGAGTACCAGGTAAATACTACATGATATATTTGGCAATAGTATCGCTAGTCAGGAAGAAATGGGGAAGTTCATTTAATCAATTATTGATACAAATGTTCTTGGAGAAAATAGATTATGAACATGATCAGTCTGACCTTTTGACAGTAGAAATTCAAAAACTAAAAACTAGAAATATTTATGTTGATTTAGTTAGTAAATTGACATGTAGACCTGTCTGTGAACCCCTATTTTCCATTAAATATGGGATAGAAGAGGAGGAATGGCCACAAATGTATCTACTCCCATTTAAATGCACAATAGAAGTTAAGATGAGAGTCTTCCAGTTTAAAATTTTGCATAATATTCTATACACCAATGAGAGACTATTTAAAATGAAGCAAGTTCAGACAGAACTTTGCACATTGTGCGAGACCTCTGTTGAAACTCCTTTACACCTTTTTATGAGTGTAAGGTTGCTGAAGATTTAAGACGAGCTTTTGTTGATAAAATTGGTCTAAAGCTATCTGTCAGATATGAGGATCTATCTAGGAAAAGAATGATGTTTGGATTCATAAAGGATTGGAAGGGACCACATAAAATATTATTAAATCACTTAATTATCTTATTGAAGAGATACATTTATATTCAGAAATGCAGGAATTTAGTAGTAAGTTTCATAGGTTTTGAAACGTTCATTTGCAAAATCAGACATATAGAATTGGTAATTGCTAAACAAAAGCACAAAGAAAACATGCACTATAGAAAATGGTCCCCTATTGAGAATTTATTTTAACTATCCATAATTATATTTTGATAATGATACAGTCCAAACCACCCGAGACTGATTTTTTAGTTTTACATCAGGTCTGTTTGTTTGTTTGTTTGATTGTTGTTGTTTTTTTTTGGGTAATTGTTACAGTGATTCGTATTTGATTATTGTTCTTTTAATGTTATACAATTATTTAATTCTTGTATGATTGTTGTTTTTGTAATGTTACAAAAAAATTCGAAAATCAATAAAATTTGGAAAACAAAAATATATATATAGTCATTACATACGCACAATACGCAATATATAAAATGTATGTGTTAAATTACTTTCAAGGAAAAACGTACAATAGATTTTCGATATGGCACGTTTTTAAAAAACAAACTGCATTTGGATAAAATCACATTATCAAATGCTCTTCAACATTTTACTCCGTGATTTTAACTGATTATTATATTTTTCCTTTTATTCAATGTAAATGTAATACAAAAATTAAATTGACCTAAAACTCTGAGATCTGTGTGGTTCGAGTTGAGTATACCTTGCTGATTGGACACCCGGCAGTAGTACCGTCCTGTATCCGATGTGTCTGGGTGATGGAACAACAGAGCGAAGTTTGGACCAAGCTCTAAACCTTCACCCTCCTGCTTGGTTGTCTTTCTGTTGTACCACGTGATAAGGGGCATTGCCGTTTGTAACGTTTCACCTTGAAGGGAACATTGTTGAGACAAAACCCGAGGACAATGGGTATGTGATCAAACTATGAGGTGTGTAAATATGATTTATTGATTTTTATATAGTAGAAGTAATATGCTTTCACATGATATATTGATGATATTAATCAATGCATGCATCACTGAGCAACATTTGTTTGAAAATGGCATATCAAAATCCATTTGTGCCAGATTTGAGTGAAACATTGAACATGGTTGAAAAATTTAGTCACACACAAACATGACCGAACTCGAAAGATTGCTTCTTTAATTATAAGGGCAAGATTATTGCCATCGTCATGAAATAAACGAAAGTAGATTGTCGAAGGTTGAAGGTAAAAATGACACCATTTGTACTAAAATGGGTCCGCAATTGTTATGAACAGTGATTTTAGTAATTTTCAGAACTGCATCTTTAAGGGCAATCCATCCCTTGTAATAGGTTCATTTGTGAAAAGCATAAAAAATAAGATAAACAGAATGGTGAATGTTTAGAATAAACCAGACCAATAATGAGAAAGTTATGAATGCTTGAAAAAGGAAATCACTGCAGCTGTGCGAATCTCAAATTGGCAATTTTTCAGTGGGTTGTGACGTAGTGATGGATAACTCTTCCGTTTGCCGTGTACACATTATTATTTTTTTTTAAATTTAAATACGGTGATTAAAAAACATGCCTTCAGCTTGGCATAGTTTTTCAGCATGTCCGTACATGGTACATGAAAATGCATATGAATAAACAGATAAAATACAAAATTTAACAATAACAATACATAACATTAAAAGTAGTAAATGTAAAGAAAAAAAGAAAAAAATATATATATATCTATATAATGCAAGTTTAAAAAAATAAATAAAATAAAATAAAAATGATAACTAATTACTGTTATTCTCCCAAGTGCCTTCACCTTTCGGGCACTACTCAAAATATATTATGGAGAGTATATTATTACATACTACCCCGAGTCATACAATTTTGAAAAATATAAATTTTTGTCATTTTGTGTGTTGGATCAAATGTGAAAGTTGCCCGACACTACATCAAAGAGACATTGCCGATTCAGCCAATTTGTAGAGCCCATACCTATAGTGATTGCCACTTTCCAAAATTCTTAACTTTCTTATTTTTGTCTGATTTCATTTAAACTTTCACCAGAATGCTTCTCTGAATTTTCCGCTTTCTTCTGGAGTAGTTTGATATCAAGGTTGAATTCCCCTTTAGTAAGTTCAATATAAAGAATAATTAACACAGCATCAGGACATCTTGTGCCTCTTGTGCAGTTTTGACATTATTCAAATGGTCATGTACATCCTGCTTGAATTGTTGGTAAAATTGTTAATTTTGTTGAAATGGGCTGTGTTATTCTTATTCATTAGTTACTCGTATAGGAAATACATGACACTGCAAATTTCTTTCGGCATTATTTATTTACCTTTAAACCAGTAAACAGCAATCGGAGTCCCTTGAAACGAGCAATTAAGCGATGCATCCGTTTGTCCTATCCAGAACGTTTCCCGAGGAGAGGTCCACACTGCATCATCAGAAACTTTGGTGGGACTGGCGAAGGAAAGGTAGGCTGCCAAGCATTTCGGAGAGATCATGGTGTTATTAGTCAGTTGGCAGTAAGACAAATGGACGGGACTCTCTCTCTCTCTCTCTCTATCTTTCTCTTTCTCTTTCTCTCTCTCTCTCTACTTTTCTCTCTCTCTCTCTCTCTTTCTTTCTCTCTCTCTCTTTCTCTCTCTCTCTCTCTCTCTCTCTCTCTCTCTCTCTTAACTATAGACGAGTTAATGCTGATTAGTTTGCTGATGTTACGAATGCCGACATGGATAGTAAATTAAATCCCTAGATATGATTTATATTCGACAGGCCTATAGCATTTTTTTTTTAAATCACACGAAAAGGGGCCTTAAAAAAATTGTAAGCATTCAAGAATAAAATATTATCTGCAAAAGTTTTTACCTCGTCATGGAGCAAAAAAAAGAGTGTTCAAATTTCAAACTATGCTGTCGGCCATAGAAACAAATTAATTTCATGAAATGAGGACATTATCTTTGAGACATCAGTGCATCGGATTTTTAATCTTTACATAGAATGTTTATAAGGCCTACTGGTTATGTAATTGCACTTTGACAGAGATTTTCTAGAAGTTATTGGGAAAGGTTGCTTATGTACAACAGAATACATATTGAGGTTCGTTACGTTTTTAATTGTTCAAAGGGTGGAAAACGATTCCTCTTTGATCATTTTCGGACTAGGGTGATGCTAATCTTTTTAACTCCTTTAAGGGTGCCGTGACACTGCTGATAATAAACATTATTGCCATATTTGCAGCAAACTGTTACGTGAAAACAGTATAATGATTATACTAATTAAAACACAATACATAATCATAAGAGTAAAATGATGAGATAAGCAAATGTCTTGTAAAGTCCAAAGTCAATGTTTATATAATATGAGTAATTGGTTATTTTGCATTCGGCCTAAGGCTTTGAATGAACTAATAGCGTTATATGATTTCATATGATACATGTATACGTAGTATATAAGATGATTCAGTTTATACTGTGTAGGTTTGCCATGCATTATTTATCATGTCATTGTAAATATATTATTGCTGTATAATGTAATATGACTTGTACAAAAAAGTATTGCTTTGTAAAACGATCCTTCCAACCTATCAACCTGATATCATGTCTTTTTTCTTCTTGATATACCAATGAGGCAATGACTAATAATCATAATGATAACCATACAATCAGGGGTATTTGTCATGTTGGGAGAATACATATTCAATGTGTATTTGATCAAGAAGTAAACAAGGAGTGAGACTGAATTATAGACGATAGCTTTGGATGATCATGTTCTTCTTTCGTATGACATAACAAAAAGATCACGCAATTTGCCATACCAATTACAAATTGTGCCTTATCAGTCCTCCCGTAATACTTATGGTGTCAGATGAATGAGGAAATTAGTGATGAATATTGTTTCAACAAGCTTATTATAATTTGTTTCCTCTCTTTTCAATATCAAAGTGAACCTGGGGCCTGTTTCATAAAACTGGATATCAATAGCAATTTGCAATAACTGTTATAAGCTACTGAAATCGCTGCATTTGATTGCCTGACATTTACCTCCCAGGAAAATTAACCAATTATAACTATAGAGCTAATGTAAGAATTAATAATAACAAATGATATGAATTGGCCCTAAATGTATTTCCGGTTGTCATCACCATTATATATATATCAGTGTAAATAGTGCCAAACCCGTGATCTCCATCATTTAACAAAATCATAAAATGTTTGCTCACCCATTTTTATCACTGGCACATCGATAGGCCTAATCAGGCCATTACACACAATTGCAACTTACTTTTATCCAGAGCTTTTAAAGATAGAAACATCAATTAATACTTCGAAAATGCACTGATTCCAATGCAGGGCCTAGTTTGTACCGCGGGCCATAAGTATTTTTTGAAATTATGTCGCGGCTCAATATCTGCATACATCATTATGCGTTCATAGGTGTTGGATTTCCTGGATTTCAACTAGCGGGTTTCTTATTGTGCGAGCGAGCAGAGCAACCGATTATTTTTTTTAAATAAATTTTACTTCAGTGAAGACGAAATTTCGTAATTACGATTTCACTGTGACGAGAAACAAATATTATGAAATAGATCACCTTACTGCCCTGAACAAAATAGATGGGAGGTGCCTGAATATTGTCTGTTCAAAACGTCACAGGTATTTATGCAGAGGGGAAAATGCCAGAGGAATTATTATTTTCATACACCAAACCTGTATTTCTAGGGGTAATCGTCCTGGGGCTAAATGTCCAAGGGACTAATTGTCCGTGATTAATTATCCTGGACATAATTGTTCTTGGGGATAATTGTCCGAATACGGCTGGAGTCCTTCATAAGTCTCGGGCATACATAAAATTAGCATTTATTAAAAATTATGGAGTCCGGGAGAACAATAACAGTTACTCAGTTTCCAAAAAATGTTTTTTGGAAAGTTAAAATGAAAGAATTGTCAAATTTCGCACAATTAAGACTGCACTTTTTCATTATCATCCTCTAACTCCTTACTTGAGTATCTGAATTCTAGCAGGTTCGCAGCGACCCGACTGTTTAGTAAAACCCCTATATTGGGCTTTGTCTCTTTCTTCTCCCCCTCTCTCTCTCTCTCTCTCTCTATTATGTGTGTCTCGTGTCTCTTACATACATACATATTGATATTTATATAGCGCTTGTACATAAACATGCTCAAAGTATGGTGGCTCCTAAGGGACACGCAAACGCAAAAATTTGACGTATACCTATGCAACAAATTTTTCGTTTTTTACGTCCAAGACGTGAAAATCAAAAAAATTGACGTATACCTATGCAACAAATTTTGCGTTTTTTACGTCCAAGACGTGAAAATCAAAAAATTTGACGTATACCTATGCAACCAATTTTTTGTCTTTTACGTCCAAGACGTGAAAATAAAAAAAAATGACGTGTACCTTTGTTTGGTAATTTTTTTCATTTTGCTGTACTCAATGGCCCCTGAAGGGACACGCAGACGTGAAAATCGGCTGGAAAATCTGCGTCCAATATTCACGTCTGCGTCTCCCAAAAGGGACACGCAGACGTGAATATTTGACGTGAATTTTTTTTCAGTAAGCTGAGCACCATGCAGGAAGATAAGTGTATCTTGGTTTGTTTTGCTATGTTTTTAAACAGCTTTATCTCGACATTAATTGTACCAGGAATACAGCTTCTTAATTGTACACCACTTCATTATATTTTATGGACTAAAATTGACATAGACTAGAAGGCCTAGATACATTACGCTTTGATATTTGTAAACATATTTTGCCTGTACCAAGCAATTACTTCTTCCAATATCCACTAAAACTTATAGTTTCCACAAGTGCTTTTTTCAAATCTCTTTTAACTTGACCTCTTTGTAGTCAAACAAAAAAGTACCAAAATAAATGAGAAGACTGCCTCTATTGATCGGTCAATTATTTCCCGTTTGAAATAAACTTTTACATTTGAGAAATGTTTAAAGTATGTATTATTTTCTGATACTCACTTAACGGTGACTTTCACAATTGTATGAATTGTATTGTCATGTATAATCCATTGTTCATTTTCTTGAAAGGCTATGTAAAAGTTAATATAAAGTCATCTTTTACTTGTACAGTATTAATCGTTTAGACTTTAGGATTTTGTTTTCAAATCGTAATTCATCCATTTCTTATTGAAAATGTATTTCTTACTATTATGAATTCATTTTTGTAACGAGTGTCAATCGAAAAAGATTGAATTTTGTATTGTAAAGAAAAGAAATCCGGCCATTAAAAGCTTCTTTGTTCCAAAAGATGCTAGATTGATTACTGTTTGGTTTAGTCTTATTTTCCTTATGACCTTGTTTCTGGTGGATTTTTCAGGGAATTATTATTCTGCCTAATATGTATGACGTATCTGATTAAAGATTATTTGCGAACAATCTTAATTTTGTTTGATGTCTTTTGGGAGGAGGCTATCAGATGATTCAGAAGGTACGTGTGTGTAAGGTGTGATAACACCCAACTACTGCTGGATGTGCTGTTGAAATTTTAAATTGTTATCCCTCCTCCTATATCAATTTACTGCTTTGCTGTCGGTCTCACAATGCTATGTGAAATGTATCAATTGTTGCTGAATGTATACACAATCACACAGACACATACGCCAACACTCATCCAAGCACCCACACATTCATTTATTTTAAACATGTATTTTCCATTGTAATTTCAATAAAGTACATCACAGAATACGGAACTGGGGACAAATTTGTATTGTATTCAGGTCCTACACTAAAATACGATCTAAATAGTTTGGGCCTATGAATAAAATATGAACAATATGGACAACAAGAACGGCAAAACTATTCATCAGTAACTAAAGCAGAAACGTTTTCAATAATACTCACATGAAAGTATAACTGTTGATACAAAAATCAACCTCATAGTGTCATCGAATGTATCTTACGTAGGATTCAAATTTATGGGAGGGAACAAATCAGACAACGATAATCACCATTAAATTCTAGAAGCAACCTTTCGTTTGGTTAATTAATGATAAGGTCACGATGAAATCATATATACACGATTATGCCTATAAATGTAGTACAAAGTATACATTGCATGAAATGATATGATATGTGTACTTTGCAATCGATTCGAAGTTATACATTAAAATATATATTCCTGCATATTGCGCACTATTTGGTGGACTAACTTATTTATTGAAAACAATTTCAATTGTATATGTATATGTATATATATATATATATATATACATATAACCCAATCCCTATGCCGAGGAGCAGTACATTACCGCTACCAGCACCTTTAGGTGTTGGATTTCCCATTCGGTGCTCCTACCTGGCCGGTATTTGTGTTAGATCTTAAACAAAACCGAGTACAGCCAGCGACGGAAGAGACTGCTATATTGGAATGTAAAGATTTTAGTGCCAGTGATTAATCATAGGGTGGTGGTAGGTAGGTTTAATACCAGAAGTATTAGAGCCTTTGTGAGCTATGTGCCGGTTGGACTCGTTCCTTAAATTGCCGGAAAACAGGGCAATACTATCTGGTGCTGTGTTAGCATAGTTTCCAAGGTTCCCCCATGTTGATCACCTGGTACTCATTTTTTTCCTGCTTTTTCCGGATTCAGTGATTGGCAGATAACTTCTTCAGTCAGTCTGAGTATTGGGCAGCAGCAATAGCTCAGTGTTGATTTTGAACATTCCATCATTTTTTCCTACTGTGGGATAGGAGAGAAGTAGACACCACCCATTCCACTGTCCGTGTAGCCACAAACATAATTATGAAGAGACAAGATATGAAGAAGAAATGCCAGATGGGAGGTCGCCTGGCCAAACAAGCTCCCCGCACTTCCTCGAGACCCCGCCATGGTAATGTGTACAACAACAACCCAAACCGGGAAGAGACCAACCCTAAACAGACTAGATCATCAGCTAATGATGCTACACGCCGAAAGCCAACTATTGGAAAGTGTGTAACTGATGTGCCTACTGATCGAAATATTGAGTGGTGCCAGAACAGCGGTGCACATCGGCGCTTGGAACGTAAGAACGCTTCTGGGATCCGGAAAATGTGACCTTAAGTAAAGGAGATGCAAAGACTGAACTGGTCTTACAGAATTACGATGGAAAGATCAAGGAGTTGTGTATCTTGATGAAGGATGCAAACTAATCTTTTCTGGAGCAATCAAACAAGGATTAGCAGGCGTATATGTTTCCTTATGAGTGACACGGCCTACATGACTGGTCCGTATTAAGCTTTTATACCCTAGCTATCAGCGATCGCATCATGTCCATCAGATGCAGAGGACAAGGCCCTTACATCACATTCTTCCAAGTATGTATGCTCCAACAACATCACATTCTGATGACGTAGTGGAAGATGTCTACACTACCCTCCAAAGCAAGATTGACAAAATACCAAAACAAGACTGTCAAATACCTCATTTTGAAAAATCGCGATGTTTCGTGCACCCGTTTACACTTGTGCCGAAAAATCACCGACTGAGCTGCTCAGCGATGTTTTGGCGTGTTCTGGTTGGTATTGCGCATGCGCGGTCTTCCAAATGCAAAATGCTCAATCATACACAGCGAGTCCAGCACGAACAGTCATGCACGTATAACGGTACGTGTGACTATATGGACTACATGTTACCGCACGTACCCCTATAGATGGGACTACATTTACGCTTCCGTGAATGTTTCGCCATGGGTTCGTTGATGACAATGCCTTCGATTTATTCCCGAAACAACCGTGGGACATAGAATTATGAGAAGATATTTGGAAGAGAGCTTTGATATACTTTGATTTATCACGTACGAAAGTATCGATCTGGTGTAATGACGGAAAATATGAAAAATACTGAAATATTTTCAGATAAAAAATACAAAAAGATTGCGCTTTGTTTTGCTCAGTTTTCGCATATTAAAACAGGGTTTGACAACTATTTGCAATATTAATGAGTTAGAACAACTCTTCTTCTTCCATTTGACATTTTAATCATTTCATTTGGTGGTTTCTAAAGCGAGATTTTACAGTTTAGCTGAGACTCTTTCGTAGCGGTTCAGCGTAAACAAGTGGTTTACTTTGTGTAAATAAGGCTTCAAGGACGAAAGCTAGCCTCCTAAAGTCACGTGACCTAAAATCGCGATTTTACAAGTGCGAGCGTTTATACTTGCGAAACACGCCAAAATATGCCAAAAGATGCCAAAAGATCACACTTCGTTTTGGAATGTTTCGGGCTTGGCATTTTTGCCGGTAAAGCGTAGTTGCCTTGGTAACATCACTGAAACATCGCGGTCAGGATCCGGTTTGGCATTTTTTGGCGTGTTTGGATGACAGTGTAAATGCCCATAGTCATAAGGGGTGACTGGAATGCCAAGGTCGGCAAAGACCATGAAACCTGGGGCCCCACCATTGGGAAATATGGATACAGAGACATGAATAGCCGAGGTGAACGCCTTCTATAATTCTGCAAAGAGAATGGCCTTATGATAATAATAATAATACATAAGATTTGTAAGGCGCCAAATCCACTTGACAATCAAATGCTGAAGGCGCAGCTTGTGCAAAAGATGAAATACATGATAGATAGACAAAAGTGCAATAGGAAAGGTACGGACATGAAAGGTAATGGTAATCAATTATAGGCTAAAATAAACAGATATTTCTTAAGATTATTGTTTAACACTTCACCAGAACTGCTATTTTTAATCCATTGAGGGAGAGTATTCCATAACGACGGCCCATCATGAGCGAAGGTTCGCTCTCCCCACTTTGTGTTAACCCTTGGAATGACAAGTAAGCCAGAGTTTTTAGAACGTATAGCTGTCTAGAGGGAATGTAACGCTTGATCAAGCCAATGTTGTACTGCGGAGCAGAGCCATGTATACAGTGAAATAATAACAAAAGAATCTTGAAAACAACACGTTCTTCTACGGGCAACCAATAGAGTGATTTGAGGACTGGTGTGATGTGACTCTACTTGTTGGAGAGGGTCACGACACGAGCAGCAGCATTCTGTAATTTTTATAATTTTGCGAGTAGGTTGTGAGGCGAACCAAACAAAAGGCCATTACCAAAATCCAAGCGAGATGAGATTAAAGTATGAGTAATTTTCTCAGTGGCACTACGGTTTAAGATATTTACGAATAAAACCTAAATTGCGTAACTGATAACGTACTGATTTTGAGACATATTGAATTTGTGTAGACATTGTCATATTAGAGTCGGGAAACACACCAAGGTTACGACATACATCGGATAAGGTAATTGTATGTCCAGTAACCAACACTCTCTTCAAGCACAAACCTTCTCGAAAGTGGACATGGATATCACCTGACCACAAGACGAAGAACATGATTGATATGATTTTGATTAACGATAGGTGGAGGTCAGCTGTAGAGAACACTAGATCGTTCCAAATCGTAGACATCGGATGAGATCATAGCCTTGCAGTGGCGGATCCAGGGGCCGGGGGCCCGGGCCCCCTCCCCTAGGAAAAAATACAGGTAAAAACACCCTTTTTTGAAAAAAAAGATGGGCCCCTCCTGGCGCCCAAGGGGGTGGCGGTGGAAAAAAATCACCCTTCCCATAGGGAAAATTTTTCGGGTGCCAAAAAAAAAAATTTGTGCTCACTACCCCTGGCGCCCAAGGGGGGGGTGGCGATGGAAAAAAAACAGGTAAAAACACCCTTTTTTGAAAAAAAAGAAGATGGGCCCTCCTGGCGCCCAAGGGGTGGCGGTGGAAAAAATAACCCTTCCCATAGGGAAATTTTTTCGGGTGCCAACATTTTTTTGCTCACTACCCCTGAGCGAAAAATCGACCGGCACGATTTTCAAATTTTCGCACAAAGTGGGCCCCTTTTTAGGCCCCCTCCCTTGCCGCCGGCTGGATCCGCCCCTGTAGCCTTGTGCTGACAAAGATCAAAGTCAGATTCAAATTAAGTCGAGAAGAAAGCCCCAAAGCGTAAGAAGTTCAATATCTCTGAACTAGTCCACCCCAGTACAGAGAAGAAGTTTTAACTAGAACTACAGAAACAGATTCAAGCTGTTTAAAGATGAACTAGGTGCCAAAGAAACAGATGCAGATTACCTTTGCTGCACACTTCCACAATCATCAAAGAATCAGCAGATGTTGTTCTTGGAAAACCTAGATCAAAGAAAAAAAATCTGGATTTCTGATGCAACACTAGATTTGACTGACCAAAGAAGAAAAGCAAGGAAAAAAGCTATCCAAGATCCTAGCCACCGCAAAGAATACAACCACATGACGAGATCAGTTCAGAAAAGCCTAAAAGCAGACAAAGAAAAGTGGTTCAATGACAAATACCAGACACTTGAGACCAACATGAAGAAAAACAGGAGCAAAGATGTCTTCAACACCATCAAATCCATCACTGGAGGAGTAACAGAAAACTAACATCTAACTCAATCCGAAGTAGCAGTGGCGATCTTCTTTCCAACCCCAAGGAAGTGAAACAGAGGTGGTTTGAGTATGGAAAGGCCCTATACAACCATAAGCCTAACACAGATACTTCCTATTTAAAGAAAAGGTTGAGTTCTGGGGAGAGGTAAACAATTATTTGTGAGCGTTTTAATTGTTATTATGCAAGTGTGGAAGAACATCACAGAAAACTGTTCCCTGAAAAGCATATGGCTCTTCAAATGCCTTCATATTCTAAATATGACATGTAATAGCTTTAAAACGTGGGCCTCATTTTTATGCCACACGTTTGTGTAGGTTCGTATACATCTTTCTGTGTACAGTGCTTGTTACTTTTACCAAGACTGGGTCAAATTTCTTATCATTTTGATGATTCCAGAACCTTGCAGTAGGCCTACACACAATACTTATTATCCTCACCATGCCAACAAAGGGAGATAGCAGCAAATGTGAAAACGATAGAAACATCGGCCTCATAAACCATTCAAGCAAAGTACTCCTAGAAATCATTCGGATTCGAATGAAACCTTATGCTGAAGCCATCTTAGCAGAAGAGCAGGCAGGATTCAGACCTGGACGCTCCACAGTTGAACAGGTCTTTGCTTTGAAACTCCTTATTCAACACCGTTTGGAGAAGAAAGGCGGGAAAGTCTTTGCAGTTTTCATTGACTACAAAAAGTCTTTTGATCGTGTGTGGCATGTCGGTCTGTTTAATGTTCTGCAGCAGCATGGTGTCCCTCATAAACTTATTAATATCATCATGGACCTCTACAACACGGCCAAAAGCTGTATCAGAATCAACAATGAGTTCACTGATTTGTTCCAAACAACAATAGAAGTGCGACAGGGATGTCTCCTCTCACCTGACTAATTCAACTTCTTCTTGGAAAACATCTTAACTGAAGCCTTCAATGACTGCACAGATCTTGGCATTAACGTTGATGGGTACACATTAAAGGACCTCCGTTTTGCTGATGACATCGCCCTCATTGCAGATTCTGAGAGTGATCTTCAAACCCTGGTTGAGCGAGTCCATGAGGCTAGCAAGAAATACGGAATGGAAATCAGCATACCAAAAACAAAAGCAATGGTATTCTCCCATGAAGATCAACTACTTATATAGACATCAATTTGGAAGGCAAACCCCTCGAGCAGGTGAACCGATTCAAATACCTAGGAGTAACACTAACACCCTCAAATGACTCTACAAGTGAAATTAAAAACAGGCATCAGCTAGCATCCGTTGCTCTAGGGAAGCTGCAGAAGGTCTGGAATGATAAGGAAATTTCACTAACCACCAAGCTACGTCTTGTCAATGCTCTTATCTACCCGGTACTCTTGTAAGGCTCAGAGCCAGAGGCATGGACCATCAATAGAATGACCACAAGAAACTGGAAGCCTTTGAGAAGCGCTCCTTTCGGAAACTTCTCAACATCACTTGGAAGGATAAAATTAGAAATAAAGAAGTCCTGGTTTTATTCTCAAATTGCAAATTTCCACATATTTCATATTATTGTAGTAAAGTAATAAAACCGTTTTCAATAATTTTGTAGCTTTCGTGGCCTTCTCAAGTGTAAAGGGTTTCCACTTCTCACTAAATAGTTTTCAGTTTTCTTCTCAATTCTCCTGCCATCAGTGTATCTGCGTACACCTCGTGATTCCAGGCGGTATTCATGCCATTCACAAGGCCTCGGATTATCTCATAATAGAGCTTATCGCTCAATATAATATCAAGTGAAAACATTATCACTCGGTGATATCTATTTCATGTTTTTGTTTTGTTTTCTTAATGTTTTCCCTGGATCGCCTGGTATGGCCTGGTATGACCTGGAAGATCGCCTGGTATGGCCGGGAAGCGACTTTACGTTTTACACAGCACTGTAGTTCCGTCATTTTCACGATAAGTGAGTAAAACCGGGCTGCAGCAAAGACTAGTACTTCATGAACAGCGCGCCTGATCTGAACTTGCCAGGTTATTCTCGCATTCTTGACGTTATATTTCATTAATGGTTGATTTATGTCATAATCTGCCATGGAAGACATTACGCAAACAACGCTTCCTGATCCATTGCAGGTATGTAAATGAAAAATTTAAAATAAAAAAACGTTTTATCATACGTCTCACAGATAGTAGATAGATGTAGACTAGTCCCACATGTGGATTTTTTTGTAGTGTAACTGTACTATAGTGTAAGACGATGAAATCACCCAAGAAATCTCCAAAGAAAGTGGAGGGATCAACCAAGAGAGAGAGAGAGAGAGAGATGATGATGTTGGCTGCTGCTGATGATGATCAAGTTCAGGCAATAAATAATTGTTTTTAAAAAATAAAAAAATTTTATGGATGTTTTTTTTATTTTTTTTATTTTGTTATTTTTTAATTCTCTTGCCTTGGGTTCTTGGCCTGGGAAGTTGGGGATGCTGATGATGCATTGCATGGTGATCATGCCTCGTACGATTACGATATCTGAGGAACTTTATAACATCTATAATAATGGTAATGAACTTGATTGAAGTGAATAATTTTGTTCAATAGGAACTTGTAAATAGCTAAATTATGTTATGGTACAAAATATAATAAATTTGTTTTCTTTTATGCCATTCTTGTTATGGTTCCTATGAAACTCTTGTCATTATTTTTAGATATCCTGGTTTTGCCACGCACTTGGAAACATTGTATGACAGGCGCCAGGTGTGGGCACAAGCCTTTAGGCTAAATCTTCGAATTCGTGGAAACAACACAAACAATTACGCAGAGGCAGCCATGCGGGTGCTAAAGGAATCAGTGATGCAGCGGTCAAAGGCTTTCAACATTCCACAGCTTCTGGATTTCTTGTTATCCAGACTAGAGGGATTCTACCAACGAAAGCTGTTGGCTGTTGTTAACCAACGCCCCCTGAAGTGGCAGCCCCACTTAAATAAGACAACAATCAACAAAGAAGATGTATCTAAGGTATTATCTTTTTCCTAGATTCCTTTATCTTCTTTTAATATACCAAATGGATAATGTTGTGACATGAAGAATTTGTGTGCATTGATGACTCTGAACACAGGATGCTATTCCTGTTAGAGATATCATATATCAATCTGAAATGTTCTGTTATTGTTTCTAAGTTACCCTGTTTCAGATTGATAATTCTTGTCCTGTATTAATTAGGTTCATGATTTTTCCATTTGTACTGCCATTATTATTTATTATCATCATGTGATTGTCCCGATTTATCAATGTATTTTTGGTTGGTTGTTTTAACAATGCTCTAAGAGAACAGCACCATGTATAACAGAAATGACCTAAATAATAGAAAGAAAAATAAGCAAGTGCCTTTTTTTTCTTCAAAATATGTCTTTCTAGACTGGAGAGAACACATACAAAGTAGTCAGCCAGACAGACAGCGAGGTGGTGTACGAAGTTGACATGGCTGTCGGGGTTTGTGCCTGTCGCCAAGGCCGGACAGGTGGTGCCTGTAAAGCATCAGCAGGCTGTTGTCAAGTACTTCAACATTACTTCGGACAATTATTTGCCTTCATCTGCCAGTCAAAGGAAGGTTCTGCTACACGTTGCAACAGGATGTAAGTTGATTTTTTTGTCTCGCCTGAACGAAGTTCGGCAGAGACCTAGTAATCACTTTTCTTTTTTTTTCTCCTCCTGTTAGTCTGTTGGTCTGTTAGTCTGTTACAAAAATCATAAAGTTTTTGTTTAGTTTACCAAATGTAAGCAATGACTTTCATTTTTTACTGCATGCATTATAAG
The DNA here is from genome assembly GCA_037976565.1 of Mesocentrotus franciscanus. Lineage (NCBI taxonomy): Eukaryota > Metazoa > Echinodermata > Echinoidea > Camarodonta > Strongylocentrotidae > Mesocentrotus > Mesocentrotus franciscanus. The sequence goes on along the minus strand of CP137667.1, from coordinate 12,295,328 downwards.
ATCGTTCTATTTTTCCATTTACGCTTAACCCTCATCCCATTTTTTTTTTTTGTTCACTTGAGTCCATGGAGGGGGGGAAGGGGGCATTTTGCCCCCTTCAGATCTCAACCGCCAATCGCGCAATCTCCACGAAAATTTGCATGATAGTAGTGTGCGATGTGATCTACAAGAATGTAAAGTTAGTCTTTCCGAAATAATGTCTTTTTATTTTATGTTAATTATGTTAATTTATGCACGAAATCATACTTTTGCTCTAAATCACTAAATAAAGCTCATAGAATTCTAATTTTTGGTGTAAATATTCTTTGTAGCATTCCAAAATATTATACTTGAAGAAAATTCCTGGTATCAAAATTAATTTCTTATGTATTACTTCTTTCACGACCTTTTGTTTTTGTTTGTTTTGGGGCAAAATTTATTGCAGAAACTTTTCAAGCATAATTATGCTGAAACAAAATAATTTTAGCCAATGAGCTGTTTTTGGTTTGACGGATATTTGTTTAAATCGTGCAACGTCGTAACGGTATGCCCGTTTTCGTGAAAATGTTTTTTGAAAGTAAAAAGTCAGCGCGCCGCTCAAAAATTTCGCGTCAGAATGGTCGTGGAAAATGTTGATGGGCCCCCTCCATGTGGTTAGAGTTAATTTTTGTTTTTCTTGGCATTTCAATATCTTACAACATTGGAATAAATCAAATTTGTTTACATAATAATGGCTATCATTTGCATGCTACAGAAAATTTGCATATTACATCCATGCGGATGGATACACAGGTGCGGATGCAGTAGGGAGCCAATTGTGCCCCCAGTCCTTGTTCAACCCTGTGTCCGCACCTGATTTCCTGAGAATTTACATTATTGTTTATCCCTGATGATACATGTTGCATTTTATTGTTAATTATTAATATTCATGATAACAGTTGTTGAATCTAATTTGCATGTTATAGTTATTAATATTCATGATGATGTATGTTGCAGAGAATCTATATGTTACTGTTAATTATTACTATTAATGATAAAATATATTGAATAGAAGTTGCATTTTATAAATTATTATGTTCATGGTACATGTTTCAGAAAATTTGCATGTTGCATGTCAGACCAACCACCCCCCCAAAAAAAAAAAAAAAAATTGTATTGGCATAACAGCCAACTGAAAAATATGGTTGACAATTACAATTTTTTTTTTTCACTCGTGAGTAATTCCATATTTGCTGCTTGCCCTACCTTAACAAGTGCATGATAAAAATAGATTAGCCAAAATGAGGACCATACTTCTTTTGGTTTTTATTTTTCCAGAGATTCTTGTATATATTTTGGAATAAAAACAAATCCAGGGTATGTGGTACTATTATGTTAGGTCAGGTTATGCCAATTCAACATCTTTCCTTGGGGGTCTTATCTTGATTATTAATGTTCATGACATAACAAATTCTTCTGTTTGTTTTTTTATTTTTCTTCCATCTGTTAACTCACACCTTGTCTATTAATGATTGGATACAGATGTAGCAAACAAGTAAGTATAATACAGTTTTATTTCATTTTCAGCATATTCCATTTTATATCTAGTTTGTAAATGAATGTCGCCAAGGCGCACATTTCAGCACTCCTGCTTACAGTAGTAAACAAGTGGATACTGCCATCAACAAAAGTTGACGATGTGTGCTCCTCTTATGTTATATGTTTTTGGACATATTTCTTACCATTGTTATTATAACATTTAAGGGCTAACATGTTTACAGAGAAAAATTATAATTGAAACAAAACTCAAGCAAAATAGAATTGAGTTGTATTTACATCTTGTTTGTAGATACTTCTTTGACAGTGGCCAGTCACTTTAAATTAATGAAGGAAAGTGTAAAATGCTAGTTAACTGATAGTGAGTATGTAACCAAATAGAACTGTTATGTGAGATTTTGTCTTACTAGGTAATTTTTCTTGCTTTTTGTTTTCAGCTCCACAGAGAGACAACAGGATTTTGGAGGATGTCCATCATATGTTTGTGGACATGGAGGAAAAACTAAAACAAGATCCAACCACCTACGTAGAATCGTACAAGGCTATGCTCAGAGCATATGGTCGTTTAAAAACAGACAGTGCCCTTGTATCAGCAATCCGAATGTTTGGCAGGTATAGCGGAGTAAATCTTGCTAAAAGGAAGGTGAAGTCGAAGGCAGGAGTCTCGGGTGGACTGCTACAGTCATCTGGCCCCAGCATCCCTGTTCAGCCCTCAGCCATATCACGCCGTCGACTGAAACTCGGAGGGAGGAGGAAACTAAATAAGGGACGTCCAACCAAACAGTCTGCCATGAAAGAGCAAGCCTTTTCTAGACCATCTTCATCAGCCATAATTCCATCCAAGAAAAAGCGTGTTGCTGCACCACATTCCCTTGGACATGCAGTGACTATGTGCCAATCTTTAGGGAAGACACATAGTGCAAAATAATTGAGTATGCTCAACCAAACACCTTCATCTTCAGGCGAATTACCAGAAGATTATATACCAGAAGCCGTGGCCCGCTGCATGAATAAGGCACAGCGGGATTATATGCCAGATATACCGATCCTCTATAATTCTTCCAATGACTTAGGAGGATTAGTACATCCGGTATAAAATGCTGTTTTGCGGTTTTCCGCAGTGGGCCGCAGCTTTATCTTTTGGTAAGTCACCTAAGCTGTCATTATGCACTGGATGTGTCCCAAAAAAGTATTATTTGGACTATATTTGGGATAGTTATGACTTTTGTTTTTCAATTCTGCTGATGTCATATCTTTGCAAACAAATTACCACCTTGAAAGCTATTTCTTATTTGCTAACAATTGCCTGATTTTGTGATACTTTTTCCTTTTTAGTCTCACTTTCATGATAATCAACATCCATAAAAAAATACAAATTAAAAGGTTTAAATGCTAATGAACCTTACCTAATAACAAGGCATTAGCGATGTTGTGTCTCGACCACTTGTGAAAATGACTAGAAATATCGCGATCTCCCTTGCCATCCATGAGAATTGTATATGAGAGTCATACAGGTAAACTTTAAACGTTTTACCTGAAATGACCTATGACTTCACCATGTGACCTCTGAAGGCACGAATATATCCTAAATTTTGTTTGCCATTGCAGCAACATGTGCAGAGTTATTTATTTTGATTTATTTATTTATTCATATATTCATATTCCACAAATCATCAAAGTACATTTCATAATAAAACATTTCCATTGAAAAAAATACATCAACTGCATAACATATGCAGATTTGAAACGTACCAATAAAATGAAAAAATGTGGAGGGGCCTACTGAAAAGCATAGCTTGTAAGATGTAGACCCCCTATCGAGATTTTATACAAGGGTAATATGATATAAATTTAGCAAAATAATCAGCAAAATTCTATAAATTTATATAGATATAAACATTGTAACATGAATGTATATAAACTATATACAAAATTATGTAGATATTGACTTTAAAATAATCAACACTACCGTGGATAAGTATAAAGTTCACGAGATATTTGATTAAATCAATAAGAATTCAGAAGAAATTTTTTGATGAGTATTCTAAATCGGTTCAGATTTTGGGTCCTGTGAAAAATACTGTTCTGCTTTTAGGTATTAAGTGATAGTCATTTGATTGTCTAGTATTATAGGAATGCAAAGTATTATTTCTCATAAATTTTATTTTGTAGGACATAAGGTATACTATCTGTATCTAGCTGATACATGAATTGGAATAGTTGTAGAGGTCACTGACTTTAAGGATACGTTTCTGACGAAACTATTCATCCGTATGAGCTCTAAAGGGCTTATTGCATATCATTCTCAGTACTTTTTCTGAAGTAGAATGACTTTGTTGAGTCTCGTGTGAGAGGCATTTCCCATGCCAGAATCTCATAATTAAGATATGGTAAATTTATTGCACAATACCACATGGATAGTGCCTGTGCTGGAAGAAAGCTTTTAAGCTTGTTGATGACTCAATATTTCTTGCCACAAGAGAGTCTTGCAGGTAAATTTTAACATATGACCTCAAACGACCTTTGAACTCACCATGTGACCTCTGACAGCACTGCAACATGGTGTTATCCCTATTACAGGGAAACTGAAACATTGTGAGAAAATAAGTACTTGTTTTGCTACTTAGTAACATAATAATTACGGTATGCATGCATTGAGTAGTGAATTAGTGGGCCTATATCATAAGACTACACTGCTCAGAATGTTGCATTATGGATTAGTAACCGGGCCAGATTTGAGTAGTTGAGGAATTGAGGTGGTGCTATACAAGGCTGCTGGTTCGTATTGGGTTTAAAAGGCGACGTACAGAAATTAGAGCCAATCCTAGATGAGATCTGTAATCTCGAAGATTAGATAATCAGATTTGTGTAAAATGTTATGTTTATATTATTCAGTTGAGCTACTCACCGTTCATGGGCATGTGCATTGGGGTTAATTCATTAATTGATGTAACTTGATTGTTATGCCATGCTACTGTACTTTGTGCAGAAAATGGACTCAGTAACTCAGCTTGCAAGCATCCTAAAATATATATATATTGATTGCTCTTGCATGAAACTGCCAGTAGCCATGATCAACTGAAGTATTCCATCTTCACAGGATATATATATATATATATATATATATATATATATATTTTTTTTTTAAATCTAAATCACTTAATACTAATGTATCTTGTTCAGATATTCTATGTACTATTTGGCAAAATTGTTTGAAAGGTTCATGTCTTAAACCATGTTAAAGTTGCTTGAAACTTTGAGAAAACAACTTGTGAAATTGTGTGATAAGGCCATTGCACAATGCATAACTATTGTGCAAAACATTGATGATCAATGGTCGAACCCCCCTCCATCAGTTACAATAGGGTTAAAATATGCATGCATTTACTACGTTTTTTTTTTGTTTTTTTGTTTTTGTTTTTGGTATTGAGTCTAAGTTCTGATTATAAGATGTTGAAAAGTCTGTCATACATTTTGAGATGAGATTGTGTGTCCGCGTAAATAAAAATTGAGGTTCAATGAAGTGAGTTTCTGTTGATAAAACATTTGCTGGTTTCATCTCTTTTTTTAATTTTGTCACTGTTAATTCAGCTTGTGCAGTTCCTATAAAAGCACTGTCCTTGATTTTTGTGTGTATATTTTAGGCAATAATTTACAGGGTTATTGTGTATCATGGCACCGTGACATTGTATAGTTTTATGAACTCTACATGCATGCCAAATATGAAGATAATAAAAGGAGTTAGTGAGGGGGACACTGTGAAGCCAAATATATGTCCCCCCCTTCTTTGGGCCTGTGAATGGACAAAATGCCTTGGGCTGAATATAGTTAATTACTCACAAATAAATACATGCAATTGAAAACTTGTGAAAGGAGTTAAGAGCACTGTGCTTTTCATGTGATAATTTCTTTGTTTTTTCTACCCTGATATGATATAACAGGGTTCTTGGAATAATTACAATTTACATAATAATATAATCATAAATTTAGAAATTATGGTTAAGATATAGATCAACATTACTCAGAATATAAATTCCGAGTTGGTATGAGCTGTAGCCTTTATGACTAGACTATTAGCAAAACAGTTTTTGATCTCATAAATGTACATGCTTAATATAGGATGACAAAAAGGGCTGGGGTCACTTCTTGTATAATATGGGAAAATCATTGATTGTTTTTTTTAATATACCTGGCTGAATGAAGTTTTATGATTTTATGGTCAGTTATTCAGAAATAACTCGCCCTAAAATTATAAAACTTCATTCAGCCTGGTATTTACTTTTTACCATCCTTAATTTGCAACAAAAAAAGTGTTATAACAAAAGCTAGTGAATGAACTTTTGTGATTGCTCTTTCCATTGTGATCCATAGTTTGCGTATATTAGATGTGAAGTAACTGGATTTTTGGGGGACACCCTGAATGTTATACGGAAAATAATACAGAACAGGCACGTCAATCAAAATATTAACATTCCGGTTAAATGTCAATTGTGTATGAATTCAATTAACATGTATATGTGCACTTTGTGTACTTGGCAATTCCGATGTAATGTGGGCTAGATATTGATTATTTCAGTCATTTAAAGACCATGTGCAACCAATAACAAGTTAACTGCTTTTGAACCATATGATCGTCCACATTTGTAACATTCTGAATGTAATAAATGAATTATACATTTATTCAGTGATTTGCAAAGTTGATATATGTGTGTCGCTTATTGTGGAATTGCCATGTACTATTTGTGAATGTTACGATTGTGTCATAGATGCTTGCTTTTGTTTGCAAACTCATTTATTTAGGGGAGGGTGGGGTACTCAGATTTGTCACCAATGGGGTGTATGGAGCCTCTCAACCCATACTATTTTATTAAGACTCAGTTGCCCCCTCCCCCCCCAAAAAAAAAAATGTAGGCCTAACATTTATTAGGGATTCTAGATCATATTTACAAATAGAAATTTACAGATTTTTTAAAAACAAAAATGTGGAAAATGGGGGCATGTTTTTTTGTGTGTGTGTGTGAGGGTGTGTGTGTGTGTGTGTGTGGTTGTCGGCCAATGTGTGCCAAATTGCAATACCAATTAAATATTTTGACAGCCACACTGTCACAGATCAAAAAGAGACTATGAATGATATCATTAATAGCCTCACACACCGCCCCCACCATGCACCCCTCCAAATGCAGAATAGTAATTTTCTAGGGTTTTTTTGTATATTTTTTATCTTATTTATTTATTTTTTTCTTTTGAGCAGCTAGTTGGGTATACAGCGTCGATATCTACACACACACACACAAGAAAACTGGAGAAAAAAAACGGCTTCGTATTTAGGGTGGGGGTCGATCTCCCCTTTATTATTCTTTATATTTTGGTTAGATGGGCTGCTATTGCCACCCCCACTCCCCTCCCCCTTCCCATGCAAGCCCCAAAACAACAATAAGGAAGTAATTATTTCGTCTTAGCTCTGTGTGATTATTGTGCTCCTTTTATATATTATCCGTAAACTGATCATATTTACTGTTTGAAAGTTTAGTTTGAAAGTTTATTTATTTACTTATCGACAACCCATTCTGGGTATCGGAGTCCATTACAAATACATTAGAATAATTTACATAACAGCATTTGAATAATACATATTCAAACAAGCAAATCGAAAGTACATTAAAAAGCAATATGTACAAAATAACATTAAATAAACAAATTATTTGAGTGATATAAAATTAAGAAAAAAAAAGGAAAGAAAGAAAGAAAGAAGTATGGAAATATATTACAAGAAAGGAAATTTGAAGGGAGTGAGAGTGAAGGTGGTGGGGTGAAATGTGACTCTTGATTGTAAGTCCATATATCTGATGTTCACATTATGTCAATTGTTATGACATACAGGAAATAAATGAATGAAATAAAATAATAATAATGAAGAATAATCTCTGCGTACCGAAAAATATAACAGTAGTGGCGCATGCGCAAAGCTATCTTCCGCATGTCCATAGTGAAGTCGCATACGTCTACATGGTATCTATCATATCACCGGTGAGTTCAGATCAGTGTGTGTGTGTGTGTGTTTGAGTTTTTACAGACGTGTATCAATCAGATATGATTATTTACGTCTGGGACCGACCTTTAACGTCACCATCCGAAAGACGTGACCAGGGCTCGAACCTCGAACCTTTGAATCAATTCGTAACTTCCCCACGCAGCTTGGATTACAGGCGCACGCCACAACGCCCAGTTGTACATGTAGTCTTTGCTGCAGCCCGGTTTTACTCACTTATCGTGAAAATGACGGAACTACAGTGTAAAACGTAAAGTCGCGGCCGGGAAGATCTCCTGGTATGGCAAGGTGTACACATGTACACCTTGCCATACCAGGCGATCTTCTCCTAATGGAACTTATAATTGAAACATCATATCTTCCAATAAAAATGTATGTGTAAATTTCTCTCTTAAAGGTAGTATGTCCCATTTGCAGGCCAAAAAATGAAAAGGTTAAATTCCACCGGCATTTGAAAGATAATACTAATTTAGAGTTTCCCTCAAAACGAAAGGGCTTGAAAGTGTCTTTTGTGGGAAAATAACGACCGTTAGTTGTCGAATTGACTTTAGGGATTACAATCATTTTGTGCTGCGCAAAGATTCAATCAGTTTAATTTTGGCCATTACAAGAAGTGGGTTATTGATGTAGACAAATGCTCATGTACCCTTTACAGCTCATTGTATGTATGTTATTACCAAAGAAAAAAAGAAGACAGTCAGTCACTCAATAGTGCAAAATACGCAGTTTATCTAACATTTATGCAAGCAGAAAATCGCAAACTTATGTTTCATAAAGTCTCTATTCTTTGCATTTTCAAAAGATTAATCCATAACCGATTAAAGATCGAAAAGTATTGTAAAACAAAAAAGCTACGCACTTTTTAAAACACTGTTATTCAAGAAAATGAAATATGTTTTATTTGAATTATGTAAGATGCTACGATGTTATTTCAATTGATTGTGTATGATTGTTTGATTTGTTCAAATGCATAAATTTATCAAAAAATTCATTTTACAAAAAAAGAAAAGAAAAAAAGACAGTCTGGCGACGCATTCACTCAACGGTCTCAACAATCTGAGTACATCTCACCATGCCATGTGTTATATTGCCGTTCACAAAGCATCGAACTCTTTCCATTTAGAGCTTGATTTTATCCACTTTTGTACTTTCACTTCTAACTCCAGTAATTTCTTAATAATTTTCTTTCCGAAAGTATAGCCTCGCTTACGAAAATTTTCTATGTATACTTCCTATTCTGCATTGTCATTTTCTACCCATTGCACACACTAAAAGTCAATAACTTTTCTATTTTTCCTGAAACTTTCAATTATAAATTATCTTTCGAGGTTCCGAATGTAAATGTAGATTCAATCGAACTAAAACCCAATGCTATCATAAACCTCATTCAAACTGAGATATACACTCAAACCCTCAACGCCTTTCAATACAGATTAAAACTTCACTTAGCTCAGTATGTTACGAACCAATAGGTGCTTCTTTGCATTGCATGCCGCTTTCCGATCTTGTTAATTTAAGATTTTGGAGTTCATGATCAATCAATTTTAGCGGACAGCTCCGTGTTGTCGTAATGAGGGCGCAAGCTAGAATGACTCCATCGATTGCACAAACCTCAACTGCCAATACCTGCAAAACCTACGCATAATTCTTACTGTAGGACAGCAACCCTTGCTAAACAAAAGCATACATACATTAACGAGACAAACAAAATTTGCCCGATATATTTTTATCTATTAACGTAAGTTCATGCCTATATATACCACAGTAGAAATTAATATTTTATCTTTGAAAGCAGAATAACATTTCAAGATTAGAAACATAAACATGTTCCATAAATATTCAAATGTTCCAAGAAAAGTTGAGCAACCTTTGTCCTTGATGTAAATCTAGTACCTCTAATCTTACCAATTTTCACAATGTAATGATATAACAATGCTAGTTATACACGTAGTTAACATCAACACTGAGTAGCAAAAATCATGTTCCATGGATATCAATTTTGCAGGCTCTACAAGCTGTTATGACTTTTTTTTTAACACAAACTTCTAAAGGAGAAAGGCAAATTTCATGCATATGACAATAGACCTCATCCCTTATTTCTCAATATCTGTATCCCAAAGATCATTTACTCCAAACTGCATCATAATCCGTCACAATGACCTTTACTGTTCCTAGTTGATCTATGAGCTATTTGCCATAGAAACCATGTTTTTTCTATGAAACAATACACACTGACCATCAAAAGCAACTTTCACTATTACAGTAAGTCTTTCTAAAATGAACAAATCTTTGTTCATTATTTTGATGAAAAAAACGAGTGAAACTATATGTCACTTATCTTATCTCTAATTTGGATTAATAGATATGTAGAGATAATTAAAAGACTTTATACCTGTTATTAACACTCCGGTTTATGTACTGAAAATACTAAAATAACACCATTTAATACATTTGTTTCATAACAGAAAAAATACCGTATAATGAATTAATGCATTTAAATGTAAATAAACATACAAGTTAACAAGATATGTTCAGCCGAAAAGATACTATATTATCTCTCCTGACTTGATTTGAGAGATAATATGACTTGAGAGATTATTACCTCGCAAGTCAAGTCCGGAGAGATAATATTATCTCTTAGGACAACATTCTCATCCTTTTTTTCAAAAACTATGACTGATCTGTTTAACTTATTTCTCTGCTTGTATTAAAAGCAACTTGTTTTGGGGTGGAGTTCCCCTTTAAAGATATACCCAAAGTATCTTGGAAAGATCTATTAATGTTCGAAAACATACAGTGACGTATCACTTGTGCAACAACTTTAACAAACAATCCTTTCATCTCAAAGAATACATGTGTCTTCTGGTCACTGGTGACTGTAACAGAACTTTTATATGAATTTCAAAATTTTCTCCCAAACTTCTCGTTCGCTTTCGGTCTTGTGGGCGGTCGATCTCGTTGGCTGTCGGTCTTGTGGGTGTGTCGGTCTTGAGGGCTGTTGATCTCGTGAGCATTCGCTCATGGGCTGTAGCATTACCGTCTAATATTTTTCTCAAACCTCCTGTCCTATAGTGATGGAGTCGATGTATATTGTGTTGCAGTTGTTTCTGTCTAAAGAGAATTTCATTCAATCGCTGTGAGGTGAGAAGGTGGTGAGAGAACCTATTCTTTAGGCATATACATCCATTTCACACGGCAATTTCGGATTGAATGCTGATTTATAAGTTGGATAATGAGATTTAACAAACATGCACTCATTTTGTAAATCAGAGTGAATCAGACAAAGATCCCGCCTGCCGCAAAAAAAGAAGAAGAAGGTAAACCAAAAAGAGTTGTGGTTATGTTCGTCCATTTTAACCTGGCTCGATCGAATTTCATTTTTTATCACGTTTCACAATCGACACGAACTTGCCGGGTTCATTTGCATGCCAAGAAATCATATGGACAGCTTAATGTTATTTGAACCGGCATCAGATTGTGTTGTCAGCTTGGGGAGAGACGTCTCCTCTGAGTGCTCAGAGGCATAGCATATAATTTCCCTCATTACAGAGGGCTAATGTGATGAAAGTGAAACCTAAATATGATGAAGTTAACCTAATCGAAATGGGTTATATAAGATTACAAATATAACCTTGCATCAGATACGGTTGTAGAAGAATGGTTGCAGGAGGGTTCTTGCATGCATTTTCCTACATGCTGTGCCTCGCTTAAATTCATGTATAATTAAGAAACATTTGGGAGGTTTGAATAAATTGGGGTGGATTTGAGCCCCCATACCTGCCACCCTCTAGAACCCCAACTGCCTTGCCTCCGAACACATCTCCAAATTACCTCTGTAATAGTATTTGCTAAAATCATTATGAATTGGAATAATACCAACCAATTTCGTCCTTATATTTTACATTATCTATTGATATAATAAAGTTCGTAGTTTAAATAAGTTTAAGATGAAGATGAACTGATTAGATGGGCAGCAGGGGAAAGTAAATAGGGAAGGAGAAAGAAAGACCCGCGAAGAGGTGGATAGCTTGTAGTCAGGAAGACGGAAGAGAGATTGATTTGGAACTGGGTACAGCCATGACGAGATGGAGAGCGGTACCGAGGATACCCGACCCACCATACAGGGGACTTACTGATGATGATGATGATGATGATTCTTTACTGTCTCCAAAATTTTGTGGAATCAGGAATTCTAATGTAGATGTATTTTCAGATTTGTTTCTATAATTCATCCTTCCAGAAACAGCATTTTTAAGATTTGTTTTTACTCATACTTCATTCACAATTTGTATAATCATTCTCTAGAAGTATTTAGTCTCTCTGTATAACTTTATTTAACTCTTGTTATGTACCTGGTTTATTCTTTCTTTTCCAGGCAAATCCAACGGCAGCGGCTATTAGCACTAGACACACGATTATGGGTACGACTATCGCTGCTTCATTTGGCTTTTGCGTCGTATCTGTTGAAAATAATTTTATGGAAGGTTAATCCTTTTGTCCTTTGTGTAGAACTCTTTAACAGCAAGGTAAATTTGTTTCTATCCAGCTTTCAAATATAAATAAATGGGGTATTATTATCGGCAAAGAAGTAGAGTATTGTCCGTGTTCATATTTCATAAGGGAAGAAACATTAATAATAATGTAAACAGTAGATAGGGCACACAATGAAGCTAAAACATTAATTGGTAACAGCACCAGATACATATATTGTTTCCTATCCCTCTCTCACTCGGTGAATTCTCAGTAATACAGAAGATGGTCAGAATAGACCAAAAAAGACCCATATAATATATTCAATCACGGACTACGTAATATATGCCCGTTTAAATCGAGGCGTGATTATGACGCAGTACTGCATCAGCAACATGCTTACTTTTTGCAATTGTAGGTGTGAATTACTGGTACATGCACCAAATGCCTTCACATACATACCTGACGTAATGGCGTAATCGAAATAACGCCTAGTCTTCAACAGGCCTAACAAATCGAGTATTACGGATTGTCGTTAATACTCACCTGGGGTATTTAGATGGGTATTCTGGGGTTCAGTCTTGACAAATATGACAGAACTGTTTGCAAGTCCACCCACAGACAAACCTTCAGCCATACAAGTAAAGACTGAGCCATTTCTTGTCTCAAGGACGGACCCTGTCATTATCAACGTCTGATCAAACGTCCCATCTCCACGTTCCTCAAACATCGACGTCAGATCGTAATTCGCACTGACATTGGTTCCATTTTTCATCCAAGTGAGGGAAACCTTCGGCTTTGCTCCAGACACTGAACAGTTGACTTGAAAACTAGTTTGGTTGTCGGGGACATCGTATGCACATGGTGTTTCCCCTAGATCTTCGGATTGGTTCAGATAGGTTAAGTGTTCGTATGGCTTAAGGGTGACGTAATTCTTGTTGGCATAAACTGCAGGCGAAAAAAGAAGAAAAAGCAGAGAGAGAAAGGGGCGGTCAAAATACTTAGCTAACTTCGTTATTGTTTTTATGTCTCTCTTTTGTTTATCGGAAAAGCCAACCTATTAACAGAACTGTACAAGCGAGCGAGAAAAATATTTTTTTTAATTCATCGTAGTAAAGATAATAATTCGTCATCAAAATACATGCTGCCCAAATACTTAGATTTTCAGGCATCCGTTGGAAGAATTATTCTGCTTTCAGATTTTGTGAGAGAGCGTAGTGCGCGAGCCAAAATGGATTTCTTTAAAATGTTATTCCATCATCAAAATTCATTCAATTAGATTCAAGAAAAATGGGGTCTAGATATCCTAAAATCGCGGATTACACACAACGCATCTTCACGGAGAGGAACTGGTGGAATCCGGTACAAGAAAGGGTTGCGCATTTCAAGAAGTATGATACAGCATAGACAGAAGTCACAGGACAGACAGAGGTGTCTTGGTCGAGTGGGTACTTGACTTGAAATTCACAGGTCGTGGGTTCGGTCCCCGACACAGCACTCTGTTGGCAAGGCATTAATCTACATTTGCCACTCCATACCAATGAGAGAAATGGGGACCTGGTAGGATGACGAAAGCCTTTGTGTTAGTAATTGCCATATGTACGATTGTAGGTATTCATAATGGTAGGAATACTCCCCAGGGAGTGGAGATGGTGCATATTGTGCGTGAATCAATCCGATGACCGGGGTAAAAATATCTGTAATGCGCTTTGAGACGGTATTTCGTATTAAGCGCTATATAAATTCATATTTTTATTAGGATTTAAGAGCCGACACTGCCATGCACCGTACCAACCTCGTCAGTGTGGTTGTACTTACTGGGCCTAGGATTGGGATTAACATCAGCATAATGAAGAAGCTTTATTCGAAAAGATGTTGTTAAATTAAGATAGTAGGTTGTAGGGAATCCTAGAAGCTTTCTTGTAGGGAGTCGAAAACCATGCAATGCTGATGTTGAATCATATTGGTATGCTTGTGTTGATGCTAACACATTGCTGGTCTGTTGCGGCACAAATTGTCGCCACCGGTACAAATTTTCAACAGCCATGATCAAAGCACATTACATTGAACGATCAAGTTTAAAGATGTAATGCCCCGGACGATTACTCATATAGAAATGTAGTATAGTGTAGCGGAACGTTTTTCAGTGGGGGCATTGACGTAATTAACACGGAGGCATGCAGAGAAAAGAGACAAATCTGAGGGGAAAAAACTGAGAGGGAAAATCGGCCTCACGGGCCTTCGGTCTCGTGGACCTTCGGTCAAATGGTCTGACCCCGAATTGGTTGTGTAATTAAAATTTATTCAAGGTTCAATTATTTAACATAAAAACACACATACCAACACATAAACATCCACTCCCACACCCACACACGTACATGCGCCAATCCCAAAACATATACACACGTACACATACCCACTCCCACACCCACACACGCTCTCATACAGACAAAAGATCCAAAGTGGGGATATGACAAAATATGTCCCCACAATGAAGGAGTTTGCGTACCTGTAAATCCTTCTTTGAGGGGACATTTAACCGTTCCACACCCACATTGTGGGGATATGGTCCAAAGTGTGGATGTCGTACACACTTATACACTTCGTTCTGACCCTACACATTGATTATGGGCAAAAAATGGTATAATACAAATTAATTGGTATCATCGTGAAATAACTGATCATTCAAGAATTATCCTTCATCATTTAAAAGAAATATTTGAATGGAATTTTCAATTTAAACAGAAAATACATTAAAAAATGAAAATTGAACAAAGAAGAGATAATAACCACGTATTTAAAAGAAAGAAAAAGTGATTGAAAAAGTACATTTTTTATAATCTGATATAGCTTAACACACGGGATACCCAAATTGTTCAATACATATTTACATTCGATTGCTCTTTAATTAATACACTTAAGTTGTTTACAAGATAGCTGAAAATGGATACATTACATGTATGTGTACATGATATAAAGTTAAACATGTCAACCAAATTAAAACAATTTGCCAATAGTTCACTTACACGTCATCTGCAGATAACAGGGCTTTTAGAGTGTGTTTAAAACTGTTAAAGGTAGGTGACGTCTTGATAAAACTTTCAAGTTGGTTCTATACTCTAATTCCAGAAATTAGAGGACTATTTTTATAAGTGTCCGTCCTCAATTTAGGTACACGCAATGCTGTGATCATGTAGTGACAATATGTGCCGTCAGGATTTGCAAAAATCGGCACAAATTGTCGCCGTCGACAATTTGTGCCGCAACACTGGTCCCAGGCAAGCACAAAAGCAGCAAAGAAGAAATCCAACCCATTATCCGTATTGACTTTCAATCAGACAGTAGAAGATATGGTCAATGGGTATCGAGGCTGAGTGAACATGAATTCATGTACCATTACACATACAGTGTACTATGTATGTCCAACGGCTACATACAGTGATTTTCAATCAGCGACTGAAAATCTAGTGACTTTGAAATGAAGGAAAAATTAAATAGTTTTTTTTCTTCAGAAAGTGTCTAGCTACTGGACCCTGGCAACATGAAGAAGAGACTGTTAACTTAAGCTAAGTTCACTATCAAGCCTAAAATGTTTAAATAATGAAAATCAAGGCAGCCTGTCAGGCGTCACACTCCACAAACGGCTAGAAATATGTTGTGAAATAAACTCTTACAAGAAGGAAACGTGCTCTTTCACGTGCCACAAACATGCCAGTGTGTGTGTGTGTGTGTGTGTGTGTGTATTTGTGTGTGGGTGGGGGTTCCACTTTAAAGGGATTGGGTAACTTTGTCTCAGATTCTGAAACAAAATCCTCGATTTAGCTCATGCTGCAATGATAATTATAAACCTTTAGGTCAGTCAGGAACCCCATGACTTTTACAAGCCTATCGCCTGTCTGATTATCAAGATATTTATGATTGGAAATCGAAGTCAAATTTTGCGTTTTTCTAACGGTTTTCATAACACTACAGTCTATTGGGGAAAACCGGTCACTCAAAGATTTTTACTTTTTTGAGGCACTTCTTGATCATCTTGAAGCGCATTTTTTGTAATATTGAAATATTACACCATATCACAGACACTAATAACACGTAGGGCCGTGCATCTCAGATTTAACATTGTTAAACGATGCCTTTAAGATAGATTGAACCCGTCATTCCTCCTTGTAGTAAAAATAAATGATAAAAACTCACCATATACCGTCACATCGGTGTAATTTGAGTAAGTCATGCCCGAAGCAAAATCAGAAACTTTACAGAAATACCGACCACCATCATGCATCTTGATGGGTGAGATGATGAGAGACAAGTCGTCACTGATGTTAAAGCGTCCTTCCTCAACCCCATGGCCACTTATTTTGCCGACATCAAAGTATGTGTCCAGGTACATGATAGTATCTCCTCCAGGTTCGATGTGGCCATTTTCTTTAGTCCAGGAGATCGAGTATACGCTTTGTGTGTAATGACAGGGCAAGATGGCTGTAGAGCCGTTGACAAATGAAGCAGTTGGCTTTGTTCCGACACTGGAATCATATGCTGCTATTCAAAGAACACAGAGAGCACATTTACAAGTAACTGTTATATATAGGGAAAGCAACTTTTCTTTTTTTTTAACAGCAAAAAAAGAAAATTTAGTCGGTTTGGTGTTATGGATGGTATAATAGATAGTGTTTTGTTTATTGTTGTGTCTACTTACCGAGAAGTGTAAAAAAATTAATATCGAATAGACTGTTGAGAATTAGGAAGTCGTACTATCATGACAACCTAAATTAACCCATCCAAGACATAGTGTCAATTAGAATCGGGAATTTGTAGTAATGTATGCAGGTATATTTATGTGGAAGTATAGTAGGCCGGAATCGCTGAAAAAATCGCGCACTTTTGTCTAAAATCACCAATTTTAATCACCGAATTGAACACATTTGTGAAGTAGCCTATAGGCTATATCAATCAATATCAGATATAACAGCACTTCCAAAAACGGTTTAATGTGGTAATTCCCTCTCTATTTCGCTTTCTCTCTGTGTCTCTCTTCTTCCGCTCAACCCCCATTCCCTCTCTCTCTCTCTCTCTCCATCCCTTCCTTATTTATCCAAATGCGGATCCATGCAAGATTAATTTTTTAAAATTATTTGTAGTGTTTGTTTTTTGGGTGGAAGGGGGCACCTGTTGGGACTTGTGTGCTAAAGGTTTATTTTTTTAATTTTAAGGGGCCGGGCCGTTTGTGCCCTCCAAGTAAATCCACCAGTGCTCCCCCTCTCTTTCTCCCCCCTCTCTCTCTCTCTCTCTCTCTCTTTATCTCTCTTTCTCTCTTTGTTTTTCCTCGTTCATATTAATGTTCGTATCAATGGCACTGCATTTGATCTAAGACCCTTAGATAAATTATTTAGAAATTGTTTGAATGAAAGATCTAGAGAGTATTACAACGGGGGGAAAGTAGTTCTCTATAACTTGAACATTGAACAGTGGTTCAGTTGTCATGCTGCAGAGATGGTTATAATGATTATGGTTGTCGAATTAGATTGAGATCATTTCATGAGTGATTGGAAATATGGAGCACGCGAAGATTACCATCGATGGACAATCGATATAACGTTCAAGACATAACCAAAACGTGTTAAAATAATGTGTATTCCCCCAATTCTTAAGCTCGACATTTTTAAAGGGCAAATGCCTTTATCACGAGTGGGTACCTCATATACAAGTCGAGAATAGAGTTCATTCATTATCTTGCAATTGTGATTGGGGCTCTTTTCAAGTTGGGAAATTATGGAACGTATATCCCCTTCTACCATTCCCTTGATATATATATTCATATCGCCTTATTCTCGTTGTTCCGCTCCATGCCCTTCTTCATTTCCCCCAGGAATTAAGTCCCTCTTTTGTCATGAACCAAGATCAAGTGCCTGTCCCTATTTCCATGAGATGCAAATTATTTGGGTTTTTTCAACTGTTAATTTATACAAGGAGTACTATTCTGTGAAAAGTTGCAGCTGCTGAGAATTTTTTCTTCTAATAATTATGTAATTTTTATGTTTCCTTAAAAGCAATTATAAGAATGCATGAAATCAAAAAGTGTAATTCTTACTTTTTGTATCAATCTTCCCTTTTATCCGTTTCCTTCTCCCTCTGACATATTTTGCCACCTCACTTTTTGTCACAGACTATTTTTTCCATTCCATTTATGTTTTTATACCAGACCTCCAATTATTTTTTAACCAAAGATGGCTCTCCTATTTAGTTCTTTTATACTTTTCTGCGACAACAATCGATTAAAAAACTTCTTTACATAATTCGTCTTTCTTTATTATCATCATCGTTCTTCCCCATGCCCTCATTATTCTTTCCCCAGTAATTTAGTCCCTCTTTTTTCTGGAATCAGGATCAAGTGCCTGTCTATAAGAGCTGAAATATCAAAGAGCGTATTTAAACGTAAAAATTGCTTACTTTTATATCAAAGATATGCACAAATCTGTTGAATGCTAATCTCAGCTATATTGCAGTTTTCGGTACCAACACAGATACCCTTAATACAAATCGACCAAAATAAGTTTCATTTGTAGAGGTGTCACGGTATAGTGGATACGTCACCGGGCTGTGGATCACATGGTTCGCGGTTTGACTCCCACCGCGACACTAATGTCCTTTGGCGAGACATCAACCTGCATTTGCCACTTTCCACCCAGGTGATGTAAAGTGGTACCCGGTAGGAAGAAATTCAGGAAATGCCAGAGCACCCTATCAGGGCCGCTCGGCTAATACCGGGAAATAATAGTACAGCGCTTAGAAACATTGGTCTAAAGCGCTATATAAGTGTTACCGTCATTGCAACAAAATGAATTACAACTGTTATGGACAGTGCTCTCGATCTCGCTGCTCTAGTCTCTGCTTATAACAGTACCCCCGTGGAACTGCGTTTACGATGAGCGTTTACGATGAGCGTTTCAAAACGCTCATTCTGCCTTCAAAATGAAGCATAAACGCACTCTTAGTCTCTCTCTCTCGTCCTTTAACCATCCATGCAAATACACAAAGCATAGGTGGCAGAAGAGATGGAGTGGATGAATTTCAGTTCCACTCGTTAACTCTTTTAGGGTGCGTTTATGCTTAAATTTGAAGGCAGAATGAGCGTTTTGAAACACTCATCGTAAACGCAGTTCCACGGGGGTACTGTTTATGCTCCCTTCTCCAGGCGAATTCGGGCTCTGTATCTGGATTCACATGCTACGTTGACCCCGGGAGGGCAGGTCAAGTTTGGGCGCGATTTTTTCGAATATGCTTTGTAGGCACTGCATAGGCAGGAGCACTGTATAATTAAGGAGATACACAGCAGATGACCATCAACTCACGAAATATGGTGTAGCAAATATATGATGCAACGGGTAATGCCTAACCCGTGTTAGGCATCTTGCTATAATTATATGCTTTGTAGGCACTGCACAGACAGCATTTCTGCAGACCAGGCGGCCACTGCTTGTACGTGTAGGTATGCGATATGCGTTAACATAAAAAGAAGAAGTAAAAGAATAAAAGTACACAAACAAGAGAAATAAAATTTGAAAAATAGAAGGAAAAAAAAGAACAACAAATAATCTCGAGATAGAAAAAAAGACTAAGTATCAAATTTTGTTTTCATTAGCATCAATTTACAACCCCCATATCCCGTGGATTTTCCACGAGTCCTGCTAGTTATAGATTTTCACGTGAACCGAAAACACGTTTATGATGACGTCATTTAAACGCGTTTACAAATGATTGTGCGTTTATGCTTCCCCAGAAACCGTCTTTTTGGAGAAACGCCGATCCAAAACGCACCTTTTTGTGAGTTTACGATCGCCGTTTATCGGTGATTCTACGAAAATGAGAAAGGACGCAACCGTGTTTTGAACTAAACGCATATCAAAAGCCTCATTCTGGCCTGAAAAGGTAAAGCATAAACGCACCCTTAGTAATACGAAGGACATCGTGCTCTCTAAACGTGGTAATACATGCATATCAGAACGCTTGGAAATTTGGAAGGCGACTGCAAAGATCGGAGAAAAAGTCTGTCGATTTTGGATTTTCCCGGCTTTATATAGGGAGCTATATTCATACTGTTTTCGAGCAGGCCGACCTTCCAGCAAGAATTCAACCCGACCTCGAGCTAAGGGCAGAGTCTGTCCTCAAACTGAGGACAAAGTCTGGCCTCCGCTCGGGGTCAGTCGGGGGCCGCACGCGACTGAGTGTCTGTCCCCGCCGTGTAATAACATTGTAAACATATATGTAGATCAAGTGAGTTTAAATATTATATGAATAGGAGAAGACAAAAATCATTTTTTTTCCATGTAGAATTTCCAGTTAATATTTTAATAACTGTCAATCAATGAAATAAATGCTCGAATATGTAAAAATGCATAATTACCTGAATTAATTGTCGATGGCAGCATCAGTGAAATAAAAAATCCTATCAGCATCATTTTTAGTACGTTATGTTCTCTTAAAATTAATCTGATAGTGGCTCGTAAAAACAGGACTGAGTGTTGCAATCGGGCATTTCCTTCCGTCTCACTTTGTATCTCGCTAATCCTAAATTAGTTTTCTTGAAACTGTAACAGGCGGTAAAATAACATCTCCGAAAGACACACAAAAGGTCTTGATCTTACTCTCGTCAAAGCCAGTTGGAGAAAGAAAGAAAGAAAGAAAGTACAAAGTCATAAGCAATGATATCAATCGCGCGCAAAAGCTTCTTATTTGTGATTGGCTGCTCAAATACACGTTAGATCCCGACACGATTTTCAATGAAAGACAAGTTTGGATAAAACTCAACTCGGATTTAGTCCCCGCCCCCACTCGCCTCCTCACGAACACATATACCGTAGATTTTGCGATGACTTTTTTATTTTCTTTAGTACAGCCCTATTTTTGTCTAAGTTCTCAAAACACGTGATGGGTTTGGATACAAAGGTTAGTTATTTTATTAAAAGTGTTCTATTATTTTGC
Organism: Mesocentrotus franciscanus; assembly: GCA_037976565.1. Classification (NCBI taxonomy): domain Eukaryota; kingdom Metazoa; phylum Echinodermata; class Echinoidea; order Camarodonta; family Strongylocentrotidae; genus Mesocentrotus; species Mesocentrotus franciscanus. The sequence continues at coordinate 12,274,315 of CP137667.1, read as the reverse complement.
TAAGCTGAGTGCGATACTCCCATGGGCAAACTATAGCGAGATAATGCATGTATCTATAAAGGTTTATTGCCGTTTGGTCTACACCCAGCCCGTCTATTAAATTATATGGTCAAATAATCTGTTAGTCTACTTCTACTTTTCATTTGATATAATGACCACGCAGACGCCGTGTTCCCTGATGACTTTCGGTAATGACCTATCAATGTACGTTTATATAGGCATTAATCGACCATCATATTGCATTTCCCTGCTGAAAAAAAGATGGATAAAAAACATTTAGATATAAAAATACATTTTATCAGTAATTTTACCTCATTTACAGCTTCCTTGTGAATAATTACTGATTTTATTTTGCAGTTTAATACCATTTTACCCTACTGCCATGGAAAAGCAAGAACATACACACTTTAATAAGAAATGTTAATATGTTTAAGAAACTAGCTTTATTTGTTTCTGTATGGTCTCAATTAGTAGCTGGGTTACTTGGATCAGTTGAAAGCAGGGGCGGCGATTTCTTTTCATGACGGGGGGGGGGCGAAATGCGAGGGACGAGGGAGCATAGTGAACGAGAGGGGCGAAGGTGACGGAAGTGACTACCCCTCACAGGTTTTTGAAGTTTTGTTGAATTAAAAAATTATATTCCTTAGCAAAACTATAGTATAAAAACGGAATACAGATTTTCTACAATATTTACTTGTATATTTTGAAGGATATTATGCGACGGAGCGTAGCGACCGAGCGAGAAGATTTTTGCATTTTCATTAGTCTAAACGCTGCACTCTTGGGCCCTCCAGAGCCTAAAAGTGTGTTGCAGTCTTTAGTCAGTATTTGCTATACATTTTTTTGCACTTTTTCAAATTTTCCGGGGGGGGGGTACGATCGCCGCCCCTGGTTGAAAATGACATTCATGAGAGAGAGCGAAACTTTTATGAGACCGTTCGGTATGAACTTTCTGTGAAGTTTTGTTTGATCCTTGAGAACTCTTGATTATCTTTAAGTCAAGCAACCACCGAGGAAATATGCGACTGTCAATGTTATATGAGTGGTAACCTACATTGTACTCGCTAATCATAGACTGTTTACTTACCAAAGGGCAATATCACACCAGCTATAGTCAAAGTTTCATACACTCAAAGAAAAAATTCATTAAAGACAAATTCATTATTCATGCAACAAGCTCTATAAATGAGTCATGTGAATTTAAATAAGGAGCTTACGATTTAACGAATGGTTATTCAGTTCAATGTTCTCTCGTTCGAATTTGTTATCAGGGCAAAACAAATCTTTAAATGAGTCACCTGACGTTAGAAAAAGTGCCTGCAATTTATCGGACGGGCATTCGAAATAATTTTCCATCGTCCGAATTCATTATCCTGGCAACCTCTTTTTTTTCAAACGAGTCATTCACATTTCAACTCGTAGCATAACATTTAAGAAATTGACATTCAAATTTAGATGCCGATTGCCTCGGCGTTTCTTCAGTCATTCAGATTCATGAAAGGGCAAGCATGTTACAAATAAGTGCATTAGATTTAGCATGCATCGTCCAATACCAACTGTTTTGAATATACATGTAGGCCTACCATGCTCAATCTCCATCGAATAGCGTTCATAATCACTTCATACTAACTAGCTCCCAAGGGTCCCATATGAACATGATGACAAATGAAATCAAGGATGTGCAGATGAAAAGAAAGAAAAACAAACCTGTACCTGCCAGTTATATGCAAATGTCATGCAATGGCTTAAAACAGACCCTCCCGAATGTCTTTTTTAAGAACACTGATGAAAACAAACAAAGAATTTAACAATCATACTGCCCTTTTAAATGTGAAGACTTTTAAAATCTGATGACTTTGTATATAAAAAGCAACAAGAAATCCAATACACAAAAAGAGGATGTACTTGATATATTATCATTAACATTACCATTATTATTAGTCCCTTAACCCTTAACCCTTTAAAACTATTACAAGTGTTGTGGCATGTTGAGGTATCGCAACACTAATGACCTTATAGTCAGGTGGCTTAGCGTCAAATGTATCGATTATCGTTACTTGCCGGATAAAAGCACCATTTTTGGTACACGGCTTCCTTAGGACCTACTAAACGATATTAGGCTAAGAGCCCCCGGCAAAATGTCAATTTAAGGGTGTGGGGGCGGGGGCGTCTTTTTGGAGCCCCCAATTGATTTTATAACATTTATTTGTTGTTGTGCAAATGCCATTTTTGGTACAGGGCTTCCTTAGGGCCTACTGAACGATATTAGGGTAGGAGCCCCCGACAAGAATATCATATAACGGTGTGGGACAGGGGCTTCGCCTCGTAGTCTACAAATAATTTGTAAGGTAATATAACATTGAGTTGTTGTTGTACAGCGCCATTTTTGGTACAGGGCTTCATTAGGACCTGCTGAATGATGGTAGGGTATCATCTTATATTCATATATGTGTGATTGGGGGCACCAAGGCGTTTGTACAACAAAAACTCAATGTTATATTACCTTACAAATTAGTTGTGGACTACGAGGCGACGCCCCTGTCCCACACCCTTATATGATATTCTTGCCGGGGGCTCCTACCCTAATATCGTTCAGTAGGCCCTAATGAAGCCCTGTGTCAAAAATGGCATTTGTACTACACCAATTAAATGTTATATTACCTTCTAAATTATTTGTGGGCTCCAAAAAGACGCCCCGCCCCCACACCCTTAAATTGCAATTTTTGCTGGGGGTTCCTAGCCTAATATCGTTTAGAAGGTCCTAGGGAAGCCGTGTACCAAAAATAGTGCTTTTATCCGGCAAGTAACGATAATTTCACTAAGCCACCTGACTATTAGCAAGACATTGTCCACTATCCACCCAGGTGTAGTAAATTGGTACCTGTTAGTGGTAGGTGAATGAATTTATTGATTACAATTATTGTTCGTGTGCTCAAGCCCCCTCGCGCCCTGAAAAAAATCTTCTCCCATTCCCCCCCCCCCATCTCTACCCGCTAGCCAGCTCAAGATAAAACACAAAAAGCCCCCTAACAAAAGAGAGAAAGAAAATAAATAGGCTATTCTTCTAGAATCGCTCATGTATCTATAAAAAAAGGTCAAAAGAGTGCAAGAAAGATTGCCTCATATTCTCCTTATTATCTCAAACGTAGATATATACTATCAAGTTCTACTGATAATTGGACAATATAATTAAGTCTCTGAACATCCTCTATCAATGCCTGGACTGAAAATGGTGACAGATGTCATATTTTTATCAATAAATTGTGTTCTGATTTTCTTTTTGAACGTCATATTCTTAATGTAAATATCATTATCAGTATATATTGTACTTTTCTGATTGTTTGAGTGTGTAAGAGTGAGTGCATTTGTCTGAGAATGAATATGTCAACTTGTGATCCCCCGGTAATGTAAAAGAAGATTCTCCTGATGTACAATGTAATATATCAAATAATCGTTGTCATATTACACATTCTACATGTAATGAACCCTGTAAAGATAACGAGTGTGAAAATATTGATAATTTAGACCCAGATGACAATTCTTATGCATTTGACAGTCCTACTAGATATTGGTTACATGACAAATTTAATAATGATCCAAATCTCTCCAAACGTCAAAAGGATCATTTTAGTATGCTCCATTTTAACTCTAGAAGTTTGTACGAATATTTTGACGCTATCAATCTATTTATTACTCAGCTTGACCTTAATGATCATATTCTCAATAATATGAATGCTAATTTACACTCACTTGATATATTTCTCGATTTGAGCAAAGCCTTCGATGTCATTAACCATAAGATCTTATTTGCAAATTTTGGTATACGTGGCATTGCACTTAATTGGTTCGAGGATTTTTTATCTGATCCTTTTCATTATACTGTTTATAATGATTTTGTTTCTCATCATGATAGGGTCCAGTGTGGAGTCACACAGGGCTCCACACTGGACCCTCTCTTGTTTCTGATTTATATAAACGATTTATGTAATGTTTCATCATTTTTACATTTTGTCCTCTTTGCAGACGACACTAATGTAGTGGCTTCTCACAGTGATTTGTATGTACATGTACTTGTAAAAAATACAACAGAAGAATTAGTTAAGGTTATAAATTGCTTTCATACTAATTAATTGGTATGAACTACGATAAAACAAATATAATGTACTTTAGTAAAGAAAACATAAAATGTGATAGTTCTGCTGTGCAAATATATATGAACGATTTTTTTTTTCTTCTTTCAATTGTTCAAAAACAGTGAAATTGTATCGGCGTAATTTTAGATGATGCATTATCTTTTAACAACCATCGATGTAACATTGCAAATAAGGTCTCAACAAATATCGGAGTTCTCTGTATTAAAGCTTCGTGCATTTTTGCCAGAAAATGAAATGTTAATGCTCTATAACTGCCGTACCTTGCCATATCTACAATATTGTAATATTATCTGGGCGAATGTAGGGACAACAAGTCGGAGCCTTTGCATAAATTACAAAAGAAAATACTAAGAATCTGCATAAATTTGTCCTTTAGCGCTCATTCATGTAAATTACTTTTTCGTCTAAAACCCTTGAATATTTATGAAAAACATATATTTCAAACAGCATCTTTAATGTTTCGTACAATTCACAATATCGTTTCTTGCTACATCTCCCGAATGCTCGCTATCAATAGATATATTCATTATCACAATACTCGCTCAAATAATAAATTTCATTATCCTAAAGTCATTGCTTAATTCTGTCAGACACAATGGTCCACGATTGTGGAACAACCTTTCAGATGAAGTCATGAGTTCTACCACTATCAATTCTTTTAAAGCAAAGTTGAAAAATATATATCTTGATGTATATGCAAATTAACCCTTATTTTATTGATGTAGACTTGCCATTACCATCCCCTCCCTCGTACGTTTGCTGGTGTTTGCTGGTGTTTGTCTGCTTTTTTAAAGCATGCTAAATAATATGTGTTACCGAATTAACTGTAAATCTTGTTTGTTTTTCTGTTGTTTTTTTTTCTTCCTTTTTTCCTTTTTTTCTTCTGTAATTGCATTTGACTTTTTTGGTATTGTGTATACTTTGGGGATTACGTCTTACAAGTTTTTTGCAAACTTTTTAGTAGTTTCCATTTTGTCCTTAATCACACCTAATTTAACACTGAATATATTATTGTCGTTGTTGTTGTTTTTTTATGATTGACATGAAGAATAAATTGAACCATTGAACCATTGAATCATTGCCCTTTGGTCTACAATCAGGGGGTAACCTCGCTAGTCATGAGGACCTCTATTCATAACGTGGAACTTCCTATACGTGAAGGACTGCAATTCATAAAACGGAGAGGGGGTCACCGTCATAAAGGCATAAGAACCGTTATTCGTAAGGACCGCTATTCATAATGCGAAATCAGGGTCGCTATTCATAAACATGAAAAAGGGGCGATACTCATTATTTATATTGGGGGTCACTACTCTTAAAGACCGCTGTTCATAATACGCATAGCATGAATAGCGACCCTCTTCTCGTATTATGAATAGTGACCCTCTTCTCGTATTATGAATAGCGACCATCTTCTCGTGTTATGAATAGCGACCTCTATGATTATAGTATGAAAGCAGAAAAATATGATAGACAGAATGGCGAAAGTTTTAAGTAAATCGGGCCAAATAAAGTTATGACTATTTAAAATATGAGATCATTATTAAAGTCTATGCGAATCTCAAATCGGCAGTTTTGTCAGTAGATTGTGAAGTTTAGCCGCGGTTAACTCTCCCGTTCGTCGTGTACAAATATATAATTATTATTTTTTCTCTCCTAAGTGCCTTTTCCCTTGGAGCACTACTCAAAATGTATTATGGATATCATGTAACTATAGGTCCTCTAAAGAGAATAGACCCTCCTGAGTCATATATCTTTTAAAAGCTGGACTTTTTAGTCAATTTGTGTGTTGGAGCAAATGGGAAAGTTGTCCGCCACTACATCACAGACGCGCGACCGATTTAGCCAATTTCAAGAGCCCCTACCTACAGTGATTATTCATTTTATTTATTTACAGTTTTTTTTAGCAGGGTCTTCTTCAGTTACCAAACTGCTTTCCCCGAGGGCCCTGCAAAATAAAAACAACGTCCAGTATAACAAATATTTACAGACTTAATAAGTACAAATAGAACACATAGATAAGATAAGAAACAATGGTTATAAAAAACAAAGATAAATAATAGTATGAATATAATATTGTAAAGTTTAACTAATTATAAGCAAAATGGTATGATCAAAACATCCAAATGGAAATTATTAAATTATCTAAGTACTGATTACGGCCGTTGTAAGGAAAATGAGGCGATGAATAGGAAAATGTTGAGTGTGATAGATTGAGGAAGAGTACTAATTCCCAAAGGTCCTCTATGAACATGCTGAAAATGAAATAAAGGATGTAAAGATGAAAAGAAGAAAAACAAGGAACCTGTACCTGTCAGTTATTAATATAATCAAGAAAACATGCAAATTTTATTTATTTATTTATTTATTTATGCATGTTCAAAATTTCACAATTCATTGGAGTTAACATCACATGAAAAAGAATATAATATAACAAATCATTTTCAATTTTACAATCCATTTGAACTGACTTCACGTGAATAAGAATATAACAATGTTTTATCAAAGACAAGTTACAACTATTATACAGTTAAAGGAATGAACACACAAAGGTGATGAAACATAAGCAAATAGAGCTTAAATCATTACAACACCTTTCAAATATATAATATATGACAAATAAGATTCCTAAAGGGTTCTGAACTATTTACACTATTTACAAAGAACAAGAAAAAAATATATATAATTGTTAAGTCTAGTAAAAAAATTATGTTCGATAGAATGAGAAGTAATAATTATATATATATATGTAAGTAATATCTTACATCTGTAAAATGATAATACACTTGAGTGCTCTTGTAAAGGAGTTTGGTGATTTTAAATTTCGAATATTGTTAGGTAGAGAATTCCATACGTCTGGACCCCTATGTCTGATTGATTTCTGGGCTAATGTAGTGTGAGGATTGACCACATGTAAATTCGAAGACTGCCTTGTTGAATATGAGTGAACCATGTTATTAGGTTGGAACATTGAAGGTAAAGAAGTAGGTAACAATTTGATATTGAAACGTAACATAAATATGGCAATTTGGAGGAAGTTAATATCATCAACCTTTAAGCATTTCAGTTGAACAAATAGTGGGGTAGCATGGTCACGATACCCAGCTCGGGTACATTTTGCAGCAGAAGAATATTATTAATCACACACTTGGATGTTGCCCACAAAATATTACAATAGGAGATATGTGGTAAAATTAGACTATTATATAGCATAAGTAATATTCTATCAGAAACAAAACATTTTATTCTATACAGTACGCCAATATTTCTGGAGATTGGTATAACAATGTGCTTTACATGGTCGCTCCAGTCAAGTTTTTCATTGATATAGACACCAAGGAACTTTTTACATGTCTTTTGTTCTATAGAAATATCATCTAGTTTAATATTTAGAGCAAGGTTGTCATTAGATTTTCTACCTCTAAAATGAATATAATTTGTTTTAAGCACATTGAGAGAGAGCACATTACTTCTAAACCATAAAGTCAACTTTGGCAGTTCCGAATTTAGTTTCTGTTCAAGAGTGTTGATTTCACGATGAGACAAGGAAACACTCGTATCATCTGCAAATAAAGTATAATTTAAAGTTTTAGATACATTACAAATATCATTGATATAAATAAGAAATAATAATGGGCCTAGGATGGATCCCTGCGGAACACCACATTTAAGATACAGAATGTCAGAGTTAACAGAGTTATAATAAGTGTATTGTCTTCTCATAGATAAGTAACTCGTAAGCCATTGTAAAGCTATACCCCTTATTCCATAGTGCTCTAGCTTAGAAAGAAGAATTGAATGGTCAAGTTTGTCAAATGCTTTGCTAAGATCCATAAATACACCAATGACATGCTCGTGAGCAGCGAGTGCTCTTGAAACGCGGTCATAACATTTCAGTAGCGCAAGATCTGTAGAATGACACCGCCGAAATCCAAACAAGATCAGGATTCAATGATTCACATTTATCTAAAAAACTGTAATGGTTTACAACAGATCCTCCAGAATGTATAAAATAGAACACTGATGAAAACTTACACATTAATTTACAATCATATTGTCATTTTTAATGTGAAGAGTTTGAAAATCTGAGGATTTCGTTTATAACGGAACAAGAAATCCCATACCAGAGTATGTACATGATCAATTACACATAAAACCTATGGAAGTATGTATCTTACACACACACACACACACATACCTATATAATTATAGAGATAGAGGAAAAAACACACACAAACACATACAAACATACGGAATCCATAAACCTAAATGAATGAATCAATAAATTAAAATTCCCAAAAATGAAATGAATTACCCCAAACAGGCTCCTCGCGCCTACTTTGCTCAGTTGAATACACGATCCTCGAAATTCAATGCACGAAATTTGAAATCGTGCGTACGTAAACGATTTGCCAAGCACGTTTAGGATTGTTTTTCCCCTATACAAATAAATTGAATGCGGATAATTTAAAAAAAAAAGGAATGCCCTACTAAAACTGTCATAATTTTGCCGATAAATTAATTTGAATGCTCATAAATTAAGTCGCGTGTCTCCAAATAAATTACATTGCCATGATTTTAGATTTGAAAGACCTATATTGTCATCGTCATCATCATCATCATCATTCTTCTTCCTACTATTGTTACTAGTAGTAGTATTATTATTATCATTACCATTATTATTAGTCCCTTAACCCTTAACCTTTTTAAACTATTACAAGTGTCGTGGTCTGTTGAGGTGTCGCAACACTATTGCTAAGGCAAGACATTAATCTACATTTTCCACTCTCCACCCAGGTGAAGCAAATTGGTCCCTGCTTTATAGTGGTAGGTGAATAAAATGTATTCATTAATGTACTGGGTGCTCATACTCCCTCCCGCCCCTACCTCCCCCTAAATAAAATCTTCATCCCGAAAATCTCCCCCCCCCCAAACAAAAAAAAACGCAAACACAAACACAAACAAACAAACAAAAAACAAACAAACAAAGCAAGAATAAACAACTAAATATATCAGGAAGCATATTTTTAAAAATGCATGCAAGAACCCTTAGCCACGCCAAGGTAAACCCAAAAGCAACACCTACACAATTAGGTAGAGGCAAATGCACTTTGTTGGTCACATAATTTTATACAGAAAGAAAATGTAGAAACAAAATAACTGAGAAGGTATTTTTTTAATTCTTAGCCACTGTGTCGTCGAGACAAAAAAAAAATTCTATTCCAGAATGACACATCGTTAACTTCTTCTTCATCAAAATGACACAACGACTCGAATCATTAGTGATAAACACCGAGTTTATTTATTTTAAGAAAATAATGTAGTCGTTTTTTTATTTACATTTCGATGTCTTTTCTTGAATATATACTTGTATGTTTGTCATCGTTAAAATTAGATTTGAGACTGAAGATATATTTCGACAGGTGATTTGCGCTGTGTTATTGAACTTGCTTTGTTCCAGAATACGAGGCCTAGTGGAATGATTATTTCCTCAAATTGTCAATACAATGCACCTGTCGAATCTATTGAAACTTTGGACCCATTAACGTTGTGAAGTTGTTGGTGCTCAATATTTAGATATCAGAAAGTCAATATCGGCCTTTTGATTGTACTTAGTTTATAAATTAAATGTACTTCTTCCCTTTCAAAGGCTCTTTTTCACATGATTAACTGCATAAAAACTAAAACTACAGGGAGAAGTGAGCCTTATAGTGATTACAATATTTTATTTTTAAAAATCATAATTTTCTTATTTTCTGTCCGATTTTGTTCAATCTCTCACCAGACCGTTTTCTTTTAGAGTGGTTTGCTATTAAGGTTGGATCTCCGTTTAATGCATACGTCTTTGCTAAGAGCATCGAGTCACTCACCTGTTACGTATAATTAATATCTAAATATATGTTTTCATTAATCACAATATTAATGTTTGCATGTTCTCTTTATAAATAATACCATCTTCACCCCATGTAAAAGGCAGGTGATTCCGTTTCCGTTGAGACCAGTCTAGCTAACACAAAGACACTTAACTTTTTCTGCTTTGAACAATCATAAGCGTGCCGCAAACTCCAAAAATTATGTGTTCTGTCGTTATGTTGATATAGTATATTCTGATAAGGTCATGATGTTTGATCTTACGTCATGTTGACTTCGTCAGTAAAACGCACCAATGAGAAGTCGGTCACCACTATTTTATCTTATCATGAAAGGTATGATTTCAAAGTCTCATACACAATCACATCCCCCCCCCCTTCTTTCTCTTCTGTTCGCGTGACAAAGGCAGTGCGCCAGATTCGGCGGGTCAGTCAACGATTACTTTGTGTACATAAGGCATAATAACAATTATTCCTACCTCCTTCTTAATTTAGGCACGCACCTCAGTTTTTGTTAATATTTTATTTTTGTTTAGAAATGAAATGGATACAGATTTGAGGACATCTAGACATTGGGATTAACAAAAGTAATTTAATGTATTGACATTTCACCTTGTCTTAAGCCTCTATTGTGCATATACAAATGAAAATTGGTATAAACACAATTTGTACTAAACTTAACCAAGTTGAATTTGCATGTATAATTGTATATTATTAAATATGAAATAAAATCTGAGCGAAAAACTAGGGACCAATTTTACTTGGCCTAACCGATTTCCATGAACATCCAAAAATCTACATACAAGGTCGATAGAAAATGAATCCATATGAGTCAACTCGGCGGCGACGATCTCGTGTCATAAGCGTAGGAGAGAAAGACCCGACAATGGGTGTAGCGAACAAGCGGGAATGGTGAGAGATTTGTACAAAGGGTGGTAAGCTTCTAACTTACCCGAAACCTATGTTCTCTTTCAATAGACAATATTTAAATTTTATGCATACTTTTTAAACAAAAGTTGTTCTTGACAACCTGTAAGCTTACCAGAGGCGTGCCCGACATAGCAACAAGTAATATATGTAGACTGGATTCCTAGTATTGCAGTTCATTCATTAATAACAAGCCAATGGAATAACTCGTCACTAGCTCCCTAGGAAAGAAACATCCATGCATTTGTATATGTTAGTAAACCGGTCTATTAACCAAAGTTCGGTCGCCTATGAGTACATGGCCCCGTTATGGCAAATACCATCTCTTGAAGTGTTCATCTGGTGATCGTATGTACATAACACGAATATAAAAGGCAGGTGTTCTTCGCTTTGCTTGATAACTGTCTGACAGACAAAGACACTTAATACTTCATTTGTTTGCCTACTTCGGCTTGAAATTATCATACGCGTGCCAACAATTCAAAGTTTTAGCGTTTGACTGTTTGGCGTGTTTGATCTAGTTATTTTCATTTGCTTGAACATTTAGAGTTTGAACTTTCAGGCTCCAATATTTATATACGTTATCAGTATAATTACTGTCCGTATAAGATCAGTTACATGTATCTTTAAAAGTGAAGTCCACCCTGATATTAACTCGATTTTTAATACAAGCAGGAAAAAATGAGATAAACAAATTAGTGAAAGTTTGAGCATAATACGATTGTTGAAGTTGTCATCAAAGAGACACAAATTGGCAACACTCTGACGTATCATGCGAGCTCCTCTCCAATTTGCTCTGTTCAGACAATTTCATAAACTTTAATTTTCTAAGTTACTGATGACGGAATAGATTTCAAAACTGGATTTTAACAAACCAGAAACGCCATCAATACACTACATGTGTATATGGTTAACAACTAAATTATTCATACCCCTTGTAAATTTGATGTTTTTCGTGTTTCTCGTAACTCAAGCAATAAAAGTGGACTGCTTAAATTAGGGCCTTTGTTGAATATGTTTAGATGTACACTTTAGCAACATTATCAAGAAACTAAAATCGGGAGAAATCAATTTTCACATGCACATGTACATGGAATTTTAAAAAATACAAACATTTTTAAGGGTATACATTATTAAGTTGTTAATTGTATATGTGTACAGTAAATACAGTTATGGGCAAAAATGTAATTTTTGTTGAAATCAAGTGATAACTTTGGGTTTCAATAACTATTAACTGAAACTATTCACCATAAATATGAATATGTTGGTAAACCGGTCTATTAAACAAAGTTCGGTCGCCCATGGTACATGGCCCTGTTATGGCTATATAGTGCCATATCTTGAAGTGTTCATCTGGTGATCGTATGTACATAACACGAATATAAAAGGCAGGTGTTCTTCGCTTTGCTTGATAACTGTCTGACAGACAAAGACACTTAATACTTCATTTGTTTGCCCACTTCTGCTTGAAATTATCATACGCGTGCCAACAATTCAAAGTTTTAAGAGTTTGACTGTTTGGCGTGTTTGATCTAGTTTATTTTCATTTGCTTGAACATTTAGAATTTGATCTTTCAGGTTCCAGTATTTATATACGTTATTATATACGTTATCAGTAAAATTACTGTCCCTACACGATCAGTTACATGTATCTTTTAAAGAGAAGTCTACCCTGATATTAAATCGATTTTTAATAAAAGCAGGACAAAATGAGATAAACAAATTAGTGAAATTTGAGCATAATCCGATTAAATATAGGAAAGTTATGAATTTTTGAAGTTGTCATCAGAGAGACACAAATTGGCAACACTCTGACGTATCATGCGAGCTTCTCTCCAATTTGTTCTGTACAGACAATTTCATAAACTTTAATTTTCTTAGTTACTGGTGAGGGGCGGCGGAGCGACTTCCAAAGTGGGGGGGGGGCACCAACAAAAAAGGGCTCTTTCTGAAAAGGGGCACTTACAAAGGGAAATCTCAAGGCGAAAATATACAATTTTGTAGACATTGGTATATACCCCTACATTGTGATTACACAATGATTTCAATATTTATTTCTCTATATACATCATATTAGATATTGCTTAAGCATCATACTTTGCAGTTGGGTGTGATGGTCTGAATATTCATTTGCGAGCGAGGAAAAAATAAAGATTTGTGAGTCGCAGACGTGCGAAAAATAACATCTTATGAAGAGGAAAAACCCCAATCCTAATGGAGGTATAATGAGCACATTCTCATAACGGAAGACTGAAAAGACCTTTGATAAGTAACATAATTATATCATCTATAAATGCGAGCGAGCTTCGGGGGAAATTGCTCTTAGTCTCTTTAAATTAGGGGCACGTTTAATGATGAGAGGAAAAGGGGACATTTATCGAAAGGGACAAGACACTTATTAGAAAAGAAAAAGAGCACGTGTTAATTATCAGAGGTGAAAATGGGGCACTTCTTACACCAGGGATGAAAAAGGCACTTATGAGAATGGCAAATGGGCATTTGTCAAAGGAAAATGGACACCCATCAGATTTTGATAGGGGCATTTATAAGAAGTGAAAAAGGACATTTATGAAAAGGGGATAGGTCCTTAAAGATAAAGACCAATAAACTGGTCTTGCATTGTGAAAGAAACGTTGTGGAATCGATCAGAAAAGGTTGATCATCTAGCATATAACTATTGGTGTGTACTGCAAGGTTATGGAATCATCAAAATGATAAGAAATTTGGCCCAGTCTTGGCAAAGTTACAAGCAATATACACAGAAAGATGTATATGGACTACGCGACCACGTGCGCGATATCTATTTGGTCCCAATAGATATAATAATTTTCCAAATATATCAATTAGTAGGCGGTTTCCCGACTTTCCCGGCAAAATTTGTATCATCACGTATTAGTCAAAACATATTCTTTCACATGATTGGTAATGAGAGCTTCCATTTCATTTTTTGAGAGAGGGGCGTTTCCAAAACTGGCCTTTATACCTTTAAAGGTCGGGTGACATCCAAATGTAAATTGATTCCTGGTGATGTGCAGGGCTGCATACAACTCATATTTTGTTATTTAAACATCTAAATATATTTCATAGATTTTTAAATATTTTATAGAAATTTTCTCAGACCTACTGGGAAGAGGAAGGGGCACTTACTAGAGATTAAAAATGGCACTTATGAGAATGGAAAATGGACACTTATTGCAAAGGAAAGGGGTACGTGTCAAAATAAAAGGGGCACTTTTACAAAGTAATATGGGCACATGTCAAAGTAAAAGGAGCACGCTGTGTCCCCGGAGCGTCGACTCTGGGTGACGGAATAGATTTGTTTCATACAGGGGGTGTATGACCAACAATTTTCTTAAGGGAAAATGTAGATATTTAAAGTTACATGTGTACAGGGCAAATGAGAGGGGATCTAGCAAGATACGTCAAAGAGTTGCCAATTTGTGCTTGATAAATTGCACCTTCAAAAATTCACAACTTTCTTATTTTTAATCGGTTTTTGCTCAAACTGTGACTGACCCGTTTCTGTCATGTCTGTTCTATTAAAAACAACTTAATAGCAGGGTGTACTACCCCTTCAAAAACACACACTACATGTGTATGCAGTTAACAACTAAATTATTCATATTCCTTGTAAATTTGATGCTTTTCGTAATTCAAGAAATAAAGGTGGACTGCTTGAATTTAATAGGGACTATGTTGAATATGTTTAGATGTAAGCTTTGAAGGGTCGTTGAGTTTTGGAGTAGAGGGCGCTATACGAATTTTTTTTTTGATCAAAGAAAGATGATTTTGTCATTTAAATTGTATGCTCTTTCAAATTTGACACTCAGTTTTTCATTATCTCACCAAAAAAAATTGGTAAGGGTATGAATAATTTAGTTAAATGTATATGCATAGAGTAAATATAGATATGGGCGAAAATGTATTTTTTTTTTTGTCGAAATCAGGTAGTAACTATGGGTTGCTATAACTTTTCACTGAAAATAGATAAACCCCTCCTTTCCACAAACCACTGTCGTTGTACATGGGCAAATTGCTGGTAAGTCACACAAAAAATACACCTCTGTGATATCGATATTTGGAAAACATTTTTTGAGGGATAAAATTACCAAAAAACATATTTTTTAACTTAAAATTGTGATGTTAATTAATCCCAATTCCATTGAAATTGGTATCAAAATGTAGATAATGATATCTCTTTCATACGACACCCAACTTATGGTGGTCCAAGGTTCCCTTCAAATATTATTCACAAAATATTACTTTTTTGTCCAAAGGGCCGCTTTTTTGGATGCCTCTTGAGATTTAGGCGTGACCGCCACAAAAAAATATATATAGATATATATCTCTGAAATATTGTGAATTATGATAAAATTTTGAATAAACAAGGTGTGCTTAGTTTGTGTGGTAGTGGGAACCAACTAAAAAACTGAACCTGATATTTGACTTTGGTTCTCCGCTTAAACAATACGATTGACACAAGGTCTATGTGTGACGGTTCTCCATCACACACCGCCATCATCCCCGACTGCATGGCAAGAGTTAAGATCTTCAAGTTACAGGTAGTCTCAACTTTTCTCACGTTCATAGCTTTCTTCTCATTTATCCGATGTCTCTTCAGCATCACTTTATCACTCACCAACTTCCTGTGAATGGATACTACCCTTTTAATTGGTTAATAAAACAGGTCATTGGTGTGTACAGTAATCTGTTTTTGTTCTAATTGTTCTGTATTGATTTCTATTGGCATTACTCTGTTGTGTATATATTTTATGTATGTTGTTTTTATGGAGAATGAAATTACGGTAAGACTAAACTGAACTGAAATTACTGGGCGGTAGTGGTGGTGGTGAGGGGGGGCAAAGCATACAAGTTCTTTCTTTCTCTCTCTCTCATAGAGAATTAATTTTATGCAAATTGTCTCCAACTTCTCACTAAATGTATTTCTCTAATTTTTCCTGCTTCACATAACATCCACTGGAGGGTGAAATCATTCCCTTTCACCAAGTATGACTCCCAACTGAATAACCCCATGTGCGCTTACCTACTTGATTTCTTAGTTTTAAAAAAGAAAAGAAAAGAAGATAAATTGTAGAATCAGTCAAGTTATCAACCAGTCAGTCAGTATAGCTGTGTGAATTGTACCATTTACAATCATGTACCAACTCAATCACTCTCCCCTCGTCTCCTCTCTCTCTCATCTATCATCTATCATCTCATAAATCATTTAATTAATTTTGATCACCAAATTATCTATTATACAGATAATTCACGTGACCGTGCAAGCGCATTAGTGAATATACACTGCACACAGGTCAAGTCATAATCGGACAATGAAGGAGACTCGTCAAGTTCATTATCCGGCTCATTGTGACTAAACAGAATGTAGTACATACCACTAATGCACAAGTCAAAACATGAATTACGTGTTTTTATAAAACGGTTCAACAATATGAAATAAAGTTGATAAATAAGCAAAAAAGCCAATTAAAATTTAATGAATCGCAGTCAAAGGGGCCACCATTTCCATTGAATGACATCACAGCTCATATGCACAGCCAAACAGTGTAATGCCCTTGCCATTTGCAACTATACGCATTTCGTTGCGCCCCTGTAATTTGTACGTGCCAGAGATACACACAAGCGCATCTCGACTGTACATTACCAGTTTTTGATGGGAACTATTTTGCACGCAAGGCATGGCAGGGAAGAATGTTGCATGTTGAGTGGTGTCAATTGACCAAACAATCAATCATTCAAACAATCTTTCTATCCATCAGTTATATCAATCACCATAATATATCAGCTCACTTTCTGTCTGTCATTCCAAAGTACACTTATATACTACATGTAGCGGTTATCTCACAAAAGATGACTAATGACAAACAGGACATGATAAGTTGATTTCCTCTGTACGGATCTTTAATTTACATCACCACAGACATATCATCGCAACACTTTGTACACTAGCAGAAAGAGATCTTGTGTCCTTTCGCATCCAGGTTAATGACCTATGCCTCCTGACCCTTGGGGTTACGAGTGTAGATCAGCTGGGAGCTGTGCTTCACAACTAGCTTGATTAAACCTGTAGATAAGGAAGGTAAGACACAGAAAGAATCTTCAACTATCAAAGGCCACAGATAAATGAATAAAATCATTTCTACATTTGACACTTGACATAACTCAATGAAAAACTGCATAATTTCCAATCAGTTGTGCCAGGAAGAACTCATGACTGCAAAGAATATGATATTATTCATTGTCATCATTCTTTCCCCTGAATATTACTTTGAATTGCATACCAAAACACAGCCAAACTACTAATTCAGATTTTAAAAACAGAAACATAAGACATAAGATTAATTATTGAACTTGTTGAAGGAATCTGCCTTATATTATTTCTCACAAATCACTCAATGTATCTAGGTCTTTACATTGGAACAATGCTTAGCTTGTTAAACTAATTAAGCCTGATTTTGATTTCAATGCTTAAATGAAAAGGGGGAAAAGGGTTGTCAGGACCCTGTAATGAACATGTACTTTAACAAGAACATAGGCAAAGTGACTACCGTATGTGAAGAAAGGAAAACTATACATCAAATTATTGTTTCAGCTGGAAGATACATTCAATATCCAACAAGTTTAAATGATAGTTAAAGCCCAAGTCAACTCCGATTTTCAAAAATTATAACATGTTGTAAATAAATCAAAGGTTAAAACTGCCAAATATCACGGGTGTACTTCAATCAGGTGATTTTTAAGAGCAATTTTTGTTTCGGTATTTCGAGCAAAACATTTATATTGCTGTACGGAAGTGACGTATGCTCCTCACAACGAAAGTGCCAGCGGTATACATTCTGACAATAGGTTATTGAATGTAACATTTATACGTTTGTTTCTATACAAACTATTTTATTCACCTGATAAGAATAATAGTGTTTCATTATTCTTATCAGGTGAATGAAATAGTTTGTATCGAGGCACTTCACAAAGACGTATGCATTAAATTTGGTTACATTACGAATCTGTGTTGTGAGGACCCTACGTCACAACCGACCCGCTCATTAACTTGTTTTTTGCTCATTAAAAAAAATTATTAAAAATAAATCTGAGCACCATTTTCCAAAACCAAGTTATATTTGGGCTTTTTAGATTTTTGTCTATCTAATCAGCTCAACTTTTCAGTGGAGTGGACTTGTACTTTAACACTGGACCTTGGGCACTAGTTGGTTGCCCTACAAAGGAGGGTTATTAGTAGCTTGTATCTCACCTTTCCTCAGAAGTTCCTCTAGGGCGAATCTGGCGAGGGAACCACGGATCTTCAGACGCTCAGAGACAACTGATGGTGTGATGAGTTTGTAGGTTGGCACTTCCTTGTACAGCTTGTCATAGGTAGCCTTGTCAAACATCACCAGGTTGTTTAGCTTGTCACGGACCTTTCCCTTGGACCACTTCTACTCAGCAGCACATGGAAATCAAACCAATAAATAAAGACTTAATCAGAAAGACTACCAAACAGTAGTAAAACTTGCTTTGTTGACTTTGCCGAGTGACACTACATTTGACATATCATCAGTCAAGTAATATGTAGCCTATTAACTAAGAAAATGCTAATATTTTGTTCATGTTTAACACAAAGTAACAATGATCTGAATAATACCACTTGCTTCTGGCATTTTTGCACACATTAAATTGTGCCTAGCTACAACATTATGAGTAAAACAAAAACAAAAACAAAACAAATGCGACTGCATCTCCAATATGCCTCTGCCTAAATTCATTTAAGATCCTGACTTCATTATTTTTTGGAATATCACTATGAGAACATGTCGATTGAGCTTTATGACCTTTGACCTATGACATGACAAACAAGTCTGATCACTTGTCCCCTTACAGTGGTGCATATTAGTCGTGTTATATCTTGTCACCAAAGTGACGAAAAGCTATGAAAGAACATCCATTCACTTGAATACATTACAAAGGTGCATCATTAGATCATTAGGAAGCTATTGTCATGCATTTCACAGGTGAGTGTCCTACACCTACAGTCAGTGAGTATTTTAACGCTGTAAGTTAGGGATATGATCAGATTGGATGATCGAATCTCTAATTTGGCTCCAAATATCCGTATTGGGTTGGAAAATTGAGAGGGAATTCGGATGAAATTCTTTTGAAAATCTGCCTGACAAAATTACCAAAATTTGAAAATTTTGGGCACTGTAATACCTAAAATCATTCATACCTTGGATTATTCTCTCATTTGATGTTGTTGAAGTCCATGTTTAAAGTATTTTCATGTGAAATGTCAAAAATGTGTCTAAATGTAGAGGCAGAACATACGAGTCGCCATTTAGGATTAAAATAAGAAAAAATGTGTGCCTACAAAAACCCATTTTTCAATTTCAGAGGTGTAAAAAGGCGCTAAAACATTAATAAACATGGTCTACAACTCGAAATGACAAAACAATCCCAGGTATGCATGTTTCTGAAGTATACTATTGCCCAAATCTTGTAAAATTTCAGCCTTTTTTCGTAGGCACGCATTTTTTTCTTCCATTGTCATTATAATCCAAAATGGCAGCTCGTATGTTTGGCCTCTTCTTATAGACTATTTTTATTGATTTCAGAGTCATGAAAAGGCACTTAATAATATCAAAGAACATGGTCTACAACAACTCTAGTTGACAAAATAATTCCACCTAGCTATGCTTCCCTCATGTTTTTTTAGTATTTGATAGCCCAAAACTTGAACATTTTATCCCATTCTTTTTTCCTCATTGCCATTCGATCTTCTGATCATTTTTCATTGGTCGGCGATCGGAACTCATCATCTGATTTGTGTAAAATCGGCAGGAATTGGCCCCCGCTACAATTTTGATTACAGGGTTAACTACTACTAGTACTTTGACATTACTATTTTAATTAAAATGGTGACTTCAATGGGAGAATAGCTAGCAAGAAAAATGCAAAATTTGGAGAAATACCTTGCTAGGTGATCGAATAGGTTTGATTTCAAATTTTTCAATATCAATTATAACATTATCAGATAAGTTTGTTGGGGTTTCATTCTCCTTTAAGTTTAGGAATGTGATTTCTTACCTTCTTCTTGGCCTTGCCACCGCTGCCAGACTTTGCAGCTGGCTTGGAGGACTTTGACGTCTGCTTCGTGTCCTTCTTTGGAGGCTAAAGGAGATCGAAAGAAAACCAAAATTGAGAATCAAAGTGTGCCATTTTCAAACAAGTAAAGCGCCTTGGCAAAAGCAGTGTTATGTCATGCATTAGTAGTATGATGGAGTGACCAAAGTCTGCGGAAATTTAAAAGAAATATTAGAAATGTGATATTCGATCTATGATTTCCCATATTCTACACATGTTTAGAGCTAGTTCAATTATTACCAAATGGACAGCAACATTTTAGACTGCAAATTGGTGCAACTAGAAAATTTATTTTCAAAGAATTCTGGAGGTATCGAGATCTCAAAATTGATGTCGGATCGGAATGGGCTGCAACTGATGAAAAGTCATTAAAAAACCCCAACAAGACCCTATTTCGCGCCCAGGAGTTTACAGCTGATTTATCCAAAAAGGCGATCCATCAAATATAAATATTGCATAATTTACATGGCAAAATATCAACCAATGAGTTAGTGTCCCTTTTTACTTAGTTTAGAATCTTTATATGACATCTTCTCTTTATATGAATATTCCTAGACCCTTGACGGTAAGTTCAAAAAAATTCTAAATCGATGCAGAAGACAGCAAAATTTGTTAATCTTCCCTTTTGGATTGTTTTTCACCATTATTAGGGTGTCTGATTGCGCACCCAATGTTGTGTGCTAAAATTCTTCCCATAGGGATTGCATGCATCCCTATGCGGTCTACGTGCATTGCGCGATCATGCAAAATTGGTCAGTTTTTTTTTTTTATCGAAATTCAAACCTTTATTCTTTGTGATCCTGAAAGTGATACTCAATAAATGAGGTGTCATATGAAAGAGCAGGTGAATCCCCATATTTCCAAAGGGGCGTCATCTTGGAATTCTAAAAATATCTTGGTCAAAACAGCGATTTAAACATTGTGCCCTGGCTAACTCCGAAATTTGCCACTTTTGAGATATGACGCCCCGATCGATAAGTAGTCCCAGTCGTAAGGAATATATTGATGCGCTTATTTTTTCGCTAGCCCCCAGGGATCACAAACAATTTCGAGCGAATATTGCTACCGCGCATGCGTACTTTCTGTTCGCCATGTTGAATCAACGCTACAACATGGATGAATCGTTGGGTTTTAAAAATATATGACGAAGAATCTCCCCCATTTTCCCATCGAAGACTTCTTCAAATTATAATTTCAAGTGGTCGGCCAGATGCCCAGAGGAGTTGAGAAACCTAGTAAGTCAAAATTGTAATTAATCACTTTGCATATTTTGACATAATATCGCCCCAATCGCTGTAAATTTCGCGTTCCGGTTCACGGGCTGAAGCTTTGACGCCGTCGGAGCTTCCTGGAGTTACTCAAACTGAAGCTATCAGTCAAAATTTATGCAGCCAACTTCTTGTATGATATGGTTTATGGTGTTACGCGCATGAGCTGCACGATACCATGCATATAGACCGTACGAGAAGTTTGCATAATTTTTGACTGATAGCTACAGTTTGAGGTGCAGAGTTATAGCGTAGAGACGGCACTGAGCGACGACGTCGACATTGAAGCCCTAAACGGAGGATTCCCGATGTTAGATGTGATTCAAATTAAGGTGGAAAATGCGATATATGATTATAAAATTAGTAAAAAATTGGGCTAAAATTCCTTTGCTAAGATTGGATATGAAACTGCTAAAAAATGGATACGAAACTACACTAGTAGGGTGTCTGGACGATTTTTCAATTTTCCCTTTTGGATTGTTTTTCACCATTATGGTTGGATAATTGAAAAAATTATTCACTCAGAATAATATATTTCAAATTTCAAGACTCACCGATGTTTCTATCAAAAGTTACAGCCCCTTCAATTCCCTACAATATTCATCTTCTTTTTTGTCAGAATCGACAAAAAAGACGTACACGCAGAGTTATGTTGTTTTGCTAAATATAGCAACACAACTGAATTGCGCAATATGCAAGCGTACGCGTGTTGTAAACTGGATGCACAACTCAAGGCGATTGGTAATCCATTGTCTTCAATGGGCACCCACTTCCGGGTCTGTATACACGCGGTCCGATGCATATTCATGTGCAGATTTTACGCGCTATCACCATGGGTTCGACCGCGAGCTCCCGCCTCCCTACTTAGCTGATCCGAAAAATGTGGGGAAGGGTATTTTCAAACTGTAATCGCTTGTGATCTCTTGGGGCCAGCGAAAAATAAGTGCTGGGATATTTTCCTTACGTCTAGCCCTACATAAGCCTGGGGGGCTCGGTTCAGGAAAGTGGCAAAGATCGGAGCTATGATGGAAAGGATGTTTAAATCGCTGTTTTGATCAAGATATTTTTAGAATTCGAATTGAGCCCCTTTGGGAATATGGAGAAAAACCTGCTCTTTCATATGACACCTCATTTATTGAGTTTCACCTTCAGGATCACGAGCGATTTAGGTTTGAATTTCGATTTGGTGATAAAAACATTGACCAATTTTGCATGATCACGCGATGTACGTAGACTGCATAGGGCTGCGTGCAATCTCTATGGGAAGGATTTTAGCACACATCGGGTCGCGATCAGACACCCTAACACTAGCGCTTAAACAGGTATTGAAAATTTGTTGTCATTGATCCAAGGATTCAATATCAAAATCTATGAAATACGAAAACGACACATAAATTAATGTGCATCCTTTGACCCCCAACGTGCAATATATACGCACAGTGACTTCGTTACAGCCGGGCCGCGGATATTTTTTTTTACACGCTAGCCTGGCCATTTTCGCCGTAATACTCGTAAAAGTGCGCTGGTGGGAAAGCCTACACATAGGCATGCACGCAGTTAGTGTGCGGGACCAAAGAGCTATATAGCTCTATGGGGTGGACTTGTTGCTCGATATAATAGCTGGTCGTTCGTTCGTTCGTGTCTCCTTAGATCAAGATTAATGTAAAGTTCCTAAATTAAATTAAATTAAATTAAATTAAGTTCTTGAATTCCATCGCCCGATGGCTGCGATGACCGTCTCATTTACAAGGGCCAGCTAGGTCTTCATCTTGTGATTGCCATGCATGATGTACATGTGTATAATGCACCTCGCATGTAGGCTAATATCAGTCGCTTCCATGGTATTTATCACAGAAATGGCCAGGCTAGCGTGTAAAAAAAAATTACGCAGCCGGGCCTACAGTCAGTATACAGGCAGGTGAACGAGACCGAGAGAGTCCATAGAATTACATGTGTAGTATAACGCGTGTCTGCCGTACGTTAGCCAAATTGAGCAAAGCAAAGTAATACGACATAAACACGCAATTTACGTGGGCACATACTTCATATTAATTGGAAAGAGCTATCTGCTTTATCATTATCGTTCCACTCTTTCATGCCATACATGTCATTTTAGTCAATTTAATCTACGTCGTGAAAAAAATGGCATTTATGTTGGAAGATGTTCGTACCATTTTCGCAGAGGAAAAGTGTGCAGGTAAAAGAGATCGACATTGACAACCTCGATCAACAAGTTCTTTTTTGAGAAAATCCCTTCTATAAAAAAATGTTGTGGATCCTATTTTCATGGTAAAATTATTATTCTAAACTTATTTTAAATGTAATAAAAACTTTTGAAGAATTTTGAAGTGTGCCGAGTCCAAAATTAAATGTAAACTTTTAAACAGCTCATGTATATGAGCGCTGCCCATATATAGCGCTGCCCTGCATGTAGCACGGCAAGTTTTGGGTCACGCGGGGATGAAGATAGTCCATTATAAAGTGCATCAATGTGTGGATTTGCCAACTTGATGAGTATACAGATCGCATTTTACACTTACAACAGCTATACTCGGCACACCATGCAAATTAAATGTCGGCCGCATGCATTGTGTGTTGTCTATGATGCAGGCATCAGTGGCGGATCCAGGAGGCGGGGGGCTGGGGCCCCTCCCCTAGCAAAAAAAATACAGATAAAAACACTCTTTTTTTGTATTAAAAAAAAAGAAGATGGGCCCCCTCCCCTGGCGCTCAAGGGGGAGGGGGACGGTATTGCCCATTTTACTTTGACATGTGCTCCTTTTCTTTTCTAACAAGTATCCTTTTCCCTTTTGATAAGTGCTCCCTTATTTCCTTTCTCCATAACACGTGCCCTTAAATTTAGCGACTAAGATCAGTATCTTGGACTTGTAAAGACTAAACAAATCTTGAAATCATCCGTCGGATAATTTATTAATCACAATGTATAACATAAAGGGGTACAATGTCTAACACTTATATATTTTTGCTTTGAGGTTTCCCTTTGTATAGGTGAATTACCCCTTTTTTGTACACTGAATAGTTTCCATGACTTGGTGAAGAATCCTTAATAGAAATGTACATGACGATGACTTGGTGAAGACTGAGTAAGTTAATACATAGCTTTTCCAATGTATAAAAGATAAGATAAGATAAGATATTTATTCGTCTTTCTTTCAAATGTCACATAGATCATTACACATTTACAATGCAAACAAACAAATTATGACAGTGATAATGGTGAAGATCGAGTTGGTGAAGAAATATATCCGTAGAATGTACATATGGCGGTTAATAATTATCTATGTATCTATGTGCAATAGCTTAATTAATTGGAGAGGCGACAATGCAATGGACATCAGTGAGACACGTAGTTCTCCACAACTTCCTGTCTTCGGCTTTTCTAGTTATATACAGTGCGTATTTTCTTTAAAGGGGAACCCAACTTTGGCAACTTCTATCGTTATAAAGTTATAGGCTTATAGCCTATGTGAACTTGAATCATATATCATAAATGGTAAAGGGTAACGTATACCCTGTTTAATAATACCATATTCATAATTGTGCTGCCACGGATGAATGAGCAGCAGGCTTTTCAAAAAAGTATTGTCAAAATCCTCTTGTACCAAGTTTGGGCTGAAGCAGTGATTGAATGTGGATCAAAAAGCCATTATGTTTGTGTTATCTCATTCCAGACACAATGCAATTGCTCACTTATTTACATTGACTAGGCAATTGAAAAGAAATGGTGTTGATGTCAACTGAAGCACAATGAAATGCTTATTACAATCAACCTTTATGATTTATTCTCTTTGTTGTATATTGAACT
This sequence comes from Mesocentrotus franciscanus, assembly GCA_037976565.1. Lineage (NCBI taxonomy): Eukaryota > Metazoa > Echinodermata > Echinoidea > Camarodonta > Strongylocentrotidae > Mesocentrotus > Mesocentrotus franciscanus. Next base: position 12,249,114 of record CP137667.1, on the reverse strand, counting down.
ATATGGTATTTCACCATTGAGGGCATTATCATGATTCAACGTTTGTACATTATAAAAAATGGGAAAATTTTAGATGCTATGTCCCTTTTGCAGCCAACATCAAATTCTGTCGAACTTTGCAGGAATTATGACTATGTCATGTATGTCCTATCTGTGAAATTTAAACGTTAGCAGTGTCCTAATATTCAAATTATGTAAGGAAACCGTTTACTTGCTAGACTTCACTGTCAGACACTATTGAGTGACCGACTGGCTTTTTTTCATCTATGGTAATAACATACATAAAATGAGCTGTAAAGGGTACATGAACGTTTGTCTACATCAATAACCCACTTCTTGTAATGGCCCAAATTAAACTGATTGAATCTTTGCGCAGCATAAAACGTACGACCATTCGGTACAATGGTTTGAAAAATCAGACTATTACTTACTGGCTCTATAGCTCCTAAGTCAATTCGACAACCTTACTAATAGTCTTTTTTTCCCACTTCAAGACATTTTCAAGCCCCCTTTTTTTTAGGGAAGTTCTAAATTAGTGTTGTCTTCCAAATGCCGTTGGTATTTAACCTTTTCATTTTTTGGCCTGCAAATGGGACATAGTACCTTTTATTAAGGCAGGGGAGCTGATTGTATGTACCGATTTTTTTTAATTTTTTTTTTAGTATCTTTTTTAATTACTTTTTAATTCCTGCTCACTCCCTCACTTTCTCATCGATCCGGACACTTATCTATTATCGTTGTTTGCTTGTTTTTTGTATTGTTTTTTTAATAACGGTATAGTTACAGACTTCCACTGATACAAGACCCTCATATAATTATAACGAAATCTAGGAGTTTAAAACAAATGCACCATGTCATTCTATGTAAATATAACAAATTGGTTTATTATGGGTTATGAAGCAGCACCTTCACCTTATAATTTTTGTTTATATAAGAAAATCTTTATTCAGATTGCTTAATCTATATTGAACTAATTAATTTGCATAGAAGATATGTTTATGCTGTAAAATTGTTCCTTTTTACAATGTTGTATCCGAAAATATTAATATGAAGTATCACCGTCACCTTTTCCTTTTTTACATTGAAAAATCTATTTTTTTCTCCCAAATTGCAGAATTGTATCACAATTTGTACACTTGATTGAATATGTACTATATTAGTTTGGATATTATGGAAAATATTTTTAAAATATGTCTGTGTTTATAATGTACGAGACAATGTACTATGTTTATACTGTAAGAACAATTATGTTCCTATTTATCAATTTGTATAATTATGAAAATCTGAATAAGGCAAAAAAAGCTTCTTTTTTTAAACATGATGTCGTCACGCATACACCTGGAATAAAGTAACAATACACAACTTTCTGTTATATTTCGTTTATTTGAGTTATCTCCAACTGGTCAAACACAACACTCTTCGGTATGATGGTAGTCTTTGCTTCATTCGCATGTCTTGTTTGAGGTAACCCTTCTCATTGAGTGCCGATACAACATGGATAAAGTTTTAATTGGGATGTTATCTTTTGTTCTGAAAGTCTATACTGTCATTTTCTTATCATCATAATATGTGTTCTTTCTTGCATTTGGGTTCTTAACCTCTGAGTTTTCAAAGGTTACGAAACCGGTATTCGAGATAATCACATGTCATTATGGCGCAGCGGGTAAGTGAGCAGAGAGAACTTACATATCATTAGACAAGAAGTTAGTAGGCTGTTCAAAATAATTTTTAAAAACACTGGTTATCCTATGGATTGAAACAAGATTCTGTGAAAGCCTAAATATATCGCATCATTTTAAACAATGAAGCACCAAATCACGAGGCAAAATTCAACTTTTAAAGGATTTAAAAGGATAGTTGAGACATTTTTAGTGCTCTTTTAGAACCTAAAATTGCTATGAAGGTAATTTTAGACCCCAAGATGTGTAAATTATACCAATTCAGCTCCACTTTCAAGAAAATTCGGTGACCGTTATCATAGTTAATTAATTAATAATAACAATACATGGGCTGGCTGGTTGTGCGTATTATAACCAACACGAAAAAGCCAACAAAAAGCCAATATTGGCATTGGCTGGAATAAAATGTATAAGGCGCTATCTCGTTTTTCAACGGCTGGTTCAAAATTATCGAATATTGTGGGGCACCACAAATATTAGAAATGGTTATATTTATGGATATTTCATCCGTCTGTGAACCGATTTTGATCAAACAAAGATGATTTTATCATTTGAAGCCCACTGCACTAATTGTAGCTACTTGCACCCTCTATATAGAAAACAATGCCTAAGCGGTGCCTGTTGGTCCCCCACGATCCTCTTTTTCTTATGTTAATTGAGAGCTGAGTTGATGAGATAACCACCTGTCAGTGACCATGCTGGGATGTCTAATCCCTCCTGGCCAAACTAGTGCAGAGGGGCTTTAAATTGTTTATTCTTTCAAATTTGAGACTCAGTTTTTCATTATCTCACACAAAAAATGTTTTGTGTAGCGCCCTCTGCAACAAAACTCAACTATCCCTTTAAGACCAAAGAAGCACATGCATATATGGCCTCAGGGGCGGATCCAGGCGGCGGCAAAGGGGGTGGCAGGTCTTGAGAAAATATTTAGCGGCGAATCAGCCAGCCGGTGAATAAGCGGGGGAGCGAGCACTACTTTTTTTCTCAACACCCACCCCCTTTTGCCAGGGGGCATTTTATTTTTGTTTGAAAAAGGTATATTAACGTTACCATCTTGTTTTTAAACCTGTTTTTTGCCAGGGGGGCCGGGCCCGTCAGGTCACATGCCGAAATTTTTTGTCTGGGTCTTACTGTCCCACATTGAAATTAGCCTTTTAGAACTATTGTATGACATTCTAACTATAAGTAATGACCTATATGAGAGTAAAGAGTAACATCTCAGCTTTAAATTGATGTGGTTCATTATTCAGTTAAAATGTCATACGATAGTTTAAACAGCTTCAAAGTTGAAAACGCATTTTGGCCATAATAATCTGTATTGCGCGGATAAGTCTTCCGATATGCCAGTTTGAGCCCTATATTCAATGTGAAACAATAAGACCCAGAAAAAAACAGTTTCGGCATGGGACTTATATGAGAGTAAAGAGTAACATCTCATCTTTAAATTGGTGTTGGTAATTATTTATTTAAAATGTCATACGATAGTTTTAACAGCCTTCAAAGTTGAAAACACATTTTGGCTATTATTTTATGTATAGTGCGGATAAGTCTTCCGATATGCCAGTTTGAGCCCTATATTCAATCTTAAACAATAAGACTCAGACAAAAAGTTTCGGCATGGGACTTATATGAGAGTAAAGAGTAAGATCTCAGCTTTAAATTGGTGTTAGTAATTATTTAGTTAAAATGTCATACGATATTTTTAATAGCCTTCAAAGTTGAAAACGCATTTTGGCAATTATTTTCTGTATAGTGCGGATAAGCCTTCCGATATGCCAGTTTTAGCCCAAAATTCAATCTAAAACAATAAGACCCAGAAAAAACAGTTTCGGCATGGGACTTATATGAGAGTAAAGAGTAACATCTCAGCTTTAGATTGCTGCTGGTAATTCTAGTTGAAATGTTATACGATAGTTTTAACAGCCTTCAAAGTTGAAAACGCATTTTGGCTATTATTTTATGTATAGCGCGGATAAGCCTTCCGATATGCCAGTTTAAGCCCTAGATTCAATCTAAAACAATAAGACCCAGACAAAAAGGTTTCGTCATGTGACATATATGAGGGTAAAGAGTAATATCTCAGCTTTAAATTGGTGTAGGTCGTTATTAGTTTTAAGATTTTTTTGTTTTTAAACATTCAAATCTATTCTCTTCCTCTTGTGGCCTTTACCGTCAGCCGCGACGTGAACATTTTTTCTTTTTCCTTTTCGATTGTACGATTTGGAGACACTATAGCCCCCATTATTGGTGGCTAGCCTCCTCCTTATTGGTCGCGGGCTGTTCGCCAGTTTCAAGTAGCGAATACGTACATGACGGGGACTTGGTGAACGATACTCGAGGAGCTGAGGAGAAGAGGCGGTTGTATGTGTAAATACGATCTGTAGAAAGTGTCAATTTGGCAATTCCACATATTGGTGCACTTTAATTGGGCTACCATCATTCCTGCGTGGCTAGCTAGCAATGTGAGAAATAGCTTCACCCTTTATATTTCAGCATGTTTGATGAATAGAAGCGGCGAAACGAGAAGAGAACAACATAGATCTAGAGGTCTAGCCAAGTAGAAGAAACATGAAAAAAAGAATAAACACTTCTGCTGAACGAACGTGAGTAAATTCGGTAGAGGATAGTTCCTGGGTCACAGTATTACCTTCCAATTTGACGTCATGGAAATGAATATGTATAAGCAAGCGCAGGCCGTGAACGTAGTCTTTGTTCAAGTTGCTTCTGCTGCCGGGTCAGTAACTAACATTCGTAGTCGGCGGGGCTGCCCTATTTCTGTGGGGGAGGCTGCACTATTTCTGTGGGGGCTGCCCTATTTCTGTCATTGTTTATTGTCTTTACTATTCAGGTTCTAAAAGGATCCAGTTGATTTTCATATGCTTTCGTGTGACATGCCAAAATGAAAACGTATTCATATTTAGACCAGAAATATGTGTTGGTTTAATTCTGGGGAAGGGGTGGCTGACATAACAAGAAATAAAATAAATAGAAATCAGTATATAATCAGGCTTCGAATTGATTAAAGCCATGGTTGACCATATGTGCCTGAAAAGATCGTTCGAAAGATCGTTCGAAACCAATTTAAACGTTGGTATAAGACATTTCTTTTGGGTAAATTGCAGTAATCATTTGAATTCAAGACATATTTTATTTGTTTGTTTGTATGTTTGTATGTTGTCTTGATTTGTGTATTGTATAATGTTTAGTAGCGAATATATTTCATATATGTTTAGTAGCGAATATATTTCATATTTTTTATTATAAAAAAGGGTCAACCTTTATATAAGAATTATGTTCCCTTTCAGGTTGCAACCTATTCAGTTTATTTTATGTCCTTGTCTAATATGTTCTTAATGTGTGTTTTATGTTATATATCTGATTGTTATATGAAATGTCTTTTTAACTGAATGAAATAAAATTGAATTGAATTGAATTCGATGCGCTATAGTGCCATTTGGTAATTAGGCATTAATCCTCATGACCAAGTCCCTCGGAGAGGACTTAAAGCCGTCGGTCCCCTGGTTGCCGGTTGCTAACTTACAAGCATACGAATGCCTTATAAGCACTCGGGTAAAACAAACCAACAAACCAACCAACCAACCTTTTTCTCTCTGTCTCTTCCTCCATCAGGGGCGGCGGAGCGTCTAGCTTTCAAAGTGTGTGTGGGGGCGAGGCACACACACAAAAAGGAAATCTCAAAGCGAATATATACAAGTTTAGACATTGGTAGGCCCTTATATTCCCATTGTGATTAGATAATCAGGAATAATTTCATTGTTTGTTTCTCTCTTTACATGGTCCAATATACTGCTTAAGCATCATACTTTGCAGTTGGGTGTGATGGTCTGAATAATTATTTGCGAGCGAGCGAGCGAGCGAAGCGAAATTTTTAGATTTGTGAGGCCGCGAAAAATGACATCTTATAAAGAGGAAAAACAATCCTTACCATTTTATGGTGAAGGGAAAAGGGACACATATCCAAAGTTAAAAGGACACTTATTAGAAAAGAAAAGGAGCACGTGTCTAAGTAAAAAAACGGAATTTTGGAGGTGAAAATGGGACACTACTCGCACCTGATAAGGGACACTCACCAGAGATGAAAAAGGCACTTATGAGAACGGAAAAGGGGCACTTATTACAAAAGAAAGGGGGTAATTATCAGAAGGAAAATGGAACTAATTAGAAATGATAGGGGCGCGTGTCAAAATAAAAGGGGCACTTATAGTAGATAAAAAGGGGGTTCCTCTCAAATGGTTATAAGGGCACTCACTGGAGATGAAAAGAGGCACCTAAAACCGTCAAAATAAACGGAACACCTTTCCGATTTGAAAACAGGCAAATATAAGAGGTGAAGGGGCACTTAACAGAGGTGGTAATAGGCATTTCTTGTACCTGAAAAGGTAAATTCACCTGAGATGAATAGGGGCACTTGTGAGAATGGAAAGGGGCACAAATAAGATTTAATAGAGGCATTTATCAGACGTGTGAGAAGGGGCATTTAAGAGAAAGGGATGTGGCTCTTATAAAAATGAAAAGGGGCATTTATCAGAAGGAAAAAGGGTACTTATTAGAAAGACAAGGGGCACGTGTCAAAATAAAAGAGGGCACTTATGAGAGGTGAGAAGGGGCACTCATCAAAGATGAAAAGGTTCACTTATCAGAAGGGAAAGGGCACTGCGCCCCATGCCCCCTTCTTTCTCTTTCTCTGTGTGTTTGTCTCTCTCTCTCTCTCTCTCTCTCTCTCTCTTCCCCTCTTCCTTCTCTCACACCCATTCTCCGTTCCTCTCCCCCTTCTCTATCTCCCTCCTTCAGCTCCCTAAAATATCGCTGAACTTCAAACAATCACGTTTCAAAGATAGGTCTTTATTGTATAAATATACTGCAGATGCATTATGTTAAGACAATGCAGTAACATTAAGACAATTTTCTAGGATCCTTTTTGTTTTCATTGCAGAAAGTCATGACATAAAACGCAAAAGCAAATATTTAAAACAATTTTTACATTAATATATACCATTACCCATTGAAACTGTGGCCTCGATCTCACTGTGAATTTTTGGTTATCGGAACTTCACAACAGATTTTAAAAAATAAGCATTGACGGTGTATATAGTTGGATCCTCCAATGTGAAACCCTCTGTTACATCAAGGAATTTAGGAGTATACTTTGATACTAATTTGAACATGGAAACACATGTTAGAAATATATGCAAATCAACATAATTGTATTATTTTTATACAATCTCAGACGTATCCGCAAATATTTTGATCAAGAAAGTATAAAATTGGTTGTACATGCTCTCATCACAAGTAAGCTTGATTATTGTAATTGGTTGCTGTTTGGAATGCCTGATTCTCTGATAGCTAAATTACAAAGAGTCCAGAATGCAAAAGCTGCGCTATATAAATTTATTATATTATTATTATAATCCGTATAGTTATACTGGTATTTTAAAGTAATACGTTGTCAATCCAGTCGTCTTGGTTGCAATAAATGAAGAAATAAATAAATAAATGAATAATTTTTTTATCATGGTACAATGCCTAAAACGAAGTGAGTATAAAACAAAATTTTGTTAAGAGAATTTACTGAAAAGGGAAATGACGTGATATATATTACTGATGACATTCAAGAATCTTCACACAAAAGAATAACACTTATGCCTCAAAAGGCATTCTAAACAATACAGTATAGTATAGTATAGCATAGTAGTAGTGGTTATTTTACCTGACTGCTAAGAAAGCATGAATGCTTGTTAGTAAGCAACCAGAGGACCGACGGATTAAGGTCCTCTCCGAGGACCTGGTAATGAGGATTAATGCCTTACCAAAGGGCACTAGCGCATCGACTTGGTTTCAATTAATTCAAAATAATGACCTGAGAACTTCGCAGTGAAGCACAGTAATAATACGGGCCCACAATAAGTTGAACATGACAGGATTACGAACAAATATTCAATGTATATTAACTAGTTTAAACACATATTTTAAGTAAGGGTAACACTGTCATTTGATGATCTGGAATTTGGATAATGAATGGCAAAATTAACGCTTTCTTAAAATAAGAAAACGTCAATGACATTTCATGCGTTAGTAATTAGTAATTAGTCAAGAGAACTTACAAGCCCCCGATCTACACCTTGTTGGCGGGGAAAATCGCAACTGATCTCCCTACCTTTCTTCTTTCTCTTTTTTTGCTTTCCTTCTCTCTCCTCTTTCCCTTTTCCTTCCCTTCTTCTCTCTCTCTTTTATGTTTGCTGGGGAGGGGCAGTAGCGTACCTACGGGGCAGGGGCAGGAGGGCAGTCTGCCCCCCTGACGACTGACAAGCAAGCAAAAATAAGGAAAGGTAAGGAAAAGGGAAAAGGGAAGAAAGAAGGGCTAAAAGGGCAAGGCCCCGGCAAAAAACTTTCGTGCAAAATGCGACACCACATTAAAGCGAGAAAAATAGCAAATGCGAGAAGTAAAAACACGGAGGCATCGTCAAGCATGTCGGCAAAGCTTCCGAGTTCGGCAGTTTGCGGATTCATAAAATTAGTTCTTAAAAGCCTAATTCGTTCAGAAAATTACAAACTTTTATCATCAGAATCTGGGTAAAAACACTCCATTCAGTTGTACAGGTGCATAAAAGACGAACTGTCAGTCAAAATTTTCTTTTTCAATCTGCGCATAATCATATGCAAATTATACCGAACAAAATCAGTCTCATGCATATCGTTTTAGTGTCACAGATGAGTCGTTATTAGGGACTTTTAGATTTGCACGTCGACGTAGTGGACTGCAACGTGTGCAATTCTTTCCAGGCACTGGCCCGTGCCCGGCAGTGCCTTAAAAGGACGTCACATTACCTTAAAAAGATGTCACCGTGGCAGTCCACGTTCTCGTCGTGTAAAATCTAAAAGTCCCTAATGTTACACTATAGCCTATGGACAGATTGGATAGATGTGTAAATCATTAAAATTATAATCAGTGTACGATGCGAAAACGATTCATCTCCAGCTTCCGGAAATAATAATAATATTCCACTTTTGTATGGCGCTTAATACATCTACGATGTCTATAAGCGCTTTACAGATAATATACTAACCTGGGAATTTTTGTTGTGTCCTGCGGGACGCATTTACTCACCGCTTTTGCATAATTTGTGCGTGAGATTTTTTTTTTCTCCTATTAAGAGCCCCTTTAAACAAAATCTCCGATGAGTGCCCTTATTCATATTTGAGAGGTGTCCCCTTTAACTTTGTAATAAGTGCCCCTTTTCATCTCTGATAGTTGCCCCTTTTATTTTGACACGCCCCTTGATGTAATCAAATTGATTAATGTACTATTACCAGTCTTTTTTTTGAAAAGATAATATCATGTTTTGTGTGGTTTTGAATAAAATGAACTTGAACTTATCCTTTCTAATTAGTATCATTTTCCTTCTGATAATTGCACTTTTTCCGTTATCATTATATTTCTTATTAAAGATCTTTTCAGTCTTTCATGATTAGATTTTGGTTAATCCCCATCAGGATTGTTTTTTCCTCTTTATAAGATTTTATTTTTTGCACTGCGACCTCACAAATCTCTCATAGTTCGCTCGCAAATAAATATTCTAACCATCACAACCAACTGCTAAGTACATGTATGATTTCCTAAACAGTATCTTGGACCATGTAAAGAGAGAAACAAACATTGAAATCATCCCTGATAATGTACTCACAATGTAGGGGTAAATACCAATGTCTAAAAAGTTGTATATTTTCGCTTTGAGGTTTCCCTTTATAGGTGCCCCCTTGTCCAGGAAATCGCCCTTTATTGTTGGTGCTCCCCACTATGAATGACGCTCCGCCGCCCCTGGCCTGCTAAAACCTCTGAATTTCGGGGCTCCCCTGAACCCTGGGCCAATTTACACTCCGCTCGCTTCGCTCGCTACGCTCTACCTGATCGTAAATACTTTAGCCCCCACTTTGAAAAACGTTCCCGGGCCTGATGTAAGGTGTTTTTAGCTGAAGCCCGACGCAAGAGTGATTGCTGTCTGCCCATCCCAACTGCTGTCCTAATCTTGTACTGACTGGTTTTGACAATCAAGTGATACCTGAGATACTAGGAAACTATACGCCAAATCGCACGAATTGAGTTTGAAAATTCTATTTTTCTTCAGCTTCTCAGGGGGGGCACATCCCGCTAAATATTTTCTTACGAATCGGCCCCCCCCCCTCGCCGCCGGCTGGATCAGCCTCTGTATGTACCCTCCTAGTGCGTGATTTCTCCTATATCTAATGATATATCATTTTACTGTTACATTTTTTCTCACTTTACTACATTTATTTTTATTGAGTGAATAGATGCATATTCTGAATATTCATTAGTTTTAATTGTGCATGTGGAAATGAAACAAATGCAAATCAATACAATTCAATTCAATGTCAAATACACTTTTTTACATCTCCAAATATGCAGAATTGGGAACATAATTATGTCAATAGCTTCTTCAAAGAGGAATAATAGAAGTACGTTAATAGAAACATTGTCATTACCAGTTATAAGTTAACCACTGATTTTGTCAAAATTCAATACATTTAACTTTTTTAATGATAATTTTTCTTTTAAATCGAAATAGACCACAGATATGAAGTCGCCCGATCGCAAATATTAATATCGACAAGATCCCTACTGTGTTATTGGGACAACCCCTAGTCCCCCTTTTCCCCCTTCCACATCCCAACACCCCCCTTGCTCGTCCAAATCGTTTGCCCCCCCCCCCCTGACGAGGTATGCCAGGTACGCCACTGGGGAGGGGAGGGGAGGCAAGGCCTTTCGGCTCCCCGATCCACACGTTGTTGGCGGGATTAATCGCAACTGATCTCCACTTCTTTTCACCCTTTTCTTTTCTTCTTCCTCTTTTTGTTCCGTTTTAGCTCTCCTCTTTCCCTTTCCCTTCCTTCTCTCTTTTTTTTGGCGGGGGCGGGGGAGGGGAGGCAAGGGCCTTTTGCCCTCACGATCCACAACTTGTAGGTCGGAAAATTGCATCTGATACCCCTTATTTTCTTTTCTTATTCCTCTTTTTCCCTGCCCTTTATCTCCTCTTTTCCTTTTTCTTTTCCTTCCTTCTCTCTTATTTTTTTGATGGCGGGGGGGGTCGAGGCAACAGCCTGGGAGGCAAGGCCCTTCAGCCCCCGATCTCCTTCTTCTCCCCCTTTTTTCTTCTTATACCTCTTCTTTCTTTCCCTTTCTCTCCTCTTTCCCATCTTTTCCTTCTCTCTCTCTCTCTCTTTTTCTTTCTTTTTCTCCCTCTCTTCCTCTCTCCCTGTCTCTCACACACCTCTCCATTTTCTTTCTTCTATTTTTGTCTTTCATTTTCCTTTCCCTTTGTCTTTAATTCTTCCTCTCTGTTCTCCTTACTTTCTCTTTCCGACAGAAAGTATGCGTGTGTGTGTGTATGCATGGGATGTAATAACCCCCTCCCCTCCCCTCTCGCACGCTTGAATCCGGCTTCACTAGTTAGGCCGGTTCGGGCGTCCTCTGTACTGACCTGCTAATATTTCAACTTGAACCAAGACTACCTTTGTTTCTTTCGCGTGCTTATACATATTCATTTCTATGACGTCAAATTGGAAGGTAATACTGTGACCCAGGAACTATCCTCTACCAGTAAATTCTTACGTTAATACAAAGTATTTCTACGGAATTATTCAGTTTAAAATCAGTTGAGTTGATTACAAATTACGCTTAATAACATTTTAGTATGACTACTAGTATGAGTATGAGTTAATGATATAGGAAAAACAAATGAGACTGAATATGATACATTATTAATAATACATGGGACCATTGTAGTACTTAAATGTAGTAGTAGTAGTAAGATGGTTGTCCCAATTTTTGTTTTTACTTGCTACTTAGACGTACATACTACATCTGTACTTATGCCGTTATGATTCTTCTGAAGACGGGCTTAATAAAGTGAAATTCCACCCTGATATCAAATTGGTTTTAATAGTCAAATAGAAGCAGAAAAATTAGAGAAACAATTTAGAATAGAATTAAATAGAAATAGAATCTAGATGAGTAGATCTAATCTAGATCTAGATCTACTTTTTTATGAGTCTGTCAAAATCATGAAAATCATGGAATCTGTGACTGTGAGACAAATTGGTAATGCAGTCAGAATGTTGTGATGTCATCCCCTCACAATTCACCACTGATCTGAAATTACTGAATGACAGAATGACCCAAAATCTTCATTTCTCTGAATGTTGCAACTTAAAGGAATAATATGGGGTGCATCAAAGAACATGTTAATGTTATTATTAAGTTATTGTTAATTGTTATCCGTGATATATTTTATGATCGAGATATAGATAGATCTAGGCACAAAGAAAATATATCTTTTGATAAAAATGGAATTTGATGACATTTCTTGCATTCAACAAGTCAAAGGATAAATTGTAAGGAGGTGACATCATATTTAGAATTCCAAATTCCTTCTTGGCTTCTTCTTCTTAAGTTTGCCGGATCATGACAGTTTGGGTCACGTCAGCATCAAATTTGAGCTTTTCATTACAGCCAGACGGGTTAAATTCACTTTTATTTTATATCAGATACCCTGTGAATAGCCATACCGGTATATATCTTTTGAATTAAATGCATATGCATCAAAAGGTCAATGCATTTTGATTAGTTGAACTTAACGTGCTTGTTGCCGAGCACAACAAGCGTAGAGTACCGCTTCTTTCCACTTCACAGACATACGCAAATTTCAGTTGTTTATGCTACACAAACAGTTTGTGTTATATGCAAGAACTGCTAATCTCAACATTTAGTGTCTGCATGGATACGGTTACATGTCGTTTTCTGAAGGTTCGTATTTTACAGGTTTTTACAGCTGCTCTGCATTGAAGTTTTTGATATAACCCCTCATATGAGGTCAGGTAACCCATTAACTAGGGATCACACCCTGCCACTGCCAGTCCAGTTACCCAGGGTACCAGGGATCACACCCTGCCAGTCCAGTTACCCAGGGTACCAGGGATCATACCCTGCCAGTCCAGTTACCCAGGGTACCAGGGATCACACCCTGTCAGTCCAGTTACCCAGGGTACCAGAGGGATACCCTGGTCTGATCAATCTGACTGAGGAGCCCCAATCACCAAGGTCGACTTGAGAAAAGAGCAAATGTTACCAGGGAAAAAATACACGGGGGCTTGGGGCAAATTCGCCCCCGAAATGCCAACCTGAATGTTACCAAACTAACCAGCACTAGACGAAGAAGGGATATCTTAGCATAAATTAGGAAAGTTGTTCTTTGAATCTTTTAAGGGACCATTTAAGTAGATATCAGTCATGTGTAAATTTCAGCAACACATTATAATCCGCACTGAGATTATTGTTACTGTGTGCAGCTATATTACATTGTTCTAATGTTATTATGTTAATACTTTGATTGTCGTATAATGCCAATTTGTTTCACGTTGTTACTTTATATAAAGATTCAAAACCTGTTATAAACATTTGAATTTCACTATATATCATAATACTTGACTATCCAGAATAATTTGTTTATTAGTTTCACATTATGTGCAGAAGAATGGAGCCAAAATGAATTAGCTTAATGTCTTCTTTTTTTTTTGCCTTCATTTTTTTTGCCTTTTTCTTTTATAAATTCAGGGAGAGCTGAAAGATTGTAAGACAACCATCATGGCCAGTGGCTATTTGGCCTTATGTGTCCTTTCAAGACGGATGCATTTCTTTGGGAAGCTGCAGAGATGTGTCCTCTCTTCTTGGTCATCAAATTACCACACAGATGTTTCTGCAAGTCACCTTCATCATTCTACAAAGGGAAAACTACGCACTGCTGATAATTCTTTAGAGATCACATGCATGTTAAGAAAGAGTAGGATGTTTGCCACATGTAGTACAAGTTATCCACTTTTTATGGACAGAAGAATTTTATCCTTATCCATGTTCCACAAAGTTGGGAAACTAAAATGTGGATGCGCTATTGCACAACCAGCACCTTTTGCCTCACATTTCAGTAGCACCAGTGCAAGTTACAGTGACACTGAACCTGAAGTAATTACTTTGATAGAAACTGAAGATGACTTGGAAACATTTCTAAGCCAAGTTAGGTCTGTACTGAACTTAGGGGAACCTTCAAAAACATGTGTAACATCCGTGGAAAATCTCAGACCCCTAGTTCAAAAACTGGTCCATCTGGATTGTGATTGTAGAAGCATTCTTGCAATGCTAGTAGCTAATCCTGGTATCCTGTCTGTGAAGATGGACAAACTACTTGGTAACATCGACCACCTTCACTTGTTGGGATTGAACTGGAGACGGTTGATGAAGGCCCTTGATGGAAATGCATCTCTGTGGAAGGCATCACTTCAGCAGCTACAGAGCAGGGTCAAGCAGCTGAGGAAGCTAGGCTTTGTGGAAGGACAACTGCAGAAGTTGATTGCAGATTGGCCAAAGATATTGACCATCGGTAGTGCTCAGTTGAATGCAGTTGTCAAGTTGCTGATGGAGAAGTGCAGATTCCCCAGAGCAGAAGTCTTGACCATATTATCTGACAGTCCAGCAATCCTGAAAGAAGACCTGGAGAGTATAGGTATGCATATGAATATACAAATTCTCAGGTTTCATTGCAATGTAGTTGAATCCAAACCTATCTTATATGCATTACCAGCTTAGGCAAAGGCACACTTATTTAATGAGACTACACATTGTCCTTCCACCCCTGGTGAATTTTAAGAAGAATTGTATTTCGAACTAAATTTATATTGAATTTGGGGAAATGGAAAAAGTAACTTAAATGTATGTTAACACACTGTAAACTTATTTATAACAGTGTTGTTTTTTTTTGTAGTGAACTACACATCAATATTCATTTAGTAATTTCATTTGTTTATCACCAGAGCTTCGTTTCCAGTATGGCTACTTCAGGATGGGTATCCAGAACAACTCAGACATGACTCAAGCCAAGATCTTCAAATACTCCCTTGATCACCTACGATGCAGGCATCTCATCCTGGAGAGGCTTGGTCTGTATGCTGCACCCAACAACAGAGGGCACTTTGCCATGAAGAATCCTAGTTTGTCAAGGCTCATTGATAGCTCTGAAAGAAGGTTCACAGAGAATGTGGCTAAGATCAGCATGGAAGAGTATGAAACATTTGCCAAGATGCTCCTAGAGGAGATTGAGGTTGAAAAGATCAACAAAGATCGACATCCAAGTAGAGCAATTCTTGATGAATTCACTGATGAAGACAGTCATTATGATGATGATACTGATGACGATATTGACTCTGACAGTGATTTTGAGCTTTCACAGGATGGTGTCACTGAGACAGAACCATTTAACTTTGACAAAGTTGATTACAGAACGAAAAGGTAATATACTGTACTACTAACATTTACATTGTTTTGTGTTTATGTTTGAAAATGGGAAAATATGATAATTTTATCCTCATCGTGTAGTGTTCTGCATTACAGTTTACGATTTTCAAAATATGATTTGATATTTAAAAATTAGAGAAGTGTGAAGAGCAGGAATGTACCTAAATTCAAGATTCTTCCAAACAAGAGTGAAATCACTGAAGCAAGATTCACATGATACCTACTATGTACACTGTAGGCCTACTATGTCTAGTATTTCTAACTTACAACCCAAGCACTTGTCATTTTTTATATTATCTGATATTAGTTTTATTAAAATCCTCTAGTAATTTAAAGCTGTTGGGAGGCTTGTCTATAATATGGTTTGATTATCGACATAGAGCCTAAATAATTTTTAAAGGGGGAAAATCCAGCCCTCTGAAGGAAGCAGAAATATTGCAGAAACAGACTGGCAAAAGTTTAAACAATTGTTAAATAATTAAAAATGTTTAACTATTTGTCAATTAATTAATTTTGCAAACTGTCAACATGGGAAGTTAAGTATGACAAATCATTTATTTCTCTTAGCTGTAGTGTCAGACAATGCACTCTATTTCTTCAGGATATAAAGTGACGACAATATAATTGATTTCAACATTTATGTATAGGTATCACCTTTTGAATATTTGAGGACCTACATGTATAACAGCAGCACTAATGTCCTTTGGCAAAACCTTAATCTACATTTGCCACACTCCACCAACTTAAGGTACCTGTAGGTTTGGTTTTAAAATGTCAAAAGTAAAAATGCCCAAGGAAAGACAAATTCATGAATGTCATGAAATGGTATTTCTAACAAGTCCAGTGTCAGCGAATTATGGCCTACATTGTACTGCTCACGAAAACTACCATCCCTCATGAAAATTCTTGAGTAGTGTAATGGCAGCCGTGCTAAAGCCAGGTTAATGATAATGGAGCGTCAGGAGAACAGAAAATAGTGAGATTTTGAAATACAACCCCAAAAAAATGAATTGTCCCAAATATGTCACAATCATAAGACTAATATGCCTATTTGAATTTTTCTATGTATCACCAATAATTTCTCTGATTTAAAAAATATTTTTATCAGCTTAATTTAGCAAAAGGCTCAAGTGAGCTATTGCGATCGCTCTTTGTCTAAAAGACATGGCCAGATTTTAACCAAGCTTGGTAGGAATCATCCTTAGGCAAGGGAGATCTGAAGTTGTTCAAATGGGATACGTACTCAAAGGGGGGCATGGGGCAGCACCCCCAAAATTCCTCAGTGGTAGTAATTGCACATTTTCTTCTTCTTGAAACCCATGGCTGGATTCTATGCTAAATTTGTAGGAATCACCTGCAGGAAAGGGAGATCTTACGTTGTTTAATTTGGTATATGTCCCCTAAGGGGGCTTGGGGGCAGCCTGCAATATCAACTATACAAAGAGCAATGAGAGCACGGGGAAACTAAAAAATGGGTGCACGAAAGAATCTTGAAATCTGTCAAAAAATGGTGTTAAAATTGTTCAATTTGAATCAAGGATGTCTCTTCAAAATGCCTAGTTACTCTCATTTTTTAAATGTCTTATTCTGATAGATCATGAAGTGTAGATATGATTTCATACCAAAATGTTGGTAGGGATTATGGCTAAACATTGTAGGAATTATTTGTATGTGAAGAAGACTTAAATTTGTTTGAATGGGGTAGCACCCCTAAATTGCCCTACTGTTCCAATATATCATATGTTCCTTGTGCAAAGGGGATGGGAGCTAGGCCCCTACTTTCATCGGCTCGCCTGAGCGTAAGGTCCGCGAACCTCTTGTTCACCTCATGCAACTTTTTAGAATGGCTGGATTGCCCTTGAACATTGCTCACCATTATATGTATTAGCATAAGTAAGTAGTGTGGAACCTCATTTAAAGAATACTGTTATCATAAAATGTAACTCATTAATTTGCTGCTCTCACTTTTTTGTATTTTATTTTTCTTTCTTTTTTTCTTTGTAAGTCTTGATGTAATACACTACAAGGTTCCAAGATAATTCTTTGGTCCCAAGGGGTTCGGTTTACATATCATTTTTTTGTTAAGGTTCTTGCAATATTTTAGATATTGGATTCAAAATAAATAAAGTATTATTTGTCAAAATTAAGTTTTGGAATGTTGTATTTTAATTACTTTAGTTGTTGTTGTTAGTTTGATACAAATCCAATATGCAATATTGTTGTGTTTAGTGATTAATGATACCATACATCTGTCATCTGTGTTATGATCATCAGATCTCACTGAAACTTTCACCAATCCTGTTGTTCTGCTTTCATCCAGAACAACCTGCTACATTTGGATTTTACTTTCAGAAGAAAGTGGGGAGAGAGATAGAGAGAGTGTGTGTGTGTGTGTGTTTTTTATGTGTGATAAGACCAGTTTCTGTCAGATAAGTAGTTCTAGCGTGACAGGAAATAAAGATATTCAAAAATATTTACAAACTTCATACTTTCGAAGTAGTTTGAAGCTTACAGACTTCCTACCATTTCCGGATGTCTGTATATAGAATATCACTAGTTTTATAATGTCTATTCTCTTCTACCGCTGAGTACAGTCTTGACACTTTCGAAACATGTCATACCTCATATTGTGGTTTGGATCAATAACTTCTTATTCAAAGCCCTAAATATATACTACTTGCAAGAGTAGAACGGGCAAACGTTTCTGCACACCACACACGTTGTCAATTTTGTTTCATGACCATATTGTAATTGATGGCAGGAATTTAAAGGAAAATTTGTTTCATGACGACATGACCATATTTTAATTCATGGCAGGAATTTAAAGGAAAATAAATTTTCAATAGACAACTATTATAAAAGCAGAAAAAAATCAGAAGAAGGCTAGTGAAAGTTTAAATGAAATCAAACAAAAGATAACAAAGTGACGATTTTTTTTTTTTTTTTTTTTTTTTTTTAAATTGAAACCACTATACGTATGGGTACCTCAAATTCGATGAATCGGTAATATCATTGTGACGTAGTGCCGGACAACTTTCACATTTGTTTCGACGCATAAAATGACTAAGATGTCACTTTTTCAAAACGTAAGACTCAGGATGGTCTTATATCTAGACGACCGCTAGACTAGCAGGGTTTTATTAGAGTAAACACAGTTTGCGAGATTTGTTTCTCTGGCACTGACGCAACCATTACGAATGTGATTGGGACGCAAAATGTAGGGCTGACTCAGTGCTAATAGTATAGATATATTGACTGCTATGAGAGGCCTAGCTGTTTATATAGGCTCAAGGGGACGTTGCATCCTGCCATGGCAGGATGCAACGTCCCCGAGAGCCAGTATAAAAACAGCTAAGCCTCGAATATTAAAGCAGTCAATATATCTTTTATATACCGAATTCACACAAAAATCTACCAAGAATTCTTACCTTATCCTTTTCTTGAGTTTTGATTGGTTAAAACATCACAGAAAATCTGAGACACTTTCTGTTAAAGGTATAGACCAGTTCTGGTCATGCGATTGCATTGTAAAAGAAACGTTGTGGAATCGATCAGAAAAGGTTGATCATCTAGCATATAAGTATTGGTGTGTACTGCAAGGTTCTGGAATCATCAAAATGATAAGAAATTTGGCCCAGTCTTGGTAAAGTTACAAGCACTGTACACAGAAAGATGTATATGGGACTACCCTATGTCTATCCAGGCCGGATAGATATGATAATTTACCAAATATATCAATTAGTAGGCGGTTTCCCGGCACATTTTTTATCATCACGTATTAGTCAAAACATATTCTTTCACATGATTGGTAATAAAAGCTTCCATTTCATTTTTTGAGAGGGGGGCGTTTCCAAAACTGGTCTTTACCTTTAATCATCGCTGGAAAGTTGACTGAATGTTCCGATCATTTGGGAATCGCACACACACACACACACACACACACTGCCACTGTATGGTATCCGCGCTCGCACAAAGAGACTTTTTACACGTAAACCAATGGCGATTTCAGCAGAATTTAACTATTTTCCCGTTACCCGGGGCAACGGGAATCTCACTCATGAACTATTGACCGTTACTGGCATTGTTCGTTTCTTTACGGGCATGGCTAAAAATCAGGAATCACGACAATTTCCACCAATCAGATGGCTAGATTTCTAAAGAGAGGTATATATCTCTTAATAGAGCCTTTTGGGACGTTTTTGTTCGTTTTCACCAAAATGGAATATTGCTTTACAATAAAGTTGTTGGTAGTAGTTTTATGGCGTTCATTCAGTACTGAATATATACGCCATGTCTTCAGTTATATAAGAAAATTCAGTTATCCGTAAAGAAAACTGAAATTACAAAATTGTAAATATATAATGAATTAATCAGTATCGCAATTTATTAAAATAAAGTATGATAGCGTCTCCTAATTTATATCATGGTGTAAGGCACGTCGTGTTCTACAAGATCATGTAATTGGTTCATGTCTCCCATTCTTAGGTTTTGTGAAAATGTCAATACCATGCGTAGAACGTTCTGTCAAAGGCGCGTATAATATTGTATATGGGCCTTTTGAGACGTTTTTGTTCGTTTTCACCCAAAATGTGAAATAATTTCCGAATAGAGCATAGGTACTTATAGCGTCTCGTAATTTATATCATGATGTAAGGCACGTCGTGTTCTAAAAGCTTGTAAACATGAAATTGCCATTTACGCACAAACTACGAATGGGAGGCATGAACCAATTTAATGTTTAGATATAGATGACGACGTGCCCTACATCATGATATAAACCGGGAGGCGCTTTAATACTTTATTAGGAAGTTTTTTGCTATTTGGGTGAAAAACGAATCAAAAACGTCTCAAAAGGCACTGAACCCGCTTTTTTCAGTTCTAAACATAGGATTGTAAACTACGAATGGGACACATGAACCAATTACATGTACGTGTTGAGGACGACTTGCCTTACACCATGATATATACCGGGAAGCACTATCATACTTTATTAGGAAGTTATTTGCCATTTGGGTGAGAAACCGAACAAAAACGGTTAAAAAAAGGCGCTAATCGCGCCTTTGACAGTTCTAAATGTAACACCCTGAAATTTCACTATCAGGTATTACATAAGAGCGCACCCCCAGTGCCTGTTTCAAACTCCACTTTCGAGTTTCTCTCCTCTTTCCCTGTTTCTATCTTGCTCTCTCTTCATGTACGTGGGATTCCCCCTGCTTACACACAAATCCCTATTCCTCTCTTCTCCCCTCTCTCATTCCGTCAATGCGCTATCTAACGTCGCGGTCTTTATCTCTAGATTGTATCATTAACGTAGTGGGCCCTTCAGTTTATATGATTTGTAAATCATTTATTCATTCATATGGTTGTGTGAACCATACTTATAATTACAGCACAGAATATATATACCCGGTTATAGGGGTTATTAAAACAAGTGCTTTAAATATATATCAACCTGTCTGTTATCTTGTATCACTGCGTAACATTAATTAAAACACGAACCTGGTGTTACATAAACATGAAATTGCCATTTACTCAAAATCTACAAATGGAAAGCACGAACCAATTACATATGTACATGTAAATGACAAAGTGCCCTACATCACGATATGATCCGGGAGGCGCTATCATACTTAATTAGGAAGTTATAAGCAATTTGGGTGAAAAACGAACAAAAACGTCTCAAAAGACCTAATATGCGCCGTTTTCAGTTCTAAACATGCAATTGCCATTTTCTCAAAAACTACGAATGGGACAAATGAACCAATGACATGTACGTGTAGAGGACGACATGCCTTACACCATGATATGATCCGGGAGGCGCTATCATACTTAATTAGGAAGTTATAAGACATTTGGGTGAAAACGTCTCAAAAGGCCTAATACGCGCCTTTTTCACCTCTAAACATAAAATTGCCATTTACTCAAAAACTACGAATGGGACAGATGAACCAATTACATGTACGTGTTGAGGACGACGTGCCTTACACCATGATATCAACCGGGACGCGCTATCATTCTTAATTTGGAAATTATAGCCATTTGGGTAAAAACGAACAAAAACGTCTCAAAAGGCACTATACCCGCCTTTTTTCAGTTCTAAACATAAAATTGCCATTTACTTAAAAACTACGAATGGGACAAATGAACCAATTACATGTACGCGTGGATGATAACGTGCCCTACACCATTTACTCGAAAACTACGGATTGGACAGATGAACCAATTACATGTACGTGTTGAGGACGACGTGCCTTACACCATGATATCAACCGGGACGCGCTATCATTTCTTAATTTGGAAATTATAGCCATTTGGGTGAAAAACGAAAAAACGTCTCAAAAGGCCTAATACGCGCCTTTTCACCTCTAAACATGAAATTGCCATTTACTCGAAAACTACGGATTGGACAGATGAACCAATTACATGTACGTGTTGAGGACGACGTGCCTTACACCATGATATCAACCGGGACGCGCTATCATTCTTAATTTGGAAATTATAGCCATTTGGGTGAAAAACGAAAAAACGTCTCAAAAGGCCTAATACGCGCCTTTTTCACCTCTAAACATGAAATTGCCATTTACTCGAAAACTACGGATTGGACAGATGAACCAATTACATGTACGTGTTGAGGACGACGTGCCTTACACCATGATATCAACCGGGACGCGCTATCATTCTTAATTTGGAAATTATAGCCATTTGGGTGAAAAACGAAAAAAACGTCTCAAAAGGCCTAATACGCGCCTTTTTCACCTCTAAACATGAAATTGCCATTTACTCGAAAACTACGAATTGGACAGATGAACCAATTACATGTACGTGTTGAGGACGACGTGCCTTACACCATGATATCAACCGGGACGCGCTATCATTCTTAATTTGGAAATTATAGCCATTTGGGTGAAAAACGAAAAAACGTCTCAAAAGGCCTAATACGCGCCTTTTTCACCTCTAAACATGAAATTGCCATTTACTCGAAAACTACGAATTGGACAGATGAACCAATTACATGTACGTGTTGAGGACGACGTGCCTTACACCATGATATCAACCGGGACGCGCTATCATTCTTAATTTGGAAATTATAGCCATTTGGGTGAAAAACGAAAAAACGTCTCAAAAGGCCTAATACGCGCCTTTTTCACCTCTAAACATGAAATTGCCATTTACTCGAAAACTACGAATTGGACAGATGAACCAATTACATGTACGTGTTGAGGACGACGTGCCTTACACCATGATATCAACCGGGACGCGCTATCATTCTTAATTTGGAAATTATAGCCATTTGGGTGAAAAACGAAAAAACGTCTCAAAAGGCCTAATACGCGCCTTTTCACCTCTAAACATGAAATTGCCATTTACTCGAAAACTACGAATTGGACAGATGAACCAATTACATGTACGTGTTGAGGACGACGTGCCTTACACCATGATATCAACCGGGACGCGCTATCATTCTTAATTTGGAAATTATAGCCATTTGGGTGAAAAACGAAAAAACGTCTCAAAAGGCCTAATACGCGCCTTTTCACCTCTAAACATAAAATTGCCATTTACTCGAAAACTACGAATTGGACAGATGAACCAATTACATGTACGTGTTGAGGACGACGTGCCTTACACCATGATATCAACCGGGACGCGCTATCATTCTTAATTTGGAAATTATAGCCATTTGGGTGAAAAACGAAAAAACCTTTTCAAAAGGCCTAATACGCGCCTTTTCACCTCTAAACATAAAATTGCCATTTACTCGAAAACTACGAATTGGACAGATGAACCAATTACATGTACGTGTTGAGGACGACGTGCCTTACACCATGATATCAACCGGGACGCGCTATCATTCTTAATTTGGAAATTATAGCCATTTGGGTGAAAAACGAAAAAACGTCTCAAAAGGCCTAATACGCGCCTTTTCACCTCTAAACATAAAATTGCCATTTACTCGAAAACTACGAATTGGACAGATGAACCAATTACATGTACGTGTTGAGGACGACGTGCCTTACACCATGATATCAACCGGGACGCGCTATCATTCTTAATTTGGAAATTATAGCCATTTGGGTGAAAAACGAAAAAACGTCTCAAAAGGCCTAATACGCGCCTTTTCACCTCTAAACATAAAATTGCCATTTACTCGAAAACTACGAATTGGACAGATGAACCAATTACATGTACGTGTTGAGGACGACGTGCCTTACACCATGATATCAACCGGGACGCGCTATCATTCTTAATTTGGAAATTATAGCCATTTGGGTGAAAAACGAAAAAACGTCTCAAAAGGCCTAATACGCGCCTTTTCACCTCTAAACATAAAATTGCCATTTACTCGAAAACTACGAATTGGACAGATGAACCAATTACATGTACGTGTTGAGGACGACGTGCCTTACACCATGATATCAACCGGGACGCGCTATCATTCTTAATTTGGAAATTATAGCCATTTGGGTGAAAAACGAAAAAAACGTCTCAAAAGGCCTAATACGCGCTTTTTCACCTCTAAACATGAAATTGCCATTTACTCGAAAACTACGAATTGGACAGATGAACCAATTACATGTACGTGTTGAGGACGACGTGCCTTACACCATGATATCAACCGGGACGCGCTATCATTCTTAATTTGGAAATTATAGCCATTTGGGTGAAAAACGAAAAAACGTCTCAAAAGGCCTAATACGCGCCTTTTTCACCTCTAAACATAAAATTGCCATTTACTCGAAAACTACGAATGGACAGATGAACCAATTACATGTACGTGTTGAGGACGACGTGCCTTACACCATGATATCAACCGGGACGCGCTATCATTCTTAATTTGGAAATTATAGCCATTTGGGTGAAAAACGAAAAAACGTCTCAAAAGGCCTAATACGCGCCTTTTTCACCTCTAATCATGTAATTTGCCATTTACTCGAAAACTACGGATTGGACAGATGAACCAATTACATGTACGTGTTGAGGACGACGTGCCTTACACCATGATATCAACCGGGACGCGCTATCATTCTTAATTTGGAAATTATAGCCATTTGGGTGAAAAACGAAAAAACGTCTCAAAAGGCCTAATACGCGCCTTTTCACCTCTAAACATAAAACTGCCATTTACTCTAAAACTACGGATTGGACAGATGAACCAATTACATGTACGTGTTGAGGACGACGTGCCTTACACCATGATATCAACCGGGACGCGCTATCATTCTTAATTTGGAAATTATAGCCATTTGGGTGAAAAACGAAAAAACGTCTCAAAAGGCCTAATACGCGCCTTTTCACCTCTAAACATAAAATTGCCATTTACTCGAAAACTACGGATGGACAGATGAACCAATTACATGTACGTGTTGAGGACGACGTGCCTTACACCATGATATCAACCGGGACGCGCTATCATTCTTAATTTGGAAATTATAGCCATTTGGGTGAAAAACGAAAAAACGTCTCAAAAGGCCTAATACGCGCCTTTTCACCTCTAAACATAAAATTGCCATTTACTCGAAAACTACGGATTGGACAGATGAACCAATTACATGTACGTGTTGAGGACGACGTGCCTTACACCATGATATCAACCGGGACGCGCTATCATTCTTAATTTGGAAATTATAGCCATTTGGGTGAAAAACGAAAAAACGTCTCAAAAGGCCTAATACGCGCCTTTTCACCTCTAAACATAAAATTGCCATTTACTCGAAAACTACGAATTGGACAGATGAACCAATTACATGTACGTGTTGAGGACGACGTGCCTTACACCATGATATCAACCGGGACGCGCTATCATTCTTAATTTGGAAATTATAGCCATTTGGGTGAAAAACGAAAAAACGTCTCAAAAGGCCTAATACGCGCCTTTTCACCTCTAAACATGAAATTGCCATTTACTCGAAAACTACGAATTGGACAGATGAACCAATTACATGTACGTGTTGAGGACGACGTGCCTTACACCATGATATCAACCGGGACGCGCTATCATTCTTAATTTGGAAATTATAGCCATTTGGGTGAAAAACGAAAAAACGTCTCAAAAGGCCTAATACGCGCCTTTTCACCTCTAAACATGAAATTGCCATTTACTCGAAAACTACGAATGGACAGATGAACCAATTACATGTACGTGTTGAGGACGACGTGCCTTACACCATGATATCAACCGGGACGCG
Organism: Mesocentrotus franciscanus; assembly: GCA_037976565.1. Classification (NCBI taxonomy): domain Eukaryota; kingdom Metazoa; phylum Echinodermata; class Echinoidea; order Camarodonta; family Strongylocentrotidae; genus Mesocentrotus; species Mesocentrotus franciscanus. The sequence continues at coordinate 12,223,870 of CP137667.1, read as the reverse complement.
CTATCATTCTTAATTTGGAAATTATAGCCATTTGGGTGAAAAACGAAAAAACGTCTCAAAAGGCCTAATACGCGCCTTTTCACCTCTAAACATGAAATTGCCATTTACTCGAAAACTACGAATTGGACAGATGAACCAATTACATGTACGTGTTGAGGACGACGTGCCTTACACCATGATATCAACCGGGACGCGCTATCATTCTTAATTTGGAAATTATAGCCATTTGGGTGAAAAACCAAAAAACGTCTCAAAAGGCCTAATACGCGCCTTTTCACCTCTAAACATGAAATTGCCATTTACTCGAAAACTACGAATTGGACAGATGAACCAATTACATGTACGTGTTGAGGACGACGTGCCTTACACCATGATATCAACCGGGACGCGCTATCATTCTTAATTTGGAAATTATAGCCATTTGGGTGAAAAAACGTCTCAAAAGGCCTAATACGCGCCTTTTCACCTCTAAACATAAAATTGCCATTTACTCGAAAACTACGAATGGGACAGATGAACCAATTACATGTACGTGTTGAGGACGACGTGCCTTACACCATGATATCAACCGGGACGCGCTATCATTCTTAATTTGGAAATTATAGCCATTTGGGTGAAAAACGAAAAAACGTCTCAAAAGGCCTAATACGCGCCTTTTTCACCTCTAAACATAAAATTGCCATTTACTTAAAACTACGAATGGGACAAATGAACCAATTACATGTACGCGTGGATGATAACGTGCCCTACACCATTTACTCGAAAACTACGGATTGGACAGATGAACCAATTACATGTACGTGTTGAGGACGACGTGCCTTACACCATGATATCAACCGGGACGCGCTATCATTCTTAATTTGGAAATTATAGCCATTTGGGTGAAAAACGAAAAAACGTCTCAAAAGGCCTAATACGCGCCTTTTTCACCTCTAAACATAAAATTGCCATTTACTCGAAAACTACGAATTGGACAGATGAACCAATTACATGTACGTGTTGAGGACGACGTGCCTTACACCATGATATCAACCGGGACGCGCTATCATTCTTAATTTGGAAATTATAGCCATTTGGGTGAAAAACGAAAAAACGTCTCAAAAGGCCTAATACGCGCCTTTTTCACCTCTAAACATAAAATTGCCATTTACTCGAAAACTACGAATTGGACAGATGAACCAATTACATGTACGTGTTGAGGACGACGTGCCTTACACCATGATATCAACCGGGACGCGCTATCATTCTTAATTTGGAAATTATAGCCATTTGGGTGAAAAACGAAAAAAACGTCTCAAAAGGCCTAATACGCGCCTTTTTCACCTCTAAACATAAAATTGCCATTTACTCGAAAACTACGAATTGGACAGATGAACCAATTACATGTACGTGTTGAGGACGACGTGCCTTACACCATGATATCAACCGGGACGCGCTATCATTCTTAATTTGGAAATTATAGCCATTTGGGTGAAAAACGAAAAAACGTCTCAAAAGGCCTAATACGCGCCTTTTCACCTCTAAACATAAAATTGCCATTTACTCGAAAACTACGAATTGGACAGATGAACCAATTACATGTACGTGTTGAGGACGACGTGCCTTACACCATGATATCAACCGGGACGCGCTATCATTCTTAATTTGGAAATTATAGCCATTTGGGTGAAAAACGAAAAAACGTCTCAAAAGGCCTAATACGCGCCTTTTCACCTCTAAACATGAAATTGCCATTTACTCGAAAACTACGAATTGGACAGATGAACCAATTACATGTACGTGTTGAGGACGACGTGCCTTACACCATGATATCAACCGGGACGCGCTATCATTCTTAATTTGGAAATTATAGCCATTTGGGTGAAAAACGAAAAAAATGTCTCAAAAGGCCTAATACGCGCCTTTTCACCTCTAAACATGAAATTGCCATTTACTCGAAAACTACGAATTGGACAGATGAACCAATTACATGTACGTGTTGAGGACGACGTGCCTTACACCATGATATCAACCGGGACGCGCTATCATTCTTAATTTGGAAATTATAGCCATTTGGGTGAAAAACGAAAAAACCTTTTCATAAGCCCTAATACGCGCCTTTTCACCTCTAAACATAAAATTGCCATTTACTCGAAAACTACGAATTGGACAGATGAACCAATTACATGTACGTGTTGAGGACGACGTGCCTTACACCATGATATCAACCGGGACGCGCTATCATTCTTAATTTGGAAATTATAGCCATTTGGGTGAAAAACGAAAAAACGTCTCAAAAGGCCTAATACGCGCCTTTTTCACCTCTAAACATAAAATTGCCATTTACTCGAAAACTACGAATTGGACAGATGAACCAATTACATGTACGTGTTGAGGACGACGTGCCTTACACCATGATATCAACCGGGACGCGCTATCATTCTTAATTTGGAAATTATAGCCATTTGGGTGAAAAACGAAAAAACGTCTCAAAAGGCCTAATACGCGCCTTTTTCACCTCTAAACATGAAATTGCCATTTACTCGAAAACTACGAATTGGACAGATGAACCAATTACATGTACGTGTTGAGGACGACGTGCCTTACACCATGATATCAACCGGGACGCGCTATCATTCTTAATTTGGAAATTATAGCCATTTGGGTGAAAAACGAAAAAACGTCTCAAAAGGCCTAATACGCGCCTTTTCACCTCTAAACATAAAATTGCCATTTACTCGAAAACTACGAATTGGACAGATGAACCAATTACATGTACGTGTTGAGGACGACGTGCCTTACACCATGATATCAACCGGGACGCGCTATCATTCTTAATTTGGAAATTATAGCCATTTGGGTGAAAAACGAAAAAACGTCTCAAAAGGCCTAATACGCGCCTTTTCACCTCTAAACATGAAATTGCCATTTACTCGAAAACTACGAATTGGACAGATGAACCAATTACATGTACGTGTTGAGGACGACGTGCCTTACACCATGATATCAACCGGGACGCGCTATCATTCTTAATTTGGAAATTATAGCCATTTGGGTGAAAAACGAAAAAACGTCTCAAAAGGCCTAATACGCGCCTTTTTCACCTCTAAACATGAAATTGCCATTTACTCGAAAACTACGAATTGGACAGATGAACCAATTACATGTACGTGTTGAGGACGACGTGCCTTACACCATGATATCAACCGGGACGCGCTATCATTCTTAATTTGGAAATTATAGCCATTTGGGTGAAAAACGAAAAAACCGTCTCAAAAGGCCTAATACGCGCCTTTTCACCTCTAAACATAAAATTGCCATTTACTCGAAAACTACGAATTGGACAGATGAACCAATTACATGTACGTGTTGAGGACGACGTGCCTTACACCATGATATCAACCGGGACGCGCTATCATTCTTAATTTGGAAATTATAGCCATTTGGGTGAAAAACGAAAAAACGTCTCAAAAGGCCTAATACGCGCCTTTTTCACCTCTAAACATAAAATTGCCATTTACTCGAAAACTACGAATTGGACAGATGAACCAATTACATGTACGTGTTGAGGACGACGTGCCTTACACCATGATATCAACCGGGACGCGCTATCATTCTTAATTTGGAAATTATAGCCATTTGGGTGAAAAACGAAAAAAATGTCTCAAAAGGCCTAATACGCGCCTTTTCACCTCTAAACATGAAATTGCCATTTACTCGAAAACTACGAATTGGACAGATGAACCAATTACATGTACGTGTTGAGGACGACGTGCCTTACACCATGATATCAACCGGGACGCGCTATCATTCTTAATTTGGAAATTATAGCCATTTGGGTGAAAAACGAAAAAACGTCTCAAAAGGCCTAATACGCGCCTTTTTCACCTCTAAACATAAAATTGCCATTTACTCGAAAACTACGAATTGGACAGATGAACCAATTACATGTACGTGTTGAGGACGACGTGCCTTACACCATGATATCAACCGGGACGCGCTATCATTCTTAATTTGGAAATTATAGCCATTTGGGTGAAAAACGAAAAAACGTCTCAAAAGGCCTAATACGCGCCTTTTCACCTCTAAACATAAAATTGCCATTTACTCGAAAACTACGAATTGGACAGATGAACCAATTACATGTACGTGTTGAGGACGACGTGCCTTACACCATGATATCAACCGGGACGCGCTATCATTCTTAATTTGGAAATTATAGCCATTTGGGTGAAAAACGAAAAAACGTCTCAAAAGGCCTAATACGCGCCTTTTCACCTCTAAACATAAAATTGCCATTTACTCGAAAACTACGAATTGGACAGATGAACCAATTACATGTACGTGTTGAGGACGACGTGCCTTACACCATGATATCAACCGGGACGCGCTATCATTCTTAATTTGGAAATTATAGCCATTTGGGTGAAAAACGAAAAAACGTCTCAAAAGGCCTAATACGCGCCTTTTCACCTCTAAACATAAAATTGCCATTTACTCGAAAACTACGAATTGGACAGATGAACCAATTACATGTACGTGTTGAGGACGACGTGCCTTACACCATGATATCAACCGGGACGCGCTATCATTCTTAATTTGGAAATTATAGCCATTTGGGTGAAAAACGAAAAAACGTCTCAAAAGGCCTAATACGCGCCTTTTTCACCTCTAAACATAAAATTGCCATTTACTCGAAAACTACGAATTGGACAGATGAACCAATTACATGTACGTGTTGAGGACGACGTGCCTTACACCATGATATCAACCGGGACGCGCTATCATTCTTAATTTGGAAATTATAGCCATTTGGGTGAAAAACGAAAAAACGTCTCAAAAGGCCTAATACGCGCCTTTTCACCTCTAAACATAAAATTGCCATTTACTCGAAAACTACGAATTGGACAGATGAACCAATTACATGTACGTGTTGAGGACGACGTGCCTTACACCATGATATCAACCGGGACGCGCTATCATTCTTAATTTGGAAATTATAGCCATTTGGGTGAAAAACGAAAAAAACGTCTCAAAAGGCCTAATACGCGCCTTTTTCACCTCTAAACATAAAATTGCCATTTACTCGAAAACTACGAATTGGACAGATGAACCAATTACATGTACGTGTTGAGGACGACGTGCCTTACACCATGATATCAACCGGGACGCGCTATCATTCTTAATTTGGAAATTATAGCCATTTGGGTGAAAAACGAAAAAACGTCTCAAAAGGCCTAATACGCGCCTTTTTCACCTCTAAACATAAAATTGCCATTTACTCGAAAACTACGAATTGGACAGATGAACCAATTACATGTACGTGTTGAGGACGACGTGCCTTACACCATGATATCAACCGGGACGCGCTATCATTCTTAATTTGGAAATTATAGCCATTTGGGTGAAAAACGAAAAAAACGTCTCAAAAGGCCTAATACGCGCCTTTTTCACCTCTAAACATAAAATTGCCATTTACTCGAAAACTACGAATTGGACAGATGAACCAATTACATGTACGTGTTGAGGACGACGTGCCTTACACCATGATATCAACCGGGACGCGCTATCATTCTTAATTTGGAAATTATAGCCATTTGGGTGAAAAACGAAAAAACGTCTCAAAAGGCCTAATACGCGCCTTTTTCACCTCTAAACATAAAATTGCCATTTACTCGAAAACTACGAATTGGACAGATGAACCAATTACATGTACGTGTTGAGGACGACGTGCCTTACACCATGATATCAACCGGGACGCGCTATCATTCTTAATTTGGAAATTATAGCCATTTGGGTGAAAAACGAAAAAACGTCTCAAAAGGCCTAATACGCGCCTTTTCACCTCTAAACATAAAATTGCCATTTACTCGAAAACTACGAATTGGACAGATGAACCAATTACATGTACGTGTTGAGGACGACGTGCCTTACACCATGATATCAACCGGGACGCGCTATCATTCTTAATTTGGAAATTATAGCCATTTGGGTGAAAAACGAAAAAACGTCTCAAAAGGCCTAATACGCGCCTTTTTCACCTCTAAACATAAAATTGCCATTTACTCGAAAACTACGAATTGGACAGATGAACCAATTACATGTACGTGTTGAGGACGACGTGCCTTACACCATGATATCAACCGGGACGCGCTATCATTCTTAATTTGGAAATTATAGCCATTTGGGTGAAAAACGAAAAAACGTCTCAAAAGGCCTAATACGCGCCTTTTTCACCTCTAAACATAAAATTGCCATTTACTCGAAAACTACGAATTGGACAGATGAACCAATTACATGTACGTGTTGAGGACGACGTGCCTTACACCATGATATCAACCGGGACGCGCTATCATTCTTAATTTGGAAATTATAGCCATTTGGGTGAAAAACGAAAAAACGTCTCAAAAGGCCTAATACGCGCCTTTTTCACCTCTAAACATAAAATTGCCATTTACTCGAAAACTACGAATTGGACAGATGAACCAATTACATGTACGTGTTGAGGACGACGTGCCTTACACCATGATATCAACCGGGACGCGCTATCATTCTTAATTTGGAAATTATAGCCATTTGGGTGAAAAACGAAAAAACGTCTCAAAAGGCCTAATACGCGCCTTTTCACCTCTAAACATAAAATTGCCATTTACTCGAAAACTACGAATTGGACAGATGAACCAATTACATGTACGTGTTGAGGACGACGTGCCTTACACCATGATATCAACCGGGACGCGCTATCATTCTTAATTTGGAAATTATAGCCATTTGGGTGAAAAACGAAAAAACGTCTCAAAAGGCCTAATACGCGCCTTTTTCACCTCTAAACATAAAATTGCCATTTACTCGAAAACTACGAATTGGACAGATGAACCAATTACATGTACGTGTTGAGGACGACGTGCCTTACACCATGATATCAACCGGGACGCGCTATCATTCTTAATTTGGAAATTATAGCCATTTGGGTGAAAAACGAAAAAACGTCTCAAAAGGCCTAATACGCGCCTTTTTCACCTCTAAACATAAAATTGCCATTTACTCGAAAACTACGAATTGGACAGATGAACCAATTACATGTACGTGTTGAGGACGACGTGCCTTACACCATGATATCAACCGGGACGCGCTATCATTCTTAATTTGGAAATTATAGCCATTTGGGTGAAAAACGAAAAAACGTCTCAAAAGGCCTAATACGCGCCTTTTTCACCTCTAAACATAAAATTGCCATTTACTCGAAAACTACGAATTGGACAGATGAACCAATTACATGTACGTGTTGAGGACGACGTGCCTTACACCATGATATCAACCGGGACGCGCTATCATTCTTAATTTGGAAATTATAGCCATTTGGGTGAAAAACGAAAAAACGTCTCAAAAGGCCTAATACGCGCCTTTTTCACCTCTAAACATAAAATTGCCATTTACTCGAAAACTACGAATTGGACAGATGAACCAATTACATGTACGTGTTGAGGACGACGTGCCTTACACCATGATATCAACCGGGACGCGCTATCATTCTTAATTTGGAAATTATAGCCATTTGGGTGAAAAACGAAAAAACGTCTCAAAAGGCCTAATACGCGCCTTTTTCACCTCTAAACATAAAATTGCCATTTACTCGAAAACTACGAATTGGACAGATGAACCAATTACATGTACGTGTTGAGGACGACGTGCCTTACACCATGATATCAACCGGGACGCGCTATCATTCTTAATTTGGAAATTATAGCCATTTGGGTGAAAAACGAAAAAACGTCTCAAAAGGCCTAATACGCGCCTTTTTCACCTCTAAACATAAAATTGCCATTTACTCGAAAACTACGAATTGGACAGATGAACCAATTACATGTACGTGTTGAGGACGACGTGCCTTACACCATGATATCAACCGGGACGCGCTATCATTCTTAATTTGGAAATTATAGCCATTTGGGTGAAAAACGAAAAAACGTCTCAAAAGGCCTAATACGCGCCTTTATCACCTCTAAACATAAAATTGCCATTTACTCGAAAACTACGAATTGGACAGATGAACCAATTACATGTACGTGTTGAGGACGACGTGCCTTACACCATGATATCAACCGGGACGCGCTATCATTCTTAATTTGGAAATTATAGCCATTTGGGTGAAAACGAAAAAACGTCTCAAAAGGCCTAATACGCGCCTTTTTCACCTCTAAACATAAAATTGCCATTTACTCGAAAACTACGAATTGGACAGATGAACCAATTACATGTACGTGTTGAGGACGACGTGCCTTACACCATGATATCAACCGGGACGCGCTATCATTCTTAATTTGGAAATTATAGCCATTTGGGTGAAAACGAAAAAACGTCTCAAAAGGCCTAATACGCGCCTTTATCACCTCTAAACATAAAATTGCCATTTACTCGAAAACTACGAATTGGACAGATGAACCAATTACATGTACGTGTTGAGGACGACGTGCCTTACACCATGATATCAACCGACGCGCTATCATTCTTAATTTGGAAATTATAGCCATTTGGGTGAAAACGAAAAAAACGTCTCAAAAGGCCTAATACGCGCCTTTATCACCTCTAAACATAAAATTGCCATTTACTCGAAAACTACGAATTGGACAGATGAACCAATTACATGTACGTGTTGAGGACGACGTGCCTTACACCATGATATCAACCGGGACGCGCTATCATTCTTAATTTGGAAATTATAGCCATTTTGGTGAAAAACGAAAAAAACGTCTAAAAGGCCTAATACGCGCCTTTATCACCTCTAAACATAAAATTGCCATTTACTCGAAAACTACGAATTGGACAGATGAACCAATTACATGTACGTGTTGAGGACGACGTGCCTTACACCATGATATCAACCGGGACGCGCTATCATTCTTAATTTGGAAATTATAGCCATTTTGGTGAAAACGAAAAAACGTCTCAAAAGGCCTAATACGCGCCTTTATCACCTCTAAACATAAAATTGCCATTTACTCGAAAACTACGAATTGGACAGATGAACCAATTACATGTACGTGTTGAGGACGACGTGCCTTACACCATGATATCAACCGGGACGCGCTATCATTCTTAATTTGGAAATTATAGCCATTTTGGTCAAAAACGAAAAAAACGTCTAAAAGGGCCTAATACGCGCCTTTATCACCTCTAAACATAAAATTGCCATTTACTCGAAAACTACGAATTGGACAGATGAACCAATTACATGTACGTGTTGAGGACGACGTGCCCTACACCATGATATCAACCGGGACGCGCTATCATTCTTAATTTGGAAATTATAGCCATTTTGGTCAAAAACGAAAAAAACGTCTAAAAGGCCTAATACGCGCCTTTATCACCTCTAAACATAAAATTGCCATTTACTCGAAAACTACGAATTGGACAGATGAACCAATTACATGTACGTGTTGAGGACGACGTGCCCTACACCATGATATCAACCGGGACGCGCTATCATTCTTAATTTGGAAATTATAGCCATTTTGGTGAAAACCCCAAAAAACGTCTAAAAGGCCTAATACGCGCCTTTATCACCTCTAAACATAAAATTGCCATTTACTCGAAAACTACGAATTGGACAGATGAACCAATTACATGTACGTGTTGAGGACGACGTGCCCTACACCATGATATCAACCGGGACGCGCTATCATTCTTAATTTGGAAATTATAGCCATTTTGGTGAAAACGAAAAAACGTCTAAAAGGCCTAATACGCGCCTTTATCACCTCTAAACATAAAATTGCCATTTACTCGAAAACTACGAATTGGACAGATGAACCAATTACATGTACGTGTTGAGGACGACGTGCCCTACACCATGATATCAACCGGGACGCGCTATCATTCTTAATTTGGAAATTATAGCCATTTTGGTCAAAACCGAAAAAACGTCTAAAAGGCCTAATACGCGCCTTTATCACCTCTAAACATAAAATTGCCATTTACTCGAAAACTACGAATTGGACAGATGAACCAATTACATGTACGTGTTGAGGACGACGTGCCTACACCATGATATCAACCGGGACGCGCTATCATTCTTAATTTGGAAATTATAGCCATTTTGGTCAAAAACGAAAACGTCTCAAAAGGCCTAATACGCGCCTTTATCACCTCTAAACATAAAATTGCCATTTACTCGAAAACTACGAATTGGACAGATGAACCAATTACATGTACGTGTTGAGGACGACGTGCCCTACACCATGATATCAACCGGGACGCGCTATCATTCTTAATTTGGAAATTATAGCCATTTTGGTCAAAAACGAAAAAAACGTCTAAAAGGCCTAATACGCGCCTTTATCACCTCTAAACATAAAATTGCCATTTACTCGAAAACTACGAATTGGACAGATGAACCAATTACATGTACGTGTTGAGGACGACGTGCCCTACACCATGATATCAACCGGGACGCGCTATCATTCTTAATTTGGAAATTATAGCCATTTTGGTCAAAACGAAAACGTCTAAAAGGCCTAATACGCGCCTTTATCACCTCTAAACATAAAATTGCCATTTACTCGAAAACTACGAATTGGACAGATGAACCAATTACATGTACGTGTTGAGGACGACGTGCCCTACACCATGATATCAACCGGGACGCGCTATCATTCTTAATTTGGAAATTATAGCCATTTTGGTCAAAACGAAAAAACGTCTAAAAGGCCTAATACGCGCCTTTATCACCTCTAAACATAAAATTGCCATTTACTCGAAAACTACGAATTGGACAGATGAACCAATTACATGTACGTGTTGAGGACGACGTGCCCTACACCATGATATCAACCGGGACGCGCTATCATTCTTAATTTGGAAATTATAGCCATTTTGGTAAAAAACGAAAAAAACGTCTAAAAGGCCTAATACGCGCCTTTATCACCTCTAAACATAAAATTGCCATTTACTCGAAAACTACGAATTGGACAGATGAACCAATTACATGTACGTGTTGAGGACGACGTGCCCTACACCATGATATCAACCGGGACGCGCTATCATTCTTAATTTGGAAATTATAGCCATTTTGGTCAAAAACGAAAAAAACGTCTAAAAGGCCTAATACGCGCCTTTATCACCTCTAAACATAAAATTGCCATTTACTCGAAAACTACGAATTGGACAGATGAACCAATTACATGTACGTGTTGAGGACGACGTGCCCTACACCATGATATCAACCGGGACGCGCTATCATTCTTAATTTGGAAATTATAGCCATTTTGGTCAAAAACGAAAAAAACGTCTAAAAGGCCTAATACGCGCCTTTATCACCTCTAAACATAAAATTGCCATTTACTCGAAAACTACGAATTGGACAGATGAACCAATTACATGTACGTGTTGAGGACGACGTGCCCTACACCATGATATCAACCGGGACGCGCTATCATTCTTAATTTGGAAATTATAGCCATTTTGGTCAAAAACGAAAAAAACGTCTAAAAGGCCTAATACGCGCCTTTATCACCTCTAAACATAAAATTGCCATTTACTCGAAAACTACGAATTGGACAGATGAACCAATTACATGTACGTGTTGAGGACGACGTGCCCTACACCATGATATCAACCGGGACGCGCTATCATTCTTAATTTGGAAATTATAGCCATTTTGGTCAAAAACGAAAAAAACGTCTAAAAGGCCTAATACGCGCCTTTATCACCTCTAAACATAAAATTGCCATTTACTCGAAAACTACGAATTGGACAGATGAACCAATTACATGTACGTGTTGAGGACGACGTGCCCTACACCATGATATCAACCGGGACGCGCTATCATTCTTAATTTGGAAATTATAGCCATTTTGGTCAAAACCAAAAAACGTCTAAAAGGCCTAATACGCGCCTTTATCACCTCTAAACATAAAATTGCCATTTACTCGAAAACTACGAATTGGACAGATGAACCAATTACATGTACGTGTTGAGGACGACGTGCCCTACACCATGATATCAACCGGGACGCGCTATCATTCTTAATTTGGAAATTATAGCCATTTTGGTCAAAACCCCAAAAAACGTCTAAAAGGCCTAATACGCGCCTTTATCACCTCTAAACATAAAATTGCCATTTACTCGAAAACTACGAATTGGACAGATGAACCAATTACATGTACGTGTTGAGGACGACGTGCCCTACACCATGATATCAACCGGGACGCGCTATCATTCTTAATTTGGAAATTATAGCCATTTTGGTGAAAAACGAAAAAAACGTCTAAAAGGCCTAATACGCGCCTTTATCACCTCTAAACATAAAATTGCCATTTACTCGAAAACTACGAATTGGACAGATGAACCAATTACATGTACGTGTTGAGGACGACGTGCCCTACACCATGATATCAACCGGGACGCGCTATCATTCTTAATTTGGAAATTATAGCCATTTTGGTCAAAAACGAAAAAACGTCTCAAAAGGCCTAATACGCGCCTTTATCACCTCTAAACATAAAATTGCCATTTACTCGAAAACTACGAATTGGACAGATGAACCAATTACATGTACGTGTTGAGGACGACGTGCCCTACACCATGATATCAACCGGGACGCGCTATCATTCTTAATTTGGAAATTATAGCCATTTTGGTCAAAAACGAAAAAAACGTCTAAAAGGCCTAATACGCGCCTTTATCACCTCTAAACATAAAATTGCCATTTACTCGAAAACTACGAATTGGACAGATGAACCAATTACATGTACGTGTTGAGGACGACGTGCCCTACACCATGATATCAACCGGGACGCGCTATCATTCTTAATTTGGAAATTATAGCCATTTTGGTGAAAAACGAAAAAAACGTCTCTAAAAGGCCTAATACGCGCCTTTATCACCTCTAAACATAAAATTGCCATTTACTCGAAAACTACGAATTGGACAGATGAACCAATTACATGTACGTGTTGAGGACGACGTGCCCTACACCATGATATCAACCGGGACGCGCTATCATTCTTAATTTGGAAATTATAGCCATTTTGGTGAAAACGAAAAAACGTCTAAAAGGCCTAATACGCGCCTTTATCACCTCTAAACATAAAATTGCCATTTACTCGAAAACTACGAATTGGACAGATGAACCAATTACATGTACGTGTTGAGGACGACGTGCCCTACACCATGATATCAACCGGGACGCGCTATCATTCTTAATTTGGAAATTATAGCCATTTTGGTGAAAAACGAAAAAAACGTCTCAAAAGGCCTAATACGCGCCTTTATCACCTCTAAACATAAAATTGCCATTTACTCGAAAACTACGAATTGGACAGATGAACCAATTACATGTACGTGTTGAGGACGACGTGCCCTACACCATGATATCAACCGGGACGCGCTATCATTCTTAATTTGGAAATTATAGCCATTTTGGTCAAAAACGAAAAAAACGTCTAAAAGGCCTAATACGCGCCTTTATCACCTCTAAACATAAAATTGCCATTTACTCGAAAACTACGAATTGGACAGATGAACCAATTACATGTACGTGTTGAGGACGACGTGCCCTACACCATGATATCAACCGGGACGCGCTATCATTCTTAATTTGGAAATTATAGCCATTTTGGTCAAAAACGAAAAAAACGTCTAAAAGGCCTAATACGCGCCTTTATCACCTCTAAACATAAAATTGCCATTTACTCGAAAACTACGAATTGGACAGATGAACCAATTACATGTACGTGTTGAGGACGACGTGCCCTACACCATGATATCAACCGGGACGCGCTATCATTCTTAATTTGGAAATTATAGCCATTTTGGTCAAAAACGAAAAAAACGTCTAAAAGGCCTAATACGCGCCTTTATCACCTCTAAACATAAAATTGCCATTTACTCGAAAACTACGAATTGGACAGATGAACCAATTACATGTACGTGTTGAGGACGACGTGCCCTACACCATGATATCAACCGACGCGCTATCATTCTTAATTTGGAAATTATAGCCATTTTGGTGAAAAACGAAAAAAACGTCTAAAAGGCCTAATACGCGCCTTTATCACCTCTAAACATAAAATTGCCATTTACTCGAAAACTACGAATTGGACAGATGAACCAATTACATGTACGTGTTGAGGACGACGTGCCCTACACCATGATATCAACCGGGACGCGCTATCATTCTTAATTTGGAAATTATAGCCATTTTGGTGAAAAACGAAAAAAACGTCTAAAAGGCCTAATACGCGCCTTTATCACCTCTAAACATAAAATTGCCATTTACTCGAAAACTACGAATTGGACAGATGAACCAATTACATGTACGTGTTGAGGACGACGTGCCCTACACCATGATATCAACCGGGACGCGCTATCATTCTTAATTTGGAAATTATAGCCATTTTGGTCAAAAACGAAAAAAACGTCTAAAAGGCCTAATACGCGCCTTTATCACCTCTAAACATAAAATTGCCATTTACTCGAAAACTACGAATTGGACAGATGAACCAATTACATGTACGTGTTGAGGACGACGTGCCCTACACCATGATATCAACCGGGACGCGCTATCATTCTTAATTTGGAAATTATAGCCATTTTGGTCAAAAACGAAAAAAACGTCTAAAAGGCCTAATACGCGCCTTTATCACCTCTAAACATAAAATTGCCATTTACTCGAAAACTACGAATTGGACAGATGAACCAATTACATGTACGTGTTGAGGACGACGTGCCCTACACCATGATATCAACCGGGACGCGCTATCATTCTTAATTTGGAAATTATAGCCATTTTGGTCAAAACGAAAAAACGTCTAAAAGGCCTAATACGCGCCTTTATCACCTCTAAACATAAAATTGCCATTTACTCGAAAACTACGAATTGGACAGATGAACCAATTACATGTACGTGTTGAGGACGACGTGCCCTACACCATGATATCAACCGGGACGCGCTATCATTCTTAATTTGGAAATTATAGCCATTTTGGTGAAAACGAAAAAACGTCTAAAAGGCCTAATACGCGCCTTTATCACCTCTAAACATAAAATTGCCATTTACTCGAAAACTACGAATTGGACAGATGAACCAATTACATGTACGTGTTGAGGACGACGTGCCCTACACCATGATATCAACCGGGACGCGCTATCATTCTTAATTTGGAAATTATAGCCATTTTGGTGAAAACGAAAAAAACGTCTCAAAAGGCCTAATACGCGCCTTTATCACCTCTAAACATAAAATTGCCATTTACTCGAAAACTACGAATTGGACAGATGAACCAATTACATGTACGTGTTGAGGACGACGTGCCCTACACCATGATATCAACCGGGACGCGCTATCATTCTTAATTTGGAAATTATAGCCATTTTGGTGAAAACCCAAAAAAACGTCTAAAAGGCCTAATACGCGCCTTTATCACCTCTAAACATAAAATTGCCATTTACTCGAAAACTACGAATTGGACAGATGAACCAATTACATGTACGTGTTGAGGACGACGTGCCCTACACCATGATATCAACCGGGACGCGCTATCATTCTTAATTTGGAAATTATAGCCATTTTGGTCAAAAACGAAAAAAACGTCTAAAAGGCCTAATACGCGCCTTTATCACCTCTAAACATAAAATTGCCATTTACTCGAAAACTACGAATTGGACAGATGAACCAATTACATGTACGTGTTGAGGACGACGTGCCCTACACCATGATATCAACCGGGACGCGCTATCATTCTTAATTTGGAAATTATAGCCATTTTGGTGAAAAACGAAAAAAACGTCTAAAAGGCCTAATACGCGCCTTTATCACCTCTAAACATAAAATTGCCATTTACTCGAAAACTACGAATTGGACAGATGAACCAATTACATGTACGTGTTGAGGACGACGTGCCTTACACCATGATATCAACCGGGACGCGCTATCATTCTTAATTTGGAAATTATAGCCATTTTGGTGAAAAACGAAAAAAACGTCTAAAAGGCCTAATACGCGCCTTTATCACCTCTAAACATAAAATTGCCATTTACTCGAAAACTACGAATTGGACAGATGAACCAATTACATGTACGTGTTGAGGACGACGTGCCCTACACCATGATATCAACCGGGACGCGCTATCATTCTTAATTTGGAAATTATAGCCATTTTGGTGAAAAACGAAAAAAACGTCTCAAAAGGCCTAATACGCGCCTTTATCACCTCTAAACATAAAATTGCCATTTACTCGAAAACTACGAATTGGACAGATGAACCAATTACATGTACGTGTTGAGGACGACGTGCCTTACACCATGATATCAACCGGGACGCGCTATCATTCTTAATTTGGAAATTATAGCCATTTTGGTGAAAAACGAAAAAAACGTCTCAAAAGGCCTAATACGCGCCTTTATCACCTCTAAACATAAAATTGCCATTTACTCGAAAACTACGAATTGGACAGATGAACCAATTACATGTACGTGTTGAGGACGACGTGCCTTACACCATGATATCAACCGGGACGCGCTATCATTCTTAATTTGGAAATTATAGCCATTTTGGTGAAAAACGAAAAAAACGTCTCAAAAGGCCTAATACGCGCCTTTATCACCTCTAAACATAAAATTGCCATTTACTCGAAAACTACGAATTGGACAGATGAACCAATTACATGTACGTGTTGAGGACGACGTGCCTTACACCATGATATCAACCGGGACGCGCTATCATTCTTAATTTGGAAATTATAGCCATTTTGGTGAAAAACGAAAAAAACGTCTCAAAAGGCCTAATACGCGCCTTTATCACCTCTAAACATAAAATTGCCATTTACTCGAAAACTACGAATTGGACAGATGAACCAATTACATGTACGTGTTGAGGACGACGTGCCTTACACCATGATATCAACCGGGACGCGCTATCATTCTTAATTTGGAAATTATAGCCATTTGGGTGAAAAACGAAAAAAACGTCTCAAAAGGCCTAATACGCGCCTTTATCACCTCTAAACATAAAATTGCCATTTACTCGAAAACTACGAATTGGACAGATGAACCAATTACATGTACGTGTTGAGGACGACGTGCCTTACACCATGATATCAACCGGGACGCGCTATCATTCTTAATTTGGAAATTATAGCCATTTTGGTGAAAAACGAAAAAACGTCTCAAAAGGCCTAATACGCGCCTTTATCACCTCTAAACATAAAATTGCCATTTACTCGAAAACTACGAATTGGACAGATGAACCAATTACATGTACGTGTTGAGGACGACGTGCCTTACACCATGATATCAACCGGGACGCGCTATCATTCTTAATTTGGAAATTATAGCCATTTTGGTGAAAACGAAAAAACGTCTCAAAAGGCCTAATACGCGCCTTTATCACCTCTAAACATAAAATTGCCATTTACTCGAAAACTACGAATTGGACAGATGAACCAATTACATGTACGTGTTGAGGACGACGTGCCTTACACCATGATATCAACCGGGACGCGCTATCATTCTTAATTTGGAAATTATAGCCATTTTGGTCAAAAACGAAAAAAACGTCTCAAAAGGCCTAATACGCGCCTTTATCACCTCTAAACATAAAATTGCCATTTACTCGAAAACTACGAATTGGACAGATGAACCAATTACATGTACGTGTTGAGGACGACGTGCCCTACACCATGATATCAACCGGGACGCGCTATCATTCTTAATTTGGAAATTATAGCCATTTGGGTAAAAAACGAAAAAACGTCTCAAAAGGCCTAATACGCGCCTTTATCACCTCTAAACATAAAATTGCCATTTACTCGAAAACTACGAATTGGACAGATGAACCAATTACATGTACGTGTTGAGGACGACGTGCCTTACACCATGATATCAACCGGGACGCGCTATCATTCTTAATTTGGAAATTATAGCCATTTTGGTGAAAAACGAAAAAAACGTCTCAAAAGGCCTAATACGCGCCTTTATCACCTCTAAACATAAAATTGCCATTTACTCGAAAACTACGAATTGGACAGATGAACCAATTACATGTACGTGTTGAGGACGACGTGCCCTACACCATGATATCAACCGACGCGCTATCATTCTTAATTTGGAAATTATAGCCATTTTGGTGAAAAACGAAAAAAACGTCTCAAAAGGCCTAATACGCGCCTTTATCACCTCTAAACATAAAATTGCCATTTACTCGAAAACTACGAATTGGACAGATGAACCAATTACATGTAC
Source organism: Mesocentrotus franciscanus (assembly GCA_037976565.1). Taxonomy (NCBI): domain Eukaryota; kingdom Metazoa; phylum Echinodermata; class Echinoidea; order Camarodonta; family Strongylocentrotidae; genus Mesocentrotus; species Mesocentrotus franciscanus. The sequence goes on along the minus strand of CP137667.1, from coordinate 12,205,651 downwards.
GTGTTGAGGACGACGTGCCCTACACCATGATATCAACCGGGACGCGCTATCATTCTTAATTTGGAAATTATAGCCATTTTGGTGAAAAACGAAAAAAACGTCTCAAAAGGCCTAATACGCGCCTTTATCACCTCTAAACATAAAATTGCCATTTACTCGAAAACTACGAATTGGACAGATGAACCAATTACATGTACGTGTTGAGGACGACGTGCCCTACACCATGATATCAACCGGGACGCGCTATCATTCTTAATTTGGAAATTATAGCCATTTTGGTGAAAAACGAAAAAAACGTCTCAAAAGGCCTAATACGCGCCTTTATCACCTCTAAACATAAAATTGCCATTTACTCGAAAACTACGAATTGGACAGATGAACCAATTACATGTACGTGTTGAGGACGACGTGCCTTACACCATGATATCAACCGGGACGCGCTATCATTCTTAATTTGGAAATTATAGCCATTTGGGTGAAAAACGAAAAAAACGTCTCAAAAGGCCTAATACGCGCCTTTATCACCTCTAAACATAAAATTGCCATTTACTCGAAAACTACGAATTGGACAGATGAACCAATTACATGTACGTGTTGAGGACGACGTGCCCTACACCATGATATCAACCGGGACGCGCTATCATTCTTAATTTGGAAATTATAGCCATTTGGGTGAAAACGAAAAAAACGTCTCAAAAGGCCTAATACGCGCCTTTATCACCTCTAAACATAAAATTGCCATTTACTCGAAAACTACGAATTGGACAGATGAACCAATTACATGTACGTGTTGAGGACGACGTGCCTTACACCATGATATCAACCGGGACGCGCTATCATTCTTAATTTGGAAATTATAGCCATTTGGGTGAAAAACGAAAAAAACGTCTCAAAAGGCCTAATACGCGCCTTTATCACCTCTAAACATAAAATTGCCATTTACTCGAAAACTACGAATTGGACAGATGAACCAATTACATGTACGTGTTGAGGACGACGTGCCTTACACCATGATATCAACCGGGACGCGCTATCATTCTTAATTTGGAAATTATAGCCATTTTGGTGAAAAACGAAAAAACGTCTCAAAAGGCCTAATACGCGCCTTTATCACCTCTAAACATAAAATTGCCATTTACTCGAAAACTACGAATTGGACAGATGAACCAATTACATGTACGTGTTGAGGACGACGTGCCTTACACCATGATATCAACCGGGACGCGCTATCATTCTTAATTTGGAAATTATAGCCATTTGGGTGAAAAACGAAAAAAACGTCTCAAAAGGCCTAATACGCGCCTTTATCACCTCTAAACATAAAATTGCCATTTACTCGAAAACTACGAATTGGACAGATGAACCAATTACATGTACGTGTTGAGGACGACGTGCCCTACACCATGATATCAACCGGGACGCGCTATCATTCTTAATTTGGAAATTATAGCCATTTGGGTGAAAAACGAAAAAAACGTCTCAAAAGGCCTAATACGCGCCTTTATCACCTCTAAACATAAAATTGCCATTTACTCGAAAACTACGAATTGGACAGATGAACCAATTACATGTACGTGTTGAGGACGACGTGCCTTACACCATGATATCAACCGACGCGCTATCATTCTTAATTTGGAAATTATAGCCATTTGGGTGAAAAACGAAAAAAACGTCTCAAAAGGCCTAATACGCGCCTTTATCACCTCTAAACATAAAATTGCCATTTACTCGAAAACTACGAATTGGACAGATGAACCAATTACATGTACGTGTTGAGGACGACGTGCCTTACACCATGATATCAACCGGGACGCGCTATCATTCTTAATTTGGAAATTATAGCCATTTGGGTGAAAAACGAAAAAAACGTCTCAAAAGGCCTAATACGCGCCTTTATCACCTCTAAACATAAAATTGCCATTTACTCGAAAACTACGAATTGGACAGATGAACCAATTACATGTACGTGTTGAGGACGACGTGCCTTACACCATGATATCAACCGGGACGCGCTATCATTCTTAATTTGGAAATTATAGCCATTTGGGTGAAAAACGAAAAAACGTCAAAAGGCCTAATACGCGCCTTTATCACCTCTAAACATAAAATTGCCATTTACTCGAAAACTACGAATTGGACAGATGAACCAATTACATGTACGTGTTGAGGACGACGTGCCTTACACCATGATATCAACCGGGACGCGCTATCATTCTTAATTTGGAAATTATAGCCATTTGGGTGAAAAACGAAAAAACGTCTCAAAAGGCCTAATACGCGCCTTTTCACCTCTAAACATAAAATTGCCATTTACTCGAAAACTACGAATTGGACAGATGAACCAATTACATGTACGTGTTGAGGACGACGTGCCTTACACCATGATATCAACCGGGACGCGCTATCATTCTTAATTTGGAAATTATAGCCATTTGGGTGAAAAACGAAAAAACGTCTCAAAAGGCCTAATACGCGCCTTTTCACCTCTAAACATAAAATTGCCATTTACTCGAAAACTACGAATTGGACAGATGAACCAATTACATGTACGTGTTGAGGACGACGTGCCTTACACCATGATATCAACCGACGCGCTATCATTCTTAATTTGGAAATTATAGCCATTTGGGTGAAAAACGAAAAAACGTCTCAAAAGGCCTAATACGCGCCTTTTCACCTCTAAACATAAAATTGCCATTTACTCGAAAACTACGAATTGGACAGATGAACCAATTACATGTACGTGTTGAGGACGACGTGCCTTACACCATGATATCAACCGGGACGCGCTATCATTCTTAATTTGGAAATTATAGCCATTTGGGTGAAAAACGAAAAAACGTCTAAAAAGGCCTAATACGCGCCTTTTCACCTCTAAACATAAAATTGCCATTTACTCGAAAACTACGAATTGGACAGATGAACCAATTACATGTACGTGTTGAGGACGACGTGCCTTACACCATGATATCAACCGGGACGCGCTATCATTCTTAATTTGGAAATTATAGCCATTTGGGTGAAAAACGAAAAAACGTCTCAAAAGGCCTATTACGCGCCTTTTCACCTCTAAACATGAAATTGCCATTTACTCGAAAACTACGAATTGGACAGATGAACCAATTACATGTACGTGTTGAGGACGACGTGCCTTACACCATGATATCAACCGGGACGCGCTATCATTCTTAATTTGGAAATTATAGCCATTTGGGTGAAAAGCGAAAAAACGTCTCAAAAGGCCTAATACGCGCCTTTTCACCTCTAAACATAAAATTGCCATTTACTCGAAAACTACGAATTGGACAGATGAACCAATTACATGTACGTGTTGAGGACGACGTGCCTTACACCATGATATCAACCGGGACGCGCTATCATTCTTAATTTGGAAATTATAGCCATTTGGGTGAAAAACGAAAAAACGTCTCAAAAGGCCTAATACGCGCCTTTTCACCTCTAAACATGAAATTGCCATTTACTCGAAAACTACGAATTGGACAGATGAACCAATTACATGTACGTGTTGAGGACGACGTGCCTTACACCATGATATCAACCGGGACGCGCTATCATTCTTAATTTGGAAATTATAGCCATTTGGGTGAAAAACGAAAAAACGTCTCAAAAGGCCTAATACGCGCCTTTTCACCTCTAAACATAAAATTGCCATTTACTCGAAAACTACGAATGGACAGATGAACCAATTACATGTACGTGTTGAGGACGACGTGCCTTACACCATGATATCAACCGGGACGCGCTATCATTCTTAATTTGGAAATTATAGCCATTTGGGTGAAAAACGAAAAAACGTCTCAAAAGGCCTAATACGCGCCTTTTCACCTCTAAACATGAAATTGCCATTTACTCGAAAACTACGAATTGGACAGATGAACCAATTACATGTACGTGTTGAGGACGACGTGCCTTACACCATGATATCAACCGGGACGCGCTATCATTCTTAATTTGGAAATTATAGCCATTTGGGTGAAAAACGAAAAAAACGTCTCAAAAGGCCTAATACGCGCCTTTTCACCTCTAAACATGAAATTGCCATTTACTCGAAAACTACGAATTGGACAGATGAACCAATTACATGTACGTGTTGAGGACGACGTGCCTTACACCATGATATCAACCGGGACGCGCTATCATTCTTAATTTGGAAATTATAGCCATTTGGGTGAAAAACGAAAAAACGTCTCAAAAGGCCTAATACGCGCCTTTTCACCTCTAAACATAAAATTGCCATTTACTCGAAAACTACGAATGGACAGATGAACCAATTACATGTACGTGTTGAGGACGACGTGCCTTACACCATGATATCAACCGGGACGCGCTATCATTCTTAATTTGGAAATTATAGCCATTTGGGTGAAAAACGAAAAAACGTCTCAAAAGGCCTAATACGCGCCTTTTCACCTCTAAACATAAAATTGCCATTTACTCGAAAACTACGAATTGGACAGATGAACCAATTACATGTACGTGTTGAGGACGACGTGCCTTACACCATGATATCAACCGGGACGCGCTATCATTCTTAATTTGGAAATTATAGCCATTTGGGTGAAAAACGAAAAAACGTCTCAAAAGGCCTAATACGCGCCTTTTCACCTCTAAACATAAAATTGCCATTTACTCGAAAACTACGAATTGGACAGATGAACCAATTACATGTACGTGTTGAGGACGACGTGCCTTACACCATGATATCAACCGGGACGCGCTATCATTCTTAATTTGGAAATTATAGCCATTTGGGTGAAAAACGAAAAAACGTCTCAAAAGGCCTAATACGCGCCTTTTCACCTCTAAACATAAAATTGCCATTTACTCGAAAACTACGAATTGGACAGATGAACCAATTACATGTACGTGTTGAGGACGACGTGCCTTACACCATGATATCAACCGACGCGCTATCATTCTTAATTTGGAAATTATAGCCATTTGGGTGAAAAACGAAAAAACGTCTCAAAAGGCCTAATACGCGCCTTTTCACCTCTAAACATAAAATTGCCATTTACTCGAAAACTACGAATTGGACAGATGAACCAATTACATGTACGTGTTGAGGACGACGTGCCCTACACCATGATATCAACCGGGACGCGCTATCATTCTTAATTTGGAAATTATAGCCATTTTGTTAAACGAAAAAACGTCTAAAAGGCCTAATACGCGCCTTTATCACCTCTAAACATAAAATTGCCATTTACTCGAAAACTACGAATTGGACAGATGAACCAATTACATGTACGTGTTGAGGACGACGTGCCCTACACCATGATATCAACCGGGACGCGCTATCATTCTTAATTTGGAAATTATAGCCATTTTGGTCAAAAACGAAAAAAACGTCTCAAAAGGCCTAAAACGCGCCTTTATCACCTCTAAACATAAAATTGCCATTTACTCGAAAACTACGAATTGGACAGATGAACCAATTACATGTACGTGTTGAGGACGACGTGCCCTACACCATGATATCAACAGGACGCGCTATCATTCTTAATTTGGAAATTATAGCCATTTTGGTGAAAAACGAAAAAAACGTCTAAAAAGGCCTAATACGCGCCTTTATCACCTCTAAACATAAAATTGCCATTTACTCGAAAACTACGAATTGGACAGATGAACCAATTACATGTACGTGTTGAGGACGACGTGCCCTACACCATGATATCAACCGGGACGCGCTATCATTCTTAATTTGGAAATTATAGCCATTTTGGTGAAAAACGAAAAAAACGTCTAAAAGGCCTAATACGCCTTTATCACCTCTAAACATAAAATTGCCATTTACTCGAAAACTACGAATTGGACAGATGAACCAATTACATGTACGTGTTGAGGACGACGTGCCCTACACCATGATATCAACCGGGACGCGCTATCATTCTTAATTTGGAAATTATAGCCATTTTGGTGAAAACGAAAAACGTCTCAAAAGGCCTAATACGCGCCTTTATCACCTCTAAACATAAAATTGCCATTTACTCGAAAACTACGAATTGGACAGATGAACCAATTACATGTACGTGTTGAGGACGACGTGCCCTACACCATGATATCAACCGGGACGCGCTATTATTCTTAATTTGGAAATTATAGCCATTTGGTAAAACGAAAAAACGTCTAAAAGGCCTAATACGCGCCTTTATCACCTCTAAACATAAAATTGCCATTTACTCGAAAACTACGAATTGGACAGATGAACCAATTACATGTACGTGTTGAGGACGACGTGCCCTACACCATGATATCAACCGACGCGCTATCATTCTTAATTTGGAAATTATAGCCATTTGGGTGAAAAACGAAAAAAACGTCTCAAAAGGCCTAATACGCGCCTTTATCACCTCTAAACATAAAATTGCCATTTACTCGAAAACTACGAATTGGACAGATGAACCAATTACATGTACGTGTTGAGGACGACGTGCCCTACACCATGATATCAACCGACGCGCTATCATTCTTAATTTGGAAATTATAGCCATTTTGGTGAAAACGAAAAACGTCTAAAAGGCCTAATACGCGCCTTTATCACCTCTAAACATAAAATTGCCATTTACTCAAAACTACGAATTGACAGATGAACCACCACATGTACGTGTTGAGGACGAC
>CP137667.1:11702052-12198509 GCA_037976565.1 Mesocentrotus franciscanus | reverse complement strand
AAACCGGGACGCTATCATTCTTAATTTGGGCATTAAAGCCATTTGGTGTCAAAAACGAAAAACGTCTAAAAGGGCCTAATACGCGCCTTTATCACCTCTAAACATAAAATTGCCATTTTCTCAAAAACTACGAATTGGACAGATGAACCAATTACATGTACGTGTTGAGGACGACGTGCCCTACACCATGATATCAACCGGGACGCGCTATCATTCTTAATTTGGAAATTATAGCCATTTTGGTAAAAACCGAAAAAAACGTCTAAAAAGGCCTAATACGCGCCTTTATCACCTCTAAACATAAAATTGCCATTTACTCGAAAACTACGAATTGGACAGATGAACCAATTACATGTACGTGTTGAGGACGACGTGCCCTACACCATGATATCAACCGGGACGCGCTATTATTCTTAATTTGGAAATTATAGCCATTTTGGTGAAAAACGAAAAAAACGTCTAAAAGGGCCTAATACGCGCCTTTATCACCTCTAAACATAAAATTGCCATTTACTCGAAAACTACGAATTGGACAGATGAACCAATTACATGTACGTGTTGAGGACGACGTGCCCTACACCATGATATCAACCGGGACGCGCTATCATTCTTAATTTGGAAATTATAGCCATTTTGGTCAAAAACGTCTAAAAAGGCCTAATACGCCTTTATCACCTCTAAACATAAAATTGCCATTTACTCGAAAACTACGAATTGGACAGATGAACCAATTACATGTACGTGTTGAGGACGACGTGCCTACACCATGATATCAACCGGGACGCGCTCATTCTTAATTTGGAAATTATAGCCATTTTGGTGAAAAACGAAAAAACGTCTAAAAGGCCTAATACGCGCCTTTATCACCTCTAAACATAAAATTGCCATTTACTCGAAAACTACGAATTGGACAGATGAACCAATTACATGTACGTGTTGAGGACGACGTGCCCTACACCATGATATCAACCGGGACGCGCTATCATTCTTAATTTGGAAATTATAGCCATTTTGGTCAAAAACGAAAAAAACGTCTAAAAGGCCTAATACGCGCCTTTATCACCTCTAAACATAAAATTGCCATTTACTCGAAAACTACGAATTGGACAGATGAACCAATTACATGTACGTGTTGAGGACGACGTGCCCTACACCATGATATCAACCGGGACGCGCTATCATTCTTAATTTGGAAATTATAGCCATTTTGGTCAAAACGAAAAAACGTCTAAAAGGCCTAATACGCGCCTTTATCACCTCTAAACATAAAATTGCCATTTACTCGAAAACTACGAATTGACAGATGAACCAATTACATGTACGTGTTGAGGACGACGTGCCCTACACCATGATATCAACCGGGACGCGCTATCATTCTTAATTTGGAAATTATAGCCATTTTGGTGAAAACGAAAAAACGTCTAAAGGACTACGCGCCTTTATCACCTCTAAACATAAAATTGCCATTTACTCGAAAACTACGAATTGGACAGATGAACCAATTACATGTACGTGTTGAGGACGACGTGCCTACACCATGATATCAACCGGGACGCGCTATCATTCTTAATTTGGAAATTATAGCCATTTGGGTCAAAAACGAAAAAAACGTCTAAAAGGCCTAATACGCGCCTTTATCACCTCTAAACATAAAATTGCCATTTACTCGAAAACTACGAATTGGACAGATGAACCAATTACATGTACGTGTTGAGGACGACGTGCCCTACACCATGATATCAACCGGGACGCGCTATCATTCTTAATTTGGAAATTATAGCCATTTGGGTGAAAACGAAAAAACGTCTCAAAAGGCCTAATACGCGCCTTTATCACCTCTAAACATAAAATTGCCATTTACTCGAAAACTACGAATTGGACAGATGAACCAATTACATGTACGTGTTGAGGACGACGTGCCCTACACCATGATATCAACCGGGACGCGCTATCATTCTTAATTTGGAAATTATAGCCATTTTGGTTAAAACCCCAAAAAACGTCTCAAAAGGCCTAATACGCGCCTTTATCACCTCTAAACATAAAATTGCCATTTACTCGAAAACTACGAATTGGACAGATGAACCAATTACATGTACGTGTTGAGGACGACGTGCCTACACCATGATATCAACCGGGACGCGCTATCATTCTTAATTTGGAAATTATAGCCATTTTGAAAACGAAAAAACGTCTAAAAGGCCTAATACGCGCCTTTATCACCTCTAAACATAAAATTGCCATTTACTCGAAAACTACGAATTGGACAGATGAACCAATTACATGTACGTGTTGAGGACGACGTGCCTTACACCATGATATCAACCGGGACGCGCTATCATTCTTAATTTGGAAATTATAGCCATTTTGGTCAAAAACGAAAAAAACGTCTAAAAGGGCCTAATACGCGCCTTTATCACCTCTAAACATAAAATTGCCATTTACTCGAAAACTACGAATTGGACAGATGAACCAATTACATGTACGTGTTGAGGACGACGTGCCCTACACCATGATATCAACCGACGCGCTATCATTCTTAATTTGGAAATTATAGCCATTTTGGTGAAAACGAAAAAACGTCTAAAAGGCCTAATACGCGCCTTTATCACCTCTAAACATAAAATTGCCATTTACTCGAAAACTACGAATTGGACAGATGAACCAATTACATGTACGTGTTGAGGACGACGTGCCCTACACCATGATATCAACCGGGACGCGCTATCATTCTTAATTTGGAAATTATAGCCATTTTGGTCAAAAACGAAAAACGTCTAAAAGGCCTAATACGCGCCTTTATCACCTCTAAACATAAAATTGCCATTTACTCAAAACTACGAGTGGACAGATGAACCAATTACATGTACGTGTTGAGGACGACGTGCCTACACCATGATATCAACCGGGACGCGCTATCATTCTTAATTTGGAAATTATAGCCATTTGGGTGAAAAACGAAAAAACGTCTAAAGGCCTAATACGCGCCTTTCACCTCTAAACATAAAATTGCCATTTACTCGAAAACTACAGGTGGACAGATGAACCAATTACATGTACGTGTTGAGGACGACGTGCCTTACACCATGATATCAACCGGGACGCGCTATCATTCTTAATTTGGAAATTATAGCCATTTGGGTGAAAAACGAAAAAACGTCTCAAAGGCCTAATACGCGCCTTTATCACCTCTAAACATAAAATTGCCATTTACTCGAAAACTACGAATTGGACAGATGAACCAATTACATGTACGTGTTGAGGACGACGTGCCTACACCATGATATCAACCGGGACGCGCTATCATTCTTAATTTGGAAATTATAGCCATTTTGGTGAAAAACGAAAAAAACGTCTAAAAGGCCTAATACGCGCCTTTATCACCTCTAAACATAAAATTGCCATTTACTCGAAAACTACAATTGGACAGATGAACCAATTACATGTACGTGTTGAGGACGACGTGCTTACACCATGATATCAACCGGGACGCTATCATTCTTAATTTGGAAATTATAGCCATTTTGGTGAAAAACGAAAAAACGTCTAAAAGGCCTAATACGCGCCTTTATCACCTCTAAACATAAAATTGCCATTTACTCGAAAACTACGAATTGGACAGATGAACCAATTACATGTACGTGTTGAGGACGACGTGCCCTACACCATGATATCAACCGGGACGCGCTATCATTCTTAATTTGGAAATTATAGCCATTTGGTTAAAAACGAAAAAACGTCTAAAGGGCCTAATACGCGCCTTTATCACCTCTAAACATAAAATTGCCATTTACTCGAAAACTACAATTGGACAGATGAACCAATTACATGTACGTGTTGAGGACGACGTGCCTACACCATGATATCAACCGGGACGCGCTATCATTCTTAATTTGGAAATTATAGCCATTTGGGTGAAAAACGAAAAAACGTCTAAAAGGCCTAATACGCGCCTTTATCACCTCTAAACATAAAATTGCCATTTACTCGAAAACTACAGGTGGACAGATGAACCAATTACATGTACGTGTTGAGGACGACGTGCCCTACACCATGATATCAACCGGGACGCTATCATTCTTAATTTGGAAATTATAGCCATTTTGGTGAAAAACGAAAAAAACGTCTCAAAAGGCCTAATACGCGCCTTTATCACCTCTAAACATAAAATTGCCATTTACTCGAAAACTACGAATTGGACAGATGAACCAATTACATGTACGTGTTGAGGACGACGTGCCTTACACCATGATATCAACCGGGACGCGCTATCATTCTTAATTTGGAAATTATAGCCATTTTGGTGAAAAACGAAAAAAACGTCTAAAAGGGCCTAATACGCGCCTTTATCACCTCTAAACATAAAATTGCCATTTACTCGAAAACTACGAATTGGACAGATGAACCAATTACATGTACGTGTTGAGGACGACGTGCCCTACACCATGATATCAACCGGGACGCGCTATCATTCTTAATTTGGAAATTATAGCCATTTTGGTGAAAAACGAAAAAAACGTCTAAAAAGGCCTAATACGCGCCTTTATCACCTCTAAACATAAAATTGCCATTTACTCGAAAACTACGAATTGGACAGATGAACCAATTACATGTACGTGTTGAGGACGACGTGCCCTACACCATGATATCAACCGGGACGCGCTATCATTCTTAATTTGGAAATTATAGCCATTTTGGTGAAAAACGAAAAAAACGTCTAAAAAGGCCTAATACGCGCCTTTATCACCTCTAAACATAAAATTGCCATTTACTCGAAAACTACAGGTGGACAGATGAACCAATTACATGTACGTGTTGAGGACGACGTGCCCTACACCATGATATCAACCGGGACGCGCTATCATTCTTAATTTGGAAATTATAGCCATTTGGGTGAAAAACGAAAAAAACGTCTCAAAAGGCCTAATACGCGCCTTTATCACCTCTAAACATAAAATTGCCATTTACTCGAAAACTACGAATTGGACAGATGAACCAATTACATGTACGTGTTGAGGACGACGTGCCCTACACCATGATATCAACCGGGACGCGCTATCATTCTTAATTTGGAAATTATAGCCATTTGGGTGAAAAACGAAAAAAACGTCTAAAAGGCCTAATACGCGCCTTTATCACCTCTAAACATAAAATTGCCATTTACTCGAAAACTACGAATTGGACAGATGAACCAATTACATGTACGTGTTGAGGACGACGTGCCCACCATGATATCAACCGGGACGCGCTATCATTCTTAATTTGGAAATTATAGCCATTTGGGTGAAAAACGTCTAAAAGGCCTAATGCGCCTTTATCACCTCTAAACATAAAATTGCCATTTACTCGAAAACTACGAATTGGACAGATGAACCAATTACATGTACGTGTTGAGGACGACGTGCCTACACCATGATATCAACCGGGACGCGCTATCATTCTTAATTTGGAAATTATAGCCATTTTGGTGAAAAACGAAAAAAACGTCTAAAGGGCCTAATACGCGCCTTTATCACCTCTAAACATAAAATTGCCATTTACTCGAAAACTACGAATTGGACAGATGAACCAATTACATGTACGTGTTGAGGACGACGTGCCTTACACCATGATATCAACCGGGACGCGCTATCATTCTTAATTTGGAAATTATAGCCATTTTGGTGAAAAACGAAAAAAACGTCTAAAAGGCCTAATACGCGCCTTTATCACCTCTAAACATAAAATTGCCATTTACTCGAAAACTACGAATTGGACAGATGAACCAATTACATGTACGTGTTGAGGACGACGTGCCTTACACCATGATATCAACCGGGACCCCACCATCATTCTTAATTTGGAAATTATAGCCATTTGGGTCAAAAACGAAAAAACGTCTCAAAAGGCCTAATACGCGCCTTTATCACCTCTAAACATAAAATTGCCATTTACTCGAAAACTACAGGTGGACAGATGAACCAATTACATGTACGTGTTGAGGACGACGTGCTTACACCATGATATCAACCGGGACGCGCTATCATTCTTAATTTGGAAATTATAGCCATTTGGGTGAAAAACGAAAAAAACGTCTCAAAAGGCCTAATACGCGCCTTTATCACCTCTAAACATAAAATTGCCATTTACTCGAAAACTACGAATTGGACAGATGAACCAATTACATGTACGTGTTGAGGACGACGTGCCTTACACCATGATATCAACCGGGACGCTATCATTCTTAATTTGGAAATTATAGCCATTTGGGTGAAAAACGAAAAAAACGTCTAAAAGGCCTAATACGCGCCTTTATCACCTCTAAACATAAAATTGCCATTTACTCGAAAACTACAGGTGGACAGATGAACCAATTACATGTACGTGTTGAGGACGACGTGCCCTACACCATGATATCAACCGGGACGCTATCATTCTTAATTTGGAAATTATAGCCATTTGGGTGAAAAGAAAAAAACGTCTCAAAAGGCCTAATACGCGCCTTTTTCACCTCTAAACATAAAATTGCCATTTACTCAAAACTAGACATTGGACAGATGAACCAATTACATGTACGTGTTGAGGACGACGTGCCTTACACCATGATATCAACCGGGACGCGCTATCATTCTTAATTTGGAAATTATAGCCATTTGGGTGAAAAACGAAAAAACGTCTCAAAGGCCTAATGCGCCTTTATCACCTCTAAACATAAAATTGCCATTTACTCGAAAACTACCAATTGGACAGATGAACCAATTACATGTACGTGTTGAGGACGACGTGCCTTACACCATGATATCAACCGGGACGCGCTATCATTCTTAATTTGGAAATTATAGCCATTTGGGTGAAAACGAAAAAATTAAAAAGGCCTAATACGCGCCTTTTCACCTCTAAACATAAAATTGCCATTTACTCGAAAACTACGAATTGGACAGATGAACCAATTACATGTACGTGTTGAGGACGACGTGCCTACACCATGATATCAACCGGGACGCGCTATTATTCTTTGGAAATTATAGCCATTTGGGTGAAAAACGAAAAAACGTCTCAAAGGCCTAATACGCGCCTTTTCACCTCTAAACATAAAATTGCCATTTACTCGAAAACTACGAATTGGACAGATGAACCAATTACATGTACGTGTTGAGGACGACGTGCCTTACACCATGATATCAACCGGGACGCGCTATCATTCTTAATTTGGAAATTATAGCCATTTGGGTGAAAAACGAAAAAAACGTCTCAAAAGGCCTAATACGCGCCTTTATCACCTCTAAACATAAAATTGCCATTTACTCGAAAACTACGAATTGGACAGATGAACCAATTACATGTACGTGTTGAGGACGACGTGCCTTACACCATGATATCAACCGGGACGCGCTATCATTCTTAATTTGGAAATTATAGCCATTTGGGTGAAAAACGAAAAAACCGTCTAAAAGGCCTAATACGCGCCTTTTCACCTCTAAACATAAAATTGCCATTTACTCGAAAACTACGTGGACAGATGAACCAATTACATGTACGTGTTGAGGACGACGTGCCTTACACCATGATATCAACCGGGACGCGCTATCATTCTTAATTTGGAAATTATAGCCATTTGGGTGAAAAACGAAAAAAAACGTCTCAAAGGGCCTAATACGCCCCTTTCACCTCTAAACATAAAATTGCCATTTACTCGAAAACTACGAATTGGACAGATGAACCAATTACATGTACGTGTTGAGGACGACGTGCCTTACACCATGATATCAACCGGGACGCGCTATCATTCTTAATTTGGAAATTATAGCCATTTGGGTGAAAAACGAAAAAACGTCTCAAAAGGCCTAATACGCGCCTTTTCACCTCTAAACATAAAATTGCCATTTACTCGAAAACTACAGGTGGACAGATGAACCAATTACATGTACGTGTTGAGGACGACGTGCCTTACACCATGATATCAACCGGGACGCGCTATCATTCTTAATTTGGAAATTATAGCCATTTGGGTGAAAAACGAAAAAAACGTCTCAAAGGCCTAATACGCGCCTTTTTCACCTCTAAACATAAAATTGCCATTTACTCGAAAACTACAAATTGGACAGATGAACCAATTACATGTACGTGTTGAGGACGACGTGCCTTACACCATGATATCAACCGGGACGCGCTATCATTCTTAATTTGGAAATTATAGCCATTTTGGTGAAAAACGAAAACGTCTCAAAAGGCCTAATACGCGCCTTTATCACCTCTAAACATAAAATTGCCATTTACTCGAAAACTACGAATTGGACAGATGAACCAATTACATGTACGTGTTGAGGACGACGTGCCCTACACCATGATATCAACCGGGACGCGCTATCATTCTTAATTTGGAAATTATAGCCATTTGGGTGAAAAACGAAAAAAACGTCTAAAAGGCCTAATACGCGCCTTTATCACCTCTAAACATAAAATTGCCATTTACTCGAAAACTACGAATTGGACAGATGAACCAATTACATGTACGTGTTGAGGACGACGTGCCTTACACCATGATATCAACCGGGACGCGCTATCATTCTTAATTTGGAAATTATAGCCATTTTGGTCAAAAACGAAAACGTCTAAAAGGCCTAATACGCGCCTTTATCACCTCTAAACATAAAATTGCCATTTACTCGAAAACTACGAATTGGACAGATGAACCAATTACATGTACGTGTTGAGGACGACGTGCCTTACACCATGATATCAACCGGGACGCGCTATCATTCTTAATTTGGAAATTATAGCCATTTTGGTGAAAAACGAAAAAAACGTCTAAAAGGCCTAATACGCGCCTTTATCACCTCTAAACATAAAATTGCCATTTACTCGAAAACTACGAATTGGACAGATGAACCAATTACATGTACGTGTTGAGGACGACGTGCCTTACACCATGATATCAACCGGGACGCGCTATCATTCTTAATTTGGAAATTATAGCCATTTGGGTGAAAAACGAAAAAACGTCTAAAAGGCCTAATACGCGCCTTTATCACCTCTAAACATAAAATTGCCATTTACTCGAAAACTACGAATTGGACAGATGAACCAATTACATGTACGTGTTGAGGACGACGTGCCCTACACCATGATATCAACCGGGACGCGCTATCATTCTTAATTTGGAAATTATAGCCATTTTGGTCAAAAACGAAAAAAACGTCTCAAAAGGCCTAAAACGCGCCTTTTTCACCTCTAAACATAAAATTGCCATTTACTCGAAAACTACGAATTGGACAGATGAACCAATTACATGTACGTGTTGAGGACGACGTGCCTACACCATGATATCAACCGGGACGCGCTATCATTCTTAATTTGGAAATTATAGCCATTTTGGTGAAAAACGAAAAAAACGTCTAAAAGGCCTAATACGCGCCTTTATCACCTCTAAACATAAAATTGCCATTTACTCGAAAACTACGAATTGGACAGATGAACCAATTACATGTACGTGTTGAGGACGACGTGCCCTACACCATGATATCAACCGGGACGCGCTATCATTCTTAATTTGGAAATTATAGCCATTTTGGTCAAAACCAAAAAACGTCTCAAAAGGCCTAATACGCGCCTTTATCACCTCTAAACATAAAATTGCCATTTACTCGAAAACTACGAATTGGACAGATGAACCAATTACATGTACGTGTTGAGGACGACGTGCCTACACCATGATATCAACCGGGACGCGCTATCATTCTTAATTTGGAAATTATAGCCATTTGGGTGAAAAACGAAAAAACGTCTAAAAGGCCTAATACGCGCCTTTATCACCTCTAAACATAAAATTGCCATTTACTCGAAAACTACGAATTGGACAGATGAACCAATTACATGTACGTGTTGAGGACGACGTGCCTTACACCATGATATCAACCGGGACGCGCTATCATTCTTAATTTGGAAATTATAGCCATTTGGGTGAAAAACGAAAAAACGTCTCAAAAGGCCTAATACGCGCCTTTTCACCTCTAAACATAAAATTGCCATTTACTCGAAAACTACGAATTGGACAGATGAACCAATTACATGTACGTGTTGAGGACGACGTGCCTTACACCATGATATCAACCGGGACGCGCTATCATTCTTAATTTGGAAATTATAGCCATTTTGGTGAAAAACGAAAAAAACGTCTAAAAGGCCTAATACGCGCCTT
Source organism: Mesocentrotus franciscanus (assembly GCA_037976565.1). Taxonomy (NCBI): domain Eukaryota; kingdom Metazoa; phylum Echinodermata; class Echinoidea; order Camarodonta; family Strongylocentrotidae; genus Mesocentrotus; species Mesocentrotus franciscanus. The sequence continues at coordinate 12,188,332 of CP137667.1, read as the reverse complement.
TATCACCTCTAAACATAAAATTGCCATTTACTCGAAAACTACGAATTGGACAGATGAACCAATTACATGTACGTGTTGAGGACGACGTGCCTACACCATGATATCAACCGGGACGCGCTATCATTCTTAATTTGGAAATTATAGCCATTTCGGTGAAAAACGAAAAAACGTCTAAAAGGCCTAATACGCGCCTTTATCACCTCTAAACATAAAATTGCCATTTACTCGAAAACTACGAATTGGACAGATGAACCAATTACATGTACGTGTTGAGGACGACGTGCCTTACACCATGATATCAACCGGGACGCGCTATCATTCTTAATTTGGAAATTATAGCCATTTTGGTGAAAAACAAAAACTCTAAAAGGCCTAATACGCGCCTTTATCACCTCTAAACATAAAATTGCCATTTACTCGAAAACTACGAATTGGACAGATGAACCAATTACATGTACGTGTTGAGGACGACGTGCCTTACACCATGATATCAACCGGGACGCGCTATCATTCTTAATTTGGAAATTATAGCCATTTGGGTGAAAAACGAAAAAACGTCTCAAAAGGCCTAATACGCGCCTTTTCACCTCTAAACATAAAATTGCCATTTACTCGAAAACTACGAATTGGACAGATGAACCAATTACATGTACGTGTTGAGGACGACGTGCCTTACACCATGATATCAACCGGGACGCGCTATCATTCTTAATTTGGAAATTATAGCCATTTGGGTGAAAAACGAAAAAACGTCTAAAAGGCCTAATACGCGCCTTTATCACCTCTAAACATAAAATTGCCATTTACTCGAAAACTACGAATTGGACAGATGAACCAATTACATGTACGTGTTGAGGACGACGTGCCTTACACCATGATATCAACCGGGACGCGCTATCATTCTTAATTTGGAAATTATAGCCATTTGGGTGAAAAACGAAAAAACGTCTCAAAAGGCCTAATACGCGCCTTTTCACCTCTAAACATAAAATTGCCATTTACTCGAAAACTACGAATTGGACAGATGAACCAATTACATGTACGTGTTGAGGACGACGTGCCTTACACCATGATATCAACCGGGACGCGCTATCATTCTTAATTTGGAAATTATAGCCATTTGGGTGAAAAACGAAAAAACGTCTCAAAAGGCCTAATACGCGCCTTTTCACCTCTAAACATAAAATTGCCATTTACTCGAAAACTACGAATTGGACAGATGAACCAATTACATGTACGTGTTGAGGACGACGTGCCTTACACCATGATATCAACCGGGACGCGCTATCATTCTTAATTTGGAAATTATAGCCATTTGGGTGAAAAACGAAAAAACGTCTCAAAAGGCCTAATACGCGCCTTTATCACCTCTAAACATAAAATTGCCATTTACTCGAAAACTACGAATTGGACAGATGAACCAATTACATGTACGTGTTGAGGACGACGTGCCTTACACCATGATATCAACCGGGACGCGCTATCATTCTTAATTTGGAAATTATAGCCATTTGGGTGAAAAGCGAAAAAACGTCTCAAAAGGCCTAATACGCGCCTTTTCACCTCTAAACATAAAATTGCCATTTACTCGAAAACTACGAATTGGACAGATGAACCAATTACATGTACGTGTTGAGGACGACGTGCCTTACACCATGATATCAACCGGGACGCGCTATCATTCTTAATTTGGAAATTATAGCCATTTGGGTGAAAAACGAAAAAAACGTCTCAAAAGGCCTAATACGCGCCTTTTTCACCTCTAAACATAAAATTGCCATTTACTCGAAAACTACGAATTGGACAGATGAACCAATTACATGTACGTGTTGAGGACGACGTGCCTTACACCATGATATCAACCGGGACGCGCTATCATTCTTAATTTGGAAATTATAGCCATTTGGGTGAAAAACGAAAAAAACGTCTCAAAAGGCCTAATACGCGCCTTTTTCACCTCTAAACATAAAATTGCCATTTACTCGAAAACTACGAATTGGACAGATGAACCAATTACATGTACGTGTTGAGGACGACGTGCCTTACACCATGATATCAACCGGGACGCGCTATCATTCTTAATTTGGAAATTATAGCCATTTGGGTGAAAAACGAAAAAACGTCTCAAAAGGCCTAATACGCGCCTTTTTCACCTCTAAACATAAAATTGCCATTTACTCGAAAACTACGAATTGGACAGATGAACCAATTACATGTACGTGTTGAGGACGACGTGCCTTACACCATGATATCAACCGGGACGCGCTATCATTCTTAATTTGGAAATTATAGCCATTTGGGTGAAAAACGAAAAAACGTCTCAAAAGGCCTAATACGCGCCTTTTCACCTCTAAACATAAAATTGCCATTTACTCGAAAACTACGAATTGGACAGATGAACCAATTACATGTACGTGTTGAGGACGACGTGCCTTACACCATGATATCAACCGGGACGCGCTATCATTCTTAATTTGGAAATTATAGCCATTTGGGTGAAAAACGAAAAAACGTCTCAAAAGGCCTAATACGCGCCTTTTCACCTCTAAACATAAAATTGCCATTTACTCGAAAACTACGAATTGGACAGATGAACCAATTACATGTACGTGTTGAGGACGACGTGCCTTACACCATGATATCAACCGGGACGCGCTATCATTCTTAATTTGGAAATTATAGCCATTTGGGTGAAAAGCGAAAAAACGTCTCAAAAGGCCTAATACGCGCCTTTTCACCTCTAAACATAAAATTGCCATTTACTCGAAAACTACGAATTGGACAGATGAACCAATTACATGTACGTGTTGAGGACGACGTGCCTTACACCATGATATCAACCGGGACGCGCTATCATTCTTAATTTGGAAATTATAGCCATTTGGGTGAAAAACGAAAAAACGTCTCAAAAGGCCTAATACGCGCCTTTTCACCTCTAAACATAAAATTGCCATTTACTCGAAAACTACGAATTGGACAGATGAACCAATTACATGTACGTGTTGAGGACGACGTGCCTTACACCATGATATCAACCGGGACGCGCTATCATTCTTAATTTGGAAATTATAGCCATTTGGGTGAAAAACGAAAAAACGTCTCAAAAGGCCTAATACGCGCCTTTTTCACCTCTAAACATAAAATTGCCATTTACTCGAAAACTACGAATTGGACAGATGAACCAATTACATGTACGTGTTGAGGACGACGTGCCTTACACCATGATATCAACCGGGACGCGCTATCATTCTTAATTTGGAAATTATAGCCATTTGGGTGAAAAACGAAAAAACGTCTCAAAAGGCCTAATACGCGCCTTTTTCACCTCTAAACATAAAATTGCCATTTACTCGAAAACTACGAATTGGACAGATGAACCAATTACATGTACGTGTTGAGGACGACGTGCCTTACACCATGATATCAACCGGGACGCGCTATCATTCTTAATTTGGAAATTATAGCCATTTGGGTGAAAAACGAAAAAACGTCTCAAAAGGCCTAATACGCGCCTTTTTCACCTCTAAACATAAAATTGCCATTTACTCGAAAACTACGAATTGGACAGATGAACCAATTACATGTACGTGTTGAGGACGACGTGCCTTACACCATGATATCAACCGGGACGCGCTATCATTCTTAATTTGGAAATTATAGCCATTTGGGTGAAAAACGAAAAAACGTCTCAAAAGGCCTAATACGCGCCTTTTCACCTCTAAACATAAAATTGCCATTTACTCGAAAACTACGAATTGGACAGATGAACCAATTACATGTACGTGTTGAGGACGACGTGCCTTACACCATGATATCAACCGGGACGCGCTATCATTCTTAATTTGGAAATTATAGCCATTTGGGTGAAAAACGAAAAAACGTCTCAAAAGGCCTAATACGCGCCTTTTTCACCTCTAAACATAAAATTGCCATTTACTCGAAAACTACGAATTGGACAGATGAACCAATTACATGTACGTGTTGAGGACGACGTGCCTTACACCATGATATCAACCGGGACGCGCTATCATTCTTAATTTGGAAATTATAGCCATTTGGGTGAAAAACGAAAAAACGTCTCAAAAGGCCTAATACGCGCCTTTTTCACCTCTAAACATAAAATTGCCATTTACTCGAAAACTACGAATTGGACAGATGAACCAATTACATGTACGTGTTGAGGACGACGTGCCTTACACCATGATATCAACCGGGACGCGCTATCATTCTTAATTTGGAAATTATAGCCATTTGGGTGAAAAACGAAAAAACGTCTCAAAAGGCCTAATACGCGCCTTTTTCACCTCTAAACATAAAATTGCCATTTACTCGAAAACTACGAATTGGACAGATGAACCAATTACATGTACGTGTTGAGGACGACGTGCCTTACACCATGATATCAACCGGGACGCGCTATCATTCTTAATTTGGAAATTATAGCCATTTGGGTGAAAAACGAAAAAACGTCTCAAAAGGCCTAATACGCGCCTTTTTCACCTCTAAACATAAAATTGCCATTTACTCGAAAACTACGAATTGGACAGATGAACCAATTACATGTACGTGTTGAGGACGACGTGCCTTACACCATGATATCAACCGGGACGCGCTATCATTCTTAATTTGGAAATTATAGCCATTTGGGTGAAAAACGAAAAAACGTCTCAAAAGGCCTAATACGCGCCTTTTCACCTCTAAACATAAAATTGCCATTTACTCGAAAACTACGAATTGGACAGATGAACCAATTACATGTACGTGTTGAGGACGACGTGCCTTACACCATGATATCAACCGGGACGCGCTATCATTCTTAATTTGGAAATTATAGCCATTTGGGTGAAAACGAAAAAAACGTCTCAAAAGGCCTAATACGCGCCTTTTCACCTCTAAACATAAAATTGCCATTTACTCGAAAACTACGAATTGGACAGATGAACCAATTACATGTACGTGTTGAGGACGACGTGCCTTACACCATGATATCAACCGGGACGCGCTATCATTCTTAATTTGGAAATTATAGCCATTTGGGTGAAAACGAAAAAACGTCTCAAAAGGCCTAATACGCGCCTTTTCACCTCTAAACATAAAATTGCCATTTACTCGAAAACTACGAATGGGACAGATGAACCAATTACATGTACGTGTTGAGGACGACGTGCCTTACACCATGATATCAACCGGGACGCGCTATCATACTTAATTTGGAAATTATAGCCATTTGGGTGAAAACGAACAAAAACGTCTCAAAAGGCCTAATACGCGCCGTTTTCACCTCTAAACATAAAATTGCCATTTTCTCGAAAACTACGTATGGGACAGATGAACCAATTACATGTACGTGTTGAGGACGACGTGCCTTACACCATGATATCAACCGGGACGCGCTATCATACTTAATTTGGAAATTATAGCCATTTGGGTGAAAACGAAAAAAACGTCTCAAAAGGCCTAATATGCGACGTTTTCAGTTCTAAACATAAAATTGCCATTTACTCAAAAACTACGTATGGGACAGATGAACCAATTACATGTACGTGTTGAGGACGACGTGCCTTACACCATGATATAAACCGGGAGGCGCTATCATACTTAATTTGGAAGTTATAAGCCATTTGGGTGAAAACGAACAAAAACGTCTCAAAAGGCCTAATATGCGCCGTTTTTACCTCTAAACATAAAATTGCCATTTTCTCAAAAACTACGTATGGGACAAATGAACCAATTGCATGTACGTGTTGATGACAACGTGCCCTACATCATGATATAAACCGGGAGGCGCTATCATACTTAATTTGGAAGTTATAAGCCATTTGGGTGAAAACGAACAAAAACGCCTCAAAAGGCCTAATACGCGCCGTTTTCAGTTCTAAACATAAAATTGCCCTTTTCTGAAAACTACGAATGGGACAAATGAACCAATTACATGTACGTGTTGAGGACGACATGCCTTACACCATGATATAAACCGGGAGGCGCTATCATACTTAATTATGAAGTTATAAGCAATTTGGGTGAAAACGAACAAAAACGTCTCAAAAGGCCTAATACGCGCCGTTTTCAGTTCTAAACATAAAATTGCCATTTATTCAAAAACTACGAATGGGACAAATGAACCAATTACATGTACGTGTTGATGACAATGTGCCCTCCACCATGATATAAACCGAGAGGCACTATCATACTTAATTAGGAAGTTATAAGCCATTTGGGTGAAAAACGAACAAAAACGTCTCAAAAGGCCTAATACGCGTCGTTTTCTGTTCTAAACATAAAAATGCCATTTACTCAAAAACTACGAACGGGACACATGAACCAATTACATGTACGTGTTGAAGACGACGTGCCTTACATCGTGATACAAACCGGGAGGTAGCTGGATATGATGTCGTGCGATGTCAAACAAGAAATCGGCTACAATCCGCCACTTCTCCCAACTTGCCGGTATTACCCACCTCCTGGTACATAATCGAGCAATGTCATCACCATCTGCTCTGATTTCGCGATACCAAGGGGCCCCGCCCCTCTCCATGTATTAAATTCCATCCCTAGCTCTTCGATCTGCCTTTCGTCAAGGCGAAGATAACTTTTGGTCGATTCTTCCGTAGAGCACGGCTTCTTAATTTTGTTCGGCTAACGCCGAACTTGAGCATTAAGCATGATTATGATAGTTTGGAAACGCAAAACTAGACAAGATGATGTAATTGCATGTGATCAGCATGGAAATATGCTACTCTAATTTAGCAACACTAACACCGAACTGGAAATTAACATTTGCTTAATCCCTTGGGGCTAGTGTTTGTTACGATACGCGATATCCGAATATCCGATATCCGTCGTAGTTGAATAAACAACATGTCTACCATAACAAACCAGTCTGCCGACTCCATATTATACTGAGTAAATCTACCAATCCTAAGACCTTCAAACGCATCATGGTGGCAGCTGCTGGGATCTTTGAAATCAACTTTGACTTTTGATTGCACAACTTGATCCAATTTACGACAGTTGGGAAGTGTAATTTAGAAGACGATTTTCGTAAAGCAAAATTGCGTCGTTCTTTTGGTCACACGTATCGTATGCATAGTGTGTGCACCGTACAGCACAGTGCCTGCCGAGATACTCTGATGCTGCAATTTCCCGATTATTCGTTCGTTAATTGTGATGTGTGTATGAGCGTATAAAGGTTCATAAAGCCTGCTCAAATCAGCCTAATCAAGTTATAACTGTGCTCAATCACTGACACAGGGGTCTGCATAATAACTAAACTAAAGTAGATATTATAGTTAAACTAAATCAAAGTGTGAACATTAAACCTGCTTTCAGATAATATTTAATACATATCTGGTGTGAGGACTGTCGCTGTCAGACACTGAGTGAGAGTGATCAACATTTTCATTGCATGAGACACCTAACGACATTCACACAGGTGTGAGAGCGTACACAGGTATACGTGTACAAACTATTATCAACACCAGCCGGTTAGGAACTGTTCACACGAAGATTAACAACACAAATATCTACACTCATTCGTATAATCTGTCGTAACCAATACGTACACGTGAACATACACAATGAGTACCAAGTATCCAGAGATGAACTGGGAGGCTACAGACCTACCCGAAGAGTTCAAATTATTCAAGCCAAGAATGGAGCTTGTGTTAGCAGACCAATATGTAACTGATGATAAGAAAAAGGCTATCAAAATCAAAATTGCTGTAGGCAACGAAGGTTTGCGCCGAATCAATGCGTCGGGGCTATCCGAGACCGACAAAGACAAACCGCAAGAACTGTGGAAACTGCTAGAAACACAGTTGAAGGTCAACATCAATTTTCGGGTACATCGCCTAGAGCTGATGCGGTACCGGCAGAAAAAAGATGAGAGTATCGATCACTTCGTTACTAGATGTCGAGATAAGGCAAACACTTGCGATTTCGAGGAATCCGAACTCGATGAGAGGATCATGGAAATAGTGATCACTTCAACACCGATTGAAGAATTTCAGAAATCCTTATTGGATCAACCAAAGGGATACAAGATTGAGGCAATCTTGGTAGAGGGTCGAAAATATGAGGCAGTTGCGGCGAGTAGAAAATGCCTACAAACGCTTGATCCTACCGAACACATAGATTCATTCAAGCGGAACCAGGGACGAAAAACATGTGGGAACTGCGGACGTATCCACAAACCTCGTCAGTGCCCTGCGTATGACGATGTGTGCCATGCCTGTGACACAAAGGGCCATTGGGCCAAGTTCTGTAGAAAGGCTAAGAATGATCGTAGTCGTAAATCAGATCGTAGATCAGATGACCACACATCTGATGACCGTAAATCGAAACATGGAAACAAGTCACGATCAAAATCTAAAGGTCGAAAGTATAAACCGATAAGCGAAATGGACACTAAACATGATACTAGCACAGATCATGATCATCAATCAACAGCAGATCCATCAAACTTCGCACAATTCGACACCATACACACGATCGAGCCATACACAGTGATCAATCCACAGGGCACAGTAGCTTATGCAAACATTGACATCATATGCCCACAGAGAACGGGACAGCATAAACTATACCTGAAAATAGACTCAGGGGCAAGCGCTAATACTATCACAGTACGTACAGCGAAACAAATATATGGTGACAAGTGGAAGTCAGTAGTGAAACGTACACCAGTAAAGCTAGTAGCATATGGCGAAATACAAATACCATGCTGTGGTACACTAGACATAAAGTGTAGATACAAGAGTCCAGAATGGTTTTTACACACACATTCTATGTAGCAGACGTCAATGGACCAGCTATCTTAGGGTTGTTAGGGTGCACAGATCTCGGAATTATCACAATCCACACAATGCACAAGGACACACCTACACATACACCTATCACAAGTGTTAGTGACCTTAAACAAACATACCCAAGTCAGTTTGATGCCATAGGAAGCTTTAACGGGAAAGCAATGCTGCATCTGAAAGATGATGCAGAGCCCACCATAGATGCACCTAGAAAGTGCAGTGTCCACTTGAAGGACAAGATCAAGGCTGAACTTGATAGCATGGAGAAACAAGGGGTTATCAGAAAGGTAGAACACCACACAGATTGGTGTAGCTCGATGACCACTGTTGTGAAGAAAGACGGATCCATACGGATATGTCTTGACCCCAGAAGGTTGAATGATGCCTTGAAACGGTGTCCACACAAAATTCCAACCTTGGAAGAAATCCAACCGATCTTCGCAGGAGCTCAATTCTTCTCCAAGCTAGACGCAAAGGCTGGATACTGGTCAGTACACCTAGCAGAGGAATGCCAAGACCTGACCACCTTCAGAACACCATTCGGAAGATATTGTTTCCAACGATTACCCTTTGGCTTATGCACAAGCCAAGACATCTTCAAGCAACACATGGATAGGATCGTCCAGAATGTGCCTGGCTGTGTATGCATCGCAGACGACATTGCGATAGTAGGAAAAACAGAGGAGGAACACGACAAGAATCTTCACTTGCTCATGGAGACAGCAAAACAAGAAGGCCTCGTGTTCAACAGTTCCAAGTGTACTATCAAGAAGGAAGCTATCAGCTACTTTGGATCCATGTACACTAGATCGGAATCTACCCAGATCCAACCAAGGTTGAAGCTATCACAACAATGCCTTCACCCAAGGATAAAGAGGATGTTCAGAGATGCCTAGGACTGTTTACGTACCTAGCAGCGTACATTCCTAATCTCTCAGAAAAGTCAGCACCACTTCGTGAACTCCTTCACAAGGACATTCCATTCGTCTGGGACGAGGATCATGAACATGCCTTAAACAGCCTGAAAAGCGCAGTCTCATCAGGTGCATGCCTGCAGTTCTTTGACCCAAAGAAAGAGACAACCGTTGAGGTAGATGCGTCGATGAAAGGGCTGGGAGCATGCCTGCTCCAGGATGGCAAACCTGTAGCTTTTGCATCCAAAAGTCTCTCCAATGCGCAGTCCAACTACTCGAACATAGAGAGGGAAACCTTAGCCCTAGTGTTTGGTATCAACCGATTCCATACTTACCTATTCGGGAAGGAATTCACTGTGATAACCGATCACAGGCCCTTGGAGATGATTTGGAAGAAACCTCTCAGAAGCGCACCACCCCGTCTACAGAGACTTCTGATCAAGGTACAAGGATACAGATGCCAAGTCAAGTACCGACCTGGGAAAGAAATGATTCTTTCAGATACCTTGAGTCGTCTTCCTAACCCCAAGGAAGCACGCGATGTTCCGCTAGATATCAGAGTGGAATCCATCTGCTCCGAAGTAGAAGACACTCATGAAATCGACCTGATCTTCTTTGGACAAAACAAGAGAGCAGAACTCCAGAGGGAAACGTCGAATGACCCTGTTCTTAGGTCATTGTGGCAGATAGTCACTCAGGGTTGGCCTGAAACCCTCCAGGAGCTGCCGACATCCCTAAGACAATTCTGGTCTTACAGAGACGAGATTGGAGTATCACAAGGAGTACTCTTCAAAGGAAATCGAGTGATCATACCAATGACACTTAGGAGGATATCCTTACACAACTCCACCTTGGACACATGGGAATCGAGAGCACACGACGACTAGCACGTGAGACAGTGTTCTGGCCAAACATCAACAAAGACATTGAACAGCTCATAAAACAATGTGATACTTGCCAGGAACACCAGACAAGGCAACAGAAGGAGCCGTTGCTTCCCCATGATGTACCTTCAGCACCTTGGACTAGACTGGGAACAGACTTGTTCATGCTCAACAGACAAGAGTATTTACTCGTCACTGACTACTACTCCAAGTATCCGATAGTCTACAAGCTGACTGACACATCAAGTGCTGCAGTAGCTAACGTGATGAGTGGAATCTTCAGTCTATTTGGTCCACCAGAGGAGATAGTATCAGACAACGGTCCACAATTCGTAGGAAAACATTTCCAGGACATGTGCAAGAAGTGGTCCATCAAACATTCAACCTCTTCTCCGCACTATCCAAGATCCAACGGACTAGCCGAGAGGATGGTTCGTACCGTCAAGAATCTGTTGACAAAGTGTTCACAGACTGGCCAAGACAGTCAACTGGCTATGTCACACCTACGAGCAACACCTGTTGACAGTCACATGAGATCACCTGCAGAGATGTTGTTTGGAAGACCCATCAGAACAACACTCCCAAGTCATTATCTTTCAAGAGAATCTACCACCACTGATCATCTCTTGAATCGACAAAGCAAGATGAAAGAAATGCATGATCGACATGCAGGTCCAGATCTTCCACCACTCCACGTAGGACAACCAGTCAGAGTCCTACATCCCAAAGATCATACTTGGATACCAGCCAAAGTATCCAAGGTCTGCGACGAACCTAGGTCGTATGAAGTATCAACACCCAATGGAGGAGTCCTGAGACGCAACCGATCTCACCTGCGGGAGATTCCGTCAACAAACCCACCTCCAAGGCGTGTCGGGTTCGACGAAGACTACACTTCATCTACTCAACCAGACACACCACGACAGAATGGCAACGACCATCAAGCAACTTCAACACCAGAGACTCAGAACATTCAATCTAAAGAACCAACAGCAAACTCGCAAACCACAACTAGATATGGACGCAACATCCGTACACCAGCGAGATACATGTTTGAAGATTGAAAATGAACTCTTAAATAACTTGAAAGAAGAGAGAAGATAAAGAAGAACACAGAAGACGCATAGTTTAATGTAGTCTAAGAAGTTTATTGTTCATATGCATGTATAATCATTGTACAGTATTTTTGTATTGACAAGCATTATGTTTACGAAAGTCACGAAACAGATGCTAGCCAAAACATGTTTTGTTTGGAAATTTGATTTTTATAAACAAATCAAAGTATATCAAACTATGTTCAATTTCACAGGAAACGTTATGTGAAGTTGAAAGTGGAACGAAATAATTATATAGACAGTTAAATACTTATTCGTTAGTACAATACAAAAGAAACGTATTGAAAACAAAACAAGACTTCATGTTATTTAACCTGATTGGAAAAAGTTCATTACAGAGCAAATTACCAAAACTTGCATACTACCAAAAGTATTGTTTTCAAAGCAATATGTTTATATTCGTCAATCAGTGATGTTCACTGATTCCCAATCTTTCCAGAGGAAGGGGGATGTTACGATACGCGATATCCGAATATCCGATATCCGTCGTAGTTGAATAAACAACATGTCTACCATAACAAACCAGTCTGCCGACTCCATATTATACTGAGTAAATCTACCAATTCTAAGACCCTCAAACGCATCAGTGTTAGTGAATTGGACATGTGTACGTAATATATTAACACCAGCCACAAAGCTCGGTCAGCAGACGACAATTTTTGCAAAATCGATAACACTACAGCTACCGGAAGTTGACGATATTCAGAGGTCAAAGCCTTAACACCAGCCCTAAACACCCAACCTAAAAATCACTCAATGGAGACCATAAAAAGCAGTGCATTATAACGTTTTTCTAAATCAAGTAACATTTTAATACACAGTTATATCCAGAGTTATAAAGTGTTTGGTTAAGTTACCAGATGAGTTCAATATCTTCTCACAATATTTGCACTTGAAAGGTTTCTCTCCAGTGTGCGTTCTTTTTTTTTCTTTTTTGGCGGCCCAAGGGGGGGGGGGGGTTAACCCCTAAACCTTCCCCCGTAATAATAACGATAATAATAATAATAATAATAATAAAAATAATAATAATAATAATAATCTTTTATAGTCCACTCCAAATTTTATTAAACCGAAAATGGAAATTCTTTGTGCCCAATTTATCGTGAGCCCGGCAGCCACTGAGCAGCGTCCGATCGACATTGCTCTATCCCCTTATTGTTGAACGCCAAACAAGGTAGCAGCGACTCCCATCTGTTAACGTCTTTTGGTATGACGCGGCCGGGGTTCGAACCCCACGACCTCCCGGTTGTGAGGCGGACGCTCTACTGACTGAGCCAACAGACCGGTCACCGTAGATCCGCGCCTGAGATTAGTTGTGGATGCAGCCAGGTAATACCTTGACATTAATGAGGTAACTCCCGAAATGATCCACAATCGTCTTTAATGATGAAGGCATGTCGCGTACTAAGCCAAGGGCTCAAGTCGCGAACAATAAAGCCAAGGGCTTTGATATCCTCCAATGGAATTCACAAAGTATGAATGCGCATGCATGGACCCGAACTTATAGAAAATACAAAATTCAAATGAGGCCCCAGCCTTAATAATTATGTGTGCGGGAATCGTGATTTACAGACTTTAATATTTTTCAATTCCCGATTATATTCCAATTATTAAGAATAGAGGTAATGGAGGAAGAGGGGGAATAGCCATCTATGTACACAAGTCAATCACTTTTCAAGAAATGACTTGTCCACCAAATAAGGAATATGAAAGAATTGATATATTTTCTTTAGAAATGGTAATTAATGTTATAATTTTTTATAATCCTTGTCAAAAAATAGCAACACATCACTGAAAAGAATTGATTGAAAATTGCTCTAATACCATTATTATTACGGGATATTTTAACTCTCATAACCCTTAATGGGGCAGTACTAAACGTCACAGTAACGGTCTTGGAAACCACATATTAGTAGTATTTGTTCGAAAGTATCAAGATGTATAGGTATCATATCAAGGCTCAAATTTATATTACCACAAAACATACTCATCACTTTGTATCATAGCTTAATCTTGCCTCACCTTACATACTGTAATTCAGTGTGGGGGCATACCTTTAAAAGCCATCTTTCTAGATTAATAATACTTCAGAAAAAAGCAATTAGAATTATTTCGTCGTCCCCATATAACTGTCCAAGTATGCCATTATTTAAACAAATGAATATTTTACCAATATTTGAATTAATTTCTATGAACTCTCTCATATTTATGTATAAATACCAATTTGGGCTCTTACCAAAAATATTTGATAATATGTTCACCCTTAATTCGTCTGTACATAAGTACAACACTCGTCAATGTAAATTATTTCATCAACCTAAGGTTTCCACTTCCATGGCCTCAATTTCATTTCGTGTAAAATATATCAAATTGTGGAACAGCCTAGATCAAAGTACTCAGCAAAGCTCAAATCTTTCAAAATTCAAATTCTCTATAAAAAGATTGTATCTTACCAATATTAATGCATGCTAAGTAGATAAATAAAATGTATTAATTAATTCTTATTTTCTTCTCATATATCATGAGCTCTCTCTCCTCCTACAATGCTCTCTCTCTTTTCTTTTCACCATCAGAATTTATTTCTCCACCATGCTGACTCATTCTAATTATTTTCCTCTACCATTCTGATTCCCCACTCTCTCTCTCTCTCTCACTCTCTTTCTCTCTGTGTATTCTCTCCCTTGATATCTTTTTTTCTCTATCTAATCTTTCTTCTTTCTCTTAACTGTATGCATATGGTTATGTGTGTGTGTGTGTTTGTGTGTTTGGGTGTGTGTGTTTGTGTGTAGCCGTTAAGGTAATCATAATTTCCTGATTAATATACATGTATAATTTTGCTGTTTTTATAATTATCTCAATTGTTAAGAAATTTCTCTAACAAAGTTGTAAATGTTATATTGTATACCGGGGCCCTGCCTACAAGCAACTTGCTTATTAAGGGTATCCCTCCATTTTTATGTTTATATTGTTATTTTAATACAATGTGTCAATATTATGTTATATTTGTTCTGTTTTTAAAGATGGAAAAATAAAATTGAATTGAATTGAATTGAAAGTGATTGAGAATGTCGTAGATAAACATGATTTAGTGATTTTAAATGAAGGAACACCAACAAGGATGGATCCTCATTCAGGAACATGGTCTTGTTTAGACTTAACAATCGTATCCAAAGAAATTACAAGTAAATTATATTGGACAGTATTAGGAAATTTCGGGAGCGATCACAATGTAATGTAACGAATACGTAGATACAAACTATGATAATGACACTGTTGAAAAACAATGGGCATCTAAAAAATGTAAATTGGAGTGTGTATAAAGAAGGAATTAAATCAAAATTTCTTGACGTAGATAACTCAAAATTTTCAAAGGATTTAAACGTACGAGGTAAATACAATTTGATTTTGCAAATTATTAATGAAGTGGCAGAAAAAACTTTCCATAGAGCCGGAAGAGGTCGACAAACTAAAAACCCGGTCCCATGGTGGACACATGAATACCAACAAATTAACGAACGAAATAAATATAGAAATAGATTAAGCAGACACTTTAAGAAGGAGGATTTAGACTTTTATCCAAAAAAGAAAGCTTATGCCCAAATGGTAAAAAGACGAACAAAAAAAAGCCTATTGGCTAAAATATTGTCAATCCCTTAACAGACTGACAAACTGGATATGGTTAAAGGGATAGAGAGAGGTAATTTAACAAAATACATATTTTCAAATTTACTTACTGAAGACAAAAAACCAATCCAAGACACACAACAAAAAGCCGATGTAATTGCTGCGGCTTTTAAATCGATAGATTGTCGAATAGATAAAGACGAGATAGACAGAAGATGTACATTCGAACAAGAAATTAAGAATTGGATTGAAGACGGCTACTTTTCAGAAAATCCCCCTAATGAGGAATTCACGCAAGTTAACAGTGGCATTACAAGAAATGAAAAATTCATCAGCTTATAGAGATGGCATTAAAGCCATAATGGTACAACAGTTACCAGAAAATGCACTTAAATTATTATTACTGCTGTTTAATAATATTTTGAACTCCTCAATTTTCCTTGCAGAATGGTATCATGTCATTCAAATCCCTATACTTAAACCTGGCAAAGATCCGACTAATCCTTCGTCATATCGACCCATCTCGTTGACTCCCACATTCTTTAAACTTATGGAGAGAATGGTTAAAAATAGACTGGTATGGTTCATGGAACGAAACGATATCAATATCACCATTACAGTCTGGTTTTAGAAAAAAACAGAAGTACAATAAATCAACTACCTAGATTAGAAACAGATGTAAAGAAAGTATTGGCTAATAAAGAATATACTATAGTTGTTTTCATTGACCTCGAAAAGGCATATGACCCTTCTATGGAGAAAATGAATAGTATACAAAATAATGTCACCAGTTTGATATTAAGGGAAAAGCACTACGATGGATAAATTCATTTTTACACAATCGATAATGTAAGGTTAAAATTGATGGTAAGTTCTCTTCCCAGTATATTTTACAAAACGGAACGCCTCAAGGCAATGTTATCAGCCCAATTTTATTCAATATTATGTCAATGTATGCCGATGATAATTATAGCCATGTGGTGCCACGGCAGAAATTTTGAGTTTTTGCAAAAGAAAATGCAAAAAGCCATCATTGAAATTGAACAGTGGTGTAAATCTTGTAGTATGAATATTTCAACACAAAAGTCTGCTGCAATGATTTTACAAACAGACCCTCAAAAAGAGGCGAAACTAACAATCAATGATAATTTAATACCACAATATACGGAATATAAATTCCTTGGTATTTGGTTTGATGTCAGGTTGACGTGGAAAAGGCATATTAAAATTATAAAAGAGAATTGTTCTAAAAGAATAAATTTGTTGCGATGTATTGCGGGCACAAATTGGGGGAACAAAAGTGTTTTTTCTATATAGTATACAAAGGACTAATAAGATCAATATTGGACTATACGGCTGTGAATTATTATGATCCAGCAAGCCGTACGTTAAAGAAAGAATTAGACTCAATACAATATCAATCATTGAAAATTATAACAGGAGCTGTCTATAATACCTCACTCGACGCACTACAAGTGGAATGTGGTGAACGTCCATTGCAATTAAGAAGAAATCTATTAGTTGACAAGTATTTTTGTTATTTTATTGTCAAATAGAGACAGCCACGATCCAACTTTACAAATTATCGAACCATGCTGGTATTTTGAGCAACTTGACTGGAAACCAGGTCAAGGTCCTTTTATCAAAAGAGAATGCAATACCGATTTAAAAGTTGAGCAACTGAGTAAAAGAGTGCTATTCGAACCTTTCTGGTGTTATCCAACGCCCAATATTTCTTATTATATTCACACAATTATTAATAAGAAACCAAATTCTATTCCAGATATAATGAACTGTATATTAGAAAGAATACATACAAGATGGAAAGGTTATTTAAAAAATACACTGTTGGACCTAAACTAGAGGACAAAAGCATTGGATCTGCTTTTTATATACCAGGATTGGGCATAACAAAAAGTTATAGGTTATCATCAATAAACATAATGGGGCAGAATTAGTAGCGATAGTTATGGCCTTGGAGTGGCTGGAAGATTGTAGAGGAATGTCAGTTGTTTTCTTAACAGATTCATTGTCAGCAATTCAGGCTCTAGAAAGCAGCCAAAAAGTTCAAAATACCCTTGTTGCTGATATTATGTACAAAATAAAAATACTAAAAATGTCAGATATAGAGATAAACATAAGTTTGAATGAATACCTTACCATTGCGATGTTCGAGGAAACGAAATTGCAGACAGTCTCGCCAAAAAGGGAGCGCTGAAAGAAAACATTGAACTAGAAATGTTATACATAAAGGAATAATTGACAAACCACATGTTTATAAAGAGATCTGGCAATTTCAATGGGAGTCCTCATTAAATGGAAGACATTTATGGCGAATTCAGCCAAATGTCAAAAAACAGAAAATATTCAAGGTTTTAGTAGAAAGGAGGAAGTAATAATACATCAGTTGAGACTAGGGAAATGCAAATTAAATTATTATCAGCACATTATTAATCAACACGAAGATGGACTGTGTATCCATTGTAAGGTTTCAGAAACTATAGAACATTTTTTTACTACAATGCAAGGAATATGAAAGAGAAAGAAGGATAATGCAAAGACGCCGATTGAAATGGCAGACATTAGATTTAGTAAAATTATTAGGGAATTTATCGGATTTTAGAGTCCTCTTAGATTTATATTAAAGCTACAAACAGATTTAAAATGTTCGTATAGTGCGTTTTCCTCTGTGAGTATAATTATGATTATGATTGAAATGTTTGAATATCATCAGTATTAAAATCATAGAGATGACATCCCTATGATTAAAATGCACTACTAATGGTGAAGGGAAATTAAATATACTTAATCTTGCACAGTAGCACTTCGCTGAGACAGGTAAGCCAACTCTGAACTCGAAAACAGGAGTCTGGAAAGACAGACCCAACAAAAATCAGTAAAAGTGAGCCATGAGATCAAAAGTTCGAACAGATGAACATCAAAGAAGGAACGCCGAGGCGCAGATAATCTGACAAGATTGAACAGCGCCATCTACTAGTAAACAAGGTTCAAGGTTCAAGGTTCAAGGTTCATTTTATTTCTTTCTTTCACAACATTTTTACATATAATAATATAACAAAAAACAGCATAAGAAAAAACAATTCAAGTGCAATTTTAAGTCGATATATAATCCAAATGAAAGAAAGTGGAGACCTTAGAAAAGCTGGGCTTGTAAGAGCAAGGTCCCCATATAACATAAACCATCAATGTTTCACTTTTAAAATGTTTCAAAGTTATCAAAACTACACATGATTAAATATGGGGAAATATTTACAAAAGGGATAGCTTGAAATTTGAAAAGGAGAGGATGAAAATATATACAAAAGGATCGAAAGGAAAAAGCAAACTGGAACGAGAAAAACAACAAAACAGAGAAAACAGAGAAAGAAGAAAGTTATATGTATATAGGGGAAAATGGTATTTGGTGTAAAGAAAGAGAAAAATAGAAGAGAGGAGGGGGAGAGAGAATGTAAAATGCTGACATTTATATTGAATAATCAAACATAACAAAAACAAAAAGATAATGCACGTTATCAATAACAACTAATAAATTATTACTTATTATCATTTCTGGTGATATAATTTTTACGTTAATTGTCGACATAGTTACTCAATAAATGTAATTTCAATTTGCGTTTAAAAACAAAGACACTGACAGATCTAGTTACATTGATAGGAAGTGAGTTCCAAAACTTGGGACCAGTACAAGCCAGCGTCTTCAGAGCAAAAGCTGTTCTTACACGTGGAATATGAAGTGCAGTTGCCTGCCTTGTATTATAGCTATGAATTTGATTGTTCTTTCGAAATATTTGTACTAACACATTTGGGAGAGTACCGTTTTCAAAACCATACATAATTGCGCCTAACTGTATAAAGTAAATGTCTTCAACCTTCAATAGCTTATTACTGTAGAACAAAACATTAGTATGAGCACGATAGCTCGCATTAAAAACAACTCTAACCACCCTCTTTGGGCAACACAAATCTTATCTAATTGTGTTTTCAATGACTTCCCCATGCCAGCACTCCATAATTGAGATAAGGCAAAATTAAAGTAGAATACAAAATAAGCAAAATTTCTTGTGGGACAAAAGAACTTAATTTATAAATTACACCAGTATTTCTAGACACGACTTTACAAATATTAGTACAATGAGATGCCCAAGACAGCTTCTCATCAATATGTAGCCCAAGAAACTTGGTGGAAGTTACTCTCACAACATTAACATCATCAAAAAGTACATTTCCAGGTACATCCTTTAGGGAGTTACTAAAAAACATATAGTTTGTCTTTTGAAGATTCAAGGACAACTTATTTGCATGAATCCACAAAATAACTTTCTTTAATTCAATATTAACTGTATCTAATAAAACTTCAGGGTTTTTATGAGAAAAAATACACTTGAATCATCTGCAAAAAATATGAAAGATAGTACATCAGATGAAAGATAAAAATCATTAATATATAATATAAAAAGAAGGGGGCCAAGAAGGGACCCCTGAGGGACCCCACAACAACAACAACATCATTCTGTTCATTCTTGCGGTTTACTCTGATGAGTGCAAGACTATAGCTCTATGGTGCGAGACGAAAAGCTTCAGCATGGCTCTTTTCAACGCGATTTCCCGAATATCATGTAATTGGTTCATGTCTCCCATTCTTAGGTTTTTTGTGAAAATGTCAAGAAATGTCAAAGGCGCGTATAATACTGTATAAGCACCTTTTGAGACGTTTTTGTTCGTTTTCACTCAAAAGGCAATTAACTTTACAATAAAGTATGATAGCGTCCCTAATTTATATCATGGTATATCGTATGACATTTAAACTAGATAATGACCGACACCATGCATGTTAAAGGTGAGATCTTATACAGACAAATTGCTTCGGCACGTGACATTTAGTAAAGAGCAGGTTGTCAGCTTCAAAATGCTGTAGGTCATCATTCAGTTAAAATGTCATACGAAAGTTTTTAAAGCCTTCAAAGTTGAAAATGGATTTCGGGCATTATTCTCTGTACAGTTGTACAGTGCGGATAAACCCCGTATTTGCCGGTTTGAGCCCTAAATTCAATCTGAAACAGGACGACCCAGACCAATTGCTTCGGCATGTGAGATAATATACGGCAATAAAGAGTAAGATCTCACCTTGAAAATGGTCTCGGTCCTTATCTTGTTAAAATGTCATACGATAGTTTTAAAAGCCTTCAAAGTTGAAAACGCATTTTGTCCAATTATTTGCTGTACAGTGCGGATAAACCCCGTATATGCCGGTTTGAGCCCTAAATTCATCTAGAACAGCTAGTAAGATCCTAGCCTATCCGATATGCGTCGGGCTTTATGGCAAGTAAACTAATCGCGTTATGGAGACAGACATCGGCGCGGGCGTCAGCGCCGATGTCAGTCTCCATAACGCGATTAGTATCCTTGCCATAAAGCCCGACGCCTATCGGATAGGCTAGTAAGATCCCTACAAATTGCTTCGGCATGTGACATATTTGAAAGTAAAGAGTAAGATCTCTTCTTTAAATTAAAATGACGTCAGTCATTATTTAGTTAAAATGTCATGTACGATAGTTTTAAAAGCCTTCAGGGTTGAAAACGCATTTTGTCCAATTATTTTCTGTTTAGTGCGGATAAACCCTGTAGGCCTATATTCAATTCAAATTTTTATTCAATTCAATTCAAATTTTATGGAAATTTGTTTTGTTTGCATGTCAATACAGTATTACAGATGATAAACAACAATAAGACACAAATGGATACAGATAATTTTTATAACACGAAATGCGATACAACTGTAGTACAACTTTGTAGACCAAATCCAATTCATAATTCAGATTAAATTCGATTCACAATTCAGATTAAAATACAGACCAAACTCCAGTCCATAGTTCAGACTAAGTAATTGAATTAAATTCATAATTCAGATTAAATTCGATTCACAATTCAGATAGTAAAATACAGACCAAACACCAGTCCATAGTTCAGACTAAGTAATAAAATTAAATTCATAATTCAGATTAAATTCAATTCAAAAGTCAGATTAAATTCAATTCATAATTCAGACCAAACCCAATTCACAATACAGATCAAATTCAGTTCATAATTCAGATTAAATTCGATTCTCAATTCAGATTAAAATACAGACCAAAATCCAGACCATAGTTCACACTAAGTAATTAAATTAATTCATAATTCAGATTAAATTCAATTCACAATTCAAATTCAATTCAATTCATAATTCAGACCAAATCCAATTTATAATACAGATCAATTAAATTCAGTTCATAATTCAGATTAAGTTCAATTCGTAATTCCGATCAAATAAGACAGGCCTGTACCATACGCCGGTTTGAGCCCTAAATTCAACCAGAAGCAGTAAGATTTCGACAAATTACTTCGGCATGTGACATATTTGAAAGTAAAGAGTAAGATCTCATCTTTAAAATGGTGTCAGGCATTATTTAGTTAAAATGTTATACGATAGTTTTAAAGGCCATCAAAGTTGAAAACGTATTTTTGGCCAATATTTTCTGTATAGTGCTGATGAGCCTTCCGATATGCCGGTTTGAATCTAAACTTAAATCTAAAACAATAAGACACAGACATGTTGTTTTGGCATGTGACATATATGAGAGTAAAAAAATAAGATCTCACCTTTAAAATGGTGTAGGTCATTATTTAATTTAAATGTCAAAAGATACTTTAATAAACATCCAAATCTAATCTCTTCTATTGCCGTTACAGTCAGCCGAAACGTGCAAAATTTTCTTTTTCCTTTTCGATTGTACGATTTAGAGACACTACAGTAGTACAGGCCCCATTCTTGGTGGCTAGCCAATGGTCATTATTGGTCGCCAGTTTCAACGAGCCGGATTCTGTCTGTGAAGTTCGAACTACGACTATTTCCTGTAGATTAATATAGGTAAAAAAAACCCTCTTTATTCTTAACTACATATATTTCAAGAATTTTAATGTTATTTGGAGGTGACAGTGTTAATTGTAGTATGTTTTGACACGTAGAATATGATAAGAAATTAATGCAGTAGCCTAGTTAGACTCGGAGTCATACTCGTTGACGTTGTCGTACTCGTACTTAGTCTTAGTAGGCCTAGTACTACTACTAGTACTACTACTAGTAGACCTAGTAGTAGTAGGCTATAGTATAACTTATACCCTTTTCAAACTGGCCTGATTTTCATCGGATGCATCCGGACGCATCCGATGAAACTGCCAGTTTGAAAGGTACAGAGGAGAAAAAGCCGATTAAATAGCCGATGAAAAGAAGAGAAATAGGCGATTAAATTCTCCTGCTCAAGAGCAGGAGAAATTCTCTTTCTATCGGTGTGACACCGATGAAACAGCCACTGTGAATGCGTTCGGGAGAAAACAGCGATTAAAACAGCGATGAAAAGGTCAAAGGTCGCAGTATACGCGTGCTTTTTCGTAACCAGCTGTGTTTGTTGACATTTTGTTGAACATGCTTGCATGCATGCTAGCGAGATGGGGTGCGGGCTTAAATAGACCTCTAGATTCGTTTTTATTTTTATTTTACAATACTGATAAGCTTTGTTAAAAAACAAAAATTATTATATATCGTTATGATAATATATTTATTCACAATTATATATTTCTTAGACCAAATGATTAACAAAACAATATTTAAAACTGATTAATAACAAATGTAATGAAAGTAGAATGGATTTTTGTTTATCGCACATGCTGTTTCGTTTTCACTGACTTTATGTAAACTTTCGCTACCGTTGCATCGTAAAGTTATATAGCTAGCTAGCTGAGCTGCGCATGCACTGCACTGTCTGCCGAATCAAAAACGCGCCAGCAGCTAACAGCGATTGCCCAATAATTCTTCACTTCCGAGTCGCCACAGCGAGTGAATTTCACCGGCAATATGAAAGCGACAGCGGGGAAAACGGCGGTTTCACCTTTGTTTACATAAGGAAAATTCAATCGGTATTTTCATCGGTGTGACTCCGATAGAACCAGTTTGAAAAGGGTATTAGTAGGCTAGGCCTACTATAACTCCGGGGAGCTCCGACGCCGACGCCGTTAGGCCTATTACTACTAGGGTGTCTAATCGCACCCGATGTTGCATGTTGTGTGCTAAAATCCTTCCCAAAAGGCCATAGAGATTGCACCCATCCCTATGCAGTGTGTGTGTGTGTGTATTGGGTTTTTACAGACGTGTATCAATCAGATAATGGAACAATTGCAGAATACCCTACCACGGTTTTACAGAATTATAACTAACAGTCTGACAAATATTAGAAATATAGAACTAGTAGAAGCCAAATACCAACAACCATCGCCCAAATACTATGTAAGAGTCCAACGACCATCGACCAACAGTCTGACAAATATATTAGAAATTGAAACCAACGACCATCGACCAAATAGTGAGGCATATTTGTTTAAAAGAGCCAACGACCAACGACCATCATCCAAGGACTCACAAATATTAAAAAAGAAGCCAACGACCAACGACCATCGACCAAAGACTCACAAATATTAAAAAAGAAGCCAACGACCAACGACCATCGACCACCCACCAATACTACTTACTAGTCTAGTCTAAGCACAAAACTATTTTTTTCTTTTGTATTTTTAGCACGAGACATTCCACTATTATAAGCACAAAACTATTATTTTTCTTTTGTATTTTTAGAACGAGACATCACTTGTTAAAAAGCACGAAACTATTATTTTTCTTATGTATTTTTAGAACGAGACATTACTTGTTGATTAAAATATCTAATAGGGTCTTTGAAAGCAGACTAAGCAGTGTAAGAGAGGGCACAAGGTACAAACAAAAACGTGTGTGGGACTATGAACGGGCTGGACATGTTGTGTTACTGAAATGTGCTCAGAATTCAAGTAATTCATCTATTAAATGACTATAACAGACAATAAACAAGACAAAGGTAAGGACAAGAATCGGTGCTTATCAATATAACAGACATTTTGCATGAAATACCATCAGGAAAGCCATCTAAATTTGTCACAAATTAGCGACAAACACACCAAATTCAGCGCTGCAATGACGCACAAAGCGTAGAATTCAACTTTTCATCCACCAAATGAATTCAAACACTTGCATTATACAATCTTCAATACCTGTATCACCGTTATCGCAAACAATAAAATCACAATCTATATCTACGGCTAATATATGAAGACTAACAATATGGTAGGGTATTCTGCAATTAAGCCCAGATATGATTATTTACGTCTGGGGACCGGCCTTTAACGTCACCATCCGAAGACGTGACTCAGTTTCGAACGTGCGTCCTCGGCTGAATCAGTTTGTAACTTCCACTGTTAGCTGGATTACAGGCGCACGCCGCAACGCCTAGTCTACGTGCATTGCGCGATCATGCAAAATTGGTCAATGTTTTTTTTTTCAAATCGAAATTCAAACCTTTATTCTTTGTGATCCTGAAGTAGACCGAAAATTTTGGTCTCTTTCGTTCGTTAGCCTTTGATTTGGGTAGGGTCGGCTCCTCTCTTTAGAGACAGAAGCCGACCATACGCTCCTGTGCAAGCGTTTGGCCATTTATGGCCAAAGAACTTGCCCAAAATACTCAATTTTAGCGGATTCATATCCGATGCATTTATGTTTGAAAATTAGGCCTAGGCTAATATACATCGGTTCCACTGACCAGATTGACTGTATGATGCGTTTAAGGGTCTTTTTTCCGGATTTTCATTGCCGAAATTGAGCTCCGTGTTGAAATCCTTGCAGCCGTATTTTAAACTGTTACTGCGTATGAAGGAAGATGACCTCACCCATTGGAACCGATGTATATTAGCCTAGGCCTAATTTTCAAACATAAATGCATCGGATATGAATCCGATAAAATTGAGTATTTTGGGCAAAGTTCTTTGGCCATAAATGGCCAAAACGTTTGCACAGGAGCGCCTATGGTCGTCTTTTCTGTCTCTAAAGAGAGGAGCCAACCCTACCCAAATCAGAGGCTAACGAACGAAAGAGACAGAAATTTTTGGTCTAATCCTGAAGGTGATACTCAACAAATGAGGTGTCATATGAAAGAGCAATTTAATCTCCATATTTCCAAAGGGCGTCATCTCGGAATTCTAAAAATATCTTGGTCAAAACAACAATTTAAATGTTGTTCCCTTGCTAGCTCCGAGATTTGCCACTTTGGATAGGGTGTCTGAACGATTTTTCAATTTTCCCTTTTGTTTTGGATTGTTTTTCACCATTATGGTTGGATAATTGAAAAAATCAACTACTCAGAAGAACACATTTCAAATTTCAAGACTCACCGATGTTTTTATCAAAAAATAGATCTACAGGGAGTACAGCCCCCCAAAATCTAGGCAATATTTATCCAATTTTTGTCCAGAAATCAGAATGGACAAAAAAGTGGTACACGCCGAGTTATAATTTTTGCTTGACAGCTGCATAGCGCGATTAGACAGAAATAATAGTCTAGTATGGGTCATTCTTTAATAAAACTGACATTTGTTGACATTCCCCATACACAGACGGTAACCCATAGAGTAGAGTCTCCGGTGAGCGACACTCCGGTAGGCAGCCACCGGTCAAGGTCAAAGAAAAAAGTATATGCAAATCATTTATATGGGATTGAAAACTACCCTGGTAAGTTCTGCTTTGTCGAAACGTCCATAGCATAAGTACTTATCGGTGCGGCGTATCCGTCAACGTTGTCGGAAATCTACGACACCAGTCGCCGATAGGAATTCCAGCTGGTGCTAACTGATAAGTTACATACAAGACTAAGACATAACTAGATCAATATTGTAGCTCTATAATTCTATTCGTCTGCACACGGCCGCACACCGGAGCCTCTACTCTACGTTTCGCACAGGGGGGAGAGATTGAGCCGATTCTGAACCACTTTTGGTCTACAAACTTTCTCCCCCGATTTTCTTTATTTAGATCTAATTTTCTGATTTATAAATCAGATTAAAAAACTATGTATATTTTTCTCCTATGTACAGTTATCAAATTTTTATGACTTATTTCCAAATGCGAAATTTTCGGATTGACGTAGACTAGAGTAATGGAGGCAGTTTTCGGCCACTAAACGGCAAAATCCTATTTTTTGACTCTTTATTTCCTACTTATTATCATTACTTGTTCAAATCATGAAGCCGATAGTAATACTATTATTATTTAAACGTGAGAAGAATCCCCGAAAAAATCATGATTGCCATGGCAATATTTTACCTCGAAACAGTGAACATGAAAATAAATATTGCCATGGCAATTCATTTCCTTGTTCACTTTTATGGAGGCAGTTATCAGCTGCATGTACAAAGTCAATAGGGAGCGCGCGCCGTGCGTTCGCCCGCTGATCTATAGCACGTGCGGCTAGAGCACGTAATCCCCCGCACGGCCGAAAAATACACCTGCGGGTGCGGTGATCAGAAATTGGAATCTACATGTAAACTAAACAGAGATACGGTGCTATAGTATCCGACTGCAGTGATAGGATACGTGCAGTGAGATACTTTTAAGCTTGCGGTACTCGAAAAATCTGGCTCTAAATCTTTAAAAAAAACTTGAAATACAGCTCATTTTATGAAACCCATATTCCTTACAGACATGCGTAGATATTCGATTTTTCAGATTCGGGTAGCGGGACCGCCGATTACATCACTAAAATGTGATATTTAAGGGTACATTTTCCTTTGCAAATGTGGTTCTCCAGTGACTCTGGCATGTTATTGTATGTGCGTGATATGTGATATGCTATTATGCAATATATTTTAAAGGGATTTTACCATGCATCCAACGGACCGGCCGAAAACTGCCTCCTTTACTCTATATGAGTTATCCAATTTTTATCTCAGAACCATGAAACGGTACGTTCATGCATTCGAACTGGTAATCTATGACATGACCCAGCCGATATATTTCGGGTCAACTTACCAAAACAATGCCAATGGCCAATCAGAACACTCGGTTTGATATTGGGTTTATGAATATTCAAATATCACTGGGTCAAGCCGGGCCGACTTGTACGTAGCTATTAGACATTCGAAAAGAAAAAATGAATATTCATAAACTCAAACCAAGATGGCTGACAACAAATCATGTTGACGACAAGACTTTCTCGGATTAATCATTAATTTAGGATCTAAATGAGCAAGCTATCGAAAGTCAAAGTAGATATTTCTGTGTTATTTTCAATTTTTAATAAGATTCAGTGTAAAATTGCAGCCAAAGTGGATATACATGTATGAAGATGTAAAGAGTGAAAAACTTGTTGCATATCTCATTCATCGCGGTCCGGCCAAACCGAACCATTCCTCCCATACAGTCCCCATAGGACGTTCTTCAGTCTATGTATAAAGGCGGTCAGAGGAGCCAGATGCAATCTTAGCGGAACAACCGTCGATATCAGAGACTGAAGCTTTCGGTCTAAGTGCGATATGCAAAGCTTGGGGGAAGGGTATTTTCAAACTAATCATTTGTGATCCCTTGGGGCTAGCGAAAAAATAAGCTCATAGATAGACTATATTCCTTACGTCTGGCCCAACCTAAGCCTCAGGGGCTCAATTCATGAAACTGGGAAATCTCCGAGTTACCATGGAAACAATGTTTAAATCGCTGTTTTGATCAAGATATTTTTAGAGTTCTGAGTTGAGCCTTTTGGGGCATATAGAGAAAACCTGCTCTTTCATGACACCTCATTTGTTGAGCATCCCCTTCAGGATCACGAGTGATAAAGGTTTGAATCTCAATTTGGTAATAGAAACATTGACCAATTTTGCATGATCGCGCAATGCACGTAGACTGCATAGGGATGTGTGCAATCTCTATGGGAAGGGTTTTAGCACACAAAACCGAGTGCGCGATCAGACACCCTACTTTGGAGAAATGACGCCCCGAGCGATAAGTAGTCCCAGTCGTAAGGAATATATCCATGCACTTATTTTTTCGCTAGCCCCCAGGGATCACAAACAATTACAGTTTGAAAATACCCTTCCCCCCATTTTTTGGATCCAAGTAGGGAGGCGTGAGCTCCGCTCAGCCCAAACCCATGGTGACAGCGCGTAAAATCTGCACATGCATATGCATCGGACCGCGTGTGTGTTTGTGAATTGGCGAACGGACCCGCACACGGAAGAAAACGGAGGTGGAGCTTGCGATCGCGCTCAAGTTGCCAATGCAGCTAAGCAACACGCGTTAGCTTGCATATCGCGCCACGCAGCTATCATTAGCAAAACAAAATAACTCTGCGTGTACGTCTTTTTCGTCGATTCTGACAAAAATTGGATGAATATTGCATAGATTTTGGGGAGCTGTACTCCCTGTAGATCTATTTTTTGATAAAAACATCGGTGAGTCTTGAAATTTGAAATGTATTATTCTGAGTAATGATTTTTTCAATTATCCAACCATAATGGTGAAAAACAATCCAAAAGGGAAAATTGAAAAATCGTTCAGACACCCTTCTCGGTCATAGTCATACTCGTACTATCAATCATACTCATAGACTTCTGCGTTAGGCCTAGATCTACAGTACTGGAGTACATCTGTATGGTGGTACGTGGTGTGTCACAAATTAGCGACAAACACACCAAATTCAGCGCTGCAATGACGCACAAAACGGCGTAGAATTCAACTTTTCATCCACCAAATGAATTCAAACACTTGCATTATACAATCTTCAATACCTGTATCACCGTTATCGCAAACAATAAAATCACAATCTATATCTACGGCTAATATATGAAGACTAACAATATGGTAGGGTATTCTGCAATTAAGCCCAGATATGATTATTTACGTCTGGGGACCGGCCTTTAACGTCACCATCCGAAAGACGTGACTCAGTTTCGAACGTGCGTCCTCGGCTGAATCAGTTTGTAACTTCCACTGTTAGCTGGATTACAGGCGCACGCCGCAACGCCTAGTCTACGTGCATTGCGCGATCATGCAAAATTGGTCAATGTTTTGTATTTTCAAAAATATCAGCGAACTTTGGTCATCCCATCATACATTCGTGGAGATTTTTGTATTTATTAGGAATTGTGATATTCGATCCATGATTCTCATATTCTAAAAATTATCACCTCACCCCCAAAAAACTTCACTCCTACAATGCATGAAGCCTAACCGTAGATGGGATGGCCCTTATACTAGCTTATACTTTAATATAGTAGGGTGTCGTTTTTTACATTTTCCATTTTGGTTCATTTTTCACCATTATGGTTGGATAATTGAAAAAAATCAGCTTCTCAGAAAAAACATTTCAAACTTGAAAACTCACCGATGTTTCTATCAAAAGATACAGCCCCCCAAAATCTAGGTAATATTCATCCAATTTTTGTCCAGAATGGACAAAAAAGACGTACACGCTGAGTTGTAAATTTTGCTAAACAGCTGCATCGCGCAATACGCTTGTTGCTTAGCTTCAGCGCTACTTGAGCGCGATCGGCAAGCTCTACCTCCATTGTCTTCACTGTGCATCCGCATGTGGGTCCGTTCGCCAAATACACAAACACACACACCAATCCGAATGCATACACATGCGCTATCCGAATGCACACACGCAGTACTACGGTATGTGTACGAAGGCTTGCAACACGGGTAGCACGCACGAAGATTGCTTCGTGCCGGTGAACGTCATGCATGTGATGGGAGCTACCGAGCGTGAAATACATATGCATGTGCAGATTTTTTGGTGATGCGTGCAATCTCTATGGGAAGGATTTTAGCACACAAAACCGCGGTCAGACACCCTACTTACATGTATAGGTGTAAACCAAACTATCCATTTTTTAAACTTTTATACTGGTAAAATACTCTACTATTTACAGCATAACGTGGGTTATATTATACATATCTTAAATCATATACCACTTTGGTACCTGATTTTCATACTAAAATGGAAATAAATTTTGTTAACTTACTTTTAAAACCCTGTTTTCTCCTCCTTTTCGAGAGACGGCTGCCGAGTTCCCTCCTCCTGATATATAAATAAAAAAGCGTGCGTTGCGGACACTGCACCAGTGACGTCATTAAAGCAGTTGCGCAATATCCGACAGGTGGCTGTTTATATTGCATGCGCAGATAGAATGCCCCTGACCTGTGTTAACAACCGATCGCAACGATAAACATAAAGCAAGGAAATGCGATGTAATCGGGCGTTGAGGTCTCCCTTCATTTTGAAAAAACGTCATAAAATTAGGAAATGGCGGAACATAGCTGAATACGGTTGGCTCAATTGGTAAAAGTAGACTCAAATATCAGCAAAACCAAGGAAATTTTCATGAACGAAACTTGTAAGTTCCATTTGTTACTTATTTGTAATCAACATTGATTCATTAAATTGTTTATCATATCATTTGAAAGTATCATACAGCAGGTTTTACAAAATGTTGCGTGAATGTACTGCAGTACAATGTTGCCCAGCTTAATACACAGCCAGGATAGTAATACTGCTATGTGTGTAAAAACTTTTATTCTTCTTCCCAGTCAGTATACCGAACACAATCACAGCAATTTAAAAATAATTGTCATATCTCTTCTAGAGTATACTCTCAGCTACAACGTAGCAGAATTTTGGAGAAAAAATATTCCATGAAATAAGGCGATATGGTCTGATGAACATCAACAAATTTATATAAAAAGCACAGTCAAATAAAATGTATTGATTGAAATCTTGAATTCCGACTTTGAAGGGCCTAAATAATTATTAAAGTTGATGGACTCGTTAAATTTCAAGAGCTATAATGAATTAAACAGCAGCATATCTTTTGACTATTTTTATATTTTCTGCAAAATTTGGCGCACACGGATATTTATCTTTATTGTGCACATATAACGTCATTTGAGTTTTAGAATGGACTGAAATTTGGGAAAGTTGGAAAGGGAAGTATCAGAACTCCGATCCATGCAAAAATACGGGATTTCTACATTCCATACACGAGCTGTGGCAATAACAAACTCGATCTAATCATGCCTTATCAGCCTTATCACGCCGATAGCTGATCAATGAGTGCCTATTCATGACTTTGAAATTAATATTTTAGTCTAAAGAGAAAAGGCAAAACATGCGAGCCGCCATTTTGGATTATAATGTAGGCACGCATTTTTTTTCCATAGTCAATATAATCCAAGATGGTGGCTCGCATGTTTTGCCTCTTCTCTTAGACTAATATTATTAATTTTAAAGTCATGAAAAGGCAATTAATATCAACAAACATGGTCTACAACAACTCCAAATGACAAAATAATCCCAGCTTTGCATTTTTAAAAAGTATTTGATAGCCCAAAACTTGAACATTTTCGGCAATTTTTTCTTCTTTTTTTTTCTTCCGATCATTTTCCAATTGTGGACATTTAACGGCATGAAAATAGTTTTAAACATGAACTACAACAACTTCAAATGAGAGAATTATCCAAGGTATGAATGATTTCAGGTATTAGAGTGCTCAACATTTCAAGTACAACTGTAAAAAAGAAGATTTTTAACCGATCCTTTTGCCAAAATTTTTGCCGATACCGATCAAAGGTGCGAGGGTGTCACTCCGATCTTCCGATTCGATCAAAGCCCCAACTTACTGGGTTAGCTAGTTATGAAGATGTGATTGATAATGATGTTTTACAAAATAACGCCTAGACACGGTTGTGTGATCACAGTGTAAAGGACTTGTTATCTATTCCTGAAAATTTGATGGTGATTGGACCTTTCATTTTTAAGAAAAACTGGGAACATAAAACCTACAGAAAGAAATAATAAAAAGATTCTGATGAAATCAAGCGGTGATCTGCAGATCTGCTGCAGATCACCTAAAAACTAAAAGTTACATCTGTATACATGTACATGTACACACATGTTCTATTTGTAGGAACATCATCATGTAGTCAATGGGTTTTATGAAATCAAACTTTGTATGAAAGAAACTTATTTTTTTAATGATTGGCCCAGGTCCTCTGAATTTCCATGCCCGGGAAATAGCAATTTTGGGCAATTAGTGAAAGGTTCTGATTTTGCAGTAAAGTTGGGTTGAGTATTTTTAAGTCTGAAAATACTGTACGTGCTACTCCCAGAATATTCTTTAAAAAAGTTACACAAATGGGAAGATATCAAGACCAAATTACTGGAAAGAAATAATTTACTTGGATAAACAGTTACAGTTAACAGCTAAATTATTAATACCCATTATGAAATTTTATGATATTTGTGTTATTCGTAACTATAGAATGAAAGGTGGATTGGTTGAATTAAGGCCTTTGTTGTACTTGAATACTTTTTCGATATAAGTTTTAAATAATATGTCACATTCTCAAGAAACATAAATCGGGACAAATTATAAAGCTTGGTAAGGGTATGAATAATTTAGTTGTTAACTTTATCCCCCACAAAGCCACACAAGTAATGAAATGCAAAAATTTACCAGAGAATTGAACACTGTTCACAAGTACAATTTGTATGATTTGAGCCATGATTAATTGTTGGCAGTAGAGGGCAGCAGAGCAGCTCAATCTACTGATCACATACCTGTATGCATCACATAGCTTATAAACACCTCTCGACTGCATACATGTTCTGGCTCATCACATAGCTTATAAACACCTCTCGACTGCATACATGTTCTGGCTCATCACATAGCTTATAAACACCTCTCGACTGCATACATGTTCTGGCTCATCACATAGCTTATAAACACCTCTCGACTGCATACATGTTCTGGCTCATCACATAGCTTATAAACACCTCTTGACTGCATACATGTTCTGGCTCATCACATAGCTTATAAACACCTCTTGACTGCATACATGTTCTGGCTCATCACATAGCTTATAAACACCTCTTGACTGCATACATGTTCTGGCTCATCACATAGCTTATAAACACCTCTTGACTGCATACATGTTCTGGCTCATCACATAGCTTATAAACACCTCTTGACTGCATACATGTTCTGGCTCATCACATAGCTTATAAACACCTCTTGACTGCATACATGTTCTGGCTCATCACATAGCTTATAAACACCTCTTGACTGCATACATGTCCTGTATGCATCACATAGCTTATAAACACCTCTCGACTGCATACATGTTCTGGCTCATCACATAGCTTATAAACACCTCTCGACTGCATACATGTTCTGGCTCATCACATAGCTTATAAACACCTCTTGACTGCATACATGTTCTGGCTCATCACATAGCTTATAAACACCTCTTGACTGCATACATGTTCTGGCTCATCACATAGCTTATAAACACCTCTTGACTGCATACATGTTCTGGCTCATCACATAGCTTATAAACACCTCTTGACTGCATACATGTTCTGGCTCATCACATAGCTTATAAACACCTCTTGACTGCATACATGTCCTGTATGCATCACATAACTTATAAACACCTCTCGACTGCATACATGTTCTGGCTCATCACATAGCTTATAAACACCTCTCGACTGCATACATGTTCTGGCTCATCACATAGCTTATAAACACCTCTCGACTGCATACATGTTCTGGCTCATCACATAGCTTATAAACACCTCTCGACTGCATACATGTTCTGGCTCATCACATAGCTTATAAACACCTCTCGACTGCATACATGTTCTGGCTCATCACATAGCTTATAAACACCTCTTGACTGCATACATGTTCTGGCTCATCACATAGCTTATAAACACCTCTTGACTGCATACATGTTCTGGCTCATCACATAGCTTATAAACACCTCTTGACTGCATACATGTTCTGGCTCATCACATAGCTTATAAACACCTCTTGACTGCATACATGTTCTGGCTCATCACATAGCTTATAAACACCTCTTGACTGCATACATGTTCTGGCTCATCACATAGCTTATAAACACCTCTTGACTGCATACATGTTCTGGCTCATCACATAGCTTATAAACACCTCTTGACTGCATACATGTTCTGGCTCATCACATAGCTTATAAACACCTCTTGACTGCATACATGTTCTGGCTCATCACATAGCTTATAAACACCTCTTGACTGCATACATGTTCTGGCTCATCACATAGCTTATAAACACCTCTTGACTGCATACATGTTCTGGCTCATCACATAGCTTATAAACACCTCTTGACTGCATACATGTTCTGGCTCATCACATAGCTTATAAACACCTCTTGACTGCATACATGTTCTGGCTCATCACATAGCTTATAAACACCTCTTGACTGCATACATGTTCTGGCTCATCACATAGCTTATAAACACCTCTTGACTGCATACATGTTCTGGCTCATCACATAGCTTATAAACACCTCTTGACTGCATACATGTTCTGGCTCATCACATAGCTTATAAACACCTCTTGACTGCATACATGTTCTGGCTCATCACATAGCTTATAAACACCTCTTGACTGCATACATGTTCTGGCTCATCACATAGCTTATAAACACCTCTTGACTGCATACATGTTCTGGCTCATCACATAGCTTATAAACACCTCTTGACTGCATACATGTTCTGGCTCATCACATAGCTTATAAACACCTCTTGACTGCATACATGTTCTGGCTCATCACATAGCTTATAAACACCTCTTGACTGCATACATGTTCTGGCTCATCACATAGCTTATAAACACCTCTTGACTGCATACATGTTCTGGCTCATCACATAGCTTATAAACACCTCTCGACTGCATACATGTTCTGGCTCATCACATAGCTTATAAACACCTCTTGACTGCATACATGTTCTGGCTCATCACATAGCTTATAAACACCTCTTGACTGCATACATGTTCTGGCTCATCACATAGCTTATAAACACCTCTTGACTGCATACATGTTCTGGCTCATCACATAGCTTATAAACACCTCTTGACTGCATACATGTTCTGGCTCATCACATAGCTTATAAACACCTCTTGACTGCATACATGTTCTGGCTCATCACATAGCTTATAAACACCTCTCGACTGCATACATGTTCTGGCTCATCACATAGCTTATAAACACCTCTTGACTGCATACATGTTCTGGCTCATCACATAGCTTATAAACACCTCTTGACTGCATACATGTTCTGGCTCATCACATAGCTTATAAACACCTCTTGACTGCATACATGTTCTGGCTCATCACATAGCTTATAAACACCTCTTGACTGCATACATGTTCTGGCTCATCACATAGCTTATAAACACCTCTTGACTGCATACATGTTCTGGCTCATCACATAGCTTATAAACACCTCTTGACTGCATACATGTTCTGGCTCATCACATAGCTTATAAACACCTCTTGACTGCATACATGTTCTGGCTCATTTCTACAACGTTCCTACACTGTAGTAATATGTCAAAGGTACATTGTACAATGTAGTTAAATAGTATTTCCGTCTCATTTCTTGACACACTATCAAGTTGCTAGCGCAAGGAAAATATCTCTCAAGTAATACAATAATTTTGTTTTTTTGTCTCTTTCGTGGTATTACTTTTGTTAATGGTGTTAATGGTCCCGAGACGCGATTTAAAGTCTAGGTAACAACAATATGGAGTTTAAGATTTAACTGAGTCGTAGAGTAGATCTCAGAAATGAATGTAGAAATAGTATAAACTATTACATGTATATGCAAATAACAAATATATAAATTATACATATACATTTAGGCATGCCTGGTTGTTACTTCAAGGGAAATCCATTCTTGATAGCAAACTACTCTAGATGAAAGCAGAAAAATCAGAAGGTGAGAAAGTTATAAATTTGAGAAAGTTGTAATCACTATAGGTATGGGCTCATCAAATTGGCTAAATCTGTAATATCTGTGTGATGTAGTGGTGGACAACTTTTCCATTTCTTGCAACACCAAATTACTGAAGTTTCAATTTTTCAAAAATGCATGACTCAGGAGGGTCTTTTCTATTTAGAGGACCTATGATAATTTACTATCCACGATATATTTTGAGTAGTGCCCCAATGGAGAAGGCTTTTAGGACAAAAACAGAAATCAAACTAGAAATGTAATTCGTCGTGAGGACGAATTAGGTGGTCTGTTATGTAATCTGAATAACTGATCTTGTAGAAAATTGTCTTAGCTACAACATATCAAAATTTGGAAGAAAATCGATCCATATTTACAGAGATACAATCAATTTTCCATAAATATGCTGACGTCATAATATGCAAATTCGTATTTTGAGTTCCAAGGCCAAAGGGCAAAGGGCAGAGCTATAGAAAATTAAGGAACATTACAAGACATAATAGAAGGAGAACGAGAACCAGAGGCGGGAGAGGTAGAGGGTGAGAGAGAAGAAAAAAGAAGGGCAGAGGCAGAGGGAGACAGAGCAAGAGAATAAGAGGGAGGCAAGGCAAGAGGTCGAGGTAGAGGAGGGGAGGGTAAAAGAGTAGAGAGATATATATATGCAGAGACAGAGCAAGAGAAGGAGAGGGGCAAAATAAGAGAGGAGAAGGAAACACAGAGCAAGAGAGAGGAGAAAGAGAGAGATGCAATGGAGAACGATGCATTCAATATATCCAGCATAAATAGAATTTAATATAGAGAAAGAGAGAAGTATAGACAAGTAAACAATTCTATGTCCACGGAGAGACGTAAACATGCATATACCTGGGCTGAATAACTGGAAAAGTAAAAACGTCTGGGAAGGAGACTAGCAAGGTGATTTGATATTGTAGCAGAGTTGGGAGATAACCCTATATTAGGTTTAATACACGACAAGGAACCAGATTTCCCATAGGGTTGTACTCAAACGATTGACATTCTTCTCCCATAGATATAACACGCAAAATTAGGCATTTTATTACATTGTTTGTGATTGTATATGATAATATGTTATAATAGTCGAAGAAGATCATAAAATCAAATTTAAAACGACGGCAAAAAAAAAAAAAAATGACCCACCAGGAATCGAACTTGGGTCGCCGGAATGGGAGGCAAGTGCTATGACCACTATACCAAAATAATCCACATAGACATTACACGTGAACGGAAAATGGAATTCTCAAATCCCACTTTGCAAGTGAAATATGAGCATGATCCCGGCATCTGATCGAAAAATAAAGGGCACACTTGTGATAGCTTATTGTCTCAGCTACAACATACTCAAAGCTCAGCGAAAACAAAACTAAAACGACGGAGATATTGCTCGCGAAAGACGGAATGTAGAATCCAGTTTTGAGAAAAAGTCATGTCCCATAGAGAATACACGCAAAATGTGAAAAATTGACATGCCTCCTTTAATCGCAAAAATACGCCATGATGCCTTTGTCAAAATGAAAAATCGTGTGACTGCATTTGTAGAGAATTGTCTCAGCTAGAACATATCAAAATTTGGAAGAAAATCGATCAATATTTACAGAGATACAATCAATTTTCCAAAAATATGCTGACGTCATAATATGCAAATTGAAATTTTGAGTTCGGAGGCCATTATGATGACGTCATGAGTTAATTGAGGGTCAAATGAGACATGAAATCATATCTCCGACTCATAATCTATCCAAATATGAAAAAAATTGGGAGTTCCATCCATTCTGAAGAGTTACAATGAATTTTGTATAGGCATGTTTTTGCCCATGTATTGTAGATACAGATAGCGCAAGTCCAAGCGTGCTGTCAACTTTGACGGACGCTCATTGCGTTATTACTGGTCAGAAAAAGGTGAACAAGGTATCAAAATGCTTGGAAAAATATGCCAAATATGATGACAGAGAAAATTTGGCGATTCTATTTTGCAAAATGCCAGAACGCGCACGCGCGCATAAGCGCGCGCGCTTTTTTTGCAAAATGCTTAAAATGGCCTGAAACGTACTCTCATTTGAATAAAAAGTGATTTTGAACAGCTTAAAATTTTGATGCGTGCGTATGCGCGCGTCATGACCTTTTATGTGACCTTTGATGACATGACCTGTTGACCCTTGATTTGAAGTATATGTGATATAAATATGAATGACCTTTTATGACGCATCATGAAGATATGATTGATCATGTGATTTCACAAAATGGCGCCTGGATGACGTCACGATGACCTGATGACCTTGAAAATGTTCCTGTCACGTCTCATGACAATGACCTATGACTGTGCCAAAATTGAATGAAATTGACTAAACTGATCTTGAGTTATCCTCGGAACAAAAAAGGGGGAGAAATAAATAAAAACTAAAGAATAAAGAAAGAAAATTCTGACAAAAACAATAGGTGATCTGTCGATACCGACAGACCACCTAATTATATTTTTGTACACGACACACAGGATAGTTATCAGCAATGACGTTACTGACCAAAATGCCAATTTGAGATTTGCATAGAATTAGTGATCTTATATTTAAAACATTCATAACTTTCTCATTATTTCCATGTATTTCATACTTTTGCCATTCTGTTTATCTTATTTTTCTGCTGTAATAAAAATTAAGCCATTACAAGGGTTGGATGGCCGTTTAACTTCACAACACTTCCAAGTCTGTCATTATGTGTTGAAAACCCTCTTTTAATAAGTATGCATTTTCTAAATGTATCCTACCCCAACATTTGTAGAACTTGATCTATATTGTATGACTTGAATTGTCTTCTTTCAAGCAATAATTAGCAAAGTGAAATACCAAATATAAAATTACCATTTTTATTTTGTAACACTTTTAAAAAGACATATAATTTTTGATATATTCACCAATTTTATACATGTCCTCTGCCTGTTATTATTAATTAACTACAGTATGTGCAAATCGTTTTGCTAAAATGTTAGAATGCTTTTTCATGGAATCCATATTGAGGTCAACTTTCACACTAAAGATGATTTTCTAGTCCTGTGAAATCCCCAAAACTTTGTGGAAACTTGATAGACATTGCTTGGGGAAAAACCTATATGTAGTCATAACTGTAGTATTTCTTACCTAATTCTCAGATTTTTCTTGCATAAAAAATGAAAGGAATATAGTCCTGTTCTTATAATACAAAGTATTGGAGTTGAGAGTCCTGTTTGTGTTATCTAAAATATGTGGTAGTGAGGCTAATTTCTCAGAGCAGTGTCAAGGGTCATGTAATGCTAGATGTGGCTCTGTATCTGCCATGGCACATTGTCAAGCTCTCGTCAATGATATATTGATGTTTGACAGAAGTCAGAATTTGCAGACCCTGACAGTTTTTAAAGAGAGCTGGATGCCCAGGTGCAACCTAGAATACATAAGCCACATTGTACAGAAGTACATGTACATACATGTATCTAACCTTTTCAGGCTGCCATTTTCACATTGTTTTTAAAATTAGCATACAGTGTTTCTATAATTTACTTTCATGAAGAAGATGAAGAAAACAAAAAAGATGAAGAAGAAGGAGGAAAAAAGAGAAGAAGATGGAGAAGATGAAGAAGAAGAAAAACAAAAAAGAAAAAAAGGAAAAGGAAGATGGAAGAAGAAAAAGAAGAAAAAAATAGGGAAAAGAATGAAAAGAAGAAGAAAAAGGGAGAAAATAAAAAGTGAGAAGAGGAAGAAGAAGGAGATTAAGTAAGAAATAGTTCTGCAGTTGAATTTACTCATAATGCTGTGCATACATTTACATGTAATTAGGTAGTTGTGTACACGTCCAGGCATACGGTTGGATACATGTGTACACGCCCGCCATGTTTTGTTTTTGTTTTGTTTTATTCCTGTTCCGCATCAACATACCATAAATCTCTGTGTATAAGATGCACCCCTTTTTTTTAGACACGGTCGAGAAACAAAAGTTGTAAAATACCTATCCTCTTTTTTTTGGTGATTTTACTCACACAAAGTTGCTAAATATTGATTTTCAAGTCATCACAACACATCATTTTTCCATGAAAAATTGGCTTCTATTAAAGATACTATGTCCCTTTTGCAGCCAACATCAAATTCTGTAGAACTTTGCAGGAATTATGAATATGTCATGTATGTCCTATCTGTGAAATCTATACGTTAGCAGTGTCCTAATATTCAAATTATGCAAGGAAACCCGTTTACTTGCTAGACTTCACTGTCAGACACTATTGAGTGACTGACTGGCTTTTTCATCTTTGGTAATAACATACATAAAATGAGCTGTAAAGGGTACATGAGCATTTGTCTACATCAATAACCCACTTCTTGTAATGGCCAAAATTAAACTGATTGAATCTTTGCGCAGCATAAAACGTACGACCATTCGGTACAATGGTCTGAAAAATCAGACTATTACTTACTGGCTCTATAGCTCCTAAGTCGATTCGACAACTAATAGTCGTTATTTTCCCACTTAAAGACATTTTCAAGCCCCCTTTTTTAGGGAAGTTCTAAATTAGTATTGTCTTTCAAATGCCGTTGGAATTTAACCTTTTCATTTTTTTGGCCTGCAAATGGGACATAGTACCTTTAAGAGAATACTTGATACTTTTCCTTCTTTTTCAGCGAGTGTTGGATGGCTGCCATACTGCACAGCACTCGCTACGATAAATCATATTTACGCCAAGAGATGGCGCTGCTCAGATTTTTTTATTTATTTATTTTTTTGCCGACTCCGTAGGCAGCAAGTCAGGTCCGATAACCCACGCGGGGAAGGACCTTTAAGGACTGTGTACATGTGTACGAGAAATCGTACATGTGTAGTTGTCTTATGGATGTGTACACGGTAGAACCGTGCACATGTCGCAGCCTTACTTCATACAACTGAAATTTGCCAGGGGCATTATGTTTTCGGGTTGGCCGTGCACATCAATGAATCCGCCCTGCTTTCTCTTTATTGCTATATCTCAAGAAAAATTTGAGCGATAAATTTCAAACTTGGTACTCGTATCCATAACCATAGGGAGACAAGATGGTTGGATTTGGGCTAATTAAGTCAAAGGTCACAGATGTCAGTTTCTATGAAATTCCGTTTTAAGTCTCTTTATTGTGATTTCTCAAGAACTGGGTAATATACTTGAAACAAGTCAGGTACACTAGTATGTATCACTGAAGTAAGATAACTGAGTATATCTGTAGGTCAAAGGTCATATCTTACAGATCTATATTTCTCAAGAACCATTTGATTAATGAGCTTAGACATTATACTAGTACATGTATGGTCCGTCATCTGTAGCTGACACATGATACTAGTACGGTTCGCCATCTGTAGCTTTACACATGATACTACTGTAGTATGGTTCACCATCTGTAGCTTACACATTATACTAGTATGGTTCGCCATCTGTAGGGAGATGAACTGAGGAGATCTTGGGATATGTAGTTCCAAGATTGTGCAGTGGTTAATTAGTGATAAATAGTCACTTGCAGTAAAGTATTGCCAACATTTTTGGCATGTTTCAGCATAGAGAGGTAAAATATGCCGAATTTAGAGACAGATGATAAAAATCACTCACAATTAATTTAAAGGGGGTGTAAACTGACGAGACTACATGTACATGTCTTTCCAGTGGCCCGACTCGGGGCCAATCAGGTATAATACGACTACGGCCGACACGACCGCAGCAATCACGTGCGTGCAACATACGTGAAACCGAAGCGTGAGGAGATCTTCAGTCTGTTTCGCGAACACTGACCATGTAGAGACTATAAAGTCGCTGACTACCGTTAATCAAATCCATTCGTTTACATGCAGTTGTTCAAAGGGAGACGTAGATGGCGTTCCCCTGTATTCGTCAGTTTACACCCCCTTTAATATCTAGGCGGACACATTTTAGAGCTGCAGTCACATTAATCTTGTGTCTTTATTTTATTCATTTATTTTTCACGTTTTGTTTCACTACATACGTATGTGTATCTTTTTCTTCAATATCAGAGATACTCCGCTACATGTAAATCACTCTCA
The DNA here is from genome assembly GCA_037976565.1 of Mesocentrotus franciscanus. Taxonomy (NCBI): domain Eukaryota; kingdom Metazoa; phylum Echinodermata; class Echinoidea; order Camarodonta; family Strongylocentrotidae; genus Mesocentrotus; species Mesocentrotus franciscanus. The sequence goes on along the minus strand of CP137667.1, from coordinate 12,146,190 downwards.
GCCCTCGTGTGTAATTTTTTGTTGATCCTTTATAATATTTCATTTTAGACTACTTGTGCAATTTGAAACAAGTCTGGACTTTACTGTTCATGACCACTGTCATGGGCTGCTTTTTAGCACACTTTTGTGGGTAGTCTCACTAGTCTCACAGGAGGGCTAGTATTGGAAGTGTGATGGGTTGTTCATTATCTTGACTTCTGCCTACTGTCTTTAATTAACTCTTTGCATTTATCAGCAGTTGTCACGCTTGACTTCGGTGTTGGATGGGTACATGTGCATATGTACATGTACCTGGAAGTTTTTTTATTAAATATGAAATGCATGGTGCATAAATGATTGTAGTCAGAACTTGTAAATAATTTTGGCAAAGCAATGAAAAGAACATTAAGAAATAATATCTCATATTGTGTGGTTTAAAAACAAAAGCAAAATATTATGATTGAAGTTACCTTTATTTTGCTTGTGAGAATGGTGTTTGTGTGACCAGAAGTGTTACTTCCTGCTACTATCCTTACCTTCAAAGAGGAAATGAAAGCAATATTTACTGAATGGTCTTTCCTTTTTTTTTAAACAGAAGGCTTATAAAGATGTTTTGATTTAATTGAGGAAATGGGTGTCGTTAGAAGTTCAATCCTGCCTGAAATAAGTGTACAGTAGTAGGCCTGATATATTTTGTTTGGCTGGACCTGAACAAATCAAGGAAACTGTGTGCCTACAATGTAAACCAAGAAAAAAGAACCTGGACAAAATATAGAAAATAAAACAATACATTAACAGCAACAAAAGTATTCTCATACGTGGTAAGAAAAACACACACAAAAAAAAATTTATATACAAAATTGTATGGGCTTGAATGTAGTTCATATTGTATATGAGATGTCTTGGAAACAAACATCAAGAACGTAATTCACATCCATTGAAGAAAAAAAGCAAATAAGAAAAGGAAAGGAAGTGAAAAGAATAGAATGGAAAAGAAAAATCAAATATAAAATAGAACAATACAAAAACCACATTTGAATCCATACTTTCCCCTTCCTGAATGAAGTTTATATATTTATGATATCTAGATTAGAAAGAATGTTTGTTTAGTATGGAAAGCTTCAAGAGCTCAGGTGAAAAATGTACATAATCAAGGAAATTTAATTTTTGATGATTACAAATCTACATGTAAACATCACATCTTGACAAAGAGACCTTTTCCTTCTTTTAGGAGAAAAAAATTATGTTGTAAATATGTCTTAATTGTTCATCTCTCCTTACAATAAAAGTCATCGTCGATGTTTTTATTATGTAGATGAACTTTTACATGTACAACACAAGTAGTGTGCCTATAGATTACTATTGGAGGTGTTTTTACTGTAAAAATTACTTCAAAACTTGCATTAGCTTTTACTACAAATTTGAATTCATTATTGACACTATCTATATCAAGGCCTTGTTTCTTCTTTGATTTTATATGAAAGAATAATATTTTAGTTCTGCAGGAGTTTGCATTTGGTAGATAAAGCTTTCAGAGAGTAGGTTACAGGAGAATTTATGTGCTGGGAGTAGAATTCAGAAAGAGTAAAAAAAGATTAAAGAGAAGTCACTTTAGTTTTATTCACATAAAAACATTTAACATTTGATCATGATTTTATGTGATTACATATCATCAAAAGATTAATGCTGTCATGTTTAAAATATACAATGGAACACATAAATGTAATTAAACATTAAACGTCAAAGTCATGAATACAAAGTAGATGCACCAGATTGTAAAATACAATGTATGTTTGATAACGCTGACAGGAGCATAAGAAGGGGAATGCAGTTTTAAGAAAAGAAAATAAGGAGAGAAGAGTTTCTGAAGTGGTGAAAAATACATCCAAGTCATTTATTTTTAATCAAAGTTTAGTGGAATAATTTGTAACATCACACCTCCTTTGCGGTGGTTGAAACCAAGTTCTTGCATAATATCAGTTTGAGGGTTACCTCCTTTTTTGAGGAGAGTGAAATTCTGTACTTCAGCTCACACTTCTAATTTCCATACCAGTGCTTTCCATCCATACATTGGTGTTTTGTTTCAGTATTGTATTCTGGGTTTTTATATATATGTAAGATGGTCTGACTAACAGAACTCTGTTCTCTTCAAAATTTGTTTCTTTATACGATATCGTTTTCTAGTCTGTGTGCTCCTTTGCCATACAATGATTCTTTATACAATGTTTCTTATAATATGAGAATCAGGGTACCGCTGTAGTCAGAACATTGTATCATACACAAATTATTTAACTTGGCGGGGCTTTTCGTGAGCGTGCACTGAACACTGGCCAGCTTTCATGTCAATTGTTCTCTCCAAAATATATTTCTTTATATGATGTTGTTTTCTAGTCTGTATGCTCCTTCGCCATACAATGGTTCTTTATGGGTTTTTTAAAAATATAAATGTCTTTTAATCTGAACAGGCTTATAGATGCATACAGTGCATTTCAAGGTAGAGTTTAGATTAGTCTTTTAATCTGAACAGGCTAGTAGTAATAGATGCATACAGTGCATTTCAAGGTAGAGTTTAGATTAGTCTTTTAATCTGAACAGGCTAGTAGTAATAGATGCATACAGTGCATTTCAAGGTAGAGTTTAGATTAGTCTTTTAATCTGAACAGGCTAGTAGTAATAGATGCATACAGTGCATTTCAAGGTAGAGTTTAGATTAGTCTTTTAATCTGAACAGGCTAGTTGTAATAGATGCATACAGTGCATTTCAAGGTAGAGTTTAGATTAGTCTTTTAATCTGAACAGGCTAGTAGTAATAGATGCATACACTGCATTTCAATGTAGAATTTAGATTAGTCTGCCTATCACAGACGCAATTCTAATAGTTTACCCGTTGCCAATAGAAACTGTATAAAGCTGTGGTCACAACCGGCCATGCATCTACATGTAGCACTCGCTGCGTCTGCTCTGTGACATATTTCATACAAAATCCTTGGGTCGATAGCACTGGGGAGGCACACAGAACAGTGTATAAAATACTTTGCAGGAGCTCTTGTAGGATTTGGCATTGTATTCATAAGTGAGATTTTTCACAGTGATATTTATTAGTATGTACATGTACTCCCAATCTTTTTACAAGAGCTGATTTTTTTTAAATACTGGGCCAAAATAAGAGCTCTCGTTGTTTTTGAATATTCAAATAGCTTACCGCCGATCGGCACTGGGATACACTTTATCCACTATTCAAATATACACCCAACAATAAATAGTGATCTTGATATTCAAGTATCTAAAACTTCATAATGACACTGGTATTTAAAGATAAAGACCAGTTCTGCTCATGCGATTGCATTGTGAAAGAAACGTTGTGGAATCAATAAGTATTGGTGTGTACTGCAAGGTTCTGGAATCATCAAAATGATAAGAAATTTGGCCCAGTCTTGGTAAAGTTACAAGCACTGTACACAGAAAGATGTATATGGTACTACGCGACACGTGCGTGCATGTGCGGGATATCTATTTGGTCCCAATAGATATAATAATTTACCAAATATATCAATTAGTAGGCGGTTTCCCAGCAAAATTTGTATCATCACGTATTAGTCAAAACATACTTTCACATGATTGGTAATGAGAGCTTCCATTTCATTTTTGAGAGGGCCGTTTCGAAACTGGTCTATACAGGTGTACCTTTAAAACATCAATAAAGTACTTTCTTTTTCTTTTTCTTTTGTCAAAGTACTTGGTGATGACACATTCAAGACATTATGCCTGCTAATTTTCCTTATAAATATGAGCAGAAAAAAGATATCATCATGATGAACACGCTGAAAGATAATTACTCATGTGTCCTTGAATCAAGGTCATGATATGCACAGCTGAAGGAAGAAATTTAACGCAGCACAATGGAGAAGTAGCCATGCTGGATTAATAATAATGTTTGCCGAATAGCTTGCACCTCCAAGCTTAATTATTGTAGTAAAATGTTAGGAATAATCAAATCTTGTTGATGTGAAAAAGACTCAATTTGAAATTATAATGGCTTCAGGTATAGAGCAGATATCTGACTCTGCTCGGTGTTCATGGAAGTTCAATTTACTCGAAAGTTTGCCCACCATGATGCAATATTTCAATCTTTCAGGTATTTAGTCTTATCTCTTCAAACTAGAAGTAAATAAATCTCATAGGCTTCCTTGAAATTTTAGTCAAATCTGAGCTATCAAAGTGCTTTGTGTATTGTGTATTTTAGGGAATTGGTCACCTAAAATAAAAGAAATAGAAAGTGGTTTCTTTCCTACCTTGTCTCGTAGTAACACCTGTTGAAACTGGCATCAGAATATATTTACAAGGTGAATTATAGGTACCTAGTCATTCAAATATTGCACAGTACCCGTAGAAAGAATACTACAAAGTATCGTCGCTTCTTTGCGGATGAAGTAAGCTAGGGAGAAGAAACTCGTAATCTCAATAAAGTAATAAGGCCTTAGAACCTAGCCTTAAGGGCTTGGTGATAATGTGAAATATTGATATTGATATCACCAAGCCTTAACTGGCTCCCATAGACCTGTGCTGAGAGGCATGTCAACAGACCCTAAAATGCGTCCGAAATCACCCCTTCCCACACCCGACCAATATTGGACAGTGGCCTTGATGAATTTTATGCCACTTCTACATCTAATTGCCACGAAAATTAAAAATCATATTTAAATTTAAGGAAATATTAGCAAATATCTTATGATGTGGAATGTGCTTGCCATAGAAAGTATGTGTAGCACTCTGATAATGTTACAGGTGTCACTATAGAAATGGGTGACAAGGCAAGACTTCTAGCCAGTAAAGTCAAAACAATAATATTTACAAATGTAAAGTTCTTCTAAGGTCAAGTCACTACAGTATAAATACGAGGAAAATGGAAAGGTATATATCATGCATCCTGCAATTGCTTATAAGATCAACGGGTTGCAATGCCGTTTGTTATCGGAAAGAGTAGCGATGGTGTAGTCTCCTTTTGACAGTGTAGAAATTGGTGTGCACCGCCACTCTCTTTGACACTGAACATGACGGACAAAGAAAGAGGACAAGATATACCGTTCCTCATTCTACCCTCAACAATTGCTGTGGTAGACAAAGGAACATCCCTTCACTGCTATTATGTAAAATAAGTAGAACAGGTAAATATGCATGTGACACCTGTTCTACACATTTTTACATAATAGCAGTGAAGGGATGTTCCTTTGTCTACCAAAGCAATAGTAAAATTCCACAAAGCATTAGTAAAAATTTCCCACACTAAATTCCACCTCCCTGCTTCAAAACAGTCCAAACACCCTCGGCTAACGCCTCGGGCGCGTTAGACCATTCCTAAGGTACCTTGTGTAGGTAATTCTTACTAATGCCCTCACTGCTGTGTATTATTTGTATCATTCACCACAATAATGCAAAATCACTATTTGATCACTGGAAAAAGTGAGATTTTGGCGATCTTACATTGGTTGCAAACTGATGATTTCGACTGCAAAATTGCCTCAGAATTCCTCTTTGTGGTGAGATTCACATCAAAATCGGTATCATGAGTCGGTGAATTGTACATTTTTATTCAAATACCTGGTATTTATTTAAGCTGCATTTTCTGCATAGAGTTAATTGTGTCAAACCATTGAAATCTATATGTGTGAGCTTACTGCTTCACGGCTTGGTGGATGCGCAATGAACGGCTGATGACATAATACCGGTACTATGTATAGATTGTGTATTTGGCATCACTGCAGTACACAATTCGCTGCTCAAAATTTGTGCAAGATATGTGAAAAAGACATGGCAAAACTTTTCTCTGATTATGGAATATACATTAATAGATGGAAATAAAGTTTCATGAAAAAAAAAGCATCAGGCATAGAGAGCAAAGTGCCCAATTTTTGGACGGCTTCATTTTAAAATGTTATAATATTGGGGGCTGGACCATGCCTGAGCATGCAGATTATAAATACACACACTCCCATTCAATGTCATTTTACTTGCACACACTTATGCATTTGAATGTGTAAAACATACATTGACTCTTGAACAACCTATATTTACACATGTGCATGTATATTACATGTACTATTCTACATGATGTGCATGATACAATATAATGGCAGCATAATAATAATTGAGGGTGATTGTGTACACACAATAATACATGTATATGTGGGTAGATGTGTGGACAGTGTGGACAGGCTATACCACTACCAGCTGTTTGTATTATTCTAATACACACAGCAACATTAATATGTGTGTGTGCGCTCCATGTCAGTGCGCTAGGGTTGATATATTAGCTCCACTACTATCATGCCAGGTTCATGGTTAGACCTCACTCACTATAGATGTGTTCAGAGTAGGAAGCTATGCTTGCTGCTCTTGTCTCATGCAATCCTGGCACAGCACAACTTGTTGTGCATTTACTCCTGGCTACAAGTTTGTCATGACTTAGACTATGGCAGTTTGCTAAGCATTGTCTGCAGTGTAGTGCTTGTTATGTTCTTGGGTTATTTATCAGGAGAGGATAGCCTGTGTCTTTGTTGTACAGTGAACATGTAAGTACAGTGTAAGCTACTTGGTGCTTTGTATGTCTAGGGCTAGGCAGATCATTATGGTTTGCCTGTAATGCTTTCACCTAGTCATGAATGTGTGATTGTTTGCACAGTGTGTTTACAATATAAAGGGACAGCTGTGTGTGTGTTTTGACAGTTCTATTATCTAATTATTGAGGCAATCATAGTGGGGATTAGACAGTGGATGTTCATTATTGAATGTGGCGTATGAACTTGTTATTTCACTGAAGAATGGAAGGCCCGGTTTCAAGTCAATCTCTCTTTTCTCTAATGTATAGATTTATTAGGGTGTCTGAACGATTTTTCAATTTTCCCTTTTGGATCGTTTTTCACCATTTTGGTTGGATAATTGAAAAAATTATTTACTCAGAATAATACATTTCAAATTTCAAGACTCACCGATGTTTCTATCAAAAGTTACAGCCCCTTCAATTCCTACAATATTCATCCATTTTTTGTAAGAATCAACGAAAAAACGTACACGCAGAGTTATGTTGTTTTGCTAAATTTAGCACAACAGCTGAATTGCGCAATATGCAGCGTACACATACGCGTGCAAGCGCACGCGTGTTGCTTAACTGATGCGCGATCGGTAATCCATTGTCTTCAATGGGCACCCACTTCGGGTTTGTAGACACGGCCCGATGCATATTCATGTGCAGATTTTACGCTATCACCATGGGTTCGGCGGCGCGGAGCTCACGCCTCCCTACTTAGCTGATCCGAAAAATGTGGGAAGGGTATTTTCAAACTGTAATTGTTTGTGATCCCTGGGGGCTAGCGAAAAAATAAGCGTAGGGATATTTTCCTTACGACTGGGACTACATATCGCCAGGGCGTCATATCTCATAAGTGGCAAATTTCGGAGTTAGCCAGGAAACAATGTTTAAATAGCTGTTTTGACCAAGATATTTTTATAATTTCGAGATGACGCCCCTCTGGAAATATTGGAATTAATCTGCTCTTTCATATGACACCTCATTTATTGAGTATCACCTTCAGGATCACAAAGAATAAAGGTTTGAACTTTGAAAAAAAAAAAACTTTGACAATTTTGGATGATCGCGCAATGCACGTAGACCGCATAGGGCTGCGTGCAATCTCTATGGGAAGGATTTTAGCACACAACATCGGGTGCGCGATCAGACACCCTAGATTTATGCCAATAATAACTAAAATTTTGTATCAAAATGTTAACTGCAACAATACATGTAAGAACTTCAACAAATAGGCATGAAATAAAATTGCAAAATCAGTTTCATGATGATTTAGTTTATTTCAAGCTGGGGTTATGGAATGACTGTAATCTGTACAGACTGAAGAGGTTACATGCAGCCACTTTGCTCTCCATAAATTGAAGGACTAACTAGATATTCCAAGCACGCTTGAATTTTGCTTAAGTCTTGCGTTTAAGAATAATAGACAGGAATATAGTGTACAGTGCTTCTACTTTGACCATTTACTATGTTTGATGATTATGATTCATTAATAATTTTTCTCTCTTAATTAACAGTTGAATGCATTTTTTGACAGCTGAAGCCAATGAAATTGATTCCTCGATTTTTTTCCCTGCCCACTATCTATTTTTTATTTCTAAAGGGTGGGCAATAACGATAGCATTATAAGAACAATTAACTTGCTAATAGCAGTTGAACCAATCTTGAAAAATATACACCCAAACAAAAAAATGCTCTAATTGTTATAGAACAAAAAAACATGGAAGGGAAAAAAGGAAATATTTTCATGTTGCCTTAACTAAGCAGGTAGCTTAACAACTTTTTTGATTTACATTTTTGTACTTCTTGTCTGTATTATAAAATTCAGATTGTGAGATTAATTTAGCTGTGAATGAATCTTAGAAAACAATGATTCAGTTGTGAACTTGACTTGCGAAGAGCTTTCGAAAACTAAAAATGGGCTTTGATAACAACACATGTAGGATAAAATAAAGAAATTGGTGCAAGGAAACTCTATTTGGCAGACTTCCATTTAACAGAAAGAGCTCAGTGATTAAAGTATTGTTGCCCTGAAAGAGAGTACATCACTGCATAGCATACATGTACTCATTGGTCAAAGCCAGTGGTAACATCACTGCATAGCACACATGTACTCATTGGTCAAAGCCAGTGTAAAGAAAAGAAAGAAGGTGAAGGAAAAAGAGAAGGTTAAAATGTAATCTAATGGTAATCTACATGTACAGAGTACATGACCCATAGGCCACATTTGACCCAGGTGAGGCTAATGGGTACCTGGCAGGAATTAAGTCCATGAAATGCTTGAGCGCCATAAGTGTAGCAATACTAAAGCCATGGTAATAATTATGGAGCGCCAGGAATGTCCAATATGACAGACATCAGTGCTATACAAGAATCCACTACTATTATTTGACCCATACATGTAAATCCAATCACACATTTACATGGCAAAATGTGATTATTTAAACATAGACATATTTCAATTTATATTTGCTATTATATTTAACTGATTATAATCTGGTTAGGATTAAATGGCAATCTAAGCTTTGTAGTGAGTTCATTTAATATGAAAGCAGAAAAAAAAGATAAACAGAATGGCGAATGTTTGAACTAAATCGGACCAATAATAAGAAAGATACAAATGTTTGAAATATAAAATCGCTACATCTGTGCGAATCTCAAATTGGAAATCTGGTCAGTGGATTGTGATTTAGTCACGGACACCTCTCCCGTTTGCCATGTACAAAAAACATATTAACTTTTTCTTCTAAGCACCTTCTTCCTTTGTGCACTTCTCAAATATATATTATGGATAGCATATTATTATACTGTAGGTCCTCTAATAAGATTAAAACCCTTTCAGGTCCATACATTTTGAAAATTGACATTTGAGTAATTATGAGTGTTGTAACAAGTTGGAAAGTTGTTCTGCAAAACAAGGATTAAAACTTCCACAAATGAATAAATTTCTTATTTTGTGTCTCAATTCATTCAAGCTTTTACCAGTCTGCTTCTCTGACTTTTCTGCTTTGTTTTTTATTTTATTTTTTTTATTTATTCATTTTCCACATATGGGAAGGATCACCCTTTTCAGCTAAAAGCTGGTCTTCAAAGGGGTCCATCCACAAGATAAAAAATACAAATTGTTGATAAAAATACATTTGAAATATGATTACAATGATAAACAAGCAAACAAAAACAAACGAAATTATTATATATACAAAAAAAAAAAAAAATGTGCAGGATAGGGAAAGAAAGGAACAAGGAATAGAGAGGCGAAGAGAAAACCAAGTATAAAATTGTTGCGTATAAAACAATCAAAACAGAATAAAACAAATCATCTGATGGGGTTACTCTGAAGGAAGCGTTTAAATGCTTGGATTGAGACTACTGATTGAGCAATGGTACTAAGTGAATTCCACAGCTTTGAACCTCGATAGACAAGTGATCGTTTACCGTAATTCGTTTTGGGTTGGGTAAGTTTCAATTTACGTGGGCCAGATCTTGTGTTATATTTTGAGTGATGGAAGGAAAAAAAATTGCTAAGATAGGTTGGGCAGAGTTTGTGAATTGATCGATACATGATACAAGCTAGGTGTTTTGACCAACGCTCATTCAGACGGTCTAGTTTTAGTAATCGGTACAAATCATTTGAAGGAAACAAATAATCCACATTTAACACTGTACGAAGTGCTCTATTTTGTAGAATTTGTAATTTTCAAGATATGTTTTACAGGTATTTGCCCAAACAGGGCTGCAGTAATCAAAATGGCTTTGCAAGATGGTTTTGTAGAACAACAGTGCCGTATTTTGGTTAATATATGGTCGGAGTCTTCTCAGAAGATAAATATATTTTATAACTTTTTTCTTAACATATTCAACGTGATTTTTCCACTGCAAATTCCTATCGATAACGACTCCCAAATATTTACAACATTCGACTTGTTGAATTTTTATGCCATCAATAAATATATCAGAGTTATCAAATTCATGTTGCATTTTCTTCAGGCGCTGAGCTGTTCCCATGAACATGGCCTCACATTTTTTCAGATTAACTATCAGCTTATTTACAGATAACCAATTAGATAAACTTATTAGGTCATTATTCAAATTACGTACAGCTTCCTGTGGATCTTTTGTTGATGTATATAAACATGTATCGTCAGCATACAGTGCGACTTCACAACAGTTAACACACTTTGGCATATCATTGACAAAAGAGTGAATAATAGCGGGCCCAGAAGCGAGCCCTGCGGGACACCACAAATAATTTGTCTCTTTTCAGATAGATAACCATTCACAGATGTACACTGATATCTTTCATTGAAGTAATTTTTAAACCATTCTAAAGACAATCTATCAAATCCATACATTTCTAATTTTTGCAATAAAATACAATGATCGACCGTATCAAACGCTTTTTTTAAGTCTATCATCACCAAGCCAACGATATTTCCCTTATCAATTACATCCAACCATTTATCTGTGACGTTAAGAAGGGCACTCACAGTAGAATGTAAAGGCCTAAATCCCGACTGACAATCAGATAGAATTTCATTGTTGGTTAGATAATCGTGAATCTGATTGTAGACAACCTTTTCCATAATTTTCGCAAATATAGGAATAACTGATATAGGTCGATAATTCTCCATGCAAGTTTTGTCACCCGATTTGTAAATTGGCGTGACACGTGCATGTTTCCATTGACTAGGCACAACGCCCATGCGCAGTGATTGATTAACGATATGGGTTAACAATGGAGCAATGGTTGTGGCAATAGGCCTTAAGAGTTTTGCTGGGATATTATCCGGACCAGTCGCCTTATTCACTGGGAGTGTCCTTAATATGTTTTCAACCTCACTAGTTAGTACATCCCTAAATTCGAACAAAGTTGCATGAGGGTACAGCAATCGTGTAGGTTCGGTTTGAGTAGTAGAAAAGGTACCATGCAAAGTCTTACCAATAGTTGAGAAATAATTGTTAAAGGCATTTGACAATTCCTGACCTCGTAGACTTTCTTCTTGAATTTTAATGCAATGAATTTCAGTATCATTCTTCTTTGTGGGCACTAGATTTTGTAAAGTTTTCCAGACTTTTTTGACATCTCCTAAAGCAGATTCAATATTTCTCGATACAAAACTTCGCTTCTCTTGTCGAATTTGTGCTGTTACATTATTTCTGGCTTTCTTATATTTAGCCCAGTCATCATCCTTCTTTGATTTCTTCGCTTTATTCTTTAAGCGATCTCTATAGCGAATCAATTGCAAAATATTAAGCGTCATCCATGGAGAATATTTCAATTTAACTCGTGTTCTCCGGAGTGGCGCGTGTTTATCAATGGCCGTTAATAAAAGAGACAGAAAAACTGAGCAAGCCTCTACCGGGTCATTAATAGCATAGACAACATTAAAATCTATATTATCAATATCACTTTTGAAGGCTTCATCATCAAAATTTCTCAGACATCTTCCAGTTTTGTACTTATGATAATTATTGAATCCAGCTCTGGATTTACCAAGGACACAATATATCATGTAATGATCACTAATAGAAACTTCAATAACACCACTGTCAATTATCTTATCATTACAGTTACTAAAAATTAGATCAACGATTGTCGCGGATCTCTGTGTCACCCGAGTAGGTTTTTCGATCAACTGAGTACAGTTGTATGACTCCATAATATCAAAAAGTTTTTAGTGTGGTTTAGTATAGGGTTATTCATCACGTCACAATTAAAATCACCAAGAACATGATATGGCATTTTCAAGTTATCTATATTTTGAATAACTTGCTCAAATTCCTCAAACACCTTCATGTTCGAATTCGGTGGTCGGTACCAGCATACAACTAGAAATGGTTTCTGTTTATCCAGTTTAATTTCAGTTATTATCATTTCAATATCTGTATCTTGCAACAGGTCATTTCTTCTCAAAAATTCGATACCATTTCTGATAAAATGTGCAACACCACCACCGAATTTGTTTCTATCACGCCGCAAGATTGTGTACCCTGGTATACATAATTCACTGTCATCAATATCAGAACAAAGATGAGTTTCACTAAGTGTCATTATGTCCATACCACATCTATTTACTAAAGATCTTATTTCATCAATGTGTTTTTTCAAAGACAGACAATTTAAATGGCCTAATTTTAGTCCCTTTTGTAATTGTAATTTATCTATTTCATTCTTGACAACGTCTAAGTCATCACTTCCGATTGAATCATTGCTACGTTCTGTTTCCCTACTCGTGTCATTATTCGTTGTAAAGGAAGGACTTGAACACTCGGAGAAGGGTAACTCTTTCCAGAGACAAACATCACATTTCCAGTCAGAGTTTGAACGGAAAAAGGAATCTGATACGTTGGAACATTTCAAATGACTCCATTTGTAACAGCTAATACATAACATGGCATTTTGATTATTTCTTACTGGTTTTTTACAAAAAGTGCAAGGATATTTGGGAGGCATGTGAAGAGATAAGTGCACATAAGATGAAAATTTAAAAAAAAAAAAAGAAAAAAAAAGAAGCGAAAACAGAATCACAGATGTACAAAGTATTCAATATATACAACTTAAAATAGAGTACAATATCAAATAGTGACAGAGGGTATATGCCATAGTTCCTTCTAGTCAGATACAAAGTTCAGTTTTACGAGGAGAGTTCCAGAGCATGTAGGTCACTTTCACCCCTGATAGCTCTGTTTATTGTTTTCCCATTTGATGCTTGGAGTTTTGCAATCACGCGACCATCACTAGACCATGCATTGAGAACATTCTTGATCTTCTTCACACTCTTCAAAAGCTGTAAGTTGGCTTTTGTTAATTGTTCTTGAATAGAAACATCAGTGCCTTTCAATCTCCGACGACGAGAGATTACCGCATGCCGGGTCCTATACGATGTAAACTTGACAACAATGGGGCGCGCTCTTCTCGGGTTTTCCATTCTTTCTCTTCGGTTGCTTGTTCGGGTCACCGACTCTATGCGAACGATCTATGTCATCCTTGGAAATGGTCACTCCAAGGGAATCCCGCGCTAACTGGCAGATGATGTCATCCGTAGATTCATTGGCCTGCTCTTCAACACCAAATATTTGCAGACAATTTCTTCGCGAATACTGATCGAGGTCAGCTACAGATAAGCGAAGGTTGTTCATTGTGGTGCGTTGATCCGTAACAATAGTTGAGAGACGTTGGATCTCCTCAGCCTGTGACTTGTTCTTGAATTCAGCATCAAGCAATCGGGCCTCCTGTTCATCCAAGCGATTATGTAACAAAAGAAATTCTTTCTGCACAGCCTCGTGGATGGTGACATGGATTGATTCAAATAGCTTTTTGTTCTCATTTTGAAAACGTTCAAACAGTTCATTCATGACTCTCTGGGTGACGTCATCGCACTGTTCTGAAGACGCCATATTGGATAATATGAAAATGTCCAAAGATGACGATACAGATAAACAATACCAAGTAGGAAATGAAGATTATGAAAATGGCTCACTTTAGGTTGATTCTCCTATCACGGACAGGCATTTCCTCCGTCAAGTGTTATAGAGGCAAATAATATTGTTGTATCACATAGTCTAGTCACAGACAGTTCACAGACACACGCTATCAAAATTCAACACTCAGAGAATATACTCACAGGAAACTCCTAAAAAGACTTATATTGGGATATTGTTCTGATTTCTGATGATAAAATATGTCATGAAGTTTGATTCCAGTGAGTAAACTACATCGAAGTGGGTGATTTTACGCGAGTTGAGGAACGACAGCTCTGCCGTGTAGATCCTTACACCATAGGCTCATGTAGTTTATCACAACAGTGGGAAAACGTAGTCAAAATAATCCACTGGAATAGCCTAAAATGAGTGTCTTCCTGACGATATGAAGTGAAGTTTGCTTCCACTGGATTCCAAAAGTTATTTTCCAAAAGATTAGGATATCCAAATCACAGTAAAATTCAGGCAAATAAGATATAAAATGTCCTGAATTGGGAGCGCAATACAAAACACGTCCGCTTATCAATCATGTTTAAATAGAAGGTTCATCGCAAATAGGAAAATATGTAAATTATACCTCTACAGATTGCTGAGAACCTTAAGGAAATGAGTAAAGTACTTTTTAAGCCCTCACTAGTGTGAGGAATAAATTAAATGCAATTTTGATACCCTTTCCAGAACCCACTCACAAATTCAAATTATGGCAATAAAACACATGCGATAGTGTGACATCATTGAATGTACTAGATACTACTACCCTCAATCACACATTCGGGACAATGTTGGATGCCCATTGCAATTTTTAGATATACTGTATGGGTTAACGTTTTTTATATATTCACCGCCAGTGGTGATATTTCCTTTATTTTGGCACTTTAAATGAGATACATGTACACCAAATAAATAATACTTTCTACAAATGTTTGTTTGATTTTTATGTTATTACCGTCACATTTGAGCATAAAAATCAGAATAATAATCACATATTTTGAGGGCATGTTAGCGTGTACGTGTCTGATCTGGGGGTGCGAAGGACATTTTCCCTCGACCTAACGACTCTTCTGGAGCAAAATAGGTGACAAATTTACATAAAACTGTCCAGATATTCATTATGAAAATGTATGATTAGGCCGATTAATTTATAATTTTTGATAAATTAAGTCGTAGTATCAGATAAATGGGGAAAGGGGAAATGGAGACAAGACAGAGGTCAGTCCGGTTCGCGATTCACAGCTAGCTCGATCGCCACTGGTCTGTCTATTGCTAGCCAGCTATTGTGCATGCACTGCAGGCAGGTTATATACCGTACGTAAGCGTACATCAGCAAAATCTTCTAGTTTTCCTTCTAGGTCAAGATCTCCCAAATCTCCATTGTGGTTGTCGCTGTCCGAGGTACTTCCTTCTAACTTACTTCCTTTTATTCTACAATGTATCCCCTCAAAACTCAAAAGAAGTATGTTTTCGTCCATATCGATATTCCCAGGGGATTTTGATGAAGGTAAACTACGTGGACTATGAATGGGTACGGCACTCGATGCAATACAAGTGATTTGTACACACACGTTCACTGCATGCATATCATGCACCGTCGTCAATCAATTCAGCAGAGCGGCCCATTGTACATCCAATGACGTCACTAAAAATTCAGCTGTATTAGCTGTTTTGGGGTCTTGATTGGGTTGATTTTTTGTCAACTTTAATCTAGTTTTATAATTTTTCGCTCGAATTTACAAGTCAAACAAATGTGAACTTACAGGTATTACTCAGTGTAAGTTTTTCGACTGCAAAGATACCAAATTCAATGAACCTTCTCTTTAATAGTAATCGTTAATTAAAGGACACCTCTCCCCAAAGGATAAGTGTAGGTATTTTGAAAAATGAGATGTATTCCTACCCTTTGATGTACAATATTCCTTACGAAAATGTACAAGAGATACCGGTATATAAATGAAGATATTCTCGGCATTATGTGATGCCTTTTAGCATGACATGGGCGCAGCAAAAGGCAAAAATATGTAAAAACAGAAAAATTAGGGTTGGATGTCTCATGTATCGTGCTGAAAATTATTATACATATATTCATCTTTTGATACATCGAGCAATGTAAGCACGTAATCAGAAAGTTTTATTCTAATTTTTGTTTTGTTACCAGAAGTGATCTGTTCATTGTGATTTACAAAATACTGCATGGAAATTGGTCAACAGTGGAATATTTGATTATAATAATAAATCTGGATTTATATAGCGCTTAAATACAGAATATCGTTTCGAAGCGCTTTACAGATATTATTTGTACTCTTCTACCAAAGGAAAAAGCAGAAAACATACTTGCATGTTTGCATGATATTTATTTTGTATGTAGAGTGTACTTGTACATGTACAGTAAGTATGATGTCGCCTTACTTTTAAGATGACTGATATTACTTGTAAACCACATTAGGGGGTTACTGCTCACAGGGAACCATCAAACTAAACCATGATCCATCAACAACACAAGGGTTCACACGAGACCAAAACGAAGAATTATTCAATTTTTTAAACTACAAGCCTGCATGCTGTCATTTTAACTACAAGCTGACTGCTGGCGTAACCTTAATTGCGTCCACACAACACATAACTTTGAGTGAGGACATTCTGCTGCCAGGAGTTATTGAGCTAACACTCGTGGTTTATAATTTCAAGTAAAGTACATGTTTCTTAACCACGAGTGTGTCCGCACAGTCCCTGACTACAAAGTTTAAAACCGCGACTTAAACGTAAAGTTAATGGACTGTTGTGTGAACCTAACTTTTGTTTCACAGAAACTGCAGGCATTCATTGTTAAATGTGCTGGCAAAACTGGTCAAGGATTAGCATGAATTTCAAATTGCAAATGTTGGTTAGAATTGACTACCGTATTTGCCGGCGTTAAGGCCGCAGCGCCGTTTAGGCCGCACCCCCGATTTGGACATTTCGTAGACAAAAAAAAAATAGTGCCCTCTCCGGCCGCAGTTACACAGTCGTGCGGGCTAGGATTGAGGTTGCTTTAGCGATTGCACAAACTTTGATCTAGATCTACCGGTAGTTTTTGTTTGAAAAATATGAAGTTTATTCACGAGATTGACAAAACTTTATGTCAACATTACAAGATGTAAGATATAAGGAAAGATGTGTGGAAGTATTCTAGAAATGTCCTGTACCATTGTACATTAACTGGTATAGTCATTGTAGTCCCATATGTACGAATACATGCTGTTTTGACTGCCCTTTTTTTACTGTTGATGCGCATAGGCCGCACCCAGACTTTTTGATATTTTCTCTTCCGAAAATACTGCGGCCTTTACGCCAGCACATACGGTACATTTGGTTCAGTTTCATTTACATCTTTGAATTTTTTAAACAATTGTATACATCTTTTTAAGTGGAAAAAAAATAAGTTTGGCATTTAAGTGAATGTGATGTCAGCATGTATTCATTAGTTTTTGTTTGGCCCAAAGTCCCAAGCTCATTCAGTCGGAATAACTTCAAACAAACTCCTTTCTCAATACAATTCCATAACTACAGTGTATAACTTATAATTACCTTTAGATATGAAAAAGAAATTTAATAGGAAAAAAAATTTAAAGATTACATCTCCTTTCTCAATACAGACTATGGGTGCGTTTATCAACTCTTTTCTAGCCTATAATTAGCGTTTTCAAATGTGATGCAGGCAAATTGCAAGTTGATAAACGCAAGCACGTTTTCATATACATGTTGACATTGAAACGCCAAAAAAAGTGCGTTTTGATATCCACTATGAGCCAGAATCACGTTTGTGAGAGATGATAAATGCAAAGCTGTTTTGAAACGCGTATATATTTCAAACCTTCCCAGGCTAATTTACGGTTCAGAGAAATAGCGCGCGACATGCGCTGTGTCACGTTGTACAAGCATGACTATGTACTTGTTCATTGTTTACATTTGTTTAGCATTATGCGAGCTGTCTTGTCATATCTCGTGCGGTAATTTAGCAGCAGCATGAGTACTAGATGGGCATGTTTACAAACATACGCAGACAACAACGGAATTAAAAATGAGCCAGACTTTTTAAACTTCAAATTTTGAATGTGACAATATTACTAGTAGGTAGTAGTTATTAGTTCGGATACGAGAGGTGAAAACGTATAGGACGCGAGGATCCACACGTTAGCTATAGCTAGCTACATAATATACATCATATGCACCGGCGGGGCGATCGAAAATAAAAAGCGCACGCTCTAGTTGACCTCCGAGCAACTCACTGCTTCCTGGGTCAAACGGCGCAAAGCAGCTGAGCAGAGACATGGCTTTTATTTCGAATCGTGACGAGTTGATAAACGCGACATTCCGCAAATCATGTTAGTATACTGTGTTTCTATATATATGTATGGAAACGCTGTTTCTGAGTAGCAAGAGTTGATAAACGCACCCTATGTCAATAGTGGAAACTCTGAAAAAGAATTTATTGTTTTAACTTCTGATCAATACTTTTCTAACCTGTGTAATAATATACATCACTACTACATCTCACAAATCTTTATTTTCATTTCTTTCTGCAGATTTCTGCCTAATTGGACATAAGTAAGTTGGCATTGAAGGTACATGTATGAAAGGCAGTTGATGAACAAGTTCAACATTATTCCACAACGAGAACAATGTGAATCATTGCAAAATGAGTTGAATCTCTTCAAGGTATGTGTGTGTAAAGTTTTGTGTTTATGCAACCCATTTGTTTATATGCCAGCTACATTTGTGTAAATTCATATAACGTACATGTATGGTAATTAATAGCAACCATCAAAGACCTAGAATTGAATGCTACCCTTTTTTAATGATAAAGGGAAGTAAAGGGAGAAACAATCATGATTATATAATGATTATATGTGCCCAAATAAGAGATGTTAATCTCTTGTTGCTTTACCCCTATTATGACAAATTTATCAGCCATCTATTAATGAATATGGATAAAAGGTTCAACATAAGAAAATATCTGAACTTTTGGTTACCTTATTAAAATCCTTTAGACAAGACTTCTATGTTTTTTTATAATTTTGTGCCCTAATTGAGGAAAAAGTGAAACCGTATATCAATGTTTCAAATTTCTTCACCTCGATAGTGGTGCTCCCTTGCTTTCTTGGGGAAATTAGATGAAAATTACATGTGTGAGGGATGAAAATGTTAAAATCTAACAGATGGTCACTTTGCTCCTTGCTTGTAAAGTTAGCTAGGTAGATAAGTTTGGTGGGGGGGGGGGCACAATTGCATTGTTTGCCTCAGGAACCAGAATCCCTAGATACAAATGTACAACACTGGATAAGGGTTCCTCTTCTGTCTATTTAGGGCTCATCAAGTTTGCCTGCTATGTTGAACAGGTGAACAACATCAACATTGTCTACTTCAACAATATTACATTGTAAAGTAATGTAATGGTTCACATAAATATTATTCATACTGGATTCTGTTTTTTTTTTCCTCCACAATTAATGGTATCTACATGTAAGAGCTACTTCACATAAGAAATATTCTAATACATGTACGTACTATCAGAAATTTTGAGGTACAAGTTAAAATCAGAATTTCCAGTTTAAAAAAATATAGTCACTATTAAAGTTAGGAGGAAAATTTTCCCTCTTTTATGGTAACAGAATTACACCTATGTTGCAGTAGATTTTAAACACACTTCCTGGAAATACTTGTGTGATATACATGTATTTACCTTGGAACATTCGTTGCTTACACATACGTGTACACAATTATAATGGGAGTAAATACATAAGACATAAATTGAAGAATTAATTTATTTCATCATAATCATGTCAATATTCCAAACAAGTTTTAGTTAATAGCAAATAATATCATGTTAATTCAAACATGCATTGTGCAAATTCTGATTGAGATATGGGTTTTTTTCTCAGTTGCTTTTGATTTAATGATTTGGCTTTTTGTTATTAGTATAAATCTAAAATTTCCTGATTTTGCACCTCTCATGTGGAGTTGCCGTATAGCCTAGTTGGTATGCATGAAGTCCACCATGATGTTCATTCTTTTATGTATTAAAAAAAGATTAGAGGAAGTATGAAGAAATTGATCTTTTTTTTGGGGGTAGAATCCCCTAGAATATTGGAAGTTTGTATCCTTTTAAGAATCCAATTTTGTCTATTTATAAGAATTCTTCAATGTTGAAGATAGTTCCAGATTATACTTTCTAAGAAATTCTAACAATGTGCAAGTTATTATTGACATACTGTCAGTGAAATGAATGTCTTCCATACATTTATTTTCTTTATCTGTAGTTCCTACTTTGATGGTGTAGATGTCACAGGATGTAGCCCAGATTGAATATGAAGATAGCCTCAGCCAAACATCCTTCTACTCACTCAGATATTATAGTTTGGGATGGAAATGCTGGTAGAGTGTGTTCAGATGATGAAACAGGAGATGAGAGTGATACAGACTTTGCAGTGATCCCTTGATCTAAACTTTAACTGCAGTGGAATTTTTAACTTTTAACGTGCAATATCATGATCCAAATAAAGGTTTGTCCGGTCGACACTCATCGTTTTCAAATTTGGGATAAGCTCTATTGATGACACAGAAACTGAGCATTAGACACATGGTCAACATGCTGCACCTACCCTCCATCCGCAGTTCGCGGGAATCTCGGGCATGCCCAACGGAATGGAGCCAGACATTGTGGAAATCCGTACGTACATGTGCGGAAATCTGGTGCTCCCATGGCGTGAACGGCTCACTGTGGAGCAGGTATGCATAAAGGCAGCCAAGTTGTGTGGCATTCCCCGTCTAACAAGCAATCTCTTTGCACTCTATGATAAGACCAACAAAAAGTGGTTGTGCCCAAAGGCTCAGGTGTTTTCCAGGAGACAGAGAAAGTCACAGCAGCTGGAGTACGGGTGAGGTTTCATACGGCCACCATGTGTCCTTCAGGTGATTCGCAGGGGTTCATGCTCTTGGAAGAGAATGTTGTGAACTATATGTTTTGCCAGTACAGAGAGAGTTTCCTGAATGACGAGTTCATGGGGCTGAGCACTGAGGAATCATTGGGTCTTATGGTACTGGACTTCATGCAACATGTCAAAGAGGACGGGACCTCGTTGACCAACCTGAATGGGAGAATGCGCTTTGGGCGCTTCTTGCCAAAGTCCCTTAATGAGGGGCTCTCATGGTGGGACAAGAGAAAGTTGAGACGAAAAGTACGGACTGCTCTCACAGATTTCCGCGATGATCCAAGAGAAACATTTGCTTTCAGAGTGATGTTTCTTGTCTCTCTTAGTGAAGAGATGAAACAAAAGTGGGGAACTGAACAATTTACGATGGCAAATGGTGATATCTATGAAGTCAGTGGAGTCAAAGGAGTCACTAAGAAGAAGCTAACATATGGGGTGAGTATGGCAGCTGGCATTGGAATTGGATAATCACAGTACTTGGCATGTGTTTGTAACAGTTATTGTTCACTGCCAACAACTGCTTTAAAGTAGACATTAGGCCTGAGTCATTACGTTTTTTGTCTCACCTGCATAGCAAAAGCGAGACATACATGTAGGCGCTGCTTTTTCAGTAACGGCGACGGCGATGGCGGCGTCAACATAAAAAACTTAACAACATCAAAAACTTAACCTCTGGTTAAGTTTTTGAATTATTAATATAATTTTGAAAGTATAACTTCTTATTCAATGAAACTTCAGACTAAAGGGTTATCAAGTACCCCCCCCCCCAATCATGTGAGTAGAATTTCAGGTCGCAAAGTCAAGGTCAAAGGTCATTTCAGATCAACAAACTTAGACTATGTTGTGGCATCAACATCAAAACTTAACCAAAGGTTAAAGGGATCCGGTAACTTTGTCTCAGATTCTGAAACAAAATTCTGGATTTAGCTCATGATGCAATGATAATCATAAACCTTTAGGTCAGTCAGGAACCCCATGACTTTTACAAGCTGATCGCCTGTCTGATTATCAAGATATTTATGATTGGAATTACAAATTTTGAAAACCGTTCGCCTGATGGTTTTCATAACACTATAGTCTATTAGGGAAAACGAGTATGGTAAAACCGGTCAATCAAAGATTTTTACTTTTTTGAGGCACTTCTTGATCATTTTGAAGCGCAATTTTTTTAGGGCTTCATTATTACACCATATCACAGACACAGACACTAATAACATGTAGGGCCGTGTATCTCAGATTTAACACTGTTAAACGATCCCTTTAAGATTTGGAATTTTTATCATAATTTTGAAAGTATACATTCCTATTCCATGAAACTTGAACATAAGGGTTATCAAATATCACCAATCATGTGATTAGTCTTTTAGGTGACAAAGTCAAGGTCAAATGTCATTTCAGGTCTGCAAACTTAGACTTTGTTGTGGCATCAACATCAAGATTTTAAATTTTTAGCATAATTTCAAAAGTATTAGTTCAAATTCCATGAAACTTGTACCCAAGGGTGATCAAGTATCACAAATCATATGACACAAATTCCAGGTCACAAACTCAAGGTCAAAGGTCATTTTAGGTCAGTAGACTTGGATTATGTTTTCACAACTTAATATGAGAATTAATAAATCAATTTTTGTTATTTGTTCATATTTCATTAAAGTTATCAATCTTGGAACACAAATAATAGTAAATAATTCTTTTGATGATTCTTAGTCAATATTCACTTCAAAATGCTGATTATATTCAGAGGATTTCATTTGGGGGCCTGCTAATGAGCCACCCTGCCTACATTTGTATAAAATGTCCCCACCTCAATTTTCATCATATCGAATTGCATAATGCAGGCGAGACCGCCAAGAGCGTTTCCCTTGTTTTAACTATAAAGCAGTTCTGTGTCCTGTATGAATGGGCTTTGAGACCTAATGGGGAAACAATTAAGTAAAAAGAAGAAAATATTGTGCTGTGTTTATTGACCTGGTTATTGTGTAACATTTATTAATCACCAACTGACCCTATCAATGACAAAGCATCACTGTAAGAATAGAGGGACATCCAACCAATGCAACAGGCATTCAGGTGTATACTCCAACCACTGAAGCAGAAGAAGAGGACATTGAGGAATTGTCTGAACAACATCAATAAGTCGTAGTTTCCACAGTACCTCATGTACCTGGAATTGTTCGAAAGTATGGGCTTGGAGAGCACAACAAAGCAGGAGAGAGATTAATTGAATTCTGTGCTGGACACAATCTGAATATAGCCAATACTAATTTTCATCAACACAAGTGTTTTCTTCTTTTAGCACACTATCTTCAGCACTTAGTACACCTTACTTCCTTTGTGAAAGTTGCTTGTTTACATCCTTTCCTTGTTTATCTTTCTATGATATAAGGGCTGTTTGTGAGTCATAGGAAAACAGCTTCTATTTTTGACCTGCCACTGTCTTGGTGCTTGGCATTCACTTTTAGCTGCAAAGTTATTGTTAGACTAGGTCAGGGAAATGCCTGTGAAGGATATCCAATTATTGGGGGAGGGAGAGAAGACTTCTTATTTTGAGTGCGTGTACATGTACATGGATATCTCATGTATTAAAGTTAAAGGGAAGTACAACTTGATGATATTAAAGTTGGTTGTAATAAAAGCAGAATATAGCAGGAGCAGTTTTCTGAAAATTTGAGGAAAATGAATTTAGGAATTGATGAATTTTAAAATTTTAATATTTTGCCAACTTGAGAACAAATTGGTATTTGCATAATTACCATGGTGAGTGGGTCTCCCTTTGTTCTACACTGACATTTCTACACTGACATTTTTGTCTCGCCTGCGTAGCAAAAAGCGAGACATACAGTACATGTAGGCGCCGCTTTTCCGGTGGAGGCGACGGCGGCGTCAACATCAAAAACTTAACCAAGGTTAAGTTTTTGAATTTTTAATATTTTTTTGAAAGTATAAGTTCTTATTCAATGAAACTTGGACCAAAGGGTTATCAAGTATCCCCAATCATGTGAGGAGAATTTCAGGTCACAACGTCAAGGTCAAAGGTCATTTAAGGTCAACAAACTTAGACTATGTTGTGGCATCATCATCAAAAACTGAAACCAAGGTTAAGTTTTTGAATTTTTAATATAATTTTGAAAGTATAAGTTTTTATTCAATGAAACTTGGACTAAAGGGTTATCAAGTATCCCCAATCATGTGAGTAGAATTTCAGGTCACTAAGTCAAGGTCAAAGGTCATTTCCGGTCATCAAACTTATACGATGTTGTGGCATCAGGTTAAGATTTTGAATTTGTATCATAATTTTGAAAGTTTACATTCCTATTCCATGAAACTTGAACATATATTATCAAGTATCACCAATTATGTGATTAGTCTTTTAGGTGACAAAGTCAAGGTCAAATGTCATTTTAAGTCTGCAAACTTAGACTACAGTATGTTGTGGCATCAACATCAAGATTTTGAATTGTTAGCATAATTTCAAAAGTGTTTGTTCAAATTCTATGAAACTTGTACCCAAGGGTTATCAAGTATCACAAATCACATGACACAAATTCCAGTTCTCAAAGTCAAGGTCAAAGGTCATTTTAGGTCAGTAGACTTGGATTATATTTTTCACAACTTAATATGAGAATTAATAATTCAATTTTTGTTGTTTGTTCATATTTCATGAAAGTTATCAATTTTGGTACAAACAATAGTAAATAATTCTTCTGATAATTCTAAGTCAATATTCACTTCAAAATGCTGATTAGATTCAGAGGATTTCATTTTTAGGGGCCTGTTAATGGGCCACCCTGCCTGTAAATAATGTCCCTACCTGTACATGTACCACTAGTTCTTAGCCCTTCATAGCGTAATCATGTGAACAAAATTACACTGAAATGTATCACATGTATTTAATGATTTTATTTTTGCAGTTTGAACATGGACAACAATTTCTAAAACCTTTGAAAAATTGGGTTGCCCTACAAAATTGTTTTTAGGGGCTACTGATCCCTCCAGGGGGGTTGGGAGTAGCACCCCTCCCCTTCCCCAAGCTCTCTAGTTTACATTTTTGACTTCTCAGGCCGAATTTTAACCAAACTTGGTAGGGATGATCCTACTGTCCCCAAAGTACCCCTGTGGCATTTATTAGGTTAAGGATAACCTGTTGATTTCATCAGAATCTTTATCAGGTGGGCTGTATATAATACAGACCACCTTATGTTTTCGTTAGAATTGCCTTTATTTATTTATTATTATTATTATTTATTTATTTTTCTTATTTCCAATCACTTTTTTGTTAGCAAGATAACTTGAAAATAGCTAAATCAAATGCCTTGAAATTTGGCATACATATGTATAGGCATATGGAAAAATCAAAATAAGGTTTTCAACCTTGACCTTGACTGATGACGTCATCTAGGCGCCATTTTGTAAAATTTTCTGAAAATCTACTCATGATCATATCTTCATAACGAAAAGTCGTTTCTCATTCATATTTATCATGATCAAGGTCAATATCCGTCCGGTCAATTTCAGGTTAAAAAAGCGCATGCATGCGTCGCGCGTGGCGCGCAAAATTAAAAATGCTCCAAATCGTCTCAAAATCATTTTGCATACGTTTCAGGCCATTTTAAGCATTTATAAAAAATCGCGCACGCACATGCGCGCGTTTTCGCGTAACACCATTACAGAACATAGAATCGCCATTTTTTTTCTTTCATGATATTTCCCATATTTTTCGAACAATTTGATACCATGTTTATCTCTTTATGACCATTAATAACAAGATGAGCGTCCATTCAAGATAAATGTCCGTGCGCGCGAGCTCTTGTAATACATAGCATATATGGGCAAAAACATGCCTATACAAAATTCATTGTAACTCTTCAGAATGGATGGGAATTCCCATTTTTTTCATATTTGGATAGATTATGAGTCGGAGATATGATTTCATGTCTCATTTGACCCTCAATTAACTCATGACGTCATCATAATGGCCTCCGAACTCAAAATTTCAATTTGCATATTATGACGTCAGCATATTTTTGGAAAATTGATTGTATCTCTGTAAATATTGATCGATTTTCTTCCAAATTTTGATATGTTCTAGCTGAGACAATTCTCTACAAATGCGATTTCACAATTTTTTCTTTTTGACAAAGGCATCATGGCGTATTTTTGCGATTAAAGGAGGCATGTCAATTTTCACATTTTGCGTGTATTCTCTATGGGACATGACTTTTTTCAAAACTGGATTCTACATTCCCGTCTTTCGCGAGCAATATCTCCGTCGTTTTAGTTTCGTGTTCGCTGAGCTTCGAGTATGTTGTAGCTGAGACAATAAGCTATCACAAGTGTGTCCTTTATTTTTCGATCAGATGCCGGGATCATGCTCATATTTCACTTGCAAAGTGGGATTTGAGAATTCCATTTTCCGTTCACGTGTAATGTCTATGGGGATTATTTTGGTATAGTGGTCATAGCACTTGCCTCCCATTCCGGCGACCCATGTTCGATTCCTGGTGGGTCATTTTTATTTTTTATTTTTTTTGCCATCGTTTTAAATTTTATTTTATGATCTTCTTCGACTATTATAACATATTATCACATACAATCACAAACAATGTAATAAAATGCCTAATTTTACGTGTATTCTCTATGGGAGGTGACTTTTTCTGAAATCTTCATTCTACATTCCAGTCTTGTTTAAGCAATATCTCGATTATTTTTGCTCGATTTTCTGCCAGCTTCGGATATGTTGTAGCTGAGACGATTCTCTACACAGAGGAAGACATTTATTTTTTAATCAGATAATGAGATCATGGTGATATTTTGACTACAAAGTGGGATTTGAGAATTCCATTTTCTGTTCACGTATAATGTCTATGTGGATTATTTTGGTATATTGGTCGCAATTGACTTGAAATGTTGCATGTTGATAGGTAAGACAAAATATTTCATATAAAAACACAAAATCTAGAATATGCATATTTCATTATGTTATTTAGATTTTAAGGTTAAAGGTCAAATATACTGTACATGGTTTCTCTAAAACAATGCTTTGTATAGACATGAAATTTGGCACACTAATAGACCTGAATAACAGGATTATTTCAAAAATTTAGGTCAAATCATGCATGGTATCTTAACTACTTAGTATGTAAATTAGGATCAAAGGTCAAACATTTCACTGATTACTATCTCACTAACCATGTGTGGTATGCATTAATTGGAACAGCCCACCTATACTTGTTCCGAAACAAGTATTACATGTCTAGTTTATTTTTCTTATTTCCACCCACTTTTTTGTTAGCAAGATAATTTGAAAATGGATCAATCAAACGCCTTGACATTTGGCACACATATGTATAGGCATATGGACAAAGCAAAATAACATTTTCAACCTTGACCTTGACTGATGACGTCATCTAGGCGCCATTTTGTGAAATTTTCTGAAAATCTACTCATGATCATATCT
This sequence comes from Mesocentrotus franciscanus, assembly GCA_037976565.1. Taxonomy (NCBI): domain Eukaryota; kingdom Metazoa; phylum Echinodermata; class Echinoidea; order Camarodonta; family Strongylocentrotidae; genus Mesocentrotus; species Mesocentrotus franciscanus. The sequence goes on along the minus strand of CP137667.1, from coordinate 12,118,724 downwards.
TCATAACGGAAGGTCATTTCTCATTCATATTTATCATGATTAAGGTAAATATCCGTCCGGTCAATTTCAGGTCAAAAACGCGCGCGCATGCGTCCGCGCGTCAGGGCGCGCACAAAATTTCAATATGTTCCAAATTGTCTCAAATTCATTTTAGGTACGTTTCAGCCCATTTTAAGCATTTTATAAAAATTGTGCACATGCGCGTTTTCGCGTGTAACACCATTATACACGTAGAATCGCAATTTTTTTTTCATTCATGATATTTCCCATATTTTTTTTGAACAATTTGATACCATGTTTATCTCTTAATGACCATTAATAACAAGATGAGCGTCCATTCAAGATAAATGTCCGTGCGCGCGAGCTCTTGTAATACATAGCATAAATGGACAAAAACATGCCTTTACAAAATTCATTGTAACTCTTCAGAATGGATAGGAACTCCCAATTTTTTTCATATTTGGATAGAATATGAGTCGGAGATATGATTTCAGGTCTCATTTGACCCTCAATTAACTCATGACGTCATCATGATGGCCTCCGAACTCAAAATTTTAATTTGCATATTATGACGTCAGTATATTTTTGGAAAATTGATTGTATCTCTGTAAATATTGATCGATTTTATTCCAAATTTTGATATGTGCTAGCTGAGACATTCTCTACAAATGCAGTTGCCACGATTTTTCATTTTGACAAATAGTCCGGGAGCCAGGGGGGGTCAACCTAGCTGGAAGGAAACCAATTTTCATGTCTACAGATGTAAAGATCGCATAGCTCCATATAACAAATCGACCGTCTGGCATGTTCTAAGTGGTGGGTGTGGCCAGGGGAGCCCCCTCCCCAAAAAGCGGCCCTTTTGACGACAAATTAGTATTTTGTAAATAATATTGTAAGGAAACATCGAACCACCATGAGTTTGGTGTCATATGAAAGAAAATTAAATTATCTACATTTTGATACCTATTTCAACGAAATTAAGATTAATTTACATAGCAAATTTAAGTTAAAAACATGATTTTTGGTTATTTTTTTCGAAATATTGAATTTTATCAAAAAAGATTATTTTCCATATATCAAAATTGGAGAAGTGCATTTTTTCATAACTTTCCAGGAATTTGCTTATGTACAATGACAATATCCTGTGCGAGGAGAGGCTTATATATCTTTTCAATAAAAAGTTATAGCAATCCAAAGTCATTGATTTGATTTCCACAAAAACAACATTTTTGCCCACATGTGTATTAACTGTATGCATATACGTGCATTAGTGTATTAAGGACCTGTTTGGCGTGTTTACATCGAGTTTTAAAGATAACTTTTAACTAAAACCTCTAATCACCATGTATTTGGTGTCAAAAGATGGATAATTAAAATACCTTCATCCTGATATCAATTTCAATGAGTGATGTAGTGTGTGAAATATAAATTTTGAGCCAAAAGGTGCTTTATTGTAGATATTCCTCTGATTTTGGCCAGTATCTCGGTATATTAACTGGACAAAAGTGATTAGACATTTAGTAGTGCAGAAAGTTCAAAGGATTTGGAGCGCTGAGTGCAATTGATCAGTTCTTCTGTACTCTGGGATGTTTCAGGAAATGTGGACATTGGTAGTTGCCTCCCAGGCGCAGATCCAGGGGCAGGGGCCTTGCCCCCTCCCGCCAAAAGAGAGAGAGAGAGAGAGAAGGAAAAGAAGGAAATGAAAAAGAGAGAAAGGGAAAGCAGAAGAGGAAGTGGGAAAGAAAAGGGAATAGGAGATCGGGGGCGAAATGACCTTGTCTCCCAGGTTGTTACCTCCCCACAGCAAAAATAAGAGAGAGAAGGAAGGAAATGGAAAGAAAAAGGAAAAAGGGAGATAAAGGGAATGAAATAAAGAGGACGAAGAAAAGAAGGGGTATCAGTTGCGATTCTCCCGCCAACAAGTTGTGGATCTGGGATGGGACCTAAAGGCCTTGCCTCCCCCACCCCGCCAAAAATAAAAAGGGAAAGGAAAGGAAAGAGGAGAGCTAAAGGGAACAAAAAAGAGGAAGAAGAAAAGAAAAGGATGAAAACAAGGGGAGATCAGTTGCGATTAATTCGGACAACAATGTATGGATCGGGACCCAACCTAGGGCCCTAAGGCGGCCCCTGGATGCTCACCTGATGGTAATTTAATGCCCCAACCCCTAAACTTCCGGGGGCTCCGCCCCCTGGACCAAACGCCAATTATTTTCCTGCCAGTGTCACAAATAAAGTATAAAAATGCCATCTGACCGTAATTAAATGCCCATACGCCCGAGCTTCCTGGGGCTCCGCCCTGACCCGCCAGTGCTTTGCCCCTAGACCCAACGCCCATTTACGCTACGCTCTTCATGATCGTAAATACTTTAGCCTCCCCACCCACTTTGAGAAACGTTCAGCGGGGCCTGCATGTAAGAGTGGTGGTGATGCGGATTTTTTTCTTCTGCCCCACCCAAACGATTTTGCTCATTACGCCACTGCTTTAGTGGTCACCATTACGTACCAATATTTGGCTCGCACAATTTCAAATTTGGGCCCTCCCTAAGAAATCTTGGATCCGCGCCTCCTGCCCCCTTCTAAGGATCTCACGATTTGATGATTGGAAAATGTCATTAGGTACCAGCTTATAATTTTGGTAACACATCACCGTCTACATTAAAGTTCTATCATGCCCGTTGCATAAATCATATGGTCCTTTTGAACATAGAATAACATTTTTTTAATTAAAATAAAATAAAATGCAAACTTGTCGTAGATTGTTTCCTTTGAAACAGCGTTCGAGTTACAGTTCCACCAGGGACACTGTCATAGACAATCTTTGATTACTTCTATTTATTGAATTTTAATTGGGATGTGGGCAAAAGAAAAGAAGAAATGGAAATCTGCATGTAATACTTTGCAATTTCAAGCTAGTAAATGTGCTACAACTGATCATTTCAAGCGTATTAAGCGTATTATTATTTTTGACTCTAGCAGGTCACTAATAGGCGTGGGGTCCAGGCGGAGCCCCCAGAAGCTCAGGGGATTTAAGCATTAAATTGCGGTCAGATGAGCATTCAGAGACCCGCCTTAGGGCCCTAGGTGGGGTCCAGGGTGCAGAGCCCCCGGAAGCTCAGTGGTTTTAGGCATTTGATTACGATCAGATATAGCATCCAGAGACCCGCCTTAGGGCCCTAGGTGGGGTCCAGGGTGCAGAGCCCCCGGAAGCTCAGGGGTTTTAGGCATTTGATTACGATCAGATTAGCATCCAAGGGCCTGCCTTAGGGCCCTAGGTGGATTCAGGGGCAGAGCCCCGTAAGCTCAGGGTAGGTATTAAAATTGTTTTCATCCTTTTCTTTTCTTCTTCCTCGTTTTTGTTCCCTTTTAGCTCTCCTCTTTGCCTTTCCCTTCACCCCTTCTTTTTGGCAGGGGGAAGGCAAGGGCCTTTAGGTTCCCATCCCGATCCACAACTTGTTGGCGGGAGAATCGCAACTATACCCCTTCTTTTCTTCGTCCTCTTTATTTCATTCCCTTTATCTCCTTTTTCTTTTTCTTTCCCTTTCCTTCCTTCTCTCTTTTTGTTGTTGCTGGGGGAGGCAAAACCTGGGAGGCAAGGCCATTTCGCCCCCGATCTCCTATTTCCCCTTTTCTTTCCCACTTCCTCTTCTTTCTTTCCCTTTTCTCTTCTTTTCATTTCCCTTCTTTTCCTTCTCTCTCTCTCTCTCTCTCTCTTTTGGCGGGGAGGGGGCAAGGCCCCTGGCCCCTGGATCCGCGCCTGGGGAGGCAATGCCAATGTCCACATTTCCTGAAACAGCCCAGAGTACAGAAGAACTTATCAAGTCAGCGCTCCCAATCCTTTGAATTTTCTGCACTACTAAATGTCTAATCACTTTTGTCCAGTTAATATACCGAATACTGGCCAAAATCAGAGGAATATCTACAATAAAGCACCTTTTTGGCTCAAAATTTATATTTCACACACTACATCACTCATTTGAAATTGATATCAGGATGAAGGTATTTTAATTATCCATCTATTGACACCAAATACATTGTGATAAGAGGTTTTAGTTAAAAGTTATCTTTCAAACTCGATGTAAACACACCAAATGGGTCCTTAATACACTAATGCACGTATATGCATACAGTTAATACACATGTGGGCAAAAATGTTGTTTTTGTGGAAATCAAATCAATGACTTTGGATTGCTATAACTTTTTATTGAAAAGATATATAATCCCCTCGCACAGGATATTGTCATTGTACATAAGCAAATTCCTGGAAAGTTATGAAAAAATGCACTTCTCCAATTTTGATATATGGAAAATAATCTTTTTTGATAAAATTCAATATTTCGAAAAAAATAACCAAAAATCATGTTTTTAACTTAAATTTGCTATGTAAATTAATCTTAATTTCGTTGAAATAGGTATCAAAATGTAGATAATTTAATTTTCTTTCATATGACACCAAACTCATGGTGGTTTGATGTTTCCTTACAATATTATTTACAAAATACTAATTTGTCGTCAAAAGGGCCGCTTTTTGGGAGAGGGGGCTCCCCCTGGCCACACCCACCACTTAGAACATGCCAGACGGTCGATTTGTTATATGGAGCTATGCGATCTTTACATCTGTAGACATGAAAATTGGTTTCCCTTCCAGCTAGGTTGACCCCCCCTGGCTCCCGTACTAAAAGGCATCATGGCGTATTTTTGCGATTAAAGGAGGCATGTAAATTTTCACATTTTGCGTGTATCCTCTACGGGACATACTTCTTTTCAAAACTGGATTCTACATTCCGTCTTTCGCGCGCAATATCTCCATCGTTTTAGTTTAGTTTTCGCCGAGCTTCAAGTATGTTGTAGCTGAGACATTAAGCTATCACCAGTTTGCCCTTTATTTTTCGATCAGATGCCGGGATCATGCTCATATTTCACTTGCAAAGTGGGATTTGAGAATTCCATTTTCCGTTCACGTGTAATGTCTATGTCAAGTATTTTGGTATATTGGTCGCAATTGACTTGAAACATTGCATGTTGATAGGTAAGAAAAAATATTTCTTATAAAAACACAAAATCGAGAATATGCATATTTCATTATGTTACTTAGATTTTAAGGTTAAAGGTCAAATATACTGTACATGGTTTCTCTAAAACAATGCTTTGTATAGACATGAAATTGGCACACTAATAGACCTGAATAAGAGGAGTATTTCAAAAAAAGTTATCGTAACTACTTAGTATGTAAATTAGGGTCAAAGGTCAGACATTTCACTGATCACTATCTAACTAACCATGTGTGGTATGCACTAGTTGGAACAGCCCACCTATACTTGTTCCGAAACAAGTATTACATGTCTAGTTATTATTTCTTTCTTACCTTTTTATGGTTTGACTATCTTCTAAATGCTAAATGCCAAAATCTTCAAAAGTTTCTGGGATGATTCCCTCTCTTCTGGAATAGTGAATCTCCTCTTTTGGATGTGATCGTCCCTGCGTAACGTCATCTAAATTCATATTATTGCAATATTTTCTGAACGGATCAATGTTCATTTCTGCATCAAACTTGGTTTGTATAAACTTCGGGTATGTGATCCTACAGTTAGTTTGTCATGCATGACTGCCCTTTAACGCACGTGTATGGATGCATCACAGTATAAAAATCCTCCAAATGCCCAACTTCTAAGTTTTCTACATGTTTCAGGTCATTTCAAGCATTTGATAATTATGCATGTGCTGCCTTGATGAATGCTGAAAAAATTAACAGCAATGCGAGGATGGCAAACTTTAAAATGCCTGCACGCGTGAACATTGAAAACAATTGAAAATAGTGAAAAATTGTTCCATTATATCTCTTCGAAATGCCTGGTTACTCTCATTTTTTATTTCATATTCTGATGGATCATGAACATGAACCAAAATGTTGGTATGGATTCTGGCTAAACATTGTTGTATTGTGGCTACCCCATAGCAAATATAAATATGAAATTGTCACAACCTATTCTTACAAATGTTTTTTTATCTTTATACGTTTTTAACTTTAGGATGAAGATGTGCAGGACTCGTTTCCATTTCAAGATATCATTGACATCACCATCTACCCCTCTACTGCTGAGAGGGCACATACGTTGTTACAAATCAATCGCAGATCCACCCCTCCTATGGTAAGTACCAGTCATGGTTACAGTACATGTATGTGCATTCATTTCAGATACACATTTACATCTACTGTATAAATTTGTATATAACTTGTTGATCTACAGGTACGGCGAAGACACAGGTCTGGTGTAAAAATACTTAATATCTTTATGCATAAGCTTTTTTTTTCGGGGGGGGGGTGGATGTTTTTTTCAGAGATCTTATGAAGTTTTGGAGCATTGCAGAGGTAAATGGATCTCTCCCATCAAATAATAATAATAATAATAGTTCAGTTCTTGTATAGCGTATAATACATTATGAAATAACATCTCTATGCGCTTCCAAAGAGCTTTGGAAATTATTACCCTAGCTTTAGCTCCGGCAGCCGTTATCAGCGCTTTACTTCACCTGGATTGAGTGTGGCAAATGTAGATCAATGTCTTGCCAAAGGACACTAGTGCCGCGGCAGGACTCGAACCGCGGACCTTGTGATCAACAGTCCGGTTACGTGTCCACTCGACCACAACACCTCTAAAAAGGGTTGAAACAGGTGTATTCAGTTTGCAGCATACATGTACATGTACATGTGTGTCAGAGTTATCTTTGGTTTTACAGTTTTTACAGAACTGCATTCTACTTTGCTAATATTTTTGGCATTTTCTTAATTTAAGGGAGTCTTTTTTTATTTTGTATTATTGAGGCTTATTACACTTGCTCTTAACTATTTCCACCTACATGTATGCTAAAACTAAGGCTGCGACGAGTACTCGAATACTCGAGTACTCGCACTGTTGCCAACTACTGATACGATTTCGTACCATTTTTCTTCCCCGTTCACCTGGCACTGTCCAGGCTGACGGTCACCCGTGCCCGAAGAGCACCGGCATGGTACCGTGGGTAAAAATGTTTCCCAGCTCACTGTCAACTCACCACTCAGAAACTGGGACCAAATCTCTGGATTTGTGCTTTTGAATTTTTCACAAATAATAGTAACAATGTTATTTTTAAAACTAAAGATGACAGACAAATTTTCCTCCGAGTCCAAACAGAAATCCGTAGATTTGGTCCCAGTTTCTGAGTGGTGAGTTGACAGTGAGCTGGGAAACATTTTTACCCACGGTACCATGCCGGTGCTCTTCGGGCACGGGTGACCGTCAGCCTGGACAGTGCCAGGTGAACGGGAAGAAAAAAATGGTACAATCGTACTCAGTAGTTAACAACGCTGAGTACTCAGTACGTCGCAGCCTTAGTTTTAGCATACATGTAGGTGGAAGTTAGCCATCGACATCCGACATATTCGTATAATAAATAATCTTAACTTGTACTTTAGGGCAATTCCACGGTAACGGAATTACATTTCAGAGAAATTTGGGCTCTATTTTTATATACTGTAGACAGGTGGTTAGACCTAGCTGATTATTTATCTTTTTAAATTACTGTATTATGAACCTGTTAGCAAATAAAAATTTAAAAAAATTATTTTTCTAAATTCGGAACACCCCAGGACCAAAAGTATGTCGGTAACGGAATTACGGCAGAAAAATAGGGTTATTTTTTTCAATAAATTTGAGAAGAATTCCTCTGAAATCTGCAGGCAATTGGGGGTGAAGAAATGCAGAAAAAGAGTGCTTGTATTGTTGACTGTCCCATGGCAAGATTTGTTTTGGTGAAGTTGTCATGGTTTTTCTATGCTGGATGTTTTTTTGAAGAAAGGTAGCGGTAACGGAATTACACAAATGGTAACGGAATTACATCTTCTGAAATAACCTTGACAAAAAGTCCTTTCGTAAACATTATGTAGGCTTAAATCGTTGTTTCATTGTTTCAGGGGTTACAGTAATTGATTTTAACTACAAAGCAATTCATATGTGTACTTAATTTTTGTTTAAAGTCAGAAAACACTTCTTTTATATTGTTAAATGGCAAGTAAATATGACATTTCTGAAAAAATATTGGCGCAGGGTGATGAAATTTATGTCAATATGTGTTAATATAGTCACTAGTTTACAACTAAATTAAATTGGTTAAGTTTGCAAGTAGAAACATCACACAAAGTATGACAAACTACATATATTATTGCCAGTAACGGAATTACGCATATACAGATCACATTTGTGACTATCCATGACAAACTGGTTGTGAAGTCGCCAAGGCCAATTTATAGATACAAGACAATAAACTAACAGTATTCAATAGGAAACAAAGGATATTCAATTGGTTTATTGACTATTTTGAGTGCCTATTAGCAAAGCAAATAACACATGCAATATATTATTTTAAAGCTCATTTTATGCAGGTTTGATCAAAATCAATTGAAAATTGCAACTTTTCAACCGGTTCGTCGTGGACGGTGACATTTAAGCATTCAAACATTTACAAAAACACTTGAGTGCTACTAATAACGCTCTCTACACCCAACACAGGAAAACACATGAATATTTGTTTAGAATGATTTCAGTCCATATAACCAAAAACCAAAAAACCCTCATAAAAAGAGAGCTTAATACATGTATAGCAATCATTTTGTCAACAGCGTTGCAATAATATTTCACACCAGAATTGTAAATCATTCCCCCATCTCATATTTCTGTCGAGCCAATTTTCAACCTGCTGAGCCAATTTTGGGACATACCTGTAGGGTCTTATAGAGGAGCACTGGTTATCATTCTTTTTAAATTAATTACAAACCTCGTCAGATAATTCCATACTACAATTTCAATTCACAAAACCACCGGATTCGAAACTAATTAATTAAGATCATGTCATTAACAGAGTTGCAATAAAATGTCAAGAATTGTAAATCATTACACCAATTCACTACCAGTAAATTGTTATCATTCTTAGGGAACAATGGTTATCATTCTTTTAAAATTAATTACACACCTCATCAGTGAATTTTGTTACAACACATTACAAACTTGACCATTGTCATCATTCTTCATTCCAAACATTTGAAGCTTTGAAAAAAAACATCCTGTCCATTTTCTCTGAGCGCTAGCTGATCTAGTCAAAGGCGCCCTGCCACCTCCCCCCTTCCCTTAGTCCCGTATGTATAATATGTCGAGTATGGAAATTGACCGTCTGCAAGAGGGCTAGTGCGCTATGGTCGTAGCCATCTTACTTCTAATGAAATAAATGTTTTTCGATAGATTAGACCTTCCCCTTCAACCTCCACCTTGTCGCTTTTTAGGGTATTTTTTGTGAGCGCTATAGCAAACCTAGTGAAAGTCACCCTGCCACCCCCCCCCTTCCCTCAGTCCCATATGTTTTACGCGTTACAAGTCGGAAAGTGACCGTCTGCAAGAAGACTAGTCCGCTAACTTTTTATGAAACATCATTTTTCGATAGATGAGACCTTGCTCTTTAACCTCTACCTAGTCGTTTTTGAGGGTATTTTCTCTGTGCAGGCGGAATGATTCAAAGTCACCCCTCCAATAGCTCCATTCATATTACAAGCAGAGTATGGAAAATGTCCGTCTGCAAGAAGAGTAGTCCGCTATGGTCTTAGCCATCTAATTTTAATGAAATATCATTTTGTTGGTAGATGAGTCCTTGCTCTTCAACCTCCACCTAGTCGTTTTTGAGGGTATTTTTCTGAGTGCTAGCGGACATTGTCAAAGTCACCCTGCCTCCCCCTTCCTTTTAAAAAGTCTCATAAAAATATGTATAATATATACATGTACTGTATGTAGAGAATGGAAATTCACTGTCTGCAAGAGGGCAAGCCGCTATGGTCTTAGCTACATGTAACATGTACATGTAACTTCTAATGAAACATCATTTTTTTGATAGATTAGATGAGATCAGTGAAGAATAAAAATCAGAAAAAGCACTGTTTAAAATTGCCTTGGGTGAAATAATATAAAGTATTTCCATGCTTAAATCAAAAGGTATCATAAGGGATGTTGGTTCAATTTTAATTTTAAGTTCATTTAAAATTTCCAGCTTTGTTTTAGTCTTCATGAAAATTTGAAAAAAAGTAAAAGAAACATAAATTGAATTTATCTTTAATCTTTAGACAATTAATATAATATAAGCCAATACTTCAAAAAGGGGGCAAAATACATTAAAATGTTGTAACACAGCATACAGTATAAATTTACATGAAGCAGCAGGTCCATCTCTTGCAAAAAATACCACTCATTACTAGTGCAGCTGCCCCTTGTAATTCCGTTACCAATGTAATTCCGTTACCATGTAATTCCGTTACCAGTGTTTTAGTAGGAAAAAAATTAGGTACCTCAGAAATTGATGTTTAGGGCTTTTAGTAGGTGGATAAAGGAAGAGAATTTGAAACTACAACAAAAATAAGTAGGAAATAACTTTGTGAGTAAAACTTCTTTCAGATTTTGGTAACGGAATTACGCCATTTTAAGGGTAAAATTGAAAAATCTCTCCTAAAAAAACTTTTTTCATTTGTTGAAAATGATTTGCAAATCTTGATTTGTGATGTTGTTCAATTAGAAATAAATGTAGAGGAATAAGTTTTATATTCATTGCTCCACTGAATTTTAAGAAATTAAACCATGATCATGTAATTGAGGCCCCCAACATAGCCCCAACTTCAAATATTTTTTTTAGAATAGCCGTAAAAGATATTTCAAAACGGTTTTCGGTTCCATTACAAGTCTTTTGTTGTCCACATGGAAAATGTACCATTATTGAAGTGGGATCAAATTTAGAATTTGGTGATTTTCCTCTTTCCCACACGGAATTGCCCTTTATGAACGACGTGTTATTTTGTTGTTTGTTCGCCTACCCCTGTCATTAGTTTAATGGTAACAGGGCTATACCAAACAATAGTCAGCACAATCAGTTCTTCTGTTTCTAGCTACATCCTTGATTATTAAATGAGCTTGTACATAGGCGTGTTATATGAGTGGAGGGTGGAATTTTTTTAAAAGACCAAATCTCCCATTGAGTTTCTACATGTGTTATGTCTCGATCAAAGCAGCAGATCACCTAATTCGTCACCATGACAAATTCAATGTGTAGTTCTATTTTATTTTATTTTATTTTTTATTTAAAACAAAATTTTTTTGGGGGGGTATTATATTATATATTATTATATTTGTTGTAAGTTGCATATATTTCGCTAATTCAAGATTCAAGATTCAAGATTTATTGAAACACGTCTTCGCAGCTGGATGGTTGAATTGTAATGTTTCCAAGTAATAACAAAATACAAAATGTACAATATAATATACAAAAGCAGAATTATAATGGATATATGTATATATACAGAATCAGGAAATATAAATTCACATATAACTTGAGCAAATTTTGAGCTAAAAGCTGGTTCCACCCTTCCTGTTTTACCCTTTGAATACTGTGTGCGTGTGTGCATTTGTGTGTGTGGATACCTAGGACTGGACATACTTCAGCAGCACAGTTACAACAGAGTTACTTACCATTGGTACTACTGTCTGAGTGCACACAGAAGGAAGTAGCTTGAAATGTGTATTATCCACTTTCAATTCAAAAACTGTACTGACTGGACATACTTTCCATACCTGCTACTCTAAATTGGCATAAGAAGGAACGACCACTGAATTGTCCTTGGGTACCCTGGAGTTCCAGGGTTGAGTTCCAGGGTTTGGCTGTATTGATTTTCCTCTCTGCATGGCTCCACCCATTTGTACTGAACTGGCCCAGAATGAGCTCCACACACATTTTCATTTATAAAATACTTTTTTATTTTTTATATTTTTTATGCCAGTCTGTTGACTCCTATATTGTATGTAGACCTTGACATTTTTATATTGATTGAAGAGCCATTACAAGGCTCACTCACCACATGTACATTAATTATCTAAAGTTTATAAGTAGTTCCTGGGCAAACACTCTCAGTAGGGGCATTTACACTGTCATCCAAACACGCCAAAAAATGCCAAACCGGAGCCTGACCGCGATGTTTCAGTGATGTTACCAGGGCAACTACACTTTACCGGCAAAAATGCCAAGCCCGAAACAATCCAAACCGAAGTGTGATCTTTTGGCATTTTTTGGCATGTTTCGCAAGTATAAACGCTCGCAGCTGAAACATCGCGAGGTTTGTCACGTGACTTTAGAAGCGTGGCTAGCTTTCGTCCTTGAAGCCTTATTTGCATAAAGTAAACAACTTGTTTACGCTGAACCGCTATGAAAGAGTTTCAGCTAAACTGTAAAATCTCGCTTTAGAAACCACCAAATGAAATGATTAAAATGTCAAATGGAAGAAGAAGAGTTGTTCTAACTCATAAATATTGCAAATAGTTGTCAAACCCTGTTTTAATATGCGAAAACTGAGCGAAACAAAGCGCAATATCTTTGCATTATTTTATCTGAAAATATTTCAGTATTTATCATATTTTCCGTCATTTCACCAGATCGATACTTTCGTACGTGATAAATCAAAGTATATCAAAGCTCTCTTCCAAATATCTTCTCATAATTCTATGTCCCACGGTTGTTTCGGGAATAAATCGAAGGCAATGTCATCAACGAACCCATGGCGAAACATTCACGGAAGCGTAAATGTAGTCCCATCTATAGGGGTATGTGCGGTAACATGTAGTCCATGTAGTCACACATACCGTTATACGTGCATGACTGTTTGTGCTGGACTCGCTGTGTATGATCGAGCATTTTGCATTCGGAAAATCCACGCATGCGCATTACCAACCAAAACACGCCAAAACATCGCTGAGCAGCTCAGTCGGTGATGTTTCGGCACAAGTGTAAACGGGTGCACGAAACATCACGATTTTTCAAAATGAGGTATTTGACAGTATAAATGCGCCTACCGGTACTTACCTGCTGTTTCGGGGGATAAGAGAGTGATGTAGGCTACACTTGCCCTATTCATATTATGTACATGTAGGCCTATACATGTATGTTTCTGATAACAAATGATGTTCAGAATCATAGATATATCCTACATGTTAAGGCTAGGAATTTCAAGTATCTTTTTAATTTGGGTACCTGCCCAAATTTCAGGCAGGTACCCGGGTGCCTGAAAATGATACAACAGAAAACATCTGCTAGATCTAGTACTGTTGTGAGTTCTAAATGTTTCTTTAAACATGCTTAAATTTGACCATTTATAGCAGCCAAACACCTTTAAGTATGTACATATACATGCATACCTTGGTAAATGTCATAATATCTCATATGAAGCTATGTTCATCCATGCTTAGAATGTTAAGTGCTATTATCATGCCTCTGAAAGTCCAAAACTGAGGCAAAAATAGAAAGAAAACTTGCGAGCCACAATTTTGGTCTATGCAAAATAAAAGAATCACTGATAATATTGGAAAAATTAAACAGCTTAAAATTCTTCTTCACAATATACTGGTCGAATAATTTTTTATAGACAAAAAATAGTTTCTATTTCTATTAATACCTTGTGCTTCTTTTAAAAGCTGATGTTTACTTACCGTTTGCGGCGATAAAGCCGCGGCGCGTAGGCCGCACCCCGACTTTGACATTTCGTAGAGGGAAAAAAAAATGGAAGGAAAAAAACCAAACAGACCAAACAAAATTATCGTAAATTTCTTGTAGAAAACTATTTTTTCTACAAACTGATACCAAATTCATCAATATTTTTATGAAATTTACAGTAAAAAACTAAGTTTACCGCAAAATCGATCGTAACTGAGCAAATCTTCATTGATTTTGAAGTTAGTACTGTATCGCAGGCAGTTTTGGTATCCTATTTATACCCCTACCTGCGAAATTGCGTGAAATGGATACGAAGAAAATAGACTTCGTGTGGATACGCAGTTGCGTTGCGCGGTAGCTCCGTAACGGTCCCTTCTTTTAGCAATGCAATGGCACAGACTTAGATCTAGATCTACCAGTAGAATATGTTAAAAATAGGTTATGAAGTTTATTCATGAGATCGACAAAATTTCATGTAAACAATGCAACATGAAATAGTTGGTAAGATGTGTGGAGTTAAACTAGAAATGTCCTGTACCATTACTGGTATAGATCTAGTCATTGTACCGTTCATAGTCCCATATGTACGAATTATACGTGCTGTTTTAACAGCCGATTTTTTACTGTTGTTGCGGATTGGCCGCACCCAGACTTTTTGATATTTTCGAAAGAGAAAATACTGCGGCCTTTACGCTGGCAAATACAGTAGTAATTACAACAAGTTTCGATACTCATTGCTGTTGCATGGCAAATTCGGAATTGGTACATTTTTGGGGGACTGGGCCTGCTGGAGGTACTTCCAAATGTAAATAGTTGTTTATGTTGATCACTTTGCTAGAATACACTGTGCTGACCTCTATGGTAAAAAAGTATAGCAGTGGATTTGAGCATAGTGGTTGGCACAAACAATGGATGTGCTTGCAGGCCCATTTCGATAAACTTGTAACCGGTAACTCCTTGAATATCACTATTTACAAGAAAACATGAAAATTATTAGCGTTCGTAGGCAAATATTATTCCTGAAATCTGAAACTGAACACAGGTACACTCGAGAATGATTTTCTTCTCAGCTCATTTCCAATTCCATTCATCATTCAATGACATACTTGCTATTCACTAATGGTAATTATTTACGGGCAGCTCTCCATGGATTCTAAATATTGACATACATTACATGTACACGTACATATGCTGGTAGTTTGGTTTTAATGCTTGACATATCATTGTGACAAGTAGGGTATTTTGTGACCAGATAAAGTATACCAATGCTACAATGCAGTATCAGAAAGTGTTGTCTTTTGATCAAGCACTATTATGTACACTTTGATACACCATCACAGAGATGCCAACCAGTACGATAAAAAAAGTAAAATACGTTAATACGATATCGCCTCTTAAAAATAAGACTTTTCATCTTCCAAAAAAAAAACACACAAAAAACAATGATATAAACCGCGGAATCTCATAGAAACATGTACAAGTAAACCCAGCAACCTCGACAAAAGCTTTGCTTTACAATTTTCTCATTAAATTTTAATGAAAGAGCAAACATTTTACTTGCCGTTCATACCAGTAAAACATTTTTCTGACATTTTACTGGCCTGGGGCCAGTGGGCCAGTGGTAGTGAAAAAATGTTATTTTTCTCTCAAAAATCTGATTAAAAAAAAAAAGGATATTCAGTCTGTTTTTTTGTGTGTGTCAAGAGGTTGGCATCTCTGCCATCATGCTGGCATAAACACTCTTGATTTTGTTGTAGGCTTTGAATGTCTTCACTTTTAAGGGCAGGCCACTTCATCTAATAATAGGAGCACAACTCGCCCAAAGACATGACTAAAGGGGCTTTAAAGCTCATCTTGATGTCTTGAATAATGAAACTGCAATCATAAGAGAAACTTGCTCTAAGTAATTTTCAATTAGGCAAGTATTTGGATTAACCAAAATGTGAAGGAAATAAAAGAAAACGTGCTGGAATTCAATTTTCAGCAGTCGTATGCATAACTGGTTTGGCACGTTTAAAACACTGTGTTTTTAAAAGCATTTAACAATGAGTTCTAAATCGCTTATTTTTTAAACATTAAAAACATGATTTAAAACACCCCTATAGAAATGTGTGATGTGTGTTATTAATTTATTGATTACTTGGTTTTGCATTTATTTTGGCATCATATATACATGATTCCACAGTTGCGTATTGAAATACCAGTTGAGTAAAATCTTTCTCCACCCTGTCTCTCTCCTCTTGGGTCTTCTGAAAAGTTATCAGAGAGTTCTAGCTATAGACAGTACATGATATCATTGGCCCAAGAAGATAAAGCCCCAGAGACCGATATGTTGGTCTGAATCGCCTTCTGCACAACTTTCCTATCATTTTTGCTTTAGAAACAAACATTGTCAATCTTGTGGACTCTGGTCTGCTGGGATGTACCTGTATTAAATCTTTAAGTCTTCAAACCTTGTACCGTATGTACATTGTATGTCTGCCCAATTTCCCCACATATATTAAAAAAAACTATTTTCTTAACCATTTCTGCAATGTGAAAATGTTAAGAATTTCAATTTCATTATATTTCATCATTAGGTCAATACATGATCCAAAAGGGATATTTATGACATAAAAGTTCCGTAATAATTGTGTTACTCAGTGGCGTATCTATGGGGGTGGCAGAGTGACTTGAAGTGTCGCAAAATTTGTTTTAAAAAGAAGAAAAAAAGCGAAAAGGGATGAAAGGAAGAAATCGTGATCCTAATTAACTATATGTGGTTTAAGAAAGAAGTCGATCAAAAATTACATGTATTTAACCTGCATGATTGTGTTCAAAATTCAAACTCTACTGTTGATAACAGTCCAATTCCAAAGTTCCAATATTTGGGCAGCGAGGTGGCCAGATTGAATTCATTTTAATGAACGTTGTTTTTATTTTTTACTCGCTCTCTTCGCTAGCTACATGTAATGAAATTTATAAATAGGATGGTTGATATTCAGCCGCCATGCCTCGGTGGCCCTTGTGGGCTGGGCAAGGCATAGCCAGAGCTGCCAACTAGTACGGATTTCCCGTAATTGGTACGGAAATTAACAATCATTATAAAATGGGTTCAAGAATGTAGCCAATGAGAAGCGTCAAAATGGATCACGTGTGCGTGCATTAATTTTAACAATATGCACACAGAGAGCATTTTGGTGATATCAGCCGTGCAAAAAGTGCGCAACAGAAAAGCATAACGCACGGCTGCCTGTAAATCAATGGATGTTTTAATACCATGCAATGCACAGTTTGGTTACAAGGTCATTGCCCTCGCAATCGTTATTTCTTATGAAGGTTGCAGGTTTACAGTGTTTAATATCGCCTTGCTAAGTAAGATTGTCGACCCATTTTATAAAAAAAATAATACACAAGTTTTCGTTCGTGACGTTATGGCGATGCAGCGCTATTCGGGTATTCACAATGGCACAAAATACACTCATGCGCTGCATTGACCATAATGCACTCACACCTGTGTATTATTTGTATATTACGGAAGTACGGAATGTTGTCTAAAATTACGGATTACATGACCACCACCAAAACGAAAAAAATCAACAAAAAAAAAAAAATCTGAGCAGCACCATCTCTGTGAGTATTCTCTTTAAGAAGCCAATTTTTCATGGAAAACTGATGTGTTGTGATGACTTGAAAATCAATATTTAGCAATTTTGTGTGAGTAAAATCACCCCAAAAAGGCTAGGTATTAGTTTTACAACATTATATTTTTTTCTTGGCATCCGCGCAGTGTTGTAGTGCCGTTTGTTTAGATTGTTTAGATAGCGCCGCATAGGAAATTACTGATTTATTCCCAAAATTACTGATTTTGAGCCTTGTGATTACTGTTATGGAAGGTTGGCAGCTCTGCTTAGCCAGCATTTTGAATATGGAGATTGCCGGCGTGACTTATGTATCTGATGACGGAAATTATTGGTGGAGGTGTGAGTTGAGTGATTAAAAATCAAAGTCAAAATGCTAGAATTACCAACCTTTTCTACATGTATTTTGATGTTATCATTATTATTTTGCGGGGGGAAGAAATCATTGAATTTGCGAAACAGATAGCAGCTCGCCGTTCGTTTAAACGGTTAAACAGGTTTTGGTCACAGCACGAGTAGGGCATCACCACAAAAGGGCTTTAATGATCTCTGGGTTTTTTCCTGATGTTACATACATTATTAGACACATACTGTACATATACACTGTGTGGTCATTGTGTCTCATACTGGGCTAAGGGGTTTAATTGAAGAAAAAAAGTAATTAGTCATTTATTTGTAACCAGGCTGCAGTTACAATAGTGCAGGGGTCTTTGAGGGGGGGGGGGCTCTTGATATTCACTATTATTAGAGGAAGAGGGGTGAGTCTTATGGTGTGGTTTATATGTAGTTATGATGTTGTGGACTTGTTTTTAATAGCCATGATACATGTCTCAGGAAATGTGGATTGGTAAATTTGTTTCTGATCTGCCTGTCTTGCGTTCTTCATATTCATGTTTTGCTTTTTAGTTTCAAACTGTCTGCTGAGAGCTAGAAGGCATTACATGAAACTCTATGGAAAAAAAATTTGCCTTTTTACCTTTTCAGCAGATGATGCTATGATTTAATTGTTCCATTGGTAAGTGAACTATCAGTGATCAGTTTACTTATTTACTCATTCCCTGCTTTCATGCTTCAAGTGGGATACATTTATATGTGCATTATCATACTGATTTGCTAAAAAAAAGTTTACTTTATATTTAAAAATGTCATGTACACCTTACACTTCTTTAGAATTTCAAAATCTTCTTAGTTATAATTTGTTACACATACATACTGTACATATACCCACAGTGAACTATAAGGCTGCGACGAGTACTCGAATACTCGAGTACTCGCACTGTTGACAACTACTCGAGTACGATTTCTCGTACTCGAATACTCGGCCGCCATTTTTTTTTTTTTTTTTTTCCCCCTGATCACCTGGCACTGTCCAGGCCGACGGTCACCCGTGCCAGAAGAGCACCGGCATGGGTAAAAATGTTTCCCAGCTCAATCATACACAGGGTGTCACTGTCAACTCACCACTCAGAAACTGCGACCAAATCTCCGGATTTGTGTTTGGACTCGGAGGAATATTTGTCTGTCATCTTTAGTTTAAAAAATAACATTATTTCAATTATTTGTCAAAAATTCAAAAGCACAAATAGGCGCTTTCAACAGCAACTTGAAGTAAAATCGCGTGGGTTTTCAGAGACGAACCTTTGTACTGATCGTAGTATGGTGTTGGCAACAAAACAAAACAAACAAAAAAATCAAAAAATTCAAAAAAATTCAAAAAAAACACATGGCGTCCGAGTATTCGAATACTTGCCTGTAACAGAGATGCCAACTAGTACGGATTTCCCGTAATTTCTACGGGAAATCGGCCGATTACGGGCGGTACGATTTTCATACCATAAATCCCGGATTTTGCTGATTTTCAAAATTAGCACTTGAAGTGAAAATGCGCCTGTTGTTACTATAGGCTAGCGCACGTACGTACGTTCATGCGCGCGATCGCTAGATACATAATAGCTAGATGGTGCTGTGGCGCACGCACGCACGCACGTACAAATGTTTCAAGGATCAAGAAAACAAATCGTCAAATGGAGAAATAAACAAGCATTCAAATAGTCTTTAGAGATCTGTCAAGGTTTGTTTGTACGTCTAGTTTATTATTTCATCTCAAATAGAATTTAGAATTCTCTTATTGACAAGTTAAGAACACGTACGATGTTCTCGATCGTAGTTACTTTCATTTTGCCAGCAGCCGACCTAGCGTTGTTTTGGCAAAAAGCTAGCCGCCAGCTTCCCACCGCGAAACATTCGAGTCCCGGTAACACTAACAGACCGTTCATGTTCTGCCGAGAGTGTGGCGGAAGGTTTGTGTGTGAGTGCGATTTCGATTTGGGAGTAGAGTTGCCAAGTCCTTTTGACTTTCGATGTTCGTGAAATTGACGATTTATTTATTCATTTGCTCATCATTAATTTTAGTTACTTTAAAATACTGTTTAATGTGCAAGTTGATGTTCTTAATCAATCTTTCCTGTTGATCACATTAACTTAGTCTAGATTTAAAAAGTTATTAAATTGATCGTAGATCTATTCGCATTAAAGCCATTATGAAATTAACATTGTATCTTTGAACTTATTTAACTTATTTAATTGGTTGTCATTATGATTATCTGTTTTTGGAAAATTGCCCCTTGTTCTTAAGAAATTGCCCCTTGCTCTGGTAAGTCCCCGTGAGCAAGGGGCAACTTTTTAAAATAAATTGCCCCTTGCTCCTGGCTGCTTAATCTAAGGCTTGCAGTTTCAACAGAACACTTTCAATATGGAGTTGACACCAACTTATGAACTTACATGTGCAAGGACGCTGCAAAAGACTATAGTAACATATCAAGACATTTTGTCATGATTTCATCCAGTCTTTCAGTAGAATACTTTCAATATGGAGTTACATGCACATGTAACACCAACTAATGAACAGGTATGTTACTTTTATTTAACTTGTTGTGCTATCGCGCTTGCCTAGCTGCGGGAGCTGCGCTTGCCAGCGTGCAGAAAAATTTGCGTCGCGCAGAAAATTACTGATTTTGTCTCCAAATTACTGATTTTTAGCCTTATGATTACTGATTTGTGCTCTGAAAGGTTGGCATCCCTGCTGTAAGCTTAGGAGTGTACTCGAGTACCTCATTACACGGTTATGCACAGCCCTAGTGAACTATAGGACATTTGTACAGGGAAAATGCTGTTGACACTTACACTTTCTTGGGGGAAAAAAATGTGTATACCGTCACATTTTATGCACTTTATTGTGAACCTTTGTATGTGTGACAATTCTTTAATGACTTTGGGATTACCAATTCCAGTGGAAAAAATACTTTGAGCATAGAGTGATGAACCCCCTTGAAAAGTCCACAATAGCTCTGTCTTTTAAAGATAAAAATGAGAGTAGGCCTTCAAGGGACTCTCACTGCAGTAGGGTATTCAAACAGCTAGAGCTCCCATAACAAAACGTATTTAAACTGAAAAATTGCCAATCTGCCCAGTAATTTCAGAAAATTTCTCTTTCGAAAACAATGAGTGTAATACTGGCTTTTGATAGTTCATTGGCGGGCGTTGGCGCTAATTTGTCGTTTTGTGTGCAGAATGTCACATAACTTTCTGTTATGATATATCTTACGCAACTAGAAATCTCCCACTCTGCATTTCTTTGTTTTTGATTTTGAGATGTTTTCTCTTTCATCCATGACAAAACAAGAGAGCCAGCTCTGAAACTTTTCACAGGGGCAGACAGCTCAATTTAGAATGTGGACAGCTTCACGCTGAGTATAACTTTCATTGCCAGTAGGTCGATCAACCCTTGAGGCGCTTACAGACAAGTCTTCACCATTTCACAACCTTTTTACAGATCGATGGGACATACATGTGTTGTCCCTGTATAATATAGAAAAGGACTGCCTCGAGGTAGTCTGCACATGATATTCCGGCAGGCTCCAATTTTTGAATTTTCATGCAATCTTAATAGAAAAAATTGATAAAATGCAGAACGTTCCAGCTCTCTGACTTTACCTTAGAAACCCATCTTCCTTGTGCTTGTTAGAAATCTATACCTGCAGCTTTTATGACAGCATTTACAATTCTTGACAAATATTGAATATTCCCACGCACTGATTTCAGTGAGGAGTTTATAAAATCTGTTGCCTGTCTGTTAAACATTGACACAATTCCCCACATTTATTATTATTTTAAAAATTGATTTCAAACTAGAACAGCCCCCAAACAACATCAATTGGAATCTTGCAGAGACAATATTGAGTATTCTACCCTCAGATTTCAGCTTAGGGGATGATTTCTTGGCTCAAATTGACCAGAAAGATAATATGCTATCCACAATATATTTTGAGACGTGCCCCAAAGGAGAAGGTGCTTATATGATATTTTTGTACATGACAAATGGGAGAGTTGTCCATGAATACGTCACAATCCAGTGACCAAATTGTCAAATCGCGATGCACATAGATTTAGTGATCTCATATTTCAAACATTCATAACTTTCTTATTATTAGTCCGATTTATTTTAAACTTTCGCCATTCTGTTTCTCCCATTTTTTCAGCTTCCATGCAAATGAAATTATTGGAAAGATTGGATTTGCCTTTAAGGTTACAAAATTTCAATCTAGAATTTGAATGCAATAGCTGAAATTCCAATGTTAAAAGGTCATAAAAACCCCAGTGGGTGTATAACCTGAGATGCCAGCAAGGTATGTGATTCCTTTGGGCTTGTGTCAGTCACACTGGTTATGATGACTTCAAAGCTAAAAGGTCATATACCCACAAGGTGCATCTGTAATGCAGGATTGTCAAGTCAGTCATAGACCTGTGATTTAAAACAGTGATGGAAAATAGTGCATGGTAAAGGGTGACATATCACAAGACTGTACTTAGTGCATGAAGGTAACTATAACTGATTGCATGTATGTCCCAAAGCCTGAATTGCAGGTCACAGCCAAGTTCTAATATCTGGAATTTAGGGATGAAATCATAAACTCTTTTCCCAGTTTCAGTTTATAGGTCAAAACCAATCAAGTTTGGAAAATGTGATTTTTAAATCCATTTTTCCACTGAAAATATGAATTGTGCCAAAATACATATTTCTCCATGTCTGAAATCTTTCTAGGAAAAAGCCCACAAAAATTATTTATATCGTATTGAACTCGCAATGCATTGCTTTTCTTTAAAAAATCATAGCGCTCTACTTTGATATGAGTTAAAGTGGTCATTTTGGTTGCTAAATGCTGCCTTCTCCTTAGCAGAGGTAATATAGCTTGAAGAAAAATAGAATATATTGCTAGTAGATGCTATCATCAAGCAGATGATTATTTATATAAGAAATGAGATGTCCGATGATGCAGTTTTAATATTTTAATATGTAAATCTCTCTTAGTTCCTGTTGCTATGGTAATGATATGCATTTCAACCGATCATTTGTACTTAGAAACCAAATTAGGCTACATGTGTTGGCTGAATGATACATACAATTCGGTAAGACATGGGTCTAAATAAAAGATATGATTAATTTGCAGTCTGAAACATATAGATAGTGCATGGTGTGGTTCAAAACTTCCATCTTACCCCCTCCCTTCTTTGAAATGCCCCCTGCCCATGAAAATCGTGAATATTTTGGGGCAAACCTTCACCAAGCCTGTTGAATGTGGTATCATCTTGTAGAAAATTAAATTCTTTTCACACATTTCACACATGGTAAAATGAGGCTCTGTGAAAAAGTAACCTTCAAAATCGTTCAACATTAGTTGTACATGGCAGCCATTTTTTTGTCAGCAGCATATTTTCAAGGTACATGTAGTCCACCTAGAAATCGTGCAGGGAGGTCCCCTGAACATGTTGATACCGAACAATCTTTTTCAACATTCCATATCTCATAAACCCCCAAATTGGGGTTTTGCCCCTTGGGTACATATCATTTTCATATTTACTGCCGAAGAAAATAAAGTCCGGACTTTGTCCCAAACAATAGCTGCCTATTTGATCTGCACTTGAAATCATGTTGTTACCTTCTTCATTCACACCAGCTGATAGTGTATCACATCTGCATACACATTCATTTCCGGGGTTGTGCACAATACATGCCTCCTTGTCGTAAAACATACAACAAGCCCATGAAGATATCTTGATCGGAGTAGAGTAGTGCGATTCATGTTCATATTATGGAGAATCCTCTTCCAGTCAGCAATAAATAGTCTCAAAGCGGATCAAGAAGTCTGCATCAAATGCACATTGAGAGATGATGATAGCATTCAAATTAGCTTTTGGTTCCGAACTTTGTGTACCAATCACCAAAAGTCATTTTGCTAGTCTGTTAGGGGTTGCAAATTACTCTACTATAGTCAAAATATGAGTTCAAATATTACTTGCATATAAAGAGATATTTTAAGTTTAAAGGTAATTTCAATTAACAAAATTGCAACTTGTACCGGGTAAGTAGACTACTCTACTTACCTGTAAACGCTTGCATAAAATAGGGCCGGTGCAGAACCCAAGTCTGACTTTACAGGTTCTGTACATTTGGTTTTATGTGCATTCTTTATTTTCTTCATACTCCTTTATACATGTTGTAAATCTGTTCGCCAATAGAATTCTGAGTGAATTTTCTTTTTAGAGGATGACTCTATATATTTTCTAGCCGAACCCAAATTATATTTTTAGATGATTGGTACACCTACAGACTCTTCTAGCCCTAATATGAAAAGGGTTTCATACAGGCAGGCAGGCAGGCAAGCATGTCTGCATCTTATATTTCACCTCCTTGATTTCTTTACTAAAAAAAGCCAATGAGTTATTCATGAATTGTTAGTGGTATAACTGCTTTCAAGATAAGATCTTTAAAGCTCTTACTTTGGGATTTTATTTAATCCAGCTTCTCAATCTATGGCTACATTTTTCAAAACTGCATTAGGGGTAATTGACTTTAATGTATGATTTTTGGGGGGCAGTCAGATCATTTGCTACATGTAGTTCAACCATAGTTCAAGGATTATAGTATGATCATCATGATGTAAGCTTGCCAATGCCATTTAGCCATAATGGGGAAAGATGGGGGAGGGGGAGGGAGAGAGAGAGAGGTAGGGAGAGAGAGAGAGAGGTAGGGAAAAATAATGGGAGAACAAAAAAAATGGGGACTTGAACATCTGAGGTCTTCTCCTCAAGGTTTGTTCAGTGGTCAATTTCAATCCAAATTGGGTATTACAGAAAGGTTGTCCACTGGTCAACTACATTATTCTCCAATTAGGGATCAGTGTCGGCATGCACTCATCATATGCCTACAATGTGGGGCACTACAAGTTTAGGTATTGATGCCTAAGTTTCTATGGGTGCATACCATGGGGATAGTGGATAGCATGATCTACTGGAACTCACTCTGCCAATGATCTATCACATTAAAGGAAAAGTGTGTTTTTATGTTTTCAATTTTTTGATACCACTGAAAAGACATTGAAGTCACAATAAAAACAAGAACAGATTGTTGACAAAGAATAATGTCATCAGGCATGGAATCCCCTTCATGCATAAGGGCATGAATGCACAAAGTCGGTTTTTATGTACATGTAAACATAAATTCATGAATTTTCGCTTCGATGAACAGCGTTCTATTGAATTTTGTCTCTTGGAAGGTTTTAACAGAGGTCTACAATGGAAAGACAAATTAAACTTTCGTCTAAATTTCATTTGTCAAAAGCAAGTTTAGACTGGTCATTGGGTTTAACTGAATCGGTAGAATACTGGCCAAGGTGTCCACATTCTTTTATTTTGCCCAAAAAGCACATTTTTGTGAAGAAAACAAAATTAATTGATTTTTATGTTTTTACTATGTTTTGTAACAAAAGGAACTGTTATCCACTATAAGTTATCAGTCAATAAAATTGAATGTTGAGTATTTACTGTTTTATCCTCCTTTGAATCATCGATTTACAGGTGTACAAATAATTGTTTGAGACACTGTATTTCATTTACAGTAATTTTGCTCTAGCTTTGTACATGTAAAATGACTGATGAAAGCCCACATCCAGCCCCCAAAGCAATTTGTAAAATTCCTTTGATTGTGGTTGATATCAAGGGGAGCATAATATTGCCCAAAGTTCATATTCCAAAGTGGAAATATAGGGGAATCTCAAGTTTGTGCAGTGATTAAGATCCAAAGGCTAGAATTTTATCTCATTTATATTCTGTATTGTCAATTGGTCCATGGAAGATTCAGAGTTTTTATTTTTTTTAATTTGTAAAAATGGCAATAAATGTTTTATTGATTATTCTGAAAGGGCTTGAAGTGTACATGCATATGTAGTTTTATGCATCATTTTTGCTAAATAGAGGTTATGACGTCATCATAATGGAATTTAAAGTAAGACTTTATATTTTTTAATAAATGACGTCATATTCTCAATTTTCTTTAGACAGCATCTCGCTCGTTTCTTCTCAATTGTCTTCCAAATTTTAATATGTTGGAGCTGAGGGTTGGCACTACAAGAGGTGTTTCATTTAGATAATGGGATCATAGTCAAATTTTAGAATTAAAGGTACTAGTCGAAATTTGCCTTAGAGCTATTTTGGCCCCTTTTACCTGTGACCAAGAGTTGTGTACTTAAATATTCTATGGAACAAACATTGATGTGCTATATGCCCCTTTTACCTGTGACCGAGAGTTGTGTATTTAAATATTCTATGGAACAAACATTGATGTATGTGCTATATGCCCCTTTTACCTGTGACCGAGAGTTGTGTACTTAATATTCTATGGAACAAACATATGTGCTATATATTGTTATGACATCATGACAGTTAACACAATGGCACATAAGACAGCACATCATTATAATTTTCAAATGAGTACATATCACCTATCCTTATACAAGTCAGTATATAATAGTATAATGATATAAGTATGATCTCTAGATCTAGTCTTTGTGTTTTTTGTTTTGTTATTTGCCACATATCGGGGTATTGATTTGTTTTTTAAACATAACTTTTGTTTTAGGTTTTTGAAAGCTAAGCTAAAAGCTTTTTAGAGCTCAATTACTTTCCCTCTTCCTCTGTTCATTTTCTTTGTTTTGTTTTTAGCTAATTAAGTTGTTTTTATGGATTCTCTATTAATTTGCTCACAATGGACATGGTGGAGTTTCCAATCGATGTTTTAAAAAAATCTCCCATAGAGCAGAATAATAAATTGTGAGACTTCCCCACTTAAGTGGATGTTCTTAAAGCCCAAGTCCACTCCAAAAATAACGTACTTTCAATAGAACCAGAAAAATCAGACAAACCAATCAAAAAAGTTTGAGCAAAATCGGATAACTAATAAGAAAGTTATGAATTTTTAATGGCATGAAAAACTTTGAAAATCACTACACAAATTGGCAACTCACTCATGAGTCTGTGACGTATGGT
Source organism: Mesocentrotus franciscanus (assembly GCA_037976565.1). Lineage (NCBI taxonomy): Eukaryota > Metazoa > Echinodermata > Echinoidea > Camarodonta > Strongylocentrotidae > Mesocentrotus > Mesocentrotus franciscanus. Next base: position 12,092,181 of record CP137667.1, on the reverse strand, counting down.
CCTCACTATCCACTAATTATTTTCTTTATATTGATAATATAAATTTCCTATTTTCCTCCTAAGAATCTTATTTCTTCACACCAGCATCCAAGTTAGATTGATAGTAATATGTTTTTGTGTGGTTGCACTAATATAGAGTAATTTTTGTCCAGTTAAATCATGAAAAACTTGAATTTTGATAAACTATTTATATAAAATCAATAATTATGAAATACAATATTCAGAAAAATAGTATCAATTCTTCAAAATTTATAAAAGATTTTGGGAAATGTCATGCACGCAATATGATACAAATCGTATAACCTGGGCAAAGGCATGGGAAATCAAGTTTTGGGGGATAAAAAGGGAAATTAATGGGATTAAACTATATAAAGCAATTGATAAGTAGTGAGGACATGACGTCACAAACTGAAAACCAAATTGGCAATTTGTGTAGTGTTTTCCATTGTTTTTTAGTTTTACATACTTTTTCAAAAATTCATAACTTTCTTATTAGTTATCCAATTTTGCTCAAACCTTTTTTGATTGGTTTGTCTGATTTTTCTAGTTCTATTAAAGGCAAGGTTTTTTTAGAGTGGACTTGGGCTTTAAGTCACCATGTATATGCACATTACAGTACACAAAACTCTGAATGAATAACACCAAACTTAGAGAGTGATTTCCGGTTGAACAATCTGTAGATCATTCTCCCTACATAATAACTTTAATATTGTATTCCTATCTTGGTCTAGATCTTCAACCATGCAATATTTCTCTTCATTTTTGTTTATGCTACAGATTCTTGAGATGGAATGTCGTGACGATGCAGAGTCCTTTGCTTGCCTTCTGGATGGCTACTACCGTCTTCTTGTAGATTACTATCATTACCTCAGTGAAACAATTGCACCGCCCTCTCTTGTCAAACTAGTCAAGAATAGATGCCATGGACCAATTCCGTATGTTCTTTTTACTACTTGATTTTATTAACTTCATATTTATTTATCTACAATATTACTGCTAGTCCCTTGTATTTCATTACATTTGGTTAATTTTAGTCTACTTAAATAAGTTGTTGCCCATTTTTATCTTTGGTGCTTGTCTACATAGGGTCATCTCTAAATGTTTGATTTCACAGTGTTCTTTTGGTATCATGTATGTTATGGGGTTGCAATAAAGGATCATCTTGGTAGTTGTGCAGGTTACATATCATGTAGTATGTTGACATGTTTGTAATGTGTGCTTCCATATATAGACAAAGGTTCGTCGAAGAGTACTCCTAGATTTTTAGTGTTGAGAGATGGTTTTATGACAGAACTTCTGACAGATACCCCATTGAAATTAAGTTTGAATACTTGTTTAAAAGTGTCAATTAACAACTACCGATATTCGTAATTTCAAATATTAAGACAAATAATTCTTGAAATTGCTGTATTTATAATCATACAATATTTTTGTCGTAGGCTCTCCAAAGCAAAGCAAAAGATTGAAGAAACTGGTCGTCAAGAAGGTGTGTACCTAATCCGTCAGAACCCTGAGGATCATTACAGCTACTGTTTGACTGTCAGGATACATGCTAATCAAGAGCTTAAGAACTTCAAGATCAACTGTTACGAAGGTATGTCAATTACTGATCTTGATTTCATTTGATTTGATTTGATGCAATAAAGGGTTTGTTGGCTCGTTGGACGACCAACGGACATGCTACGTTTGGGTGGGGTATTCTAAAGTTAAGGGCCTTCCATCGTTTCAGTCTGGTCGTTGATATGGTTTGGACCGTATCTTTCTCTTGTTTTTCGTTGTTGTTTTTTCGTTGCTGCCCTCAGAAATTGAGGAACCTAGAAATAGCTTTAGGACACGGAGGTACGTACATTGCACATATGCATAATACGTGTACGCGCTTGAGCCGCCGTACACAGGAATAGTGGAAGTCCTGGAAGTGGCTCAAAATTACATCCAAGAGGCCACATCCGGGCATTTTGGGCATATTGGCAATAGCAAGAATTGCTGAGCTGAGTGAATTGACAAATGAGTAAAAATTGACAGATATGATAAGATCAACCATAACACAGATAGGAACATTCTTGATATTGATTCCATTTGATTTCATTTTAATACCAGCTGTAATGATTCAACAAATGAAAAGAAGCTTGGGTAATATAGTTTTTTACAGTGCTATTTTATTTATCTACTCTTCCTTTATTTGTAATCTGCATACATGTATGTGTCCCTCTGTATGTCTCTCTCTCTCTCTCTCTCTCATCCTTTCATTCCTTATCTCTCTATCTCTTGCTTGACACCACAAATATATTTTTTATGGGCATGCTTCTTTTTTATATTTTTATATTTTCTGATATTGACATATTTAAGCAACGATTCTTCAACTTTTCTCCGTTTTTTATGTAGAAGGGGAATAAAGGGAATTCCCTTCTTTTCAAAATTCCACTCTATGATATTTGAAGTGGAATTGCCATCCATGTGGTGCTTCTCAATGGCTCTTGGTTTAAGATAAGAATTGGTTTAACATGTGTTCCCTCAATGGACCTTTTGCTTTGTTGTATATATACTGGTCTGATTATTAAATGTTAATAATACCCAATAATAAAAACCCAATAATATTGGGTTTCTGTAAGTGCACATTATTTTACCATAATCCAATCAACACAATATCCCTTCAATAACAGAGTTTATTAAAACTGATCATTTCTGCCTTCAGTTTTCAACTACATACTGTTCATGCAAGGATTTTAAGAAAATAAATCTTGTTCCTGTGAAGAAAAAAACTTTTGTCTGCGGGAAAAGATCTTCTTCCCATGCTCCTGTTACATTTGATTAAGGTAAATTGCAAGTGTAACAGAGATCTTCTTTCCATGCTCCTGTTACATTTGATTAAGGTCAATTCCAAGTGTAACAGAGATCTTCTTCCCATGCTCCTGTTACATTTGATTAAGGTCAATTCCAAGTGTAACAGAGAGCTTCTTCCCATGCTCCTGTTACATTTGATTAAGGTCAATTCCAAGTGTAACAGAGATCTTCTTCCCATGCTCCTGTTACATTTGCAGAGCTGCCAACCGTTACGAAAAATTCGTATTTGTTACGAAAATCCGAAGGGAAAAGAAAATACGAAAATGCCTTCCAAAAGTCCGAATTCATAGGAAATAGCGTATGCCGCCTATCTATACATAGCCTCCGTACACAGCTGTGTACGGCGCTGCATGTCGCACGCATTAACGCACAAGTTCATTGAATTTGACTACATTGCATGGATGAGCACTTTCGCTTGCTACACGCTATTTACATTGTGCACATGAGCTATGATGCCAACAGCAGACCGTCCGCCGCCATCTTGTTTAATTCGAAACAACGCCGCCGTCACTTGTATTCTACGCGTACGCGCGGTTGTGCGTTTTGGGGGGAGCAAGATGGCGGATGATCATGTGTGCGATAATTCAGCAGGCGCATTGCAAGTGCGGTACGGTGCGTGTACATTTGATTAAGGTCAATTCCAAGTGTAACAGAGATCTTCTTCCCATGCTCCTGTTACATTTGATTAAGGTCAATTCCAAGTGTAACAGAGAGCTTCTTCCCATGCTCCTGTGACATTTGATTAAGGTCAATTCCAAGTGTAACAGAGATCTTCTTCCCATGCTCCTGTTACATTTGATTAAGGTCAATTCCAAGTGTAACAGAGATCTTCTTCCCATGCTCCTGTTACATTTGATTAAGGTCAATTCCAAGTGTAACAGAGAGCTTCTTCCCATGCTCCTGTTACATTTGATTAAGGTCGATTCCAAGTGTAACAGAGATCTTCTTCCCATGCTCCTGTTACATTTGATTAAGGTCAATTCCAAGTGTAACAGAGAGCTTCTTCCCATGCTCCTGTTACATTTGATTAAGGTCAATTCCAAGTGTAACAGAGATCTTCTTCCCATGCTCCTGTTACATTTGATTAAGGTCAATTCCAAGTGTAACAGAGCTCTTCTTCCCATGCTCCTGTTACATTTGATTAAGGTCAATTCCAAGTGTAACAGAGATCTTCTTCCCATGCTCCTGTTACATTTGATTAAGGTCAATTCCAAGTGTAACAGAGAGCTTCTTCCCATGCTCCTGTTACATTTGATTAAGGTCAATTCCAAGTGTAACAGAGAGCTTCTTCCCATGCTCCTGTTACATTTGATTAAGGTCAATTCCAAGTGTAACAGAGATCTTCTTCCCATGCTCCTGTTACATTTGATTAAGGTCAATTCCAAGTGTAACAGAGAGCTTCTTCCCATGCTCCTGTTACATTTGATTAAGGTCAATTCCAAGTGTAACAGAGATCTTCTTCCCATGCTCCTGTTACATTTGATTAAGGTCAATTCCAAGTGTAACAGAGATCTTCTTCCCATGCTCCTGTTACATTTGATTAAGGTCAATTCCAAGTGTAACAGAGATCTTCTTCCCATGCTCCTGTTACATTTGATTAAGGTCAATTCCAAGTGTAACAGAGAGCTTCTTCCCATGCTCCTGTTACATTTGATTAAGGTCAATTCCAAGTGTAACAGAGAGCTTCTTCCCATGCTCCTGTTACATTTGATTAAGGTCAATTCCAAGTGTAACAGAGATCTTCTTCCCATGCTCCTGTTACATTTGATTAAGGTCAATTCCAAGTGTAACAGAGATCTTCTTCCCATGCTCCTGTTACATTTGATTAAGGTCAATTCCAAGTGTAACAGAGAGCTTCTTCCCATGCTCCTGTTACATTTGATTAAGGTCAATTCCAAGTGTAACAGAGATCTTCTTCCCATGCTCCTGTTACATTTGATTAAGGTCAATTCCAAGTGTAACAGAGATCTTCTTCCCATGCTCCTGTTACATTTGATTAAGGTCAATTCCAAGTGTAACAGAGATCTTCTTCCCATGCTCCTGTTACATTTGATTAAGGTCAATTCCAAGTGTAACAGAGAGCTTCTTCCCATGCTCCTGTTACATTTGATTAAGGTCAATTCCAAGTGTAACAGAGATCTTCTTCCCATGCTCCTGTTACATTTGATTAAGGTCAATTCCAAGTGTAAAAGAGATCTTCTTCCCATGCTCCTGTTACATTTGATTAAGGTCAATTCCAAGTGTAACAGAGAGCTTCTTCCCATGCTCCTGTTACATTTGATTAAGGTCAATTCCAAGTGTAACAGAGATCTTCTTCCCATGCTCCTGTTACATTTGATTAAGGTCAATTCCAAGTGTAACAGAGATCTTCTTCCCATGCTCCTGTTACATTTGATTAAGGTCAATTCCAAGTGTAACAGAGATCTTCTTCCCATGCTCCTGTTACATTTGATTAAGGTCAATTCCAAGTGTAACAGAGATCTTCTTCCCATGCTCCTGTTACATTTGATTAAGGTCAATTCCAAGTGTAACAGAGATCTTCTTCCCATGCTCCTGTTACATTTGATTAAGGTCAATTCCAAGTGTAACAGAGATCTTCTTCCCATGCTCCTGTTACATTTGATTAAGGTCAATTCCAAGTGTAAAGAGATCTTCTTCCCATGCTCCTGTTACATTTGATTAAGGTCAATTCCAAGTGTAACAGAGAGCTTCTTCCCATGCTCCTGTTACATTTGATTAAGGTCAATTCCAAGTGTAACAGAGATCTTCTTCCCATGCTCCTGTTACATTTGATTAAGGTCAATTCCAAGTGTAACAGAGATCTTCTTCCCATGCTCCTGTTAATTTGATTAAGGTCAATTCCAAGTGTAACAGAGATCTTCTTCCCATGCTCCTGTTACATTTGATTAAGGTCAATTCCAAGTGTAACAGAGATCTTCTTCCCATGCTCCTGTTACATTTGATTAAGGTCAATTCCAAGTGTAACAGAGATCTTCTTCCCATGCTCTTGTTACATTTGATTAAGGTCAATTCCAAGTGTAACAGAATGACATATCTTTTTCTAGAGAAGTTTCAATTTTGAATATAGAATATTATAGACATTTTGATAAAGATATACTAATTAATAATATGATATATTAACTAAAATGAGGTTCATTAAGAATATGTGGGCATCCTCTCAAGCATTCATCAAATTTGAATATTTTGTAGGTTTGTTATGAGTGACATACAAGGTAATTATTTGGTCACTCCGTAAAAAAGCTATTTAAAATTCAAATCTCATGAATTTGATGAATGTTTGATTGGAAAGTAACTCAACTGTTGTGAAAGTACCTGATATTCTTTATTCTGTTCCACTTGGAATTGACCTTAATCAAATGTAACAGGAGCATGGGAAGAAGATCTTTTCAGAGACAAAGTTTTTTCTTCACAGGAACAAGATTTATTTTCTTAAAATCTTTGCATGATTTATGTGTTACATGTACAGTATGTAGTTGAAAACTGAAGGCAGAAATGTTCAGTTTAATCTCTGTTATTGGATTATGGTAAAATAATGTGCACTAACAGAAACCCAATATTATAGTTATTTTTCATTAAAATGTCCATAACATTCTTTTTTTCAAAATTGAAAATTCTCTGGAAATGTAATTCCGTAATGCTTGGAATAGACTTTGAATGAAGACCCATCTGTATTGAATTTCTCAATCAAAGTAAGTAAGATCCTGAAAGGAAAACTAGTGAAAATGTAGTGCTCAGTTGATCAGTTTCAAGGCTGAATTAAGATAGCAGATGAAAGTAATAGTTGATGAAAGCAGTGTAATCTAAGACTTTATGCTACTTTCCATCAGGAGAAAAATATCAGTAACAGACAACTGATATTTTTTAAAGATCATGATTGATTAAAACAAATCTATCTGATGATACAGAATTATCAATCATAAATTCTATTTCACCAATGGAAGTTTTGGAGTGATTTATATGCCCAAACTATCTTAAATTTCCTCAAGGCATAATACCCATGTGACTGAAAGGCTGTCCATATCATTTTATTTTTGCCAAAATATGACTGCCACTGTACAGAGTGACTTGATTAAAAATCAGTGAATTTATTTCTTAACAAAGTAATTGCATCTTTACTGTAGAAAGGGTTCAAACCTAGTTCACTGTTGAATTCATGGTGGTGCCAGGATATGTAAAAAGAATTTTTTTTTTTTCTTTTTACATGTCCATTTACATTTACATCTGTATAAGATTTCCAGAGTTTCCATCCATTCTCACATGATGACATGCACATTTTTGTCATTATAAGACATGGAGAATTTATAAATTTCTAAAAATTGATTGTCGTGTCAGAACACTGCAGTTCAAATTTTGTCAATAGGATGTTCATGACAGCTATTGCTACAGTACAGAATCCGGTTTGAAAGCTGTATGAACGCACCTATAGAAAAAGCACAATAGACTATGTTTTTATGTCTTACAAGTTTGTTGTCGACAGGAATGTAACATAATCATGAAGCAAAAAAGATAAATGTACATTATCAGATTTCCCAGACCGGATGTGTTTTCAGTACCGGTAATATGCAAAGAACAACGGGGATCAGATGAAACTTGATTTATTCTTTCTCTTTTTTCATTAATTTTTCCCCTTTGGAATGAAACAAAATACATTGGTTAGGCTGAATCAGGTAGACAGGAAATGTCGCTATCTTTTACTTTCTCTTAAATGTTATTGAGTGGCTGTGGTCTTTTGAACATCTGTAATCAATACTCCAATTATGCCTCTGCTCTCCTCCTCTATGCTGAGACTCCATCTTTGTGCTAACTAATTCAAGCAGCATAGTACATGTATATTCTAGTCTAAATTTGATTTTAAAGGCAGTGCTATCGATGTGAAGACATTATTATGAGTGACAAGAAAGCATATATATCCCAAGGTTTGTGAAAAGGGACATTCATCAACGTACTCAACAGGAGAGCTAATGAGCCAGGGTACTGTACCTTCTTTACTATACTGAAGAGCTCAGCATACATGTACTTGAAATATGATGGGAAGCAAGTGAAGATAAATCCTCTTAAATTAAACATTTCTTGTATACATGTGCAATGAAACAGTACAGAAGCGCCATACATGGCAATTTTAGGATACCCTATGATGTATTTGCTTAAAGGGATCGTTTAACAGTGTTAAATCTGAGATACACGGCCCTACATGTTATTAGTGTCTGTGATATGGTGTAATAATGAAGCCCTAAAAAAATTGCGCTTCAAAATGATCAAGAAGTGCCTCAAAAAGTAAAAATCTTTGATTGACCGGTTTTACCATACTCGTTTTCCCTAATAGACTATAGTGTTATGAAAACCATCAGGCGAACGGTTTTCAAAATTTGTAATTCCAATCATAAATATCTTGATAATCAGACAGGCGATCAGCTTGTAAAAGTCATGGGGTTCCTGACTGACCTAAAGGTTTATGATTATCATTGCATCATGAGCTAAATCCAGAATTTTGTTTCAGAATCTGAGACAAAGTTACCGGATCCCTTTAATATGCAGCTTATATAACATGGGAATGATGTGGTTCAAACTTCAAAGTATGACATATATCTCAATTACTGATACACAGACATGGTATCTCAATACACATAGCAGCTTTCACACCATCCTGTTTATACAGGAAATTGATCTCTTTCCTCATTCAGACTACCAGAATTCATTGTATTGCTGCTATACATGATAATGGTATAGCTGTACAATAAGTCATTACCTTTTCTCTAGTCTGAATGTCTCATAAAGAAACACCATTAAAAGAAACATTGCGTAGCAACATGTATGTCTGAGCATTGTTTCAAACAAAAATTTGATAATGAATCACGTTCCCATTGTTGTCTCGTACTAAAACTGTATAACTGGGCAGGACTTTTCTTCAACATGCACTGACTATTGGCCAGCTGTCGTGTCAACTAACCTCTTCAAAACTAGTGTTTTTATTCGATGTGTGTACTCTCCTTTTGCTATACGATGATGATTCTTTATACAACGTTTGTTAATGCAAGTTTTGTATAAATTTCCTCTAGTCTGATAGGTGTAAAATAACCATATCAGGAAATGCCTGGTATTTTGACAATTCAAACAGAAATTACAGGTTTAAAAAGAAAAAAATTATGGATAGAAATAATTTTAAAAATCACTGAGACTGATTAGCTACTATTACTGTATATACCTCACTTTAGAAATCTAGGCATCTGATTGGTCGAAATTGGAGTCATGATTTCAAGCCATGCCCCACTCACAGGGCATGGCAATAGCCCACAGGGCCTAGTTAAAAGTTTCTACCCTCATCCTCATTATCCTGCGATCCCCATTGGTTTACTGCGATCCCCATTGGTTTGCATGTTAAAATTGTCTTTGTGCGAGCGCGGACGCCATGCAGTGCTCTTTGTCTGCGATTCCCAAATGATTGAAACTTTCACTCATATTTCAAGCGAAGATTAACAGACAGTGTTTCAGATTTTCTGTGATGTTTTAACAAATTTTTACTCACTAAAAGGCTTAGGTAAAAATTCTTGGTAGATTTTTGTTTTAATTCGGCATATAAAAGTCATATCGACTGCTTTAATACTCGAGGACTAGCTGTTTCTATACTGGCTCGCGGGATAGTTGAATCCCTTGAGCGTATAGAAACAGCTAGTCCTCTCGTAGCAGTCGATATAACTATACTACTACCAGGTAATGATGATGATGTGATGATGATGATGATAATATAGATATATTGACTGCTATGAGAGGCATAGCTGTTTCTATACGCTCAAGGGGACGTTACATCCTGCTAAGGTGGCGCGCCGAGGGGTCATAGCAGGATGTAACGTCCCCGAGAGCCAGTATAGAAACAGCTATGCCTCCAATACTAAAGCAGTCCATATATCTTTTATATACCGAATTCACAAAAAATCTACAAAGAATTCTTGCCTTATCCTTTTCTTGAGTAAAGATTGGTTAAAACATCACAGAAAATCTGAGACACTGTCTGTTAATCTTCGCTGGAAAGTTGCCTGAATGTTACAATCATTTGGGAATCGCACACACACTGGTATCCGCGCCGCACAAAGAAACTTTTTACCGTACACGTAAACCAATGGGGATCTCAGCAAAATTTAACTATGAGGTCCGTTACCCATGGCAACGGGCATCTTTCTCATTAACTATCGGCCGTTACCGGGCAACGGGCAATTGTTCGCTTCTGTACGGGCATGGCTTAAATCACGACTCCAATTTCGACCAATCAGATGGTCAGATTTATTCAACATGCATACTAAAGAGAGGTATATGATAATAATAAAGATGATAATAAGAAAAAGAAGGAAGAAGAAGACGAAGAGAAAGGAGACGAGAAGAAATGTGAGGATCCCTGAAAACGTGATATTCCCTGTAGAAAACAAGCTGTCTTGTTGTTGAGTACTGGATTAGGAACACGATTCGTCCTGCGCAAATTGTTGATGCAAAGGGACATTTCTTTGCCTGAAAAAAAAGATCTATAGATTGTGCCATTAAAGCTGAGGATTTTCTTGTTGTCGTGTGGCATCACCGAAATGGCTAATGTGCTCCATTTCTTTGACTTACACAGTGAGAAAGTTAGCCTTAGAACTAGGCAGTAACAATAAATATTGTCTGGAATGTGGAGTAAATAGGCTATATATCCCAGCTCACTGCCTCTCTCATTCAAGCAGAGGCGCTATAGTCTACATAATACAGACTCTGTTGACTATATATTTTTTTTAGGGCCGGAAAAAAAATCATTGTGCCTTTAACTCGGGCTAAACGAGGGGGGGGGGTCTGTATGGAAGATAGTGAAATTCTAGCACCCCCTCAATTTGGTTATGAAAGCAAGATCCGGCTTCAGGTGTTTCTTCTCCTTGGAATGGGACGCATCGTTTACATGGGAGAGGAAGCACCAAATATGAAAGAAAAACAAGTGTGGACATCGAGCGCGTATTAAGTATCTCTCAAGTTTTGTCCGCAGGGATGGTATTGGCTTACAGGATCCAATCGAAGGCGCTCATCCGATACGTGCGACATCTCATGGATGTAAAGAAGAGGATTCATCCCAGATCCCATGGGGATATCTTGATGACTTTAACGCTTTCTCTTACATCTTTAAATCACGAGATAGCTCTCCTTTTTGCCTGAGAACTGCTTCTTTCCCCTCACTCCTAAGGGCGAGGATAGAGCCTCAGGTAATTTTTTTTTCTTAAATTAAAAATCCTGATGGGAGAAATATGATCTTTTTTCAAAGTAACGTTTTTTCGTAAACAATTTTTTTTCTGTATTTAGTATGTCCTGGAGGGGTGGAGGGGCAGTGTAGAAATTTGAAACTTGTTCACTAAGAGGTGCTTTTCATATTTGTGGTAAAAAGTTAGGTATTCTTGGAGGTTCTTTTTTTTTTCCTCAAAATATTTCCAGAGCTAGTTTGCATGTAGCTCCCCTATCTCTTTTTACTGCAAGATATATGAGGATATTTGATTTTTTTTTAATAGCCTTTCTTACTATTAACATAAAGAAACATAGCTGGTCACCCAGATATAATATTTTCTTGCTGATGGCAAAAAAGTATCAACTTAAAAATCATAAAGTAATTGAGTCTCCATGACATTTCTAGTTTTAGCTCAGTGCATATGATGATGTATTGAAATATGTTTTTGTCTTTATGATATCAGAAATATACACTTGTATTTCTGGTTTATTATGTACAAAGCAATAAATAGAAGTTCAAGATAAAAACAGTTTGTTTCTCCAGTGATGTGTTTTCATTAGCCTGAGATTTTCATATGGCTTGTTCATTCTGATCCAGAGAAATTATCTAGGCACTTGGGCTATTTCACTTCTGCATTTAGTAAACTAGCTCAAACTACTATCCCAAGATATCTTGGTCTTGATTGTAAAATGCCCTGCTATTTGACAAAATAGCAAGCTTATTCACGTAGGAGATGCTGCTGGGACTTATTTTGTGATCCCCTGTCGATGTCCCTTGTTTGAAAAATTATGTTTTTAGTACTAGGCATACACCTCTCTTGGGTTTAAATCATTTCATAACCACCTTTCTGTATCTTTCTGGACTTTTCCAGGTACATGCTTCTGTAGAAACGCACTCTGCTGTAATCCGATAATAATGCTAACACCAACGGAATAGCATACACTTCTGCAGAGGTGGATTTTTCCGGGTACGCTTGCCTTCTCATTTCTGCAGAAACTTGTCCGTACTTGATAGCATTTAAGGTCATGTGACACAATGTATCTATACTACATGCAGCGTCCTCTGGCCAGATAGCCATGTACCTGCTCAAGTCAGATAGCCATATACCTGCTCAAGTCCACTAGAGTCTGCTAAAGCCCATGAACTGGGCTTATGTAGTCTAAACAGACCTGGCCAGATAGCCATGTATAACTTATCTGTACTTGATAGCGTTTAAGGTCATGTGACACAATGTATCTATACTACATGCAGCGCCCTCTGGCCAGATAGCCATGTACCTGCTCAAGTCAGATAGCCATGTACAATGTACCTGCTCAAGTCAGATAGCCATGTACCTGCTCAAGTCAGATAGCCATATACCTGCTCAAGTCCACTAGAGTCTGCTAAAGCCCATGAACTGGGCTTATATAGTCTAAACAGACCTGGCCAGATAGCCATGTACCTGCTCAAGTCCACTAGAGTCTGGGCTTATGTAGTCTAAACAGACCTGGCCAGATAGCCATGTACCTGCTCAAGTCCACTAGAGTCTGCTAAAGCCCATGAACTGGGCTTATGTAGTCTAAACAGACCTGGCCAGATAGCCATGTACCTGCTCAAGTCCATAAGAGTCTGCTAAAGCCCATTAACTGGGCTTATGTAGAAACAGGCTGGTTACATTCTGTTTACCGGTATAATAGCATTTACTCTCTGTGTCTGTTCCAAATAGACAATACTGTAATCTCTGGGTCTCCTGTAGAAACATGCTGTTTGGGAAATGGCAACTTCGTACTACTACTATTATGACATAAAAAAAACCAATTACATCTTGATTCCAATTTAGCAGGCTTTTTGTAAGTGGCTTATAGAGTGGTGAAGTGTGACGTCATCAAAAATCTATTTTTGGAATTTCTCAATTTTTTCTTCATTTTCCGAAAGAGCATCAAAAAAAAAATGTCCAAATGTGAAAACCAATTGAATAGGTTAAGTATTGGCTGAGATATGACCATCTGAATAAAAAGATTGCCTATGGGAACTCAGTGTTATATTGCTCTGGCTCCTAATGTTATGAGCCAGAGCAATATAACACTGAATTCCCATAGGCAATCTTTTACTTCAGATGGTCATATCTCAGCCAATACTTAACCTATTCAATTGGTTTTCGACGTTTGGACATTATTTTTGATGCTCTTTCGGAAAATGAAGAAAAAATTGAGAAATTCCAAAAATAGATTTTTATGACCTCACAGCTTCGGTACTCTATTCTCTTGGATCAGAATGTTTTAGAGGGCTTTTGCAGAAAGTAGCATGTACTACATGTAAGTAGCACCTACCAGTCTTTCACATGCAATATCACTTTATTTTATTGTAATGAATGTTGAATAGTGGTTCATTCGCTCAACTCTCAATCCAAGGGTTAAGGGTTCAAATACCAGCCCGGCACTAACATCCTTTCAATGAATTCTGAGGAATTAATTTGAAAATCTGTTTTGCTGGAAGTAGTATTTGAAAAAAGTGGTCCTTCCTGCATGGAACTGGAAAAGGGGGCTTGTATCTGTAGGCTGGCTGTCTAGAATTGAGTGTGATGCAATAAAAAAATTTATTAATAAATACTAGTGTACTTTTCAATCTACCTATAACTTTTGTATTTTCTATCCCCCGGCAGTATGCCAGAGGATACTTTGGATTCAGCAGCGTTGCGTCGCACCGCTGCCGCCGCTGCATCCACCGCCGCCGCATCATATTCTTGTGTGTGCTCTAACTGCCACATTCCTGGACGGATTTCTTTCAAATTTTGTATGGAGGTGTATTTAGGTATAATCTACACATCTTAACATTTTGGTGATGCTGCCCTCGTTGTTCCATCATTTATAGGGTCAAAGGTCATTTGTCCCTTTTGTCCCTTTTGTGCGCTCTTACTGCCACATTTCTTGACGGATTTCTGTCAAATTTTGTATGGAGGTGCATCTTGGTCAAATCTACACATCTTTAGTGTTTGGTGATGCTGCCACCTGTGTTCGTCTGTTATAGGGTCAAAGGTAATATTTTTGTGGGTGTCTAGTGTGCGCTCTGCAGGTCATATTTCATGACAGATTTCTTTCAAATTTTGTAAGGAGATGTATCTTGGTACAATCTACACATCTACACTTTTGGGTGATGCTGCTCCTACCCAGTCTTGACAATAGTCTGAGCCACTAGTGGCGATCTCTACGTCATCCTTTTGTTTCAGGGAGGGGAGAGGGCATCTTTGTCCCTCCTTTGAACATAAGGATGACACAAAAATTGCTGCCAGTGCCGGGGGATACATTCGCATTGCGCCAATGGAGATTGCGATATTTCTAATTACTTTAATTGCATTTTCACTGGAAATCGGCAAACAGATCGTCCCTGGTTTTTCTTTATCTAGACTTCACACAGTTTGATTTAGAAAAAAAAAGATAATTAGAAAGAGCATAGATCTGATTTTCATATGCTTGAAAATATTGAAACCAATGTAAAACATACAAATATAGTGACCTACTTTCAGCTAATCTGTCTGATTTCATGAAGCTAATGCGCGATGAGATCGGCAATCACACGCAAACTGCATTGCAATACCTCCCCTCACTATCCTGTATGATGCGCTTCAGTATCTGTATAGAGGCAGTCAGTGGAGCCAGATGTAGTCTCGGTGGAACAACCATAGATATCAGAGACTGAAAGCTTAGTCTACGTCAGATAAACCGAAAAGCTTTTGGTTAGATTATGTTAGACTATAAACTCCTGTTAATGTAGATCTAAGTTACACTACCTAGTAACAGGTAACAAGTTAGATCTTAAGTTATTCCTGTAGTAGAGACTAAAATTGGTCTACTGTACATCTACCCTAGATCCATCATGTAGAGTAAATCTACATATAGACCGCTTGATCTAAATCAAGATCTAACTTTGGTCTAACACTCTGGTCTAGAAACACTCAAATTTTCTTTCATAAAATGTAAACATTAAAACAATTATCCTGTTGTCTGTTGATTGTTAGTTTTTGTTAAAATAAAATGTTAAAAAAGAAAATATCAGGAGCTACTAGCAGAAACCAAAATATATCTAGACTATAGATCTAAATTTAGAATCTAAGCAGTTAGCCTAAATATACAACTATAAGCACAAGACCCATTGGCAACCTTACAACGTGATGGGTCCTGTGGCCGCGTTATATTGTTATCAAGTGCAAGAAAAAAATAGATATAAAATTTAATGAATTTTAGTAGACCTATAGGGGAAAGCCTTAATGTCAGGAGACAATTACAGATGGACCTACAGTGTACATGAATTTATATGAATGGGACTCAAACGCATGTACCATTGCAATTTGTCCCCCTTTAGCCCAGTTGGGGAGTGATATTAGGTGATATTTATTCAAATATGTTCAGTTTAACAACAATTTTTTGCCACAAAATAAGAGGAATACTTTCCCTTTCACAAAATAACAGTTTTTTTCAACAGAAATAATATTTTGAAGAAAAAAAAAATATTTACTTATCCAGGACCCTCTTGCCGTAGTTTACCGATGTAATTTTATAGTTGATTGACTTAAAATTGACTAGCCTTGATTACAGAGCCTTTCACGTTTCTGAAAAAATTATAAAAATCAATTTTAGCTTGAAACTCCATTTGATGAAACAGCTCATAAGCATCAATTTTAAGCTAAAACTGATATGGTCTTACAATTGATTTTTAAGATTGAAATCAATTTTCAGTGAATGAAACACCCCCAAAGTGCTTGTAGCTCGGTGAGACAAGATGTGTGTGAATTTTTGTTCATGTTGCAGGTAAGGTTTCAGGTATGTCAGAAATATTTCACTTAGGAATGGCTGATGTTCTGCTTCCCATACCATTTTTGAGTGATTTCGGTTTATTATATATTTTTTTTTTGGGGGGGGGGGAGGAGTTGGACATAATTGACACTGCTTTTTAAGAAGGGGAATTACTGTTCCCAAACTCAGCAGAGAAAATAATATTCTCTATCCTGTACAATACCTTGGTTAGCCTGTAGGTCAGGTTTTGTAGGTTTGGTTACTTTCTGGTCAACCGCCTCTGAAATGATAAATTATTCATGATTGTTTAGTTTTATTTGGGGAAAGAGACTTATTTATGAGTTGATAAAATCCTTACAAGGCAAGGGAGTGAACTCATAAAACTTCTTGTGTCTCGGCAAACCATATATTAACAAATCACTTAGCAATCATCTTGATTTTTTTCTTCTTCTCGCTTTTACAGTCATCTTCAAAATTTTAAGACCATCTGGAAATTCCTGTCGCTGTACCTGCATCATATCATCTCATAGACAATTGAATGATTACATATTATGTATTTTACAGTGGTCCATCCTATTTGAATGAATCAAGAGAGAAGGGGACATGTCTTGTACATGTTGGCCTACAGAAAAAAAGATCTACATGTAGTAGATATACAGTGAAATATGGGGAAAAGAGAAAAGAAAGAGAGAGAGGGAGAGAGAGAGAGAGATGACTCCCTGTGTCCAGACAACAGAAAATTATTGTGTTGCTATTAAAAAATCGCACAACTACAATGTATAGGATAAGTACTTTTCAAGTCTGAATGTCATATACAATGCTATATAACAAAGTGATTTTTTGAGCATCATTTTGAATGAAAACTCAAAAAAAAGAATCGGCTTCCTGCATGGTCCAGTCTCAACGTCGTTGGGCGGAGCTTATGATTAGCCAGCTGTCTTGTCAACTGACCTCTTCAAAACTAGTTTTTATATGAAATTTCTTCATCTGATGTTGTAGTCAAGTCTACTCCTTTGCTGTACAATGATTCCTTATACAACATTGTAGAGCGCCAGAAGTTTTCATGTTTGACAGACATGAGCGCTTTACAAGAACCCACTATTATTATAATTTTTTTATACCAATTTTGTATAAATTTCTCTCAGGAGGTGGTGACAGTGTTACATCTAGCTTCTAATACACTTAGAAAAAAAGGGAAAAAAGAACAACTGGGTCATCTGGCCTTTCAAATATTGATGAATATTGGAGGTATCCTACATGTATGGCTTGTACATGTACATGACCTTGGTTGGAAAGGAGAGGCATCTTAACCGTGGTTGTCAAAACCATGCAGTCCTGAGACTACAGTTGACATCCAGAGCTCAATCCGCCTCATTGTTTCTCATACTTTGTTTTCATGGTTAAACAAAAATGTCTGAAAAATGCACATGTTCTTTAAAATGTGAATGGCTACTTGCTCTAATTGGTAGAGTAATACTTTTTCTTTATTTTGATGTAATTATGTCTTATGATATTGACGGATTATATGACGATTTTTAACAATAAAGAGTGTCCACTTTCTTCTTTTGCGGAGTGTAGATTATACGAGACTGATTGATAAACACATCTTTTTCATATAAAAAGACCTATATGCATTAAATCAGGAGAAAATTGCTTTCCTCCTCCTCCTCTACACTCTAGAGAATAAACTACCCCCGGTAGTAGTAATTTTCTCTATTAAGTATTGAGTGTCCAAGCTGTCAGGCTAAACTTCTTTAACTTCATGAGGTATATGTTGCTGCCTAACTGGCATATCTTCCTGTCATACTCATTAATTAACGTAAACAAATGCCTCAGAGTTACGTACAGTCTTTCAAAAACAGAGCTGTAAATTACTGTTTAATCAATGCTAATGAAATGGTGAAATAGGGCCAGCCTTGTGAAGAAAAATGAACAATTGCCCTAGATTTGTCAAGACCTGAAGGAAACTAAATGCATAGGAAGATGCAATTCAGGGAATCTGGATGGAATCTATGCCACCTTGTGCAACTCTGTTTCAATGTAAGTGATATCTTAATGGAACGATAATGCCTGCCTGCCTAGCTGGAAACACTTTGTTCTGATGGGTGAGAAGCGAAAGCAAAAAGAAGACAAATTTGTGCAAATTGCATGAGAAAATCTGGGCATGGTAGGGCTGTGACTGATAAGCAAAAACAGATGAAACTGTGGAAGTATTATGTGCCTGCTTTAATTGCTAACTGCCCTCTGTTTTTCACACTACATGGAGTCATTTTATATTGTGACATTTAAAGCTTAATATACAGCTCTTTGTATGCCTCGGTCATTGAACCAGTTTCCTTTAAGATTAGCTTTTATTTCCTTGTACGCAGAAGGATCATTCAGCAGTTAATAGAGTTTGAGAAAGTCAGAATGCTCAATTGGATGATAGAGAAAGAAAAGGCAGGATGAGTGGAGGCAGAGAAATGAAATAATGTGGGTGAGAAAATGGGACATATCTGGTACTCGCTGTTTGTTTTTTATTATTCAAAATGTACATTTAAAAAAAGTCAAGTGATTCAAATGAAATTAATCTTTCTACCTCCATTCCCAAATATAATAAAGGGGAAATCTCAGTAACATTTTCTTCAATTAATGTGTACATATTTATATTACCACAAGGCAGACTCATTTATTTTGATCAGTTCAGAGTAGTGAAACTAAACTGCATTGTTTCATTCTCATGACCTACTCATGCAAACTTGAGTGTACTTGTTACTACTATGGCAACACATGTTCAAGCAGTCAATCATTTCTCATTTGCATCTATAGCCTTTGACATACATGTATGTAGCTTAGGTTGGTAGGGTATTTATAAGGCAGTCCCGTGATGTTGTCTGGCGAGAACCAGAAGGGTATTTAGCGTCTCCTTTTAGTGACATTAAAAAAAAAAAATCTCTTTTCATCTTTTGATCCAGAATTTTTGAACTATAAATTGCTGGAAATTTGAGTCCATTTCTGTTGCAGTAAACACAAGTATATTATGCCATTCACAAATATTTTTATTTAAAAAAAAAAATTGAAAACAGTAATTGATTTCTCTAAAGTAGCAATGTAGAACGAAAAATATATTCACTATTTTATAAATTGGCAACTTCTTATTGACTTTTTATTGTAAGTTTCATATATCATACATTCATATTTTTGAAACTATGAAAGAGTGGAAAATACAAAATAATTGGTGCTGGTTGAGGGAGAAAAGTTTATATTTTAGAAAAATGTTGAGCTGCTGTGGATTAACTAAATCTGTCAATATGAGTGAAAGCCCTCATTTGGCTTTCATCAGATGGTACCAAAGGTTTGGGATTGAATCATTGAAGACAGTGTACTCTACATTAATTCATCTACCAACATGTTTTCCTATACAAGTATTAGACCCCGTTCTCATTCACTTCGTTGGAGCGGTCTAACTAAGACCCGTTCCTCAGGAGCGGTTCTTAGGTGAGTGAGAACGGTCAAAGTGGTCCAGGAAGTGGACTTCTGGACCGCTCCGAAGACCACCTCGGGAGGTGGTCTTGAGAACGGGTCTTATTAAGAGCGGTTTGGAGCGCTCTAACATGCAGTGAGAACGGAAGCGTACTTTGAACGGAAGTGGTCTAGTGACGTTGCACGCGAAACATGTAGTACGGTACATACGCTTAGTATTCAGCGAAAAATTTACCCGCTGACCTGAGCTGCCATAGCAACAAGACCACTTTGACTCGTGGAGCGGTTTGAGCCATAAAAAACTGCTCGGAGTGTGAACCCTCGCAAACCGTTCCTCAAGACCCGTTCCTCTGGAGCGGTCTAACTAAGACCACTTTCAAAGTGAGTGAGAACGGGGTCTAAGTGTTTGTCTAAAATTGCCCATTTGTATTTTATAGACTCCTAATCTTGAGTTAATCTTCAATGCATTACAAAAACAAACAAAAAAACTAATAAGATGAGTTGAACAATTATTTTTACAGTACAGTATAGATTCCAAGATGGATTTTAACTGAAGAAGAAGAAGTAGAGATGTACAGCCCTACTAGCATTCTGTGTAATCTGATTTCTTTGAAGATTCCAGTAGTAGGAGATGCCCATGTGCATGATTTACATCATCAATTAAGCATATACATGTGCATGTAACAGGAAAAAGCAAATGTCAAGTAAATGACTTATTATATAACCTTTTTTTTATGAGGGGAATCAGGTCAATGATAATTTGGCAATAAAGAAGCGTAACAAAAAAGGAACAAATTTACACAGATCTGCCCACATGAGCTTACCAATGGTATCATGGGTCCATTTGAAATGAAGAAACACTGGTATTAATTGTATGAAACACTTTCAATTTAGTTATTTCCACCTTATTTCACTAGGCTTTTGGTTGCATTTATCTCAAAAACACTTCAGATTGGTTATCCTAATGTTACTCTTTGATTGTATGCTTTACCTCAACTATCAGTGTGACTTGCGTGACATTCTTGAAGTGCCCATCTCTTCCAAAAGTGAAGAACCAGGTCCAATATTTGTCCTTTTCTGATGATGTATGCCTGGTATACTTATATGAAGTATTTCAATACATGTTTTGCGTGACTGGCATGAGATTTTCTTAGAAGACTTTTGAGTTAAAATATTCAGAAAAGGTTAAAGAAATTTGATTAACTGCTCAATACCTAACCGCACTAAAGGCTTTTAACTTGGAAATAAGAGCAGTTTAAACAGTGACCAAGGTATTTGCCTGTGTAAAATCTTCTGTCTTTATGGACCATTCCTGAGCTACTTTTGAATGATAACATTGGTGCATATATTCTCATTATCATCAAGTGCCATGTCTGTCACAGACATTTGCGGTCATGGCCCTCCAATTCTGTCTATTAACTGCTATTCTTAAAAAGCTGCCCATGTGTTCAGGGCTTCAGGCTTTATATATATGTATGTATGTATGTATGTGAGGCTTTGCCTTCCCCTGCTTCTCTTTCCAGCATATTACCTGTTAAAGACCCCATCTGGTGAAAATACAAATTTATATCAATGGAAAGCTGAATGAACATAGAATACAAAAACATAGGAATATGAAATATTTTCTTTTTCATTATTGCATAAAAACAAATAAAAATCTCATTTTCCACACCCCTCCAAATTACGGGTCAACAGGGGTCAAACTTGCAGCAGCGATGACAACATAATGTGAGGACCCTATCAGCTCGCCTATAAAGCTGAGGCGATGAGCCGTGCTTAATGCAAAGTCATTATGAATATATACTCCTTTTATAGCCACTAAAATAGCATATAATCTATATTATTGTACTCTATGGCTTATAAGCTTTCCGTTGATTTATAATGCATCTACCGGGTACTTCATTTTTCAATACTGATGGTCTTTAATATTGTTTTTATTTTTCTAGATTACCAACAAATTGCATTTGCCTCTTTCTTATTGCGTTGATGAGTGATGGTTTACTCTTTGCTTTTCTGAACACTTCTTAATTTGTTATCTTTCCTTTCCATGATATATTCATAATCTTTCACAAGAAGCAGGCCTCTGTAGCCTCTTAATCTTCTTTCAAGCTCTCTGTTTATTGTCCAACTGACCAGATATACATGTATGACTTTAAGACACAGATTTTGGTTTTCATAGTAATGTTCATATTTTTCATTACGGATTACCGGTACATCTTATTCAATGTAATCCTTGCCATTCCAATTCTTTTCTTCATCTCATGAATACTTTTCCCATCTGATGCTATGATGATAATAGGTCCATTTATGTAACGCAGCTACTATATGAATATACTCTACTGCGCTTAATACAAAGTATCATATTATTAACCGGCTGTAAGTGAGCCGCCATAATAAGGCGCTAAAGCACTCAAGGAATCTCATCCTACCGGGTACCCATTTACTTTACCTGGGTGGGGAGTGGCAAATGTAGATTAATGTCTTGCCAAAGGACATTATTGCCGCAGCGAGACTCAAACCCTGAACCATGTGATCCACAGTCCAGTGACATGGCCACTAGACCACGACACCTCTACTATAGTGTACCCAAGATATTTAAAAGTGTGGGTTCGCTTTATTGTTACACCATAATTTTTTATGTTATTAGGGTGTCTCGGTCTTTCTTTTTTATAGTTATTATTATCATTCACTCTGTTTTCTTGTTGTTTAAATCCAAGCCTTTATTCATACTCTCTTTTGATACCACATTGAAAATGAACTGCAGATCTTCTTGGGATTCTGCTGCTACAACGGTATCATCTGCTTAGCGAAGGTTGTTAATATTATGACATCTAATCATAACACCATTGTGGTCCTTGATTGATATCATGATCATTTCACTGTAAATGTTAAGAGATCTGGTGACAACACATGCACAACCTTGTTTCACACCTCTCATTATTGGTAAGAACTGACTGATATCTTCATCAATTCTGATAGCTGCAGATTGTTTCCAGTACAAGTTTAGCTGCAAGTCTTTTTCATCAATGTCTAATTGACATGGAATATTACAAAGCTCTTCATGTTTAACATGATCAAAGGGTTTTGCATAGTCAATAAAACAGAAATACAGATCTTTTTGCATTTCAATGCTTCTTTCAGCCATCATTGATGGACTAAAAATTGTGTTACATACACATTGTACCTTTGTGAGTAACAAATCCAAACTGTGTGTCAGAGATCCCTTGCCTTATTTTGCGTTTCATTCTTGCCATAAGGACTCTTGAGCAGCAGCTTTGTCATGTGGAGGACCTTCAATATATCTCTTTACTTTGGGTTTTTCACCTCTCTCATCATGGAACAGATTTTCTACATATTCAGACCATCTTTCTAATATTTATCTTTATCCATAAGTATGATGCAGCATTTTTTTATCAACTACTTCTTTGATTTTCTTAATTGTTTATTGATCCATTTGTCTTTTGCTTCATTGCATTTTTTATTTACTTCTTTATTCAAGTTGTATTTTTCTTCAGTGTTATTTTTGTTTTTTGTTTTTTGTTTAACTTTTCTCCTTGCATCCAATATCTAGAATATCCTGTGTCATTCATTTTTGTGAGTTGTCTTTTTTTGTGATAGGGATATGCTCTTCCATTGATTCTGTGATGTACATTTTCAGGTTTTTTCATCTCTTGTTTGCTCTTGTAAGATTTTCTAGTATTTCAAATTTATTCTTCACTGAAATAGCAAACTTTTTTTTTACCTCTTTGTTATTTCTTAAAGTACAAGTCCACTCCACTGAAAAGTTGAGCTGATTAGATAGACAAAAATCTAAAAAGCCCAAATATAACTTGGTTTTGGAAAATGGTGCTCAGATTTATTTTTAATAATTTTTTTAATGAGCAAAAAACAAGTTAATGATCGAGTCGGTTGTGACGTAGGGTCCTCACAACACAGATTCGTAATGTAACCAAATTTAATGCATACGTCTTTGTGAAACACTATTATTCTTATCAGGTGAATGAAATAGTTTGTATAGAGGCACTTCGCAAAGACGTATGCATTAAATTTGGTTACATTACAAAAATAGCCTATTGTCAGAATGTATATCGCTGGCACTTTCGTTGTGAGGAACATACGTCACATTCGTACAGCAATATAAATGTTTTGCTCGAAATACCCGAAACAAAAATCGCTCTTACAAATCACCTGATTGAAGTACGCCCGTGATATTTGGCAGTTTTAACCTTTGATTTATTTACAACATGTTATAATTTTTGAAAATCGGAGTGGACTTGGGCTTTAATATGTCTGTTTCAAACTTTTGTTGTTTCTTTGACTTTCTCAATTTCAAATTCTACAGGTATGTGGTTGCTGCCACAATCTGTGCTTGGCATTGATCTGGCAGACAGGATAGAGTTTCAAAATCTACTTTGTACTAGAACATAATCAATTTGATTGCGTACTCTGTCTTCAGGACTTTTCCAAGTCCACTTTCTCCTTGGATGGTTAGAAACAACAAACTCATGCTCTCTGCACCATTCCACCAGTCTTTGTCCACAGTCATATAACTCACCTAGACCATATGGACGAACAACTGAGTCAATTCTTCCTTCTCCTATTTTGGCATTGAAATCTCTCATAACAACTTTAATGTCTTGTGAGCCTAATTGTTTCATATCTACCTCAGCATCAGCATGATCTCATGTTGGTTTGTGAACCTGCACAATGCCAAACTCAAAAGGCTGTCCACTGAGTTTAATAACAATTTCTGTGTCTGATACTCTCCAGAAACCTTTGATCACATCACATCACATCACATATTCTACAAGCTGTAAGAAAAATAATGAGAAGGGCAATATGCATGGAATTTTTTATTTATACTTATTAAATATCCCTTTTATTAAATAATTAATATAGATCTCATATATCACAATTCCAAATTTTGAGTTAGATAATGACCCTTAGGCAGAATGGCTGACATGGAGAGAATGTTGAGCATTAGTTCTGAAAATGACAAGTGGGGATGAAATATGTAGACCTGTGATCATACACAGGTCCTATGCATACTGTGTGTTATAAGATACAAAATAGTACAGTATGGTGATGAATTGATGAAGATATCAAAGCATACATTGCAGATATGGCACAAGCTTGGCAGTCTAGCATATAACATCACTTTCTTTTTTTTACAACAGCTTCTAAGCCAAGATTGGTCCAGCAATTATAGTTAATTATTTTAGATAGAACAATATTTTCAAAGAAGCAGTTTTTCTGCATGCTCTTGAGTATTGTAGTCTTTTCACCATCATTTTTCTTTTCGCTGGGATGTTAATATGGCTGCATTTGTTCTTTCTTTTTTTCTTCTTCTTCTTAAGATGATGATCAAGTAGGTCTTGACAATCAGCGTAGGTTCAACTGTCTGAGGTCTTTTGTTGAGTTCTACCGTAGTAGAGAAAATAGCTGGTGCTTGGAGGGACAACTAAAGAAAGGTGTGCCAATAGAACCCAAAGGTAAGACAGTGAAGTGATGGGAGAAGTGTTTGTCTGCTGAGAACAAGAAAGCTGTAAAATCAACATAATAAACAGAGTTTACAGCCTCCTGGCTCTCAACAGAAGATTTTATTCTTTTTTTAAAGAGTTTATAAAAACAGAAAGAATGAAAGGTTTACCCATCAACCCTGTAGACAACGTTTTGAAAAGATGATGGCAATATTGACAAGAGGGAGGGAGGGAGACAGACTGACAGACAGACAGACAGACAGACAAAGACGGGAGAGAGGGGAGGGAGGGAGGGAGGAGAGGAGAGAGCTTGCTTGTATGTTTTGCTTTCCCCACCAACCCAATGAGATATACATGTACAGTAATTTGAATTCACTGATGAAAAATGATAAAAAGGGCAAGATGATGCAGCAAAGAGAATAGACATTGAATGTGCATCATACCTTTAGACTTGAAGGTATTTGTGAATACATGACCTGGAAGAGTTGATGAGAATATCTGAAGAAAAGAAAGGGGGAAGCTGAATACAATGCAGCATTGAACTAGTCCTAGTAGAGGTGCCATGTTCTATTATACATCTCACCCCTAGATCCTAATCAAATGATTGGTCATGCGCGGTCACGTGTGATTGATTTACTGAGACAGTCCCACGTTTTTCATTAAAAAACGTGCAATAGTTTCCGGTACTATCCAACAATTGTTTTTAGTGCGCAGTCCGCATATGAGGCATGCACATAGAGATCCTATATATAGGATCTCTATGGGCATGCGCGTATGAGGTTCATGCATGCCCATACACGGGCTCTGTTGTTTAGAACCAGTAACCATGACGACAAGCTTATTTGTCAGCCATACTGTCACGCAACAATCTTGAATGAATTCTTTTTACATCAAATAACAAGGATCGAGGAGTTTCGTAGTATAAAACAAATGATGCATGTTTTCATTCGTTCATTATATGATCTATCCGCCCTCGTTGAGGCTGTGTGTATCTATTGCACTCAGCCTAACGGCTTCGTGCGATAGATACACACAGCCTCAACTCGAGTGCGGATAGATCGTATAATGAACTCATGCGCAATAGTGTTTTTTTTAATTAAACAATAAACACATACAAACAAATATATATATATTACAAGCAAATCTATTGGAAGAGTACTCAGTCATAGATTTGATGCGATATATTTGGACCTGCTGTTGCAACCTTCAATCCTTCAACATAGGGATCTGCATATTCATTTTGTTCAAACAAAATAAAGAGACAGACAGAGACAGAGAGAGAGACATAGAGAGAGACAGAGAGAGAAGTGCGAAACATGATAGCTCAGTGGTAGAACAATGGCCTAGTAACTGGGATGTCCCTTGATTAAAGCCAAGTTAATGCTCTAGTCTCCTCTTCTAAGGCATTAATCTTTAATTACCAATATCCCTTGGTCGCTGGGTTTGATCCCAGGCACAGCACTTATGTCCTTGAGCAAGGCATTTGATCTCCACCCAGGTGTTAAATGGTACCTGGTAGGATGCAAATGTCATTGTAATTGGATTAGCATGTGCATGCCTGTCAAAAGGGCGACTGGCTGGAATGCTCCCAAGGGAGTGGAGAGTGTACACACTGTAAAGTGGTTGGTTGGTTACGCTGTAACTGGTAACACACTTTATAAGAAACAGTTCTTCTCATTATTTTTATGATAGGCCATAAAGTTATAGATCTATTGGATGTTTATCTACAAACAAGTACATGTATCTACTTTCTCTAGTGATCAGGTAATCATTGAGCTGTGTGATCACAGATATGTGTGCTACTCTCTTGCATCTTGTTTAAAAAAAAAAAATAGTTCCTCAACTTCCTATGATTTACATTCTCGTCAGATCCAGCCTTGCGTATCTTAGACCGATCAGCCTTGAATGTAGACCTGCCATCCCAACCTGAGACGGGTCCAATCCGATGGATCCAGGAAGACACACTCTCGTCCAGGACTCACTGGACACATCTTGGTCATGGTGACTTCACTGAAGTGTGGGCAGCAGATCTACGTAAGAAGGTTGGCAATAGGCCTCGCAAGATGAGGGTAGCTATCAAGTGCCCCAAAATGGATGCTCCACAGAGTGTTCAACAGGTAAGTGCCTCTTAAACCTTGTTCAGAAATGACAAAGTAAACCGCAGCGGCTATTTTTATGATGCCATAAGTGCAGTACGCTTCACATTTCTGTATCTTGTAGTCCAGAGTTCAGTGAATATGTGTAGGACCTTTTTTGCGCGCAGTTGCAATTCATTTGCACGTATTAATTTTTTGATTTTTTTTTTTTTAAATGTGGTTTAGCACTTCGTATCTGAACGAGCCTTTATGATATCGTAAGATATGAAATCAAGATGCTTTAAATAATAGACTGCTTCATCCTCTTCATTGTCAAGAAGCCGGTCATACAGTCTGTACATTAGGAGTTGAAAGAAATTGTAAAACCAACAGAGGCAACTACCGATCATGTGAATTCCTGAATTTCTACTCATTCACTGTATACCATTGAATGAGGTCTGTATCTCACCTTCATACCTATCCTCTTATCTACTCTACAGAAATTCAGTCAGTCTGTAGACCTGATGTCTTCATGGGTTCATAAGCATATCATCAGATTTGAGGGTATCGGTGCTGGCTATATGCTTGTGATGGAGTATGCATCGGAGGGAGCTTTGGATCATTATCTTCGTAGCCTGTTTGAGAATGAGAGAAAGAGACTTGGTCTTAATAGTCAGCTTCATGCTGCCTTTCAACTCATTGATGCCCTTGAATACTTGGTAAGAAACTCACTAATTATTTACTTCTAAGCTGAAGTGTAGTCTTACTTTTAAGTACAACCAATATGACAGGAATTAGTAGTATCTTCATTTTTATGCCTCCTCTACAAAGTAGCCGGAGACATTATGTTTTCTGGTTGTCCGTCCGTCCGTACATCCTTACGTCCCCTTCTCGTGATCGCGTTATCTCAAGAACCGATTGATGGATTACCATCAAACTCAAGACATGCTTATGTATCTTGCAGAGCCAATGAACTGATTAGATTTTAGGGTCATGAGGTCAAAGGTCATGGGGCTCATTATGTATGCATATAAATAGCTTCCGAACGCATTATAATTAGAACCGACAGATGGATTACTGTCAAACTCAGGACAGGAATTTATCTTGCTGAGACATGTATATGAAAAATAGCTTGTAGTTTGTCAAAATCGCTCTATGGCAGAGGCATCATTTTCGACTGCGCACAACGCAGTCGAAGTTCCATCTAGTTTATTGTACAGTGGGATCTTCTCCTTAACACAGAAATATTAGCAGCTCACAGTTGACTGCAGTATAGGGACATAAAATCCCTTACATCAAGAGCAAAACATGTTTTAGTGGTTGGTGCAGTTTACAAGTCACACTTGACGCAATACACTGAACAGTGTATTGAGGTACATGGCTCTATATGGGAAGGATGTAACTGAACACAAAACAAATGTTGATGTGATGAGGAATAGTGTGATATTGCCTTTTTGTAAAGAAAAGAGATAAATGAAAATCATATCAGCAACTTGAAGCTTATCGTCTTGCACTCATTGGAGTAAAAATCGCAAGAATGAGTGCATCACAAAAAGTTTTAGTATGTCTATAGTTGTTGGTATTTATCGACTTTGTACTACTAATCATCTCTTTATATAATCACACATGTACATGTGGAATTAGCTAGAACTCATAAATACATTGCTGCATTAATGCAGTGATTATTGTTATCTCAAGTGTGCTCTCACATACTACCGGTAGTAAAGATTTATTTTCACTTTTGTTAATGTTCAGTGTAAAAGTTTTTGAATGAACCAGCTGCTAGTGTTCAAACATGAGTCAACTGCTGGCAATAATCCAATTTAATATTTTTCCTTGCGAATTGTACATACATTAATGCCAGTGTACATGTAAATGCACATTACACAATGTTAATGCAGAGTATATATATATATATGTAAAGTACCATGTATGAGATATGTCATTTATAGGATTGCATTGAATATGTTTCCTTTCTCAGCATTTATTCAACAAATTTAATTTTACACATGTTGTTAACAATTTGAATATTACAAACAGACTGTTAGTTGTGCATTCAATGTAATATCACTTTGACCTAAAAAGTAATTGATATTTGTTTGGAACAATCTCAATATGACACATGAATAGTTATTTTTCAGGGACTTTGATTCTCATTACCCCCCTCCTCCCCTCCATCTATACTTAGTAAGTAAGCTGTAGACCATCGCATTCATTAAATAGTTTATCAAAGGCATAACACGTGTCTACACAGTGTAACATTTCATTCATTGGATAGTGATTTGCAAATCCATAAAGAGCTCTTGTAATAAAAAAGTAATTTTTACCCTGCTGTATTCATTCAGTACATGTACTACGTGTGAAACAAGAATGTTCTCACATTGAAGCCTGATGTGATTAATTTCTGATAGAATTATAAGTATGTGTATGATTTGTGGTAATATGGAAGTGATAAATTAGGTTTGCATGTTTAGGTACCTAGTATGCTCAAAACCAATGACACTTTGGAGACTTGTAAATGATGTGAAATTGAACTCATTTAGAGGAAGTATGCTAACCTGAAACAAGCACATGAACGTTAGTGAAGTGTGAAGGTACTAAATCAATGTTTGGAATAATCTGACCTCTGGATTGAATTAATGAGTTCCTTGACATCTTCCAATAATTAGTTGAACTAAGTGAGAATATGTACCTTCTCATAGTGGTAGTCTGTGCACATCAGACCTAGTAAATTCCTTCAATATTGAGGGGGTGGTAGATTCATGTATTCATCACCTTGATGCTGATTTGTCAATATTCTAATTTGTTTTGGTGTGGGCCTTAAACTCTGTATTCACTATGGATTGAAAGCATAGATTGTCACTGTTTGGAGTGTTTGTATGTGTTACAATGTTTGAGTGTAGCAACCCACTGTTTGGAGCGTTTGTATGTGTGACAATGTTTGAGTGTGGCAACCCACTGTTTGGAGTGTTTGTATGTGTGACAATGTTTGAGTGTGGCAACCCACTGTTTGGAGCGTTTGTATGTGTGACAATGTTTGAGTGTGGCAACCCACGGTTTGGAGCGTTTGTATGTGTGACAATGTTTGAGTGTGGCAACCCACTGTTTGGAGCGTTTGTATGTGTGACAATGTTTGAGTGTGGCAACCCACTGTTTGGAGTGTTTATATATGTGACAATGTTTGAGTGTGGCAACCCACTGTTTGGAGTGTTTGTATGTGTGACAATGTTTGAGTGTGGCAACCCACTGTTTGGAGTGTTTGTATGTGTGACAATGTTTGAGTGTGGCAACCCACTGTTTGGAGCGTTTGTATGTGTGACAATGTTTGAGTGTGGCAACCCACGGTTTGGAGCGTTTGTATGTGTGACAATGTTTGAGTGTGGCAACCCACTGTTTGGAGCATTTGTATGTGTGACAATGTTTGAGTGTGGCAACCCGATGTTTGGAGCATTTGTATGTGTGACAATGTTTGAGTGTGGCAACCCGATGTTTGGAGCATTTGTATGTGTGACAATGTTTGAGTGTGGCAACCCGATGTTTGGAGCATTTGTATGTGTGACAATGTTTGAGTGTGGCAACCCACGGTTTGGAGCATTTGTATGTGTGACAATGTTTGAGTGTGGCAACCCACTGTTTGGAGCATTTGTATGTGTGACAATGTTTGAGTGTGGCAACCCGATGTTTGGAGCATTTGTATGTGTGACAATGTTTGAGTGTGGCAACCCGATGTTTGGAGCATTTGTATGTGTGACAATGTTTGAGTGTGGCAACCCGATGTTTGGAGCATTTGTATGTGTGACAATGTTTGAGTGTGGCAACCCACGGTTTGGAGCATTTGTATGTGTGACAATGTTTGAGTGTGGCAACCCACTGTTTGGAGCATGTGTATGTGTGACCATGTTTGAGTGTGGCAACCCACTGTTTGGAGCATTTGTATGTGTGACAATGTTTGAGTGTTGCAACCCACTGTTTGTTCTTGTATTTGACCAAAGCAGGTAAAAAGTAAACCTAGAGGTCAAATTATTATTTGTATTCATGGGGATACTGCACATGCATAATAAACATAAACTAATCATTCATTGTAAAGATTTATTGCCTAGTAATGAACATGCTACCATTGAACTTATGCTTTTTCATGAATTTAGGAATCGAGGCGAATCGTCCATGGTAATGTGAATGCACACAACACTCTGGTGTTACGCCCTGCTCCTAACATGCATATCAAGTTAGCTGATCCCATGCTTGGTGTGTATTATCATAGCCTGGAAATGACGAGCCAACCTAAACTCGAAAGGTAGGAAAATACCCAAGAATTGTTAAAGTTTAATCCATTTAAACATAACTACTACCGGTATCTGTTATTCATACGTAACAAAAAAAAACTACATTTTAGAAAAATACTATTGAATGGAATAAAATTGAAATTGTTTGCCACGTATATCCCTGAAAAGATGGTATATACACACTATACATGACATGTAGTGAACATGTATCTCTCTACTGACTATGCACTGGTTTTGAAATTTATTTTTAATCTTCACCTGGTCAGAACCTCATTTTCTTTGTCTGTAAAGTTTCAACAAATTATCCTGTTGACTAGTGAATTTTCTAATTTTGGTAGGCTTAAATGGCCAGTCTGGTTCCAGTTGGCAATGGGTAATTAAAGAGAGATAAATTATGGACTATGTTATACTGACAGGTAGATTTAGTACTTCTTGTGGCAAAATACCTCAAGTGTTTGTAGAAGTGTTGTGGTCGAGTGGATATGTCACCGGACTGTGGATCACAAGGTCCGCGGTTCGAGTCCTGCCGCAGCACTAATATCCTTTGGCAAGACATTAATCTACATTTGCCACACTCGACCCAAGTGAGGTAAATGGGTACCTGGTAGGTTTATTCCTTGAAATGCAATGTGTGCTGATAATGGCTACCAGAGCTAAAGCTAGGGTAATAATTTCCAAAGCTCTTTGGAAGCGCATAGGGATGTTATATAATGTGATATGCGCTATACAAGAACAAGAACTGAATATCATTTGTGTGTTTAGAATATGATGTTATTATGTGTTTGTATGTTTAGAAGATGATATTATTTGTTTGTTGACAGGGTGCGATGGACAGCCCCTGAGCTGTTAGCAACCAACTCTGAACCAACACTAGCCGGTGATAAGTTCAGTTATGCTATCACTCTCTGGCAGATCATGTCAGACGGGGCAATACCAGCTGAGAATCTAAGTGATGAAGTGGTAAGTACTTTATTCATACTCATTCATATCTATGTGAAATTCTTATTGAGTTTGGAACACTTTTGGGTGCATATGATATGGTTATGTAGGTGTTATCTGACCAGTTCAGAGTAAGGCCTAGTCATAAGTGACCCTAAATATACAGAGATATTTTTGATATGGATATATTTGTTTGTCCTGCTCTGTGCGTGTAGATAGAATGACTGTATCACATGTAGGTGTTTGTTTTCCTTTCTATCTGAAGTCTGGCTGTTTGTTCACCTTCTTAATGCTGCAGGTACTTTAGAATATGAATCTACTCTAATAACATTTACAAAGGTCTAATCACTGATTTAACATAGGCATCCAAGGCTGAGAAAAGGCTGATAACAGAACAATATTTCTGGCCTTTTGGCTACCCTTAGTAAATCATGTCAAGTTTAAAATATACTTTTGTGAATTTAGGTCAAAGAAAGGATTAATACTGATCAAGTGTGTTTGTTTTGTTTTGTTTGTGTTAAGGTACGGGATAACTACAGGCATGGAGTACGATTAGATGCCAAAGAAAGGATTAATACTGATCAAGTGTGTTTGTTTTTGTTCAGGTACGGGATAACTACAGGCATGGAGTAAGATTAGATGCACCTTCAGGCTGCCCTCAGGAACTGTTGAAGATCATGGAAGCTTGTTGGTCTCATAATCCCAGGAATAGACCATCATGTCGAGGTGTCCTCAGGGATGTCAATAGCTTTCTCAGTGAGTTTAGAACTTTATTTCATAAACAATAATAATTGTTTAAATTCTTCCTTGTCTTCTCTTATGTAGCTTTTGCAATGTATAGACTTCATCTTCATGTACATTTCTGCGATATATTTTTTTAAATTCATACTAGCATGAATACTGTGTGCATGCTGCTGTAAAGTATTTGAAGTAATAAAATGCAGAAAGTAAAGTATGGATAAGAGGTTTCTGATAATTAATCCAATCATGGGTAATGTTCAACTCTGGGAATAACAAATATACCCTATTTTTATTAGCTCAAGTGAGCTATTGGGATCACTTTTTGTCCGTCGTCAGTCTTCTGTAAGACACGACTGCTACCAGTATACACTAATCCACTATTATTATTAATGAGACAATTCTTCACTGATTACCATCTCATCTCATTTCTTGCAGCATCATGCAGCGGGAAACCTGAGTTTCAAAATGTAGAAGAAGTTGAGATGATTCCAACGGAGAGTGATGATGAAGATGATCATACTGATCTTGACAATGTTGATAATGAGAAAAGGGGTGAGAAACAAAATCTTGCACACTTCTTCTTAATCGTTCTCTTTTGTTCACACCTCTATCTTCTTATCTTTTTTTCTTTTTTTCTACCCCATAAATGTAAAGGTTTCACCCAATTAGCCCATTGACTACTGGATTCCCTCATTCCCATAGGGTCAAGAGGTCAAAGGTCAAAGGTCACAGGGCTCATTATGTATGCAAAAATAGCTCGTGATCGCGTTATCTCAAGAACCGATTGATGGATTAGCGCCAAAATTGGGTCATGTATGTATCTTGCAGAGCCAATGAACTGATTAGATTTTGGGGTCATGAGGTCAAAGGTCATGGGGCTCATTATGTATGCAAAAATAGCTTGTGAACTGACAGATGGATTAATATCGAACTCGGGACATGTATGCATCTTGCAGAGCTGATTAGATTTTAGGGTCATGAGGTCAAAGTTGAAAGGGTCATACATGTATCTGAAAAATGGCTTTTAATCACCTTATTCTGAGAACCTGTTAATGGATTACATCAAACTTGAATTTTTAAAATTGCTTCTGTTTCGGTTTGTAAAATCACTCTATGGCGGAGGCATCATTTTTGACTGCGTGCAGTTGAACATCCATCTAGTTCTTTAGTTCTCCATAAAAGTAGGGAGGGTTGATATTTGCATTGCCCTGATTTTTACATTGTTTAGAATTTGTTCAAATATTGCATTTTGATCTGGAAGCGGGACATAAGTTGGAGTTGTTGCACAAGGGGCTGTGATTACGGATTTACACCAGCACTATGGCTTGGAACGGTGTCAGAGGGCTACGGGGCTTGAGCGGTCGGCGTGACAGTATTTTATGGGCAAAATCATTATACCGGGCCTAATCTAAACCCCGGCGTGGGATAAAACTAATTCCAACCAAGCAGTGTAGCATTCTGCAGTTGTGCTAGGCCTAGGGATAACATACATGTAGTACACATGCGTAAGTTGTATTTTTACGACCTACACACAAGTTGAAGATTGTCTAAGCCAAGGTTCAGACTTACGTGAGGTTGACTGTAAATGGTATCAGTCTATGAATTTTTGGAATAATAGTAAGCTGAGTAACAATGAAAAGGCAATTGAGTTTGTAGTCCCCTCCTATTTGCATAACACAGAGTATCATATTTGTATATAAATGTTGGTTGTGCTTTCCAGCGATTATGATACCCACAAAGTATTCTTCAGTTTGTATATATATGTTTTCGGCTAGTGTTCATGCTCTTGAAAATGCATTTTTGTTACCGGTATTAGAAGTGAAGATAAGCTCTAACCTGTTATAGACATAATATGATATAAATTTACATTGTGTAACTACATATACCTGTTTTCTGATCACATTGGACAATATTGAAACAAAACTGTAATTCCCAATCATTTTGCATTCTTTTTGACTGGAGTAGAATTCTTTATGAACATATTTCTTTGTTTTATTGTTTGTATCAGGTCAAATTCAAAGTTGTTATTATATTTCCTTCACATTTAGCTCTTATTCCCTGCAAAACATTATTGTGTGTATTTCTTTGTTTGCTTCTGTTGTTGTTTATTTTGATGAATATTTCATCGAAAGAATGAGTCAATTATTAATTCATAATATGAGTTTGAAGAAGGATATCTGATCTACTCATCATTTTCCTTTTAAGAATATATCATCTCCAACCTCAGTCTCTTTTGTTCCATTTCTAGACACTGTCTCACCTCCCATCAGCTCAAGTTTGGGTGAAGGAGGTGGATCCGGTTCTGGAGGATCTGGAGGAGGAGCTACCGGAGGAGCTTCCATCTTAGATAGGATAGCATCCGTACTCAACCCCAGAGAGGAAGATGATATCCTGGATCCTGTGAGTTCATGGCATTATCAGGCATTTTCTTAGATTAAATATGTGAATAATAAATACTATGTATGTATCCTTAGCAGAGTCATTCACCGCATACCCTGTGAAACATTGCTGTGTGCTCAGTACCTATATGGAAAAAATAACTTAAGACATACCACGAACTCTAATCGAAACCTAAGCTTAAAAAAATTGTCATCAAAGCTTTAATCCTATATTCTTAGCAAAGTAATGCCGTAGCATTTGTCACCGGAGAAAACAGGATTATTTTCTACTCGTGTAGGCCTTTGTACAATGTACTTGGGTTCAGGTTTGATGCAAAACACGTTCTAAATAATATGTGAGAATTTCTTTATGAGGAATATAAAAATGAGCTCATTAAATCTCATTGAAAAGCTAAAAAGTGCTGCCTTTGTTGCCTGGATTCCTTGGGTAATGTGTAAAATCTGAGAGAAAAAATATTAATGGTCTTATTTAGTGTAATATTCTTTGTTTAGCAACTGTGAATCACTAACATAAGTTGACTTTTGCAACTTTAGAAATACTTATCGTTCAGATATCCAGGCTGACTGAAATTAAAAAATTAATAATAAAAAGTTAACCAATCCTCCTACAGTTCTACACCAGATTTGAATTTTACAAGGTATTCATATTGTAGTGAATGTATGCCACAGTATGACAACATTGTATTTATGATCTTTGATATTTTGTAGGATGAAGAGACTAAGTTTTATGGAGTTAATAGAATACCAGATGGTCAGCTCAAGAAGGAGGAAAGATTAGGATCAGTAAGTTTATTTCTTTCTTGATTCAGTTTTTATACCATTGTAATATTCATTGTACATGTATGAGTATTTGACATACATTTGTATCACAATTTACAAAAATTTATTTTCTAACTGATTTCACATCACGTATATATGTTAAGCTATGGTCACAACCCCAAAAAGTAGCCTGCTCGGCGAGATTTAAGCCAATTTCGCCCGGGCACTGCTTGTTTTTAGGGCATCGCTCGGTCGCCGCTGAAG
Organism: Mesocentrotus franciscanus; assembly: GCA_037976565.1. NCBI lineage: Eukaryota > Metazoa > Echinodermata > Echinoidea > Camarodonta > Strongylocentrotidae > Mesocentrotus > Mesocentrotus franciscanus. The sequence continues at coordinate 12,055,918 of CP137667.1, read as the reverse complement.
TTTTAGCGCGGAGTTAAAATTCGGGCGGCACCTGCTCACTTTTAACTCGCTGCCCAAACTAGCTCGGTGTCCGGGCGGTCGCCGCCTGGGCACCGAGCTTATCGAGCGTTCGCCGTTGAGCCATTTAGGTCAAAAATCGAAGCCGCTAGGTCAAAGGCTGACGAGCGGTCACCGCCCGGTCGTCGCTGGGAGATCAGTCGGTCACTTCCGGGACGCCGCGCGGAGAAGCTCCCCGACTTCGCCCAGTTTTGACCTAAAATCAACCGGCGACAAACGGGAAATCGACATGGCACTGCCCAGGCATCACTGGGGCTCTACAGCATGCTGGACTTCTCCAAAAATCGTTGGGCGATGCCTAAATTCCAGCGGCGACCTAGCAGGCAACAAATCGGTCGGTCGCCGCTCTGAGTTGTGACCATAGCTTTAGTGACAATACAAACTGTGAATCTTACATTAATTTTGAATTCCTATTGTTGTCTCCTTTTGAAGAAATCAATGAAATCTAAAACAAGACATTTACCTTGATATTCGTGGTTGGAATTAGCAACAGTAGGAACTAATCTATTTGAAAAGGACAACCTTCACCATTTCATTTTGTAACCATGCTCCTTCACAGCCAAAGAGGAAATCACTAAATGGCAACGAGGTTATAGCCTTGCAAAAAGATGAAATGATTTAAACATTGAGGGAATCTAACTATTGAAACAGAGGCTATGTGAGCATGTTCCTTCATGAAACGTATATGTAATACTACCTACTGTGAAACACGTCTATACAATATAGGCCACCCAGTTGTGACAGTGAAACAGGTCATTTTCCTAGACAGGTTTGCAATACATGTTTCTTCCCAGAGGTAGACAGTATAAGTGACCATGACTGTAGACAGTTGATTTTTACATTCACATGGGCACAGGACTGGATTGACTATAGAACTTTCCCTTTGAAATTATTCTTAATCACTGCTATGAAAATTGGTCGGAGTATATTGGTGTCAATGGTTTAAAGTCTTATTGATAAATGGGAAAATAAACAGACAGTTCAAATATGATCATTTTCTCTGTTTAGGGTCATTTTGGAATGGTGTTTCGTGGAGTGTTGATGCCTCGTCAGGGTATCCCTGCTGAGATTGTAGCTGTTAAGGTCATTAAGAATGATAGTCGATCAGATCAGTTCCAGCAAGAAATCAGAGCTATGTCTTATTGTGATCACAAGAACATTGTGAAGGTTCTTGGATACTGTGAAGGTAAGTAAATTAAAGGGCACTCCAACCCTTGCAATATGTTCATTTGTATGAAAGCAGAAAAAATTCACGGACAACCCTCACATTTGTTAGGGGGGAGGGGTGGCAGGCCTTTAATATCCACCATCCAAACAGCAATGTGAGCAAGGCAAACTTAAATCTTGAAAACTGTCCACAAAAAAAATTGTTTTTAATTGTTCCAATTGAATCAAGGATGTCTCTTCAAAATGCCTCTTCAAGATGCCTGGTTACCCTCATTTTGTATTTCTTATACTGATAGATCATGTAGTGTAGATATGATTTCATACCAAAATGTTGGTAAGGACTCTGGCTAAACATTATAGGAATCATTTCTATGTGAAGAAGACCTAATTCTGTTTGAATAGGATACCTGCCCCTGCAGGGAACTTAGGAGTATCACCACTAAATTGCCCTACTGTTCCAATAAGTTCTATGTTCCTAGTGTAAAGGGGATGGGAACTAGGTCCCTTATTGCAGGGCCCCCACTTTCATCAGCTCAGGTGAGCGTAAGGTCCGCGGACCTCTCTTTTTATGCCTCCGCTACAACGTAGCCGGAGGCATTATGTTTTCTGGTTGTCCGTCCGTCCGTACGTACGTCCCGTCTCGTGATCGCGTTATCTCAAGAACCAATTGATGGATTACCGCCAAACTCGGGTCATGTATGTATCTTGCAGAGCTAATGAAGTGATTAGATTTTGGGGTCACGAGGTCCAAGGTCAAAGGTCACAAGGCTCATTATGTATGCAAAAATAGCTCGTGATCGCGTTATCTCAAGAACCGATTGATGGATTACCGCCAAACTTGGGTCATGTATGTATCTTGCAGAGCTAATGAACTGATTAGATTTTGGGGTCACGAGGTCAAAGGTCAAAGGTCACAGGGCTCATTGTGTATGCAAAAATAGCTTGTGATCGCGTTATCTCAAGAACCGATTGATGGATTACCGCCAAACTTGGGTCATGTATGTATCTTGCAGAGCTAATGAACTGATTAGATTTTGGGGTCACGAGGTCAAAGGTCAAAGGTCACAGGGCTCATTATGTATGCAAAAATAGCTCGTGATCGCGTTATCTCAAGAACCGATTGATGGATTACCGCCAAACTTGGGTTATGTATGTATCTTGCAGAGCTAATGAACTGATTAGATTTTGGGGTCACGAGGTCAAAGGTCACAGGGCTCGTTATGTATGCAAAATAGCTTGTGATCACATTATCTCAAGAACCGATTGATGGATTACCGCCAAACTTGGGTCATGTATGTATCTTGCAGAGCCAATGAACTGATTAGATTTGGGGTCACGAGGTCAAAGGTCACAGGGCTCATTATGTATCCTAAAATAGCTCGTGATCGCGTTATCATTAGAACCAACAGATGGATTACAATCAAACTTGAATTTTAAAAATTGCTTCCATTTTGGTTTGTAAAATTGCTCTATGGCGGAGGCATCATCGACTGCGCGCAGTTGAAGTTCCATCTAGTTTTTTCTTTATCCGATTTCATTTTAACTTTCATCAGTCTGCTTCTCTGATTTTTCTGCTTTCTATTAGGTTACTTTGCTATTAAGGTTGGAGTTTCCTTTTAGGTGATGATGCTGGTGGCAGGGCTTGTAATGATGGTACTTGTGATTGTGATAAAGATGGGGCTTAAAGCCCCACTGCACTACTTGTAGCTACTTGCTCCCTCTATATAGAAAGCAATGCCTAAGCGGTGCCCATTGGTCTCCATGATCCTCTCTTTCTTATGTTAATTGAGAGCTGAGTTGATGAGATAACCACCTGTCAGTGACCACGCTGGGAGGTCTAATCCCTCCCGCCCAAACTAGTGCAGACAGGCTTTAAATGATATGTGTCAGTGTTGACTAAGCTAGTTTTTAATTGTTTTTTCTCATCATAGCCCCTCCCCCACCAGGTTGAATGGTATCTTTTAATAAAAGATATTGTTTAAGTTGTTTAAAGCGCAAGTCCACTCCAAAAATAACTTACTTTCAATAAAAGCAGAAAAATCAGACAAACCAATCAAAAAAGTTTGAGCAAAATCGGATAACTAATAAGAAAGTTATGAATTTTTGAAAAAGTATGTAAAACTATGGAACAATGAGAATCACAACACAAAGTTTAATCCCATTAATTTCCCTTTTTATCCCCCAAAACTTGATTTCCCCATGCCTTTGCCCAGGTTATATGATTTGTATCATATTGTGTGCATGACATTTTCCAAAAACTTTTATGAATTTTGAAGAATTGATACTATTTTCTGAATAAAGTATTTCATAATTATTGATTTTAATATAAATAGTTTATCAAAATTCAATTTTTCATGATTTAACTGGACCAAAATTACTCTTTATTTGTGCATCCACACAGAAACATATTACTAACAATCTAACTCGGATGCTGGTGTGAAGAAATAAGATTCTTAGGGTGAAAATAGGAAATTTATATTATCAATATAAAGAAAATAATTAGTGGACAGACTCATGAGTGAGTTACCAATTTGTGTAGTGATGTTCAAAGTTTTTCATGTCATTAAAAATTCATAACTTTCTTAGTTATCCGATTTTGCTCAAACTTTTTTTCATTGGTTTGTCTGATTTTTCTGGTTCTATTGAAAGTAAGTTATTTTTGGAGTGGACTTGGGCTTTAATATTTTTGTTTTAAAAGTTATTGTTCTTGTTGTTGTCATTGTCAAAAAGAGCATTTTTTAGTACTGTAACAAAAGATGTTAAATGTTCCTCACAGTTCATATTTCCCAGATATTCCTATCATTGTTTTTTATGTATGACAGTTTCAGACTTTTGCCTGATTCCCAGCCCTGTCATTTCCCTTCTTTATTACAGATTTGTTCATGCTGCATAGTTTTACAGAATATGGGGCTCTAACATGTGTGTTGGATACTTTTCTGGTTTAGAATCAAGCTGGTAGGCCCATGGTTTGATACATGTTGATGTTTGTTTTCTTTGCAGACAATTCCAATCGCCTTTCTCTTGTCATGGAGTACTTCCCTTTGGGATCTCTAGAGAAGTACCTCAGAGAAAAAGGACCGAGTTTCTCACAAAACACTCTACTTGTTTGGCCAGCAAATATGCCAGGTAAAATTGATAATTAGTAATGTAATATATAGCACAGCATAAAATAGTTGCTTCTATTTCAAATTTTTTTTTTTTTAAGGATTGATTGTCTATTGTTAGCTATATACATGTATTTATTTCAAATCTGGTAAGTTTGCTTTTACTAAAACATGGGGTTGTGTTTATAGATGAAATTGAAAATGAAGTAGCAGAATATACCTGAAAAACAATTCTGGTAATAGAAGGTTTGAGGCAACACCTATATATGAATCTACAGATATTATGATAGAATCGATCTAGTATGACAGACTAATTCATTACTCAATTTTGCATGCTGTTACGAGCTTCACTTTGGAGACCAAAGTGTGCAAGAGGTTAGCTAAACATAACAAAAATGTATTATAAGCAAGTAAATGCACATACCGGTATGTACTATGAAATATTAGAGGTGAATTAGTTTTAGGGGAAACTTTCTTCAATAATATGAATACATTACGGAAAGCAAATCTGTCTCTAAAAATATGATGATATATTATCATGTCAGATTAATACATGGTGTTCCATTGAATAGACTTTTGAGGGAACAGCAAAATAAAAAAAAGACTTTTTATGTATATTGTTATGTTGTTGTTCTCATAAATGTTATATTCTGTACATGTATATAGTGTGTATTATGTCAAATACACATCATTGGTGGTTGCTGTATGACAGTTGTAAGTACTTGTATGTACCTGTATGTATGTATCTATGTATCTATCTCTCCATATGAAAATGAAAAGATCTTTTCATATCAGATGAAAAAATTATTGAGTAAAGTCAATAAAGTGAAGAAGAACAAAAAAACATACAGAATAGAATGTAGAAACTTTAGGCAGAAAGTATGTATCTGGTTGACTTTTCATTGACTAAAACTGATTGTTGTTATAGGGCATGAAATACCTACATGAGGAGAAGATGATGGTTCATAGAGACCTGGCTGCTAGGAATGTCTTAGTCTCTAATGAGAATGAAGTCAAGATCACAGACTTTGGTCTAGCTCGTATCTTTGGAACAGAAAAAGATTACTACCGGGCTAAGGAAAGCAGTCAGAAGGTCCCTATCAAGTGGTAAGATACATGTCTCTCATTTGTGATGTGTCTTCTTGTGTAGAAAATGAATTTTAAACTTTTTTTTTTGGGGGAGAGGGGTTGGGTATTGCTATTTATTTTGTTACAAGTACATTACGTGTACTCCGGAGCATGCACTGTTTGTATAAAATTACTTTTGAAATCACTGACAGTCAATAAATGTCTCCGCTGTTGTGACTTGAGGTATTTCAGAGGCAGAATATAATCTGTATCCCTATAATTCATGAATTCATGTTCAATGACAATGCCAACATCAATTACTTCACTTGAATTTATTTCAAAGGGATCTTAGATGGTAAATTATGATGAAAATATGAATTTGATCATCTATTAGATGGAAACTCTTGATTTGTTCAAATTTGTCATTAAGATGAAATTATAAATTTCTATTTCTTTATTGTTTGCATTTTGCAAATCATATTCATTACATTGTTATGGAAATGTGTTCATTTCTATCACTGCCCTTGAAAACATTGGATTAAAAACCTTTTTGTTTTTAGATGCAAAGCTAGAGGGAAAATATGAATATGGATTTCTTTGTGACTGATCCTTAGTTGCATATTATTGAAATTATTTTCACAATTTCTACATCAAAATGCATCTAACATTTTTAGTAACATTAAAGCCCCTCTAAAGTGTTGGGAGCCCCAACAACTTGATGGCAAAATTTCACTTTAATTGTATTATAATGTGAAAGAAGATGTCAATTAAGACACATTTCCGCAAGGATTTTCAAAACAAATGTGTTTGAAGTCAAATATTGATCAAAGAATATAAAATGTAGGTTTTCTGCGTACAACAGAAAACCCAAATTATGTATTCTTTAATCAAATTTGTCTTCAAACACATCTGTGTTTTTTTTTGGGGGGGGGGAAATATTTGCAGAAGTATGTCTTAAATGACATCCTCTTTCACATTAAAGGGATTGGGTATCTTTGACTCAGATTCTAAACAAAATCCTGGATTTAGCTCATGCTGCAATCAGAATTATAAACCTGTAGGTCAGTCAGGTATCCCATGACGTTTACAAGCAGATCGCCTGTCTGATTGGAATTTGAAATTTCAAAAACCGTTTTCCCAAAGGTTTTTATAACACTACAGTCTATTGGGGAAAATGAATATGGTAAAACCGGTCACTCAAATTTAAAAAAAAATTTTTGAGACACTTCATGATCATTTTGAAGTACAATTTTTGATTTAGTACCTAAATATAAATTTGTAAAGAAAATATGAATTTTCTAATAAGACAATAGCTAATTTCCTTCTTATGCAAATTTAACTTCTTTCCACTTCTTAAAATTTTGTTAACTTTTAGTATGTTTTTTAGAGGATTATCGCCACAGTGAAATAAATTCTTGTTGCAATTTGTTAAGGATAAATTGCTATTTTGACTGGACTATTTATCATGATTCTTTTCTAATGTGATTTCAGGTATGCACCTGAATGGCTGAGACATCAGAAATACCAGAAGGAGAGTGATGTCTGGAGTCTTGGTATTGTCCTCTGGGAGATGTTCTCATATGGTCAAGATCCAATGTAAGTCAACCAGAGCAGAATTTACACTCTCATTCACCACATTCCTCCCCTTACATTCAGTTCAGTCAGCAAATAACACTTTTGAGAGTGTATTGGGGGTTGTTTGGAGAAACAAGACAAACACTTTATGATGTCATGGGGATCTGGTGTGATGGGAGATAAACACTTTATGATGTCATGGGGATCTGGTGTGATGGGAGACAGACACTTTATGATGTCATAGGGGTCTGGTGTGATGGGAGACAAACATTTTATGATGTTATAGGGGTCTGGTGTGATGGGAGACAAATACTTCACGATGTCATGGGGATCTCACATTACTATATAATGTTATTATGTTGGTTTTCATTTGTACAGCTACCAGGATTCCAAAGGCCGGAGAGTAGAGCATATTGACCTGTTAGATTTCTTTGAGAAAGGCATGCGCCTGACACATCCACCATCCTGCCCAGCAGCCATTGAGACCATGATGAACGACTGCTGGGAGATGGATCCACAGAAAAGACCAAAGTTCCAGGCCATGATTGTCAGGCTTGGGATCCTGGTCCAGAACTCTGAGAGAGGCGAAATGGGGTCCTCATCCTCCTCTTACGGTCTATAGCCATCGTTTTTCTCCCTCATCCAGCTAAACTCCTGTCAAGTTAACCCAGCAGGAGGAATCAAACCAAAGTCCTATGATCTGTATGTCATGCTACACACAGAACTCAGTGTGAAGTGAGATGTCTTCATTCTACTAGTCTTACATATAACCATTGCAACAAAGCTTTTGTTGAATCAGCACAGGTGAAGGGTTTCAATCAGAAAATGACAAAAAGACAAACATTGTTAGCAGAAGTATTCTTTGCCTAAACATGACACTATGTGTGCCAATAACAAGCATGAGCGACTGAAGAAAAAAAAACGATACAAGGGCAGATTATGCCTTACCAAGGTAACAGAAATAGTAATGAATATATCAGGGCATACTTGCAACCCTTTCAACCTGTACATCGGTTATTCCAAAGCGATCCTGGGGTTCCATAAGGCCAGGTCTCACTTGGTTTAGACCAAGTGTAAACAAATTCCTGTGCACATGCTTGTTGAGCAGTACTGTGTTACATAGCATCTATCTGTAAAGCTGCAAGCTTCATCATTGTGGTCTTAATGAACGATGTATCATGCAATACTAGTTTGGTTCTCGACTGAGGAAACCAGCATGCAAGTCTAAATGGATACAGCTCTTATGGATGGAATCAATAGTTGCAAGAGTGCCTCACCTTATGAACTATGGTGTCACCTCTAAATATGAGATGTTCCAGAAAGGAACCCATTATCGAAATAGCAATGGCAATGGCCATGTTTATCAACCTTTTCAGTCTATTCTAAGAGTGGGTTATTAATGATTAATGATTGTTCACCAGGACCTTCAGAGGCAACCACATTGCATTTTTTTTTCTATAACATTATCGTGATTATTTTTAAAAAGCCTTTGATTACTACAATCCATGAAAAGTTGATGTGCATCATGTTTTTGAATGATAGGTGATATTGGGTTGTCCTGGTAAAACAAGACAGTTTAGTCTGTTTTTAAATGAAGAGGCTAATTTTTGAGTCACTCAGTAGAGTGTTCTGTGAAACACTACTGAGTGAGTTCTTTTCTCAGACTTAGATATATTATGTACTCTTGATTCTAGAGTGCATGTGAAAAGGGCCTACAATTTAACCATGGATATACTAGCGACGGTTATGAAAATTAATTAGGAACTAATGAAAAGGAAGGAAAGCTTACTTATTCTATGTGCTCATGAAGCAAGTTTGATAATGTTTAGTTCAGAATTCCACTGTCTTCAATGTGAACATGATATTGTCACTATACTCCCTAACATGACATTAGACGAGCCGGAAGGTGTAGATGTTGATCAACTATCACGTAAGAGCAATCGGCTCGCACCACAAAGTGTCAATCATGATTGCTCCATGGACCAGACTTCAAAGGTTTGCCTTTATCGCTGTATTTACAAGCAGGTTGACCTTCATGCTTACGCATTTTTTTTCTTCTTGCGGTGTGTCATTTTATCTGTCGGCCTGCAATGTATCACCATTTTTCCTTGGGGCAAGGGGTTTGGGAGTAGCATATCTAGTGCTATTATATTCATGATTTAACTTAGGTGCTGCAAGTAGAGATACGGTAGATAGATTTGTGGATTTACAAGTATTGGTGTGTTAAGTTACTGCACACTTTTAACATCCCTTTGAATAAAAAGCTGCATCAGGTAGTTGCCAAAGACACAGTCTTCATCTGATAATCTTCTATACTTTCTTGGTTCTCTTTTTGTTTTATGCCTCAGCCCACTGAAGGTGGAGGTTTTCTGTCCGTCCGTACATCCTGTTGTCTTGTTATCTCAAGAACCATTTGAGGTATGAACTTCAAACATGGTGATAGTATGTACTCATCATAGTAAGATGATCTGAGTAGATTTAGGGGTAAATAGGTCAAAGTCAAAAGAATTGTTAGAGGTAATTTTCTGAAATAACAGGTTTTAGTCTCATTTTAAGAACCAATTGAATTCTGAACTTCACACATGGTGATAGTGCTTATAAATTCATTTACATGCTGTTTTATCAGAAAATATACTGCAACTCTTCTTAGTCCAGGCCTATAGTACCCCATTGAGATGTTTGAGATGGCTAGCTGTTTAATATATGAGAACTAGACAGATTACTAATGGATTTAGATTGTTTCAATGAAAGATATCATCATTTTTTGACAGAGAGCAGCTGACATAGTAGCCACACCATGTCTGATCATTATTATTAAAAGTATTCAATTTGTATGATGTAGTTATCTATAGGACTTGACTTGTGATGGTAAGCATAGATATAAAGAGAGTCCCTTAACAGATAAACACCTAATCGCTCCTATATAAAGAGATATACATGTTTGTACTAAAGTAAGATAAAAAGTCAGCACAGCTATGTCTGGCACATCTAAGCAAAACAAAATATGATTTCATCATGATATGTTGCTTTGTATGCACAATTTAACTGTCCACTCAATAATACTGTGTCACAGACTTTAAATGCCATGGGCAGGGATACTGTGCATCATATTGAAGAAAATGGATGCATTGTTACATTTGTCTCGGGACCCAGTGATCTTGTAGTATTTCATGCAGTGTACAATTTCTTGTCAGAGTCTTGTGTAATTTCCATTAGGAGTGCTTTTGATGAAATACATGTACATAATACAAAGTGTTTTACATATTATGAGAGGGAGATATTTAGATGTACATGAATGTATTTTTCTATGTGAGATGTAATGTTTTATGTATGATCTTATCTGTAAAGGGAAGGTGAGAGTCACAAGGCCGTTATGTTGATGGCCTGGACAGAGACTAAAGTCCTTTTAGTTCTTAGCTGGTCACATCTGAATGCAAATGAGACCATAGCTGAACATTGAATGGTCAGAATTATTCTACATTTGATTGCAGTGTGAAGGCATCGGTTTGATATGTTTTTATGTTTCTTATCGATGTTTGAATTTTATAAATGAAAGCTAACTGACAGGTGTTTGATCACAAGTGAAGTATGCCCTGATATGGAATATTTGCAGATAGTTATTACGTACTGGTACTTGATTTTCTCTTCAAATGGGATGTGTACAGTTCATTGTTATTGCATACTCTCATAATTGTAAACCCTGTCAAGACATCCTTGTTCATGAGTTGTTATAGACCACCATTTAAAACTAAACCTGAATGAGTTATTTTCTCCAAAAAAAATATAATTTGATATACAAGTTTGATTGTCTGCAAGAGGTGGGGGCTAGCTTTATAATTCTTGTATGCATGTGTAGATTTACAAATTATACATGTGTAAGTGTGTACCATATTCCTCTTTTAAATGTACAGTATGTATGTTGCCACAGAATTGCAATATGTAATGGTATGGTACATGTGAAGTGTTTTGTGATGTAATGTGTACATGCATAGGTTCTCCTTTTTCTATGCTATCATGTCATTTTAAAACTGATGTACCTGTAAAACAGTTTATTATCGGTATTGGTTATGTTTATGAAATGGCCTACTAACTGTGTGGCATGTAATTTTGTATAGTCTTTTCAATTTGAAATGAAGTAATCATCAAATGTACTAGTACATCGAGCTTCATTTTTGTTGTCAATCTCATGAAGACAGTTCACAGTTATGTCTTGTGAATACTGGCACTGTTTCCTAAATGTTCTCAATGCTTAACGGCAAAATCAGTATTATTTTCATGATTTAGGTTACAGTGCCTACATACATGTAGCGACAACATTCATGATGGCTAATCATACTGATTCATAATCATCAAGCCATTTCAAATCACTGTTGGTACACATATATTCTCTTTTCCTTTCAGCCCCCCACCACCCTCTCTCTGTATTCTCTCTCTCTCTGTATTCTCTCTCTCTCTCTCTCTCTCATATTTTCTCTCTGTATTCTCTCTCTCTCTCTCTATTCTCTCTCTCTCTCTCTCTCTCATATTCTCTCTCTCTCTCTCCTTCCCCAGCTTCTTTGTATATTTCTCCTGTCCTACATATATCTTCCCCTCTAATATAATCCTGTATGTAACTGTACTTTTGCCTCTTGTTCTCTTCTTGTTTTCTCTCTAACTGCCCTATTCTCGATCTCCCCTATCTATCATAACTATCAATCATTGGGATGGTGATGATGGTTGAAGCCTCAATTTCGAGAATGTCTAGCTACTAGTACAGTTGGTTGTGGAGTCTCCTGTGTTTCAAGAGCTTTGATATGTCGTTTGTAGCACACCCAGGATTCAGCACCATACATCAGGGTTGTGAGGACAATGGCTTGATAGAGTTTTATTTTGGTGTTGATCTTTATCCCTTTTCGTTACCAGACTCGTTCGTGGAGGCGCCCAAAGGCAACACTAGCTTTCTGGATGTGAGCACCAATGTTTTCTCCAATGGTTGCCTCATTTGTGAGAATGCTTCCTAGGTAGATAAACTTCTTCACACCTGTCAGTTGACTGCCATCCATCTACATGCACAACTAGAGCTTCAAAAGGTGTACCTGGTACCTCAGTACCTCAGTCTTAGGTATGCTGCCTTGCAAACCAAAGTTCTTTGCAGCATTTGAGAAACTGTCCATCATGTCCTGCAGGTGGTTGATGTTTTTAGCGACAAGGGCAGTCATCGGCATATAGCAGTTCAGAGATCATAGCCTCTGATGTCTTTGTTGATGAGCGGAGTCTTGAAAGATTGAAGAGGTTGCCAGTGCGGAATCTGATAGATATTCCGAGGGGCACATCTCTTATAGCTTCTTACAGCATTGCAGCAAAGAAGATGCAAGAGAGTTGAGGGACTATCATGCAGCCTTGCTTTACTCCACTGCTCACTGAAATGTATCACTGAAATTGATATCTGTAGAACCCAGCTCTAGTATGGCTGCCTTTGGAATTCATCCATTCATCAAATACACATATATTCATTAGTCATTCATTGATGTACTTGGTAATATATGGTTCACAATACTGTGGACTTTCCCAGTATTCCATTCATGTACATTCAATAAACATATTCTCATGGGAAAATTTCAGACTCAGATCTTGAAAAAGAAGGTGCAATGTTGATTTTTAGCTCATGATTTAATAGTGAACCAATGAAGTTAATGACTTCTAGATAATCTGTTAAGTATTATGTCCAGTAAACACCAACAAGCGATGTCAAATTCTACCACTTGCCTAAAATTATGTAATACCTCATGACTATTTTCTTACTTGCGAAGTTCAATCTGTTTTCCCTTCTTTTCTTTAAGATAAAAAGTGATATGATCTCACCAACTTTAGTGTATGTTTCTTCCAATTTCCTAGTTTGTTTGTCTTCCCAGAAAACCATATATGTTGACAGTGACTATATAGAGGAGATATTATAGTAAGGTAATTGAATAGTAGTCTATTTGATTCAAGTATAGCACAATTCCAGGATTTATGTTATTAATAAACCTGTTTATGGAGCCTCCTAATGAAGGAATGAAATTACAATTCTGTCCTGTTAATGCTTTAATAGTTACTATATTCTTTTGATCCCTAGTGTGCTGAAGTTTGTCCCTTTTCTACTTTTCTTTCCCTCTTTTCTTGTATAAGAGCAAGGAATCAGTCAGTACTGAATTTATTATTTTTCTATATTTTAGGTTTTTTTGTTGTTTTGAATGGGATATTATTGGCAATATCTCCTATTCTCCCATTATTTATTGCAAGCTCTCTTTCCAGACCCCCCTCCCTTCCCCACAACAAATATTTGATGGAAAGAAGCATAGCTTCTTGTTTCTTGTTGTGTTGGGTTGTTTTTTTGGTACCGCCCAAAATACATGTCTATGTGATAATAAAATGATTTTTTTTTATTCAAACAAATCATGGATGATAAATTTTCAATGCATTAATTGTGTGTCATATGCATATCATGATGAAGTTAATTTGGATAAGTGATAATGAGATTTAGTACAAATGTATATGTTGAGTGTCATATAGTATTAGACTTACTGTAATTGATTGTCGTTGCATGTTCTGTATGAATGTTTTGTATTTGAAAAATATATACACCAATATGTGGCATATATGTATGATAAAGTGCATTTCGCTCTGGCATTATGAGTGGTCGTGTACACACAATATTTTTGTGCTTTTGTTGATCAAAGATGAAATATATTATTATGATTCTATCTCACCATGTGAAACCAAAATATAAATTGATATAACACTAAGTCTCAGCACTTTCCTCTATTTTTGTTTTAATGTCTTGCTCATTATGATAATATATATGGCATACAAGACTTCTAAGCAAAATAACAATAGATGAAGATGTTCATTTTAGATTTAAAAGAGATAAAGAGAGAGAGAGAGAACTGGGCTAGGGGTAAAGAAGAGAGAGAAAAACAGATAGACACAAAAGTAGATAGGGAGAGAAAAACAGACACAAAAGTAGATAGGGAGAGAAAAACAGACACAAAAGTAGATAGGGAAGAGAAAAACAGATAGACACAAAAGTAGATAGGGAGAGAAAAACAGATAGACACAAAAGTAGATAGGGAGAGAAAAACAGATAGACACAAAAGTAGATAGGGAGAAAAACAGATAGACACAAAAGTAGATAGGGAGAGAAAAACAGATAGACACAAAAGTAGATAGGGAGAGAAAAACAGATAGACACAAAAGTAGATAGGGAGAGAAAAACAGACACAAAAGTAGATAGGGAGAGAAAAACAGATAGACACAAAAGTAGATAGGGAGAGAAAAACAGACACAAAAGTAGATAGGGAGAGAAAAACAGACACAAAAGTAGATAGGGAGAGAAAAACAGACACAAAAGTAGATAGGGAGAGAAAAACAGACACAAAAGTAGATAGGGAGAGAAAAACAGATAGACACAAAAGTAGATAGGGAGAGAAAAACAGATAGACACAAAAGTAGATAGGGAGAGAAAAACAGATAGACACAAAAGTAGATAGGGAGAGAAAAACAGATAGACACAAAAGTAGATAGGGAGAGAAAACAGATAGACACAAAAGTAGATAGGGAGAGAAAAACAGATAGACACAAAAGTAGATAGGGAGAAAAACAGACACAAAAGTAGATAGGGAGAGAAAAACAGATAGACACAAAAGTAGATAGGGAGAGAAAAACAGACACAAAAGTAGATAGGGAGAGAAAAACAGACACAAAAGTAGATAGGGAGAGAAAAACAGACACAAAAGTAGATAGGGAGAGAAAAACAGACACAAAAGTAGATAGGGAGAGAAAAACAGACACAAAAGTAGATAGGGGAGAAAAACAGATAGACACAAAAGTAGATAGGGAGAGAAAAACAGACACAAAAGTAGATAGAGGGAGAAAAACAGATAGACACAAAAGTAGATAGGGAGAGAAAAACAGATAGACACAAAAGTAGATAGGGAGAGAAAAACAGACACAAAAGTAGATAGGGAGAGAAAAACAGACACAAAAGTAGATAGGGAGAGAAAAACAGACACAAAAGTAGATAGGGAGAGAAAACAGACACAAAAGTAGATAGGGAGAGAAAACAGATAGACACAAAAGTAGATAGGGAGAGAAAAACAGACACAAAAGTAGATAGGGAGAGAAAAACAGACACAAAAGTAGATAGGGAGAGAAAAACAGACACAAAAGTAGATAGGGAGAGAAAAACAGACACAAAAGTAGATAGGGAGAGAAAAACAGATAGACACAAAAGTAGATAGGGAGAGAAAAACAGACACAAAAGTAGATAGGGAGAGAAAAACAGACACAAAAGTAGATAGGGAGAGAAAAACAGACACAAAAGTAGATAGGGAGAGAAAACAGACACAAAAGTAGATAGGGAGAGAAAAACAGATAGACACAAAAGTAGATAGGGAGAGAAAAACAGACACAAAAGTAGATAGGAGAGAAAAACACACACAAAAGTAGATAGGGAGAGAAAAACAGACACAAAAGTAGATAGGGGAGAGAAAAACAGATAGACACAAAAGTAGATAGGGAGAGAAAAACAGATAGACACAAAAGTAGATAGGGAGAGAAAAACAGATAGACACAAAAGTAGATAGGGAGAGAAAAACAGATAGACACAAAAGTAGATAGGGAGAGAAAAACAGATAGACACAAAAGTAGATAGGGAGAGAAAAACAGATAGACACAAAAGTAGATAGGGAGAGAAAAACAGACACAAAAGTAGATAGGGAGAGAAAAACAGATAGACACAAAAGTAGATAGGGAGAAAAACAGACACAAAAGTAGATAGGGAGAGAAAACAGACACAAAAGTAGATAGGGAGAGAAAAACAGATAGACACAAAAGTAGATAGGGAGAGAAAAACAGATAGACACAAAAGTAGATAGGGAGAGAAAAACAGATAGACACAAAAGTAGATAGGGAGAGAAAAACAGATAGACACAAAAGTAGATAGGGAGAGAAAAACAGACACAAAAGTAGATAGGGAGAGAAAAACAGACACAAAAGTAGATAGGGAGAGAAAAACAGACACAAAAGTAGATAGGGAGAGAAAAACAGACACAAAAGTAGATAGGGAGAGAAAAACAGACACAAAAGTAGATAGGGAGAGAAAAACAGATAGACACAAAAGTAGATAGGGAGAGAAAAACAGATAGACACAAAAGTAGATAGGGAGAGAAAAACAGATAGACACAAAAGTAGATAGGGAGAAAAACAGACACAAAAGTAGATAGGGAGAGAAAAACAGATAGACACAAAAGTAGATAGGGAGAGAAAAACAGATAGACACAAAAGTAGATAGGGAGAGAAAAACAGACACAAAAGTAGATAGGGAGAGAAAAACAGACACAAAAGTAGATAGGGAGAGAAAAACAGACACAAAAGTAGATAGAGGAGAAAAACAGACACAAAAGTAGATAGGGAGAGAAAACAGACACAAAAGTAGATAGGGAGAGAAAAACAGATAGACACAAAAGTAGATAGGGAGAGAAAAACAGATAGACACAAAAGTAGATAGGGAGAGAAAACAGATAGACACAAAAGTAGATAGGGAGAAAAACAGATAGACACAAAAGTAGATAGGGAGAGAAAAACAGATAGACACAAAAGTAGATAGGGAGAGAAAAACAGACACAAAAGTAGATAGGGAGAGAAAAACAGACACAAAAGTAGATAGGGAGAGAAAAACAGACACAAAAGTAGATAGGGAGAGAAAAACAGACACAAAAGTAGATAGGGAGAGAAAAACAGATAGACACAAAAGTAGATAGGGGAGAGAAAAACAGACACAAAAGTAGATAGAGGAGAGAAAAACAGACACAAAAGTAGATAGGGAGAGAAAACAGACACAAAAGTAGATAGGGAGAGAAAAACAGATAGACACAAAAGTAGATAGGGAGAGAAAAACAGATAGACACAAAAGTAGATAGGGAGAGAAAAACAGATAGACACAAAAGTAGATAGGGGAGAAAAACAGACACAAAAGTAGATAGGGAGAGAAAAACAGATAGACACAAAAGTAGATAGGGAGAGAAAAACAGATAGACACAAAAGTAGATAGGGAGAGAAAAACAGACACAAAAGTAGATAGGGAGAGAAAAACAGACACAAAAGTAGATAGGGAGAGAAAAACAGACACAAAAGTAGATAGGGAGAGAAAAACAGATAGACACAAAAGTAGATAGGGAGAGAAAAACAGATAGACACAAAAGTAGATAGGGAGAGAAAAACAGATAGACACAAAAGTAGATAGGGAGAGAAAACAGATAGACACAAAAGTAGATAGGGAGAGAAAAACAGATAGACACAAAAGTAGATAGGGAGAGAAAAACAGACACAAAAGTAGATAGGGAGAGAAAAACAGACACAAAAGTAGATAGGGAGAGAAAAACAGACACAAAAGTAGATAGGAGAGAAAAACAGACACAAAAGTAGATATGGGAGAGAAAAACAGATAGACACAAAAGTAGATAGGGGAGAGAAAAACAGATAGACACAAAGATAGTTAGGGAGAGAAAAACAGACACAAAAGTAGATAGGGGAGAAAAACAGACACAAAAGTAGATAGGGAGAGAAAAACAGATAGACACAAAAGTAGATAGGGAGAGAAAAACAGACACAAAAGTAGATAGGGGAGAGAAAAACAGACACAAAAGTAGATAGGGGAGAGAAAAACAGACACAAAAGTAGATAGGGGAGAGAAAAACAGATAGACACAAAGATAGTAAGGAGAGAAAAACAGACACAAAAGTAGATAGGGAGAGAAAAACAGACACAAAAGTAGATAGGGGAGAGAAAAACAGATAGACACAAAAGTAGATAGGGAGAGAAAACAGATAGACACAAAGATAGTAAGGGAGAGAAAAACAGACACAAAAGTAGATAGGGGAGAGAAAAACAGATAGACACAAAGATAGTAAGGGAGAGAAAAACAGACACAAAAGTAGATAGGGGAGAGAAAACAGATAGACATAAAGATGGTAAGGGAGAGAAAAACAGACACAAAAGTAGATAGGGGAGAGAAAAACAGACACAAAAGTAGATAGGGGAGAGAAAACAGATAGACACAAAGATAGTAGGGAGAGAAAAACAGACACAAAAGTAGATAGGGGAGAGAAAAACAAATAGACACAAAATTAGATAGGGGAGAGAAAAACAGATAGACACAAAGATAGTAAGGGAGAGAAAAAACAGACACAAAAGTAGATAGGGGAGAGAAAACAGATAGACATAAAGATGGTAAGGAGAGAAAAACAGACACAAAAGTAGATAGGGAGAGAAAAACAGACACAAAAGTAGATAGGGAGAGAAAAACAGATAGACACAAAAGTAGATAGGGAGAGAAAAACAGATAGACACAAAAGTAGATAGGGAGAGAAAAACAGATAGACACAAAAGTAGATAGGGAGAGAAAAACAGATAGACACAAAAGTAGATAGGGAGAGAAAAACAGACACAAAAGTAGATAGGGAGAGAAAAACAGATAGACACAAAAGTAGATAGGGAGAGAAAACAGATAGACACAAAAGTAGATAGGGAGAGAAAAACAGATAGACACAAAAGTAGATAGGGAGAGAAAACAGATAGACATAAAGATGGTAAGGGAGAGAAAACAGACACAAAAGTAGATAGGGGAGAGAAAAACAGACACAACAGTAGATAGGGGAGAGAAAACAGACAGACACAAAGATAGTGAGAGAAAAACAGACACAAAAGTAGATAGGGGAGAGAAAAACAGACAACGGTAGATAGGGGAGAGAAAAACAGACAAACAGACATAAAACAGATAGACACATAGATAGTAAGGGAGAGAAAAACAGACACAAAAGTAGATAGGGAAGAGAAAAACAGATAGACACAAAAACAGATAGACACAAAAGTAGATAGGGGAGAGAAAAACAGACACAAAAGTAGATAGGGGAGAGAAAAACGGATGCAGAATAACAAGCGGATTTGAGCATGTTATGTAGAAAGCAAAAGGGGGCTCTTATCAGAAGGAAAAAGGACACTCGTTAGAAAAGAAAAGGAACACGTATCAAAGTAAAAAGGGTAATTATAAGATTTTAAAATGGAGCACTTCTCACACCTGAAAAGGTACATTCACCAGAGATGAAAAAGAGCACTTATGAGAATGGAACAAGGGCATCTGTCGAAGGAAAAGGAGCACCTATCAGATCTTAATAGGGGCATTTATCAGAGGTGAAAAAATTCATTTATGGAAATGGGAATGGGCTCATATAAAAAAAAAAGGAAAATAATAATTATAATTATAGTGCTTATATAGCGCCTAACACTTACTTTATCAGAAGTCTCTAAGCGCTCTACAATAATGCAGCATAAAGGAAAAGGGGCACTTATCCTTTGATAAGTGCCCTTTTTTTTTATAAGTGAGTGAATAGGGGCATTTCTCGTACATGAAAAGCGGCACTCACAGAGATTTAAAAAAGGGGCACTTATGAGAATGAATAAGGAGCACTATAATAAAGGAAAAGGGGTACCTATTAGATTTGTCACCCCTGTGATCAGGAGTGAAAAGGGGACATTTTTAAGAAGGAAAAAGGCACTTATTAGAAAGGAGAAGGGGTATTTATAAGAAGGGGAAGGGCTCCTCTCAGAGGAGGCGTGATGGCTCAGTGGTAGAGCAGTGGTCTCGTAACCAGAAGGTCCCGGGTTCGAAACCAAGTCGATGCGGCATTAATTAATTAATCTTCATTACAAGGTCCCTCGGAGACGACCGTCGGTCCCCTTATTTCTTACTTACAAGCATTCACTTTCGTTCTTAGTAGTCAGGTAAAAGTAACAAACTCCCAAACTCTTACGAAAAAAATTTGGGGCACTCATCACAAGGAAAAGGGGCTGGTGTCAAAATAAAAGGGGCACTTATTAAAAGGTAAAGGGGCATGCCTTAAAAAGAAAAAGGGGCACCTCTCAAAGTAAATTATAGGAAAAATTTGGGGGTACCTGAAAAAGTGGGAAAACTTTGATCCCCCCTTTTTGATGTTTTTATAATGTCAATCAGTCAAACCCGAGTGTTCTATCGCTATTAAATCGCGTTAGAAAAAATAATCCCAATAAAAACATTTTTGACATCTCTCAAATCTTGATTTAAAAAGAAAATCAGCGTAGGCCTAATATTTTGATTGATGAAGCATATAGCATTATTATGATGATGATCATCATCATCATTACAATTTTAGTGGACCTGTGTTTTTTTTTTTGATTGTTTGTCAACGTTGTTTTTGTGTGTGTTTTTTCTATTATGCATTATGCATTATGCATCGCTCCATCTTTCTCCATCTCTCTTTCATCAATGGGTATCCACCAGTATTCTCTGAAGATGTCTATTTATCTACCAGGACATCTACTTGCAAACGACCCCCTCCTCCTTACTGAGCAGTTCATCTTACGAGAAAACAACTGACAACTCAATTTCTCAAACAATAGAAGCACACCAGCCAAACAAATCCCATTTCAGCTCATCTCGACTCGTTTTAGCAACTAATTCAAGAAAATCACCTAGGACACGACAGAGAGAAGGAGCTGGGAAAACAAAGCAACAAAACGAAACAAAGCAATGAAGACACTTTTTATTTAGTCTTCATTGCAATTTATTTTAATTTTTCTTTTATTTCACAATTCTCATATGTACAAGCACCACCTTGTGATAACAATTAAATTGCTTTCTTACAGAATGTCACATTATTATTTTCACTTAGATAAGCTAATCTATCAGTTTTTCAAAGAAGTGTCCTGGCATACCCAGCATTTAAATCTGGACCTGCAGATTGTCATAAATGACCACATTAGAGAGAATTTTGTTAGGCCGACAGACTTGTAATATAATGTTGCTTAGAACTCAAATACTGATGTTACATACCTACATGTAAATACCTTTCATGATACTGGCATATATGAAGTTGAACAGTGATACCTTATCCACACCAGTGTGACCGACACCAGACCAAACATGAATGTCCAGTACGACAAATGGCCAAGCATGTATAGGGGTGCAAGTATAGGGTTGGTTTGGCGGCCTGACTGCTAGAAACAGGTATGTTAATTAACCTGTTTACTTATACATGTACACAGAACCCCCAAAAAAAAAAAAATAAATAAAAAAATAAATAAATAAATAAATAAAACAATCAAACTGACCAAGGTATTAGTCCCCATCTTCCGACAATAACATTGCAATTTCTTAGAGCCCGTGAAATGATAACAAAGGTGATTATAATTTTAAGATCATGATGGTGTTTATGAGCAGGTTCCTGGCATTAGAGCATCAACAGTCTAAGACCCCTGTTACACAAACCTCTGAAAAGGGACAGGCTTGCACAGCCTCATATGTTTTTTGCAGGATTATGTTGTAATTCCGACTCTTTAATGGCTTCTTGTATGTGGCTCATGTCTGCTAATGCATGGTCCTCAAAAAGTATTTTGGTTTGAATTAGGTCACAATTATAATCTAATTGCATAGTTTAGGGCCGAGACAGTCTTGTTAAAGATTTAAAGACTGTTGCAGTCCCTTTTTTGCTACGGAGTGGTACATATATCCGCCACGTAGCGATACCCTTTTTTGCTACAGTGTGGTCCATATATCCGCCACGTAGTGATACCTTATTTGCCATGGAGTGGTCCATATATCCGCCACGTAGTGATACCTTTTTTGCTACGGAGTGGTACATATATCCGCCACGTAGTGATAGCTTTTTTGCTACAGAGTGGTACATAAATCCGCTATGTAGTGATACCTTTTTTGCTACGGAGTGGTCCATATATCCGCCACGTAGTAATACCTTATTTGCTACGGAGTGGTACATATATCCGCCACGTAGTGATAGCTTTTTTGCTACAGAGTGATACATAAATCCGCCACGTAGTGATACCTCTTTGCTACGGAGTGGTGCATAATTAAATCCGCCACGTACCTTTTTGCTACGGATTTGTCCATATATCCACCACGTAATGATATCCGTTTTGCTACGGAGTGGTACATATATCCGCCACGAAGTGATACCTCATTTGCTACGGAGTGGTACATATATCCCCCACATAGTAATACCCTTTTTGCTACGGACTGGTCCATATATCCACCACGTAGCGATACCTTGCCATGTAGTGATATCTTTTTTGCTACGGAGTGGTCCATATATCTGCCACGAAGTGATACCTTTTAGTTATGGAGTGGTGCATAATTATATCCTCCACGTACCTTTTTGCTACGGAGTGGTCCATATATCTGCCACGTAGTGATTCCTTATATCTGCATGTAGTGAAACTTTTTCGCTACGGAGTGGTCCATATATCCGCCATGTAGTGATACCTTATTTGCTACGGAGTGGTCCATATATCCGCCATGTAGTGATACCTTATATCTACCACGTAATGATACCCTTTTTGCTATGGAGTGGTAGAATTATCCGCCACGTCGTGATACCCTTTTTTGCTACGGAGTGGTACATATATCCACCACGTAGTGATACCATGAATCCGCCATGTAGTGATACCTTATTTGCTACGGAGTGGTCCATATATCCGCCACGTAGTGATACCTTTTTGCTACCGAGTGGTGCATAATTATATCCGCCACGTACCTTTTTGCTACGGAGTGGTCCATATATCCACCATGTAGTGATACCTTATTTGCTACAGAGTGGTCCATATATCCGCCACGTACATTTTTGCTACGGAGTGGTCCATATATCCACCACGTAATGATACCCTTTTTTGCAACGGAGTGGTACATAAATCCGCCACGTAGTGATACCCTTTTTGCTACGGAGTGGTGCATATATCCGCCACGAAGTGATACCTCATTTGCTTCAGAGTGGTCCATATATCCACCATGTAGTGATACCTTATTTCTATGGAGTGGTGCATAATTATATCCTCCACATACCTTTTTGCTACGGAGTGGTCTGTATATCCACCACATAGTGATACCTTATTTGCTACGGAGTGGTATATATATCCGCCACGTAGTGATACCTTATATCTGCCACGTAGTGATACCTTTTTGCTATGGAGTGGTACATAATTATATCCTCCACGTGCCTTTTGCTACGGAATGGTCCATATATCCACCACGTAATGATACCCTTTTTGCTACGGAGTGGTACAATTATCCGCCACGTAGTGATACCCTTTTTTGCTACGGAGTGGTACATATATCCGCCACGTAGTGATACCTTTTGCTATGGAGTGGTACATATATCTGCCACGTAGTGATACCTTATTTGCTACGGAGTGGTATATATATCCGCCACGTAGTGATACCTTATATCCGCCATGTAGTGATACCTTTTTCGCTACGGACTGGTCCATATATCTGCCACGTAGTGATACCCTTTTTGCTACAGAGTGGTATATATATCCGCCATGTAGTGATACCTTATTTGCTATGGAGTGGTCCATATATCCACCACGTTATGATACCCTTTTGCTACGGAGTGGTACAATTATCCGCCACGTAGTGATACCCTTTTTTGCTACCGAGTGGTACATATATCCGCCACGTAGTGATACCCTTTTTTGCTACGGAGCGGTATATATATCCCCCACGTAGTGATACCTTTTTTGCTATGGAGTGGTACATATATCCGCCACGTAGTGACACCCTTTTTGCCACGAGTGGTCCATATATCCGCCACGTAGTGATACCTTATATCCGCCACGAAGTGATACCTTGTTTGCTACGGGGTGGTACATATATCCGCCACGTAGTGATACCATGAATCGGCCATGTAGTGATACCTTATTTGCTACGCAGTGGTCCATATATCCATCACGTAATGATACCCTTTTGCTAAGGAGTGGTACAATTATCCACCACGTAGTGATACCCTTTTTTGCTACGGAGTGGTACATATATCCGCCACGTAGTGATACCCTTTTTGCTACAGAGCGGTACATATATCCGCCACGTAGAGATAGCTTTTTTGCTACAGAGTGGTATATATATCCGCCATGAAGTGATTCCTTATTTGCCACGGAGTGGTCCATATATCCGCCACGTAGTGATACCTTATATCCGCCACGAAGTGATACCTTGTTTGCTACGGGGTGGTACATATATCCGCCACGTAGTGATACCATGAATCGGCCATGTAGTGATACCTTATTTGCTACGCAGTGGTCCATATATCCGCCATGTAGTGATACCTTATTTGCTATGGAGTGGTCCATATGATCCGCCACGTAGTGATACCGAGTGGTACATATATCCGCCACGTAGTGATACCCTTCAGAGTGGCTATGGAGTGGTGCATAATTATATCCTCCACATACCTTTTTGCTACGGAGTGGTCTGTATATCTACCACATAGTGATACCTTATTTGCTACGGAGTGGTACATAAATCCGCCACGTAGTGATACCCTTTTTGCTACGGAGTGGTGCATATATCCGCCACGAAGTGATACCTCATTTGCTTCAGAGTGGTCCATATATCCACCATGTAGTGATACCTTATTTCTATGGAGTGGTGCATAATTATATCCTCCACATACCTTTTTGCTACGGAGTGGTCTGTATATCCACCACATAGTGATACCTTATTTGCTACGAGTGGTATATATATCCGCCACGTAGTGATACCTTATATCTGCCACGTAGTGATACCTTTTTGCTATGGAGTGGTGCATAATTATATCCTCCACGTGCCTTTTTGCTACGGAATGGTCCATATATCCACCACGTAATGATACCCTTTTTGCTACGGAGTGGTACAATTATCCGCCACGTAGTGATACCCTTTTTTGCTACGGAGTGGTACATATATCCGCCACGTAGTGATACCTTTTTTGCTATGGAGTGGTACATATATCTGCCACGTAGTGATACCTTATTTGCTACGGAGTGGTATATATATCCGCCACGTAGTGATACCTTATATCCGCCATGTAGTGATACCTTTTTCGCTACGGACTGGTCCATATATCTGCCACGTAGTGATACCCTTTTTGCTACAGAGTGGTATATATATCCGCCATGTAGTGATACCTTATTTGCTATGGAGTGGTCCATATATCCACCACGTTATGATACCCTTTTGCTACGGAGTGGTACAATTATCCGCCACGTAGTGATACCCTTTTTTGCTACCGAGTGGTACATATATCCGCCACGTAGTGATACCCTTTTTTGCTACGGAGCGGTATATATATCCCCCACGTAGTGATACCTTTTTTGCTATGGAGTGGTACATATATCCGCCACGTAGTGACACCCTTTTTGCCACGGAGTGGTCCATATATCCGCCACGTAGTGATACCTTATATCCGCCACGAAGTGATACCTTGTTTGCTACGGGGTGGTACATATATCCGCCACGTAGTGATACCATGAATCGGCCACGTAGTGATACCTTATTTGCTACGCAGTGGTCCATATATCCATCACGTAATGATACCCTTTTGCTACGGAGTGGTACAATTATCCACCACGTAGTGATACCCTTTTTTGCTACGGAGTGGTACATATATCCGCCACGTAGTGATACCCTTTTTGCTACGGAGCGGTACATATATCCGCCACGTAGAGATAGCTTTTTTGCTACAGAGTGGTATATATATCCGCCATGAAGTGATTCCTTATTTGCCACGGAGTGGTCCATATATCCGCCACGTAGTGATACCTTATATCCGCCACGAAGTGATACCTTGTTTGCTACGGGGTGGTACATATATCCGCCACGTAGTGATACCATGAATCGGCCATGTAGTGATACCTTATTTGCTACGCAGTGGTCCATATATCCGCCATGTAGTGATACCTTATTTGCTATGGAGTGGTCCATATATCCACCACGTAATGATACCCTTTTGCCACGTAGTGATACCCTTTTTTGCTACCGAGTGGTACATATATCCGCCACGTAGTGATACCCTTTTTTGCTACGGAGCGGTACATATATCCCCCACGTAGTGATACCTTTTTTGCTATGGAGTGGTACATATATCCGCCACGTAGTGACACCCTTTTTGCCACGGAGTGGTCCATATATCCGCCACGTAGTGATACCTTATATCCGCCACGTAGTGATACCATGAATCGGCCATGTAGTGATACCTTATTTGCTACGCAGTGGTCTATATATCCACCACGTAATGATACCCTTTTGCTACGGAGTGGTACAATTATCCACCACGTAGTGATACCCTTTTTTGCTACGGAGTGGTACATATATCCGCCACGTAGTGATACCCTTTTTGCTACGGAGCGGTACATATATCCGCCACGTAGAGATAGCTTTTTTGCTACAGAGTGGTATATATATCCGCCATGAAGTGATTCCTTATTTGCCACGGAGTGGTCCATATATCCGCCACATAGTAATACCTTATTTGCTACGGAGTGGTCCATATATCCGCCACGTAGTGATACCTTTTTGATATGGAGTGGTGCATATATCCGCCATGTAGTGATACCTTATATCTGCCACGTAATGATACCCTTTTTGCTATGGAGTGGTAGAATTATCCGCCACGTAGTGATACCCTTTTTTGCTACGGAGTGGTACATATATCCGCCACGTAGTGATACCCTTTTTTGCTACGGAGCGGTTCACATATCCACCACGTAATGATACCCTTTTTGCTACGGAGTGGTACAATTATCCACCACGTAGTGATACCCTTTTTTGCTACGGAGTGGTACATATATCCGCCACGTAGTGATACCCTTTTTTGCTACGGAGCAGTACATATATATACGCCACGTAGAGATAGCTTTTTTGCTACAGAGTGGTATATATATCCGCCATGTAGTGATTCCTTATTTGCTACGGAGTGGTCCATATATCCGCCACGTAGTGATACCTTATATCCGCCACGAAGTGATACCTTGTTTGCTACGGGGTGGTACATATATCCGCCACGTAGTGATACCATGAATCGGCCATGTAGTGATACCTTATTTGCTACGGAGTGGTCCATATATCCGCCACGTAGTGATACCTTTTTGCTACAGAGTGGTGCAATTATCCGCCACGTAGTGATACCCTTTTTTGCTACGGAGTGGTCCATATATCCACCACGTAATGATACCCTTTTTGCTACGGAGTGGTACAATTATCCGCCACGTAGTGATACCCTTTTTTGCTACGGAGTGGTACATATATCCGCCACGTAGTGATATCTTTTTTTGCTACGGAGCGGTACATATATCCGCCACGTAGTGATAGCTTTTGCTACAGAGTGGTATATATATCCGCCATGTAGTGATACCTTATTTGCTACGGAGTGGTCCATATATCCGCCACGTAGTGATACCTTATATCCGCCACGAAGTGATACCTCATTTGCTACGGAGTGGTCCATATATCCACCATGTAGTGATACCTGATTTCTATTGAGTGGTCCATATATCCACCGTAGTGATACCTTTTTTGCTACGGAGTGGTCCATATATCCGCCACGTAGTAATACCTTATTTGCTACGGAGTGGTCCATCTATCCGCCACGTAGTGATACCTTTTTGATATGGAGTGGTGCATAATTATATCCTCCACGTACCTTTTTGCTACGGAGTGGTCCATATATCCGCCACGTAGTGAAACCCTTTTTGCTACGGAGTGGTACATATATCCGCCATGTAGTGATACCTTATTTACTACAGAGTGGTACATATATCCGCCATGTAGTGATACCTTATATCCGCCATGTAGTGATACCTTTTTTGCTACGGAGTGGTCCATATATCTGCCACGTAGTGATACCCTTTTTGCTACAGAGTGGTCCATATATCCGCCATGTAGTGATACCTTATTTGCTACGGAGTGGTTCATATATCCGCCACGTAGTGATACCTTTTTTGCTACAGAGTGGTACATATATCTGCCACGTAGTGATACTTTATTTGCTTCGGAGTGGTACATATATCCGCCACGTAGTGGGGCCTATTTCTCCTGTGCCCTGGTTCTGGCATCTGTCATGTAGTTTAATTAGTGCATTTTCCCAATGAATTTTTGCTGACATTCGCCATATTGTGAAGCCATTATTTCTACCAAACTTTGACGCCTAAGTTATTTGCCAATAAGTAAGGCTCATGTCTTGGCCTTTTTTAGAATTTGTTATGCATATATCATACAGACTGTACAGGTCACACATTGATGCTATTTGTCTTTCATTGTAAGACTTATGTACCTCAATATACGAAGTTTAAACATTGATAACAGGCAGTCCATTTTATCAACAATAAAAGTCAAGTAAATGGCCTACCCTATTAATTACCCCTCCCCCAAACATAATTCCACTGAAAGAGTAAGCCTTACATTTTAACACATCAGTATTTAGCTATCATCTCCTCAGGCTCATACACGGGTAATTCGTTGACTATTGCCTTAGAACATAGAGCTGATGTAACAGGCTAACGTCGAATCTTTGGGTCGGTTGGCGACGTTACCCGACCTTTTGTGAAATCATGCCCCTTTATTCACAAAATGTCGGGGGTAATGTTTGTGAAATAAACCCCCCTCATCTACAAATAGTCTCGTCCAGTTCACCCGACACTTTGTGAAAACCCTACGGCAAATCTACGCAAGGTCGCATGATCTTCCATTTTTGTTTCACAAAAGGTCGTGTAACGCCACCACACGACAACACGACCACACGACCAGACCAGAAGCCAATGTTACATGTCTGTTAACTTCATTTGATAATTGTAATACCCTAGTCACACTGATGATAGACTAACGACAGACAAATTTGCCAAGAGCCTGTTTTATAGTCAGTATGGCGATATGACAGAGGTTTAGCATTTAATAACAGCTTGAGGTAGAGACGGTGGTGTAGCGCTGGCCCATCCATTTAGGGGGCGCTGGTATGGGGAAAGTGGCACCTGTATTACTAGGTGGATTAAATGTGAATTTATAAAATCTCAGAATAGGGGACTTGTTTTATCATGTCCCTTTCCCCTCTCCCATTCGTTATGTCTTCTTTCCCCTCCCATTTTGTCTTTTTACCACCATTCGATTCGGAGACATAGTGTCCACATGTCGCTACACCACTGCTCAGGAAGATGTAGTATACACGTATCATAAAGAGTGGAGCTCATCAAGAGCACATTTCCCCACATCTAATTACTGAACCATCATATATGAACATTTAACTCTGGTAATTTCATGCTTTTTAGTCGACAACCAAGTGATAATTTAAGACTGAAACTAAAAATTTAAAGATTTACTCCAGTTTTTCTCAGTGCTCTTTATGGTAGCTAGACCAGACCCGACAACACACTTAACAATTTTTAATCAGTGCTGGATTTTTTGTTTGGAATATCGGCGGTAAGGCACATGAAAATTCTCTGAAAACAAATAGAAATGACATGTAAAGCACTTAGTAAAATTTGATTGTTCCATGACTGAAATCTAGACCACTTAATCAATCATTTGTTGTCTAGAATAAATAATACAATTTTGGATAATCAAGATGCAATGTGACTTGCATCAAACTTGTACTTATTAGTACTTGACTAATTTAGTCATGTACTAATAAGTACAAGTGTGATGCTTTAGTCAAGTACTAAAAAGTACGAGTTTGATGCTTTAGTCAAGTACAAATAAGTACAAGTTTGATGCTTTAGTCAAGTACATTTAAGTACAAGTTTGATGCAAGTCACATTGCATACTTTAAATTAGGTACCCAGCCAGGGCATTGTTTCACGAAACTGTCAAAAGTACAAGTTCACCAACACCTATTGAAACACATGTTAAATTGAATACATTTCAATAGGTGGTCAGCGAACTTGTACTCAATTAGACGGTTTTGTGAAACACTACCCATACATGTATATACAGTATGTAGTTCGACATAAATCCGTCTTGGGCTACCAACTTCAGCTGCCCTGCCCTGTGGGTAATAACATTTGATCACAAATCATATCCATTAGGAACTGAGCACGGAAGGTGAACATAGAGAATGCTTATCTAAGCTTGTCATGTGAAATATAAATGTATACAAAATAAACGCTTTTACATGGTAGAGGCGTACTCTTTGAAAATACAGGGTTTGCAGTTACCCTACATTATACATACAATGTATCCCTGGTGCGAAATAACATAGGGCCATATAGTACATCTTTATCTGACCAATATGACCCGAGAACCTGACTTAATATGTAAATTTAAGAATAACTCTCTTTTTTGTTGTATGTACAATGTTTCCTTTGAACCATACCGAAATTAATCAAGGGCGCCAAATTGCAAAGGTCGTTCTTGTACACATATTCCGAAATTCACACAGAAAATACGAACGAGATCTGCCTAATTGCTATTGAATTATGTACATCGATTGAGTACCACAAAAAAATGAATATTTTAGCCTCAACACCAGGAGCAAAATATTTAAACAGTACAAAAATGAGAATCGCAATGAGTACTACATACTTAGATAACTATTGCAAAAATATTTGATACCCGTAACGTCACTGATATACACTTTCAGAGTTGCTCTGTACAACAAAAATGTGAAAATACAAAACCAGGAGCCGAAGCTACTTGATTATATGGCTCACAGCCCCTACGGAAACAAGCTAGGGTGTCATCCTTAACGGGAGCCTGGCCGGCTAAAGATCTTCATTTCAGGCCTCCTATGAGTTCAACACCAACAAAAACAGTAGCTCTTTACATAATTCCAATAAAATGTTAGTTAAACCACAGGAAATTTGTAACAAAAAACAAACGTACAAAGTTGAATTCACAGACCTGTTTAAGTTGTACATTAGTCAATCTCATGATTTTATGACCTAATTTGTGGACATGCTCAAATGTCTAACAATAAATTCTCTTTTTCTTCAATATTACATATAAAGTTATACACAAATCATCTCACACAGGGTTTCCAGCTACCGTGCTGTACACGTGTATATATATATATCAGCGTGTGCCCAACAGAAGGGTGCTATCACAACTTTGGTCCAAGTTTACAGTTTCTTATTTTTGTTTAAATAAAAGGATAAACAAATTATGTAGAGATGTTACAAGCTGTTATTTGCATTGAGAAATTTAGACAATTTATTGAAGGCCGAATGTACTACACAAATTTGGTCAATTTTCACTTTCATGTTTATTATTAAAGTGATAAACAAATGATGCAGAGATGTCTTGAGCTGTGGTTACAATTAAAAAAATGTAGAAATTTACGACAATTTACGGAAGGATCATAACATGAATTTGGTATTTTTTAAAGTTTATTTGTTTTTTTTCAAAAGGATAAACAAAGGATGTACAGTCGTTACAAGCCGTAATTATCGTTTGGAAATGTAAACCCTTTACAGAAGGCAGAAGGGTGCTAACACAATTTTGTTCTTCTTCAATTTCTTAGTTGTGTATTAAAAGGACAAACAAATTATAAAGAAATAGTTAAACCTGTAATTTATGTTTAACATTTTTAGAAATTTATGGACTGGAATAATTTATGTAGTAGTAAAAGAAAGTTCAGAACTTTTAAATTTGTAATTAAAACATCTGCTTGTAATGCATCTGTTTATGCCCTTCTGCGGGGCACACGACTATATAATGTCATAGGTCACAGATCAAAATAATTTTTTACATAATGAATAGATGAGATACAGGAGATGTTCCTAGGCCAAATAAAAAGGAAGAGAAGAGTTAGAAATCCTTTCTCACGTTAACTTGGACATTCACATTTTTAGGAGAGAAACAAAAATCCCGTTTTTTGTATTATTTTGTCCGTCATTTCATGTGAGATAAATGAGGATTGAGATATGTCTTCGTCAAATATCAAAAATTAATTTCAAATCACTGCTATAAATCACCAATATATTTCAAGTCTTTGCGAAATTTCAGCAATTAATTCAAAAAGTCTATAGGACATGCATTCCATGTTTAGAATGTCCCACAATAATATATTGACAAATGCAAAACAAATGAACCTGAAAAATCAGACCAGATTTTATTATTTACTATATAAATCTATGTATATCTACCTATTATTTGCCAGTTTCCCTAAACTACGCAGCCATCGAGAACTAAAACGTCAAATCCGCGCATGCCCCACCCCAGTACATCACCTTCCCAGGGTCACGTGCGCAAACGCATGCCCGCCATCATCCTCTTTAACAAGCCGTCTGAGACAACGCTTAGGACATGTTGCCGGGCAAGGAGAGGGTACGGAGGTAGAAACGGAGGTAGAAACATAGATTTATATAGTAAATTATAAAATCAGGTATGATTTTTCTGATTTACCACAATAAATCAATGTATCTACCTATTATTTGCTAGACCAGCACAGATAAGTCCGGGTGGCATGTCCCAAGTGGAAGGGATCGATGGAGAATTATGGCAGACGAAGCCGTTGTCAGGGACGACGTCGCAAACAGCACTTCACCAGAAGGAACGTGCCTGAGATTAAAGGAAGTGAAAGAATTGGTAGACCGCAAATAGGCGGCCCTCAAAATATCTTCCAGACCACACCTTGAAAAAGAGCCCAGGGAGTACTGATGCTCCTTATGTCGTGGGCTCTGGCTTTGCCCTCTGGATGGCTTAGACAATCCATCTGGAAATGGACTCCTTGGACGCAGGGGAGAAAGGTTCCCGGGTAATGAGGAAGAGCTGGTCGTCCTTACGATAACCATTTAAATGGTACTTGGACAGGTCCAAGTACCATTTAAATGCCCTCACCAGACACTGTCCTCTTTGACCGAGGAGAAGTCAGAGAGAGGGCAGAGGAAAACCTCAATTGGCTCGGAGGAAACCGACTGGTTTTTCGCAATAAAAGAGGGCCTGGGTATAAGTCTAACCATGCGCGGATCCAGGATTTCTTAGGGGGGCCCAAATTTGAAATTATGCGAGCCAAATATTGGTACGTAATGGTGACCAGCAGTGGTATTGAGCAAAACGTTTAGGGGGGCAGACAAAAAATCCGCATCACCCAACTCTTACATGCAAGCCCCGCTGAACGTTTTTCAAAGTGGGTGGGGGAGGCTAAAGTATTTACGATCAGGTAGAGCGTAGCGTAAATTAGCGTTGGGTATAGGTGCAAAGCTCCAGCAGGGGTCAAGGGGCGGAGCCCCCGGAAGCTCAGGGGTGTGGGCATTTAATTACGGTCAGATGAGCATATTTTGATTCCTTATTCATGACACTGGCAGGTCACTAATTGGCTTGGGGTCCAGGGGGCTGAGCCCCCTGAAACTCAGGGACTTGAGGCATTTTAAAACGGTCAGATAGCATTCAGGGGCCCGCCTTATATGCCCCCTCGTGGGGTCGAGTTGACGGAGCCCCGAAAGCTTAAGGGTTTTAGGCATTTAATTACGGTCAGATAAGCATATTTTGATACCTTATTTGTGACACTGGCAGGACACTAATTGGCGTGGGGTCCAGGGGGTGAAGCCCCCAGAAGCTCAGGGGTTTGGGGCATTAAATAACCGTCAGATGATCATCTAGGGGCCCGCCTTAGGGCCCTAGGTGGGGTCAAGGGGGCAGAGCCCACGGAAGCTCAGGGGTTTTAGGCATTTAATTACCGCAGATGAACATATTGTGATACCATATTTGTGACCCTGGCAGGTCACTAATTGGCATGGGGTCCAGGGCGGAGCCCCCGGAAGCTCAGGGTTTTAGGCAATAAATTACGGTCAGATGAGCATTCAGGAGCTCGCCTTAGGGCCCTAGGTGGGGTCAAGGGGGCAGAGCCCCCGGAAGCTGAGGGGTTTTAGGCGTTTAATTACGGTCAGATGAGCATATTTTGATACCTTATTTGTGACACTGGCAGGTCACTAATTTGCGTGGGGTCCAGGGGGGGACCCCCCAGAAGCTCAGGTTTTTTTTCCGACTCGGAAATTTCAAGCCCCCGGGACCTGACCATGAGGCTTACGATGACGCTTGGTCTTGTACAAGCACCATGTAAATGCCCTCACCAGACACTGTCCTCCTTGACCGAGGAGAAGTCAGAGAGAGGGGTGAGGAAAACCTCAACTGGCTCGTAGGAATCCTACTGGTTTTTCGCAATAAAGGAGGGCCTGTGTATAAGTCTAACCGGGCGCGGATCAAGGACTTCTTCTTTTTATGGGGGGCCTAAATTTGAAATTGTGCGAGCCAAATATTGGTACGTAATGGTAACCAGCAGTGGCGTAATGAGCAAAAACGTTTAGGGGGCAGACAAAAAAGTATTTACGATCAGGT
Source organism: Mesocentrotus franciscanus (assembly GCA_037976565.1). Lineage (NCBI taxonomy): Eukaryota > Metazoa > Echinodermata > Echinoidea > Camarodonta > Strongylocentrotidae > Mesocentrotus > Mesocentrotus franciscanus. The sequence goes on along the minus strand of CP137667.1, from coordinate 12,021,802 downwards.
AGAGCGAACGTAAATTGGCGTTGGATCTAGGGCAAAGCCCAAGCGGGGGTCAAGGAGCGGAGCCCCCGAAAGCTCAGGGGGTGTTAGGCGTTTATATACGGTCAGATGAGCATATTTTGATACCTTATTTGTGACACTGGCAGGACACTAATTTGCGTGGGGTCCAGGGGGCGACTCCCTCAGAAGCTCAGGGGTTTTCTCCGACTCGGAAATGTCCAGCCCCCGAGACCTGACCCTGAGGCTTATCAGAGAACTCAGATAGGCGATGAGCCGCATGCCTTATCTGGCATGGAACTCACCATCTCGCGCTTGTCTCTCCTTAACCGAGTAGGCTCGGTTATGAAAACTCACGCCCAGTCTCAAGCCCACATGATAAAAATAGCTGGCGAGAAAGACTTCGGCTGGAAGAAGCCAAGCGAGTCCTGGCGTACTCTTTCCAAAAGGAACGCTTCTCAGCAGACTGTTCACCTACGCCCTTGTAGGCAAGCGTAAAGTCGTCCGTCAGGGATATTCCCGTGGAGGGAATAAAGAGCAGGAAGCCTGGGCCGCATCCGACTGAGCGGGTGTGAAGGTCTCAGGCAAGTACTTCTCCAGGAGAGCCTGCACGTCGGTTGCCAAACCACTAGGGGTTTCGGGGCCGCGCTGGCTAGTGACTCCTTAACAGAGTCACGATCCCCGAGCTCGGAGCCTGCCGGGATCGAGCATAACCAGTAAGAGCAACCGGATCCTGAGGATCGGGTTCCTGTAAATCAGGACCGGAGACTTGAAGGTGAGATCCGGATACCGGGTTTAAAAATCTGGATGTCCGAAAGCAGTAGCGGAGCGCCAAGCCAAGAGGCGATAAGCAAATCTGCGAAACGGTCGCGAAAGAGGAAATGCGGGACAGAAATGAAAGTTAATATTCTGCCTAAAAAAACTAAAAGTGACCGGGAATCAGATATGAAGGGCAAGCCAAACCGCGCCAAAACCGCGCCAAAAAGGATAAAATCCTCAAATTTCATACGAGTGACTTAGCTGCACATATGTCCTCTCGGCGTGCGAGACAAGAAGAGGAGGACGACGGGCATGCGTTTACGCACGTGACCTTGGGAAGGCGGATGTGACGTTAAGTTCTCGATGGCTGCGTATTTTAGGGAAACTAGCAAACAATCGGTAGATACATTGATTTATTGTGGTAAATAAATACATTTGAGGATTTTGCAATTCCCAGTCTGTAAAGCACTTTTTAAAAACTTTTTCTTTATTTTGATTTTTTTTCCTTATCATGAGATGTAAGTGACTTGAATGCATTTTTTTTTAAAATATATCATTTCATATTCAAAATAGATAATTACCTTTGCTTCCTTTTTATTTTGCTTATACCCATGGCGAGAGGTTCAATGTATTAACAAAATATTAAGAACGTACTACATACATGTAACAGTGAGTGAACTGGTATACAAAACTATCTTATATTATGTAATATATAACACATGCTCAACCGACAGTTGCTCAGTAGTCCATTCCTACTAGTAAACACGAGTACTCTCAATCCACTGATACAGTCATCCTAAATCCAATCTATAGTTAGCTATAACCTTAAACTTAAACCTAAATCTAACCTAACCTAGCCTAACCTAAATTGCAATTGAAAGCCATTGTCTTCATCCCATATCCCATAATATATATTATGTCATTAAAAAAAAGCCAGGAGTCGAAGCTACTTGATCCTAGGGCTGAAAGAGGGTTTCCCCGGAGGGATCCCTGGCTGGCTAAAAGTTCAGATATTAGCCTCCCTTGAGTTTAACACCAACAAAAGATTTATAAATACGAAAACGAGGAACTAAAGACTATTGACACAGCACAGGCCAAGTCAAGCCAACAGGACCAGGCAGATATGATGGGTACGTGAAGCATTTACTTGTAGGCAAGGGCAAGATCTGTTGTGGGTCACCTTAGTATGACCCACTTAGTATGACCCACTTTCTATCTATCTTTTCTATCATCTGATTTTTAAATTGACTCTGCCCAACCCTTTTTGTCTCTTCTCTTTAATGGAATTTTATCTGGGTGGTGTGAAGAGTTGCAACCCCCCTGAAGAACCAAAGACACTTAACACAGCACAGGGCAAGCCAAGCCTACAGGACATATTGGCGACCACGAAGGGACTAATTTTTGTCTATTAGATAGGTTAGGTTATAATGATTAGATTGTTATCATTGGTTAATTGGTCTTGTGATTTTGTTTGTGTATTAATGAAAACTTTATCTTCTCTCCAGTTTACAGTAATTGTAGGTTCAAGACGGTGTTGCAGTACAGGTCGGGGCAATGAGGCTTCTCTACGTGCCTGTGTCAGTGCTGAGTACGTGGTGACTTTTGCGCTGCATAAATTGTCTGCATCTGGCAAGTTTGTAAATATACCTTTGGTGTGGCCTACAGCCGAGGCTCAAGTAATAGCTCAACAGATTAGACTAGAGGAACTAAGGAAAACTAATGGGACAGGAGCTAGTTCACAGTCGGGGCATCCACGTAGGCCCAGTATTCCTCCCCTCCCAGTTTTTCAAGAAGGAAAGGATGATATCGATAGTTATTTGTATAGGTTTGAGAGACATGTCCTAATTGTAGGTTCGGGATGAGTCAGATTTGGCTCTCGCAATTTGTACTTTGATGCTTGGTGGTCATTTTTGGAACTAAGAAGACCCGTGAAAAGATTTTGATGCACTTTTTCTGGCCAGGTATGCATGCAGATATAGTGCGGTAGTGTCGGTCATGTGGACCATGTCAGCGTACTTCGCCTAAGAGAAAGGTTACGAAGGTGCCTCTGGGATCAACCCCTCCCATCGACGAATCTTTCAGACGTGTGTCGATGGACCTGGTGGGACCGATACAGCCTGCTACTAGCAAAGGTAACCGGTACATTCTTACCGTTGCAGACTATGCTACACGTTACCCAGAAGCGGTATACTTTGCCAGATTGATGAACAGACGGTTGCAGAGGCACTGATGGACATCTACTCCAGGGTAGGGATACCACGAGAAGTATTGACAGACCGGGGCAGCCAATTCACATCAGAGCTGATGAAGGAAGTCAGCTGTCTACTCTCCATCCGTCATGCAGATGACGACCACACCCTATCATCCCGCTTGCAACAGGCTGGTCGAACGTTTCAATGGTACGTTGAAGTCTATGCTCCGCAAGATGTGTGAAGAACGACCCAAGGGCTGGGGTAGGTATATGTACTCCGTCTTGTTTGCTTACCAAGGGTCAGTACAGGAGAGTACGGGATTCTCACCCTTTGAACTTCTGTTTGGGAGAGCAGTTCGAGGCCCTCTTGCTATCCTTCGGGAGCTCTGGACTGGAGAGGTTGATGAACCAGATACCAAGACTACCTACCAGTATGTATTGGATCTGAAAGACAGACTGCAATTGACTTGTGAAGTAGCCAAACAGAATCTCAGCAAATCAGCAGAGAGGTACAGGAGACAGTACATTAAGAAAGCAAAGGAGAGAAAGTTTGAAGTTGGTGATGAAGTCCTTCTTCTACTTCCGAGTGACAACAAAATAACTGTTAATACACTGGAAAGGACCCTTCAAGGTGGTTAAGAAGATATGACGTCTGGACTACAGAATTGATAAGGATGGAAAGATAAAACCCTTCCATGCAAATCTTCTGAAGAAGTACTACAGGAGAGAGATGAGTGCAGGTGTGTTTGATGTTGCTTGTGTCCCTGTTGTGGATGATGGTTTGTCTGAAGAATGTAGCGAAGGAGAGAATACAGATGTAAACCATTCTTCAAGAAAGGATAGTCTTCATCTCCCCAATTTTACCCCAACAGAATCACTCAAAGATGTGCAGATCAGCCCACACCAAGACGATGACCAGCGTGAGGAGGTCAACTCTCTTTTACGTAAGTATAAAGAAGTTTTGACTAATATGCCCGGATTGACAAACTTAGGTGAGCATGACATTAAACTCGTCAATAAAGAACCCATTAAGAGTAAACCGTACCCATTACCACATGCTTTGCGAAGCAAGGTGAAGGAGGAAGTTCAGAAGATGATAGATGTTGGCATAGTTGAATCCTCGTCTTCTCCTTATGAATCCCCGGTATAGTGATGGTAAAGAAGAAAGATGTGTCGATCAGGTTTTAAGATGTGTCGATCAGGTTTTGCTGTGATTATCGTAAGTTAAATCAAGTTACCGTCACTGATGCAGAACCGATACCTGATCAAGAAGAAATATTTGCAAAACTTTCTAGGGCCAAGTTTTTCACAAAGGTTGATCTAACCAAAGGGTATTGGCAAGTACCCTCAACAGAGGAAGCCAAGGAACTGACAGCATTTGTGACACCGGATGGTTTGTATCAATTTTGAAGCATGCCATTTGGGCTAGTTAATGCTCCGGCAAGCTTCAGTCGTATCATGAGGGTTTTGCTCCGTGGCTTGTATGGTGTAGACTATAGACAATTTCATTGATGATATTTTGATCCATACAGTAAGTTTTGAGGAGCATTTAGATACCCTCCGTGAGGTACTCGAGAGACTGAGGAGAGCAAACTTGACGGCGAGACCAACAAAGTGCACAGTAGGAGGTGTAAGTATCGATTGGTCATCAAATAGGTCAAGGAGAGCTTCGACCAGTGCAAGACAAAGTCGCTGCAGTTCAAGGAGCTCCGAGACCTAAGACCAAAAAGCAACTTCGATCCTTTCTAGGTCTTGTAGGTTATTACAGGCGGTTTGTTCCCCACTTCGCAGCAATAGCAGTACCATTGACTGACCGAACGAAGAAAGGAGAGCCACTTCTAGTGAAATGAGGAGATGCGGAAGAAGCAGCTTTCACTACCTTGAAGAAGAAACTTGCTAGTGAACCCATTCTCCATATTCCAGACTTGGATCTTCCTTTCATCCTGAGGACTGATGCCTCAGATAATGGTCTCGGTGCGATTCTGCTACAGGAAACAGGAGGGAAAAAGTTTCCTATCGCCTACGCCAGTGGGAAACTTCTCCCAAGAGAGCAGCGCTACTGTGTTATGGAACGTATATGCTTAGCAGTAGTATGGGGAATGCAGAGCTTTGAACCGTATCTCTATGGCAAGCATTTTCACTTGGAACCGACAACCAATCGAAGGTAGCAAACGCAAGGATCCTGAGATGGGCTCTTGCACTGCAACCATACCAGTACACCATCACAGCGATCAAAGGTAGTGAGAACGTCGGTGCAGACTACTTGAGTAGGATACCAGATAGCAGTAGTTGAATTCACTTAAAGCAGAAACAGAAGTTTTCTTTTCTATTGATCGTTTTAATTTCCTTTAAACGAATTTTCCTCTTATAGAATGAGAAAATCACTCTGAAACTTTATTCTGAAATTATATAAATTTCTTGAAGGAGGGGGAGATATGTCACAATGTGACTGGAATTTCTTTCATTCTAACCCATCATGACCCTGTCGAGTTGTATAGGCAGAGAATATAATAGACATGTGCTAGTTGAATGGATGTGTTTGGTGGCAATTTAGGCACTAATAGGCACAGGAAATATTCAGAATGAGCATTTTTATTTTTAGAAATAGCTGATAGTTTCCTTCTAAAACGAATGATCCAATTTGCATACTGAATGAACAGTTTCCCTCCTCCCTCAAAGTAAACTATTGTGTGCTCTTAAAAGATTAGTCTCCATATTATAAAAGTCTCTTAGTAGAGACTCTTATAATACGGATGGCCCACTAGCAGTAATCCAAAATTGACTTTCCAGTTGGGTACCCATTGTGTCATCCTTTCCAAGACCAACATCACTTCATCAGTAGATGAGCCTAAATGACTGTTATCTTTAATGGATGAAACTCTAGGAGTGTGGAATTTTGCCTGATGCTACTTTTAGCCATCATTGTTCAACCACAGAAATTTTCTACCGGATGATGCTATAATTCAGCAGTTCAATCTGTTTATAATATATCTCTGGGTGAATAGAAAGGAGCTTTATTTTTTTAGAGATCCAAAGAAGAGGCTTCATTATTGCGGAGGCTATGCTTTAGGATTCCTTTCGATAATTTTGTATATTTAAAGGAGTATGTAATAGACCTCTGATGGGGAAACAAATCTGCTAACAATGATTCTCCATGCCAATCACGATTTTGCGTGATTTCAACATTACAAGAGCTCAAAACTTTTAGTGATAATTCAGAAGGAGGTTAAAGAATGAACAATTCCTTGGTCCTATTTTATGGGGAGAGGTTAGGTCACATGTTACATACTCTCTCTTCTTTGGAAATCACGCACAATCGTGATTGACATGGAGAATCACTGTTAGCAGATCTGCCCCCCCCCCATCAGAGGTCTACTATTAACCAGAGATAAACATGGAAAAGCCCAAAGTATCAGACTATGTGTTTAACTCAGTAACAAGCATCACTGTGTTTGACATGTGGACATGAGCACCCGACATGCACCACACTCAACCTGATCAAAATGTCTCTTTACAAACTGTTTGTTCTGACACATGCAGGAATTGACTTGTCTAGATTTACATTTCACTGTACTCAATCGTGACAGAGTGGCCACATGATGGACAGATGCAAGGAAAGTGAACGGGTGAAGAGGATGTAAGGCGTGAATGGGAGAAAACAAAAAGAAGAAAGAAAAGGACAAGAAGGACAGAAGAGAAAGGAAAGAATAGGAAAGAAAAAAGAAAGGAGAGGAAAGGACAGAAGGGAGGAGAAAAATTAAAAAGATTAGGAGGTAGAAAATCCTTAGTTAAGGCCAAGAAGAAACAAAAGTCTTTTAACAGGTATCTGAGAATCACTCACCAATGCCCTCCTTAATGTTCTGCTTCATGGTTGACTCTCGCAAGTGTGATCCATAATCTGATGTTGCAGAAAGAAGCATTTGTGTGAATTCACTGACTTCTCTCCTGGAAGCTGGATGGCACCTAAATTACTAGGACACTTCAAACAAAAGGTTAGGTACTTAACAGATAGTACAAGTTTCAAACAGCCAGCATGGTAAGAGTCATGGTCTAGCATCTGCCTGTTATTCACCAAAATTATTTTGCGCCCATCCCTATGATATTGTAGAAGCTATTTGTACTTACCTGATCAGCCCCATCCCCTCCCCATCTCCCTTCCCTAACCCTCTATCATGCAATCTCTCGATCTCCCCCTCTTTCTCTTCTCTCTCTCTCTCTCTCCCTCCTCCTCTCTCCTTATATTCTCTCTCCCTCTCTCTCTCTCTCACTCACTCGCTTCTCTCTCTTCTCTCTCTCTATATACCCCTCTCCCTACCTCTATATCCCCCTATCTCTTCCCTACTCCATCTAAGCCTTGCTAGATAGTCTCTCTCATTATTAGAGAATGGAATGGCCTTATGGTCCCTTAGAGGATGATATGAAGGGATGGCCTGATATGCTTCATATATGTCATTCAAGGACGTCCTAATGTGCTGTATCATTCTTCGAGAATGAAATGAAGAGATGGCCTTATGCTTTGTGATATCATTGGTGAATCTTCTTCCACATAAGCCCTGTCCAGTGCTGGACGCAGGATCGGGCATTGGGAGAACCCTTCCATTTCTTTGAAAGTACAGGGTTCTGATAGGAGGGGGCATACTAAAAGGTCTTCATTCTTAATAGTCTTCTTTCATGCAGACGGAGTGAATGAATAATGGCCTCATTAATGCTTGATTATAAAATTATCGTTGTTGGAGAATATTCTTCCACACAAGCCCTGGCCAGTGTTGGACGCAGGATCGGGCATTGGCAGAACCATTCCATGTCTTTGAAAGGACAGGGTTCTGATATAGGGGGCATATTAAAAAAGGTCTTCATTCTTAGTCTTCTTTCATGCAGACGGAGTGAATGAAGAAATGGCCTAATGTTTGATTATATCATTGTTGGAGAATCTTTTTCCACACAAGCCCTGGCCAGTGCTGGACGCAGGATCGGGCATTGGGAGAACCCTTCCATGTCTTTGAAAGGACAGGGTTCTGATAGGAGGGGGCAGACTAAAAGGTATTCATTCTTAGAGAATGAAGTGGAAAGATAACTAAATTCTCTATCATTTGAAGAGGATATAAAAAGAGATGGCTCCCAAACGCTATATCATTCAAACAACTCTGATGACACATTCACATTTCTCGGTTGAATGAGAATCTTGTCTGCAGTGATGGCAGGCTTCATCATTATAACTGACGGTGATGAATAGCTGTAGCTGCAAGAATGATGTGAAAGGGTGGCCTGATATAATCTACCAATCTCAGTGCCTAGGAGGGGACAAAAGAACTTATATCACCATAACCCTCTTTCCTCCCTGTCTAACTTCTCAGGGTATGCAGGTGTAACACTTCTAATTACATACGAGACCTCCGTTTAACATCTGTAGAACGGAGTGTTTTCCATCGTTACCTAGGCCGAGTGTATAGAACAAGGGAGGATTCTAGTAATACTAAACTTCAGTCATCTGCCTGAGTTGGATTGGAATCCATGATCTTTGGTTTGACAGGCAGATGCTCTTCTGACCAAGGTAAGTTGATCACTCACATCTTGATTTCATGAGGACCTGTTGCAGTTCCAATGACCATAAAGCATATAGAATAATTTTGCAAGACTTCTGAGGTATTGTTAGTAGTGTTCATTGAGGATGTTCAACTGAACACTGTCGTCCTGCAATAGTCTGCAGATAAGGCTTTTGTCAGCATTTTCCCTTCTTGTCCCCGATTCAATCGGCAGGCGCCCCTCATAAAAGGTCAACCCTGTTTTTGAAAGTGTGCTCATAAACAGCTACACAGTTTAGGACATCGTTAGAAAGGATCAACATGTGAATTACAAGTGATAATTCAGGGGCAGTGTAAGCTATACTACCCTTTTCCACAATTTAAGATAAAACTTTTGTAATATGCAGTAGAATGCAGAGATTAGCTGCAAGGGCAACCACCAAATGATGCTTTGGATATAGGTTCTAGTAAGTCAGTTTATCTGCGTTCTGAAAACTGCAAGGTGTATTAGTCTTTCACACCTGTCTGTTGCAGGTGTCTGCCAAGCCTCAGACTAAAGGGGACTTTCACAAAGCTAATGATCAGTTATATCTGTATACTGATCATATCTTAGCGTAACACATCCAGGTTCATTAGATGTTGATAATCAAAGATGTCTTTCAAGCCAGTGAGCCAGTGAATCAATTCTATCTTTATACTGACCACATCTTAATGTATTAGGTTTGCATGCTCATAATCATGAGTGTCTTGTAAGCCTCATGCTTCCTAGGACAATCCACAATGCTTGCCAATTTTATTTGAGTTAATTTTACGATGACATGAACTCATGTCACTGTTTTATATATTTGAGTTACATTGTGTGCCTTAGAGTCATGAGGACTTTCACAAATCATCAATTAGATTTGTTAGATGAGCATGCTAACAATCATCAGTGTACTCATACTTTTGAAGACTTCCACAATACTAGCGAATGAAATATTCTGATCATATCGGTTTATCTGATATATATTGGATGTGCCCGGTAAAAATCATCAGTGTCCTCATACTTTTGAGGACTTCCACAATACTAGTGAATGAAATATTCTGATCATATCAGTTTATCTGATATGTATTGGATGTGCCTGGTAAATATCATCAGTGTCCTCATACTTTTGAAGACTTCCACAATACTAGTGAATGAAATATTCTGATCATATCAGTTTATGTGATATATATTGGATGTGCCCGGTAAAAATCATCAGTGTCTTCATACTTTTGAAGACTTCCACAATACTAGTGAATGAAATATTCTGATCATATCAGTTTATGTGATATATATTGGATGTGCCCGGTAAAAATCATCAGTGTCCTCATACTTTTGAAGACTTCCACAATACTAGTGAATGAAATATTCTGATCATATCAGTTTATCTGATATATATTGGATGTGCCCGGTAAAAATCATCAGTGTCCTCATACTTTTGAAGACTTCCACAATACTAGTGAATGAAATGTTCTGATCATATCAGTTTATCTGATATAATATATTGGATGTGCCCGGTAAAAATCATCAGTGTCCTGATACTTTTGAGGACTTCCACAATACTAGTGAATGAAATATTCTGACCACATCTGATTTATAACATGTGTATGCTGATAACCATCAGTGTCTTGTAAGCCTATTACCTACTAGGACATTTATTGCGTTAGATCTTCTGATAAGAAATTAAGCCTCAGACTGATGAGGACTTCCACAAAGTTGGTAATTATCAGTTTTATCTGCATAACCAGTATATCATGGTGTAAGACACGCTGATAAGCATAGGTGTTTCTAAACTCTTGTCCTTATAGAAAGAGACAAGATTGGAGCTCATCTCTCTGACCATTTGAATAGATGCAAATACAGTTGACAGTCGTACCTGTAGTGCCAACCCCCTTTAATTTTGTGGTTAGAAATGCAATGAGCTTATTAAAATTGCATTAATGATGGGCCTTGATTTTGAACAGGTATCTCAAAGCTATTCACTGTTACTTTGTTACAGGAAGAAACATTGCACATGGAACTTTCATAATATAGCCTTAACTTCTGTTCAAGCATGCCATGTCTGGCTTAGACGACCGATAGTTTGTTAGAGGGAAATACCAGCTTCAAGGCATTGAAAAGATATAAGGCTGAATTTGTCATTAAAAAATCCATAGAGTTGATGAATTTGGATGTTTAGGGCTTTTCCTACCCCCAAACTTGGCCAAATAAGTATACAAACATGCGCAGGAGATTTTGTTGTTTTACTCTACATACTTCCAAGACCCTCCTATTTTAATTTCTGCGAGTAAAGGTATATTTTAGACAGACATTCAAAAAATGCTAAATAACATGCCTCTCTTACCATACTGACTCCATGAAACCTGCTTCTCATCTATCCAGTGTCGAACCTGATGCCTGTGTCTTCATAATTCAAGTTTCAAACAGTTTCCATGAGAGTTGTCAGTGATTCCAAACAAAGTATTCCTTCTATAACATCATCACATGGATCACACTGTGGTAGAGACAACCTTGAAGGTCAGAACAAAAAGGATAATATGGATTCGAGTTTCCAGATCTCTGAAAAGAGGTTAGTAACTGCCTTGTGTTTAAGTAGGATATGGAAATGGAAAGATATACAGAAAGAGTGAGAAAGAAAGAAATATATAGAGAGTTGGAAAGTAAGAATAGAGATAGAAAAGAAATACGTATACAGATGAGAGAAAACTCAATCTTTCCCTGTCCAGAGCCATAGACAATAAAGTGCTGGTGATAGCAGTCAAGAATGAGGAGTTCGTCTACATGGCCTAAAAGAAGACTTTACAAAGAAGCCCGAGAAGTGTGCTGATTTAGCAGAAGGGTTCAATCAAACTAATATAAAGCAACATTTGTGTTGCTGCCAATTTTATGTCAACAGAATGCTCATGTCAACGGAATGCTCATGTCAACAGAATGCTCAACATAGCTGTTGAGGGTGTTGCATTTGAAGCTATTCATGAAACAAGCCACATCATGTTTACAATGTATGGAAGACATATGTAATTGTGGACTAAGGAAGAGACATGATGCGGCATTGTGGAACGAGGAATCCACATCGTGTTCATTTATAATTTTAGAATAATATAGGGATGTAATGGGCTTACTTCGAATGTGTGTATTCGGAATTATAAAACAGGAAAGGGACATGATGTTGAATTTGTATTAAAAAGAGACATAATGTGAAATTGACAATGGTAAATATATAGATTAATGTCTTACCCAAGGACAGTATTGCTTTGCTGGGCCATGTCTAATATGGGGAAAATACATACAAAATTAGAGACTTGAAAAGGGATCTAATACGTGTTTGTAGACTATTAAAGGAAGATACTTTATGGGGCAGTGTGGAACAAGGAAACCACATCATGTAAAATATTGGAATAAGGACGTAATGTGATAAGGAAGTAGGTAATGGGAAAGAGGCAAGAATGTCAATATAGGACATACTGACCATCTTAGGAAGACAAATGGAACACTTTCCTTCAATGTAAACCATCCTTGCATAAACTTTGTCAATAATGAACCTCTTGCCATGAGAAGCAGCACAAGCGCTTTAAACTCCACATAAAATAAGAGCTATATAATATACAAGGTACAAGTACATAAAATAGTAACTGTGACAAGGTACAAAATTTAATGATAGAAATTAACAAGTGAATAGACTGTCAAGGAAATAACAGCAGTACCTGTTAGGAAGGTGGGAGTACTGGTTCTAAAGCTGAATATGGTGTGAAGGCAGGAGTACTGGTTCTGAAGCTGAATATGGTGTGAAGGCGGGAGTACTGGTCCTGAAGCTGAATATGTTGTGAACGCGGGAGTACTGGTCCTGAAGCTGAATATGGTGTGAAGGTGGGAGTACTGGTTCTAAAGCTGAATATGGTGTGAAGGCAGGAGTACTGGTCCTGAAGCTGAATATGGTGTGAACGCGGGAGTACTGGTCCTGAAGCTGAATATGGTGTGAAGGCGGGAGTACTGGTCCTAAAGCTGAATATGGTGTGAAGGCGGGAGTACTGGTTCTGAAGCTGAATATGGTGTGAACGCGGGAGTACTGGTCCTGAATCTGAATATGGTTTGAAGGCGGAAGTACTGGTCCTGAAGCTGAATATGGTGTGAAGGCGGGAGTACTGGTCCTGAAGCTGAATATGGTGTGAAGGCGGGAGTACTGGTCCTAAAGCTGAATGTGGTGGGAAGGCGGGAGTACTGGTACTGAAGCTGAATATGGTGTGAAGGCGGAAGTACTGGTTATGAAGCTGAATATACTTATAGAGCTGTTTGCAGTAATGCAAAACAAACCGTCTTATGGCGTCCAGCGAGCACTGGACCCTTCTCAGTGTAAGAGCTTGGCATCGGGGACTCCTACCTGTGGAAAAATCATATATTTTTTTAGTAAATGTAATAAATGGGACTTTAAAGAATCAATTACTCTTCAATCATTCTTTGAACAGTTTTAAATTAGTTTGCTAATATGTTGTATGGTATGTGCTCATTTTGTAATTACTACATTGGTAATTCATATTCCTAATTTGCATATTAATTTTATGTGATCTCTTAACTTATACATCAAGAATTAAATGACACTCTGCTCCTCAAATCTAAATAATGTACAAAAAAGAAACCACGTGAGGTGATAGTGCATTTGCAGCCAATATATGCCATGTCTGTGGAATGATTTAACGGATCATTAAGATTTCTTCTTCAGCTTAAAATTTCAAAATATAAGCTATAAACTCTCTTGATAAGAAAAAATGTGAACCATAATTTATGTCATTCTTTTTTTATCCAAAAATTTTGAGCACTTTCTATGTTACCACATGAGCCCCCAATATTGTTATGATTATTTTGTAGGTCTTTTAAAGGGAACCAAAACCTTTATCCTAAGTTACCTTTATTGTAAAGTTTAAACGATTTGAATAAGATTAGTGAAAAATTAACAAAATCAGGCAAGGTATAAGGAAGTTAAAGCTAAAGAAATAACTTGTCACCAGAGGGCGATATTTAATTTGATGGCATCATTTGTGGACAACTCTCCATGCCTTCTGATCATGGAATTTCACAATTCTTTCATTTTCTTCGTATTCATTTGTGTTCAATATCCGACTTCATAAAATGTGAAGTAGAATATCATTCTGCATTCTATATCTTGTTTTCAGGGGAGCAGATTATCTCAATCACAAGAAGGAAGGAAAAACATGAAATTCCATGATCAGAAGGCATGGAGAGTTGTCCACAAATGATGTCATCAAGTTAAATATCGCCCTCTGGTGACAAGTTATTTCTTTAGCTTTTACTTCCTTATACCTTGCCTGATTTTGTTCAATTTTTCACTAATCTTATTCAAATCGTTTAAACTTTACAATAAAGGTAACTTAGGATGAAGGTTTTGGTTCCCTTTAAGTATGGTCTGTGTATTCAGTTTTGTAGGTCTAGAATTTTTACGATCGTTTTTGTAAGGCCTGACAGATGTCAAACATTGCAATGATAGTACAATCAATAGGCACATACTAATCACCTGTGCATTGCATGACAGATATCTTTCATTCTGTCTCACCAAGTCTTGATGAAGTTACCTATAACATATTTTAGATTGATTTTTCATTAAACTTTGTAAAATATTAATTTTTGAGTACAAGAAGCAAAAGCATTGCTACCTATTACATGACAATGATTAATTCTCAAGTTTAATAAAATTCCATTTCTGCTGTTGATCATGTTATGATCATATGTATGACATCTCTCTCATTTGCTCTAAATACTGAATTATTAACTCAACTTAATTTTCTTCTTCCCATACTCTTATTGATATTTGTAAATTTATATTACAATTTTTTGCAAACATTGGTGATTCATATTATTTGCTCTTATGTTGTACTTTTGTAATGTTTATTTATGGTAATTTTGTTTTTGTATCATCTTCTCATTCATGTATTGTGTTACATTTTGTGTGTTTATATACACACGGACCTAAATGATAACAGTGTAAAAAATCACTGACTAAACCACCCTGGATATACAAATAAATAAATAATTTAAATAATTTAAAAAGTAAATATTCGAAACAAATTTTGATGAAACTGTACGTACTTCATCAACTTATGATATTTTAATCATTATAACGTGAGCTATGTAATCTTTTACCTTTTGAATTGTTAAAATATCATATTCTTCAAGATAAGCAATGAACACTAAACATTAATTCTGTCTTTTTTTCTTCTGAAAAATTAATTGCTTTAAATAAAGGAATAGACCGTTCCCATGCCCTTGATTTTATTCGATATGGGATATTTTCATCTAATGTGATCCTTGTGACCAGGGGCGGCGATTTCTTTTCATGACCGGGGGACGAAATGCGAGGGACGAGGGAGCAGTGGCGTAATGACCAAAACCTTTTTTTTGGGGGCAGAAAAAATCTGCATCACCACCATTCTTACATGTTATATGAAGGCCCCGCGGACTTTTTTCAAAGTGGGGGGGGGGGAGGGGAGGGGGCTAAAGTATTTACGATCAGGTAGAGCAAAGCAAGTGGAGCATAAATTGGCGTGGGATCCAAGGGCAAATTAGCCCCGGTGGGGGTCAAGGGGCGAAGCTCCATGATGCTCAGGGGTTTTAGGCATTTAATTAAGGTCAGATGAGCAACCAGGGGCCCGGCTTAGGGCCCCTGGTGGGGTCCAGGGGCGGAGCCCCCGGAAGCTCAGGGGTATTAGGTATTTGATTACTTTCAGATGAGCATATTTTGATACCTTATTTGTGTCACTGGCATGCAGGTTACTAATTGGAGTGGGGTCCAGGGCGGAGCCCCCAGAAGCTCAGGGGTTTTAAGCATTAAATTACGATCAGATGAGCATCCAGGGGCCGCCTTGGGGCCCTTGGCAGGGTCCAAAGGGCAGAGCCCCCGGAAGTTCAGGGGTTTTAGGCATTTCATAACGGTCAAATGAGCATCCAGGGGCCCGCCTTAGGGCCCTGGTGGGGTCCAGGGGGCAGAGGCCCCGGAAGCTCAGGGGTTTTAGGCATTTAATTACCGTCAGAGGAGCAACCAGGGGCATGCTTTATAGGGCCCTTGGTGGCGTCCAGGGGGCAGAGCCCCCGGAAGCTCTGGGTTTTTTGGCATTTAATAACGGTCAGATGAGCATCCAGGGGCCCGCCTTAGGGCCTTGGTGGGGTCCAGGGGGCAGAGGCCCCGGAAACTGAGGGGTTTTAGGTATTTAATTACCGTCAGATGAGCAACCAAGGGCATGCTTTATAGGGCCCTTGGTGGCGTCCAGGGGCAGAGCCCCCATAAGCTCTGGGGTTTTAGGCATTAAATTACAGTCAGATGAGCAACCAGGGGCATGCACGCTTTAGGGCCCTTGCTGGGGTCCAGGGGGCAGAGCCCCCGGAAGCTCAGGGAAAAATTATGCCATTTCAGCAACATTTGTAAATCACTGGTATCGAATTAGAAATATACCCTTTCTTTAATTTTTATTTGGGGGGCAACTGCCCCAAGCCCCCCCCCCCATCAGTACGCCAGTGCGAGGGAGCATAAAGTGAACGAGAGGGATGAAGGTGGCAGAAGTGACTACCCCTCACAGTTTTTGAAGTTTTGTTGTATTATAAAAATTATAGTATAAAAACAAGCAATATACTCTTTGCACACTTCAGTTTTCTACAATATCTACATGTACATTATAAGGAT
Organism: Mesocentrotus franciscanus; assembly: GCA_037976565.1. Taxonomy (NCBI): domain Eukaryota; kingdom Metazoa; phylum Echinodermata; class Echinoidea; order Camarodonta; family Strongylocentrotidae; genus Mesocentrotus; species Mesocentrotus franciscanus. The sequence continues at coordinate 12,005,627 of CP137667.1, read as the reverse complement.
GTTATGCGAGGGAGCGCAGCTTCCGAGTGAGAAGATTTTTGCATTTTTATTTGTCTAAACGCTGCACTCTTGGGCCCTCCAGAGCCTAAAAGTGTGTTGCAGTCTTCAGCCAGTATTTGCTATACATTTTTTGTGTGCACTTTTTCAAATTTTCAGGGGGACGATCCCCTAAAAAAATCGAGGGGGGACGTGTCCCCCCCCCCGTCCCCCCGGGATCGCCGCCCCTGCTTGTGACAATTTGCCACAACATTTTTAGGCGACACATATGCTTATTCTCCTCGGATGTTGTTTGTAATGTTTGCAATCTAAAGCCTTAAGAATAAAAATCATAACTTTGTAGTTCTGAAATGTACACGAAGATTAGGGGATTTTAAACCAACATTCCATACAATTTCCATGAAGGTTTGTTGACTAATTTTAAAATCTCGTATCTCTTTTGAGAAATATGGTTTTGCCAGACACTATTGTCGATTTAATAATTACTCACTGTTCCTCGATCGGTATAGGGGTCGCGATGCTGATAGTACACGCGGGAGAGGTGACGTGTCTTCCTCTTGCACCTGTCGCCCTCTTGCACCTGTCGCCCGATCTGGTCTGACACAGGCACCTATGGGCAACGAGTGCATGCCCAAGGCCCAACGTTTACGTACGTCCACTACATCCTGCTGATGACTGTTCTCTTGGGGGCGTGGTTGTTCATGATAATTTGCTGTAAGGAGAAGAGAAAACAAAGTGATCATTTATAAATCTTATTGGCCCTGTACTGTTTTTATACGATAATAATTGCTGCATATATTCTTAGACAAGTAAGTTTCGACTTTACTTACTTGACTTAGATGCATAGGACGGTGTGTCCCCTTGCTCCCCTACGAGAAATCATGCTCCATTCTGATCTATCCTGGGCTTGTTCCTCTGCCTCTTGTGTGGGTAATGTGTGGGTAATCCCACATCGCACTGAACTTGGTCCTTCCATCTCGTTCGAGGGCGTCCCCGAGGTCTGCGTGCATCAAAGTCATTCTGGTATGTTTGGTATGGTAGGCGGTGATGCGACATGCGTACAACATGGCCAAACCATTTCAAGCGACGTTTGGTTATTTCTTCGCATATGGTGCTTGGGATGTTCAGCCTCTGCCTGATCTCTTCGTTCCTTATTTTGTCCATTAGGTGAACTCCAAGGATGGTCCGGAGACACCTCATTTCAAATACCTCAAGCTTATTTATATCTGATTTTCGGAGAGTCCAGGATTCTGCTCCATATATGGCAATAGGGAGGATAAGGGCTCTGTAGATCCTGACTTTGAGTCTCCTAAAAATATCTTGGTTGGACCAGATGGCACTTTTCAGCCTTCCGAATGCACAAGCAGCCAGTCTTGTTCGTCTCTTCACGTCATCTTCTATGGAAGGAACTGTGCTGCCAAGAAAATATAAGTTTTAGATTTCATAGATTAGTATTGCTTGTAATGTTATTTGGTTCCTCAATACACTGTATAATGTTTACACTTAAATTAAATATATGATTCCTTTTAGTCACAGCATATTTTTTTATTATTTTAATTTTGTATTGTTTTATTGTTTGATGTAAATGCTCACTTAATATGTGCAATATTCAATGTAGAGATTTACTGGGAATAGCATGTGCATGGCCAATGCTTCCGGGTAACAGTGTTACATTTCACTTTCGTCATCCTGACCCACTTGCTGCTCCCACTCCTTTTATTCTTTCATATTCTTGATATGTATTTGTCTCTTGCCATTGTTTTGTATCTGTGGTTTTTATGATTGCTCAAATAAATAATGTTGATAATAAGAGTAATAAAACAAAATCAAAACGACAGAAAATTTGGATTCCTTAAAATTTACGAGGAATCTTTCTGCAAACGCTTGCTTTGTGTTGTTTTAATATTAAAGTCAGATTTTCTGTTATTGACGAGGGTTCGGGGGGGGGGGAGGGACTGCGGCAATGGGAAATTGTTAATTCACGCTAACTTTATAATCTTCTAACACACTCATTTGTTTTTAGATGTATGTCGACAAGAATACGGACTTGTTATCCTCATGGGAACATTGGTAAATCAAGCATCTACATTACTGCATATGACAATTTAGAATAAAAGTTAAAAAAATTAATGGGTGAAAAACATGGTGAAAAACATGGTGAAAACCATGGTGAAAACCAAACTTTGATTTATGAAAATGTATCCAGTGGCATGCATATCATATCACTTGGTTTATTTGTTTGGTCACTACAGTGTGTCGATTGATTGAAAAGTACATATCAATGAAGAGAAGAGAGTGATAAAGAGAAGAGAGTGATAAAGAGACAGAGAGAGAAGGGGAATAAAAGTGAGAAAAAGAAAGTGATAATTTGTGCGTACATGCGTGGACGTGTGTGTGTGTGTGTGTATGAGAGAGAGAGAGAGGGGGGTAGTCAGATATACAAATCTGTATCAAAACTAGACGATACCAAACTAATTCACCTACAAATCAGGGAATTGTAAAATAATTCTTTAGGAAGTCAGTAATAATATCATGATTATAATTTCCATTATAATTACATTGACCTGTTTACAATCGATATGTCGTGAAACTGTGATGCCATCATCCGCATCAGTTATTTGTCATGTAGATATCTAATTACATATCGTTAGATAAAACTATTATATTATGAAAAAGAGTGGAATGATGGATGATAATTATAAACCAACTGGCGAGTTGTGGAGAGGAGCATCCTAGAATGATGAATTTTGAAGGGAGGAAGTTTTGGGGGAAATATTGACAAACTTGGCGACAGAGATAATAGTCGAAATTCTCGTTAAAACAAGCTTAGAGGGGGTTCCATAATAATTATGTACCGACGAAGAACGAGGAATCTTTCACAGATATCCTTTCACTCGTTGCCCATAGGTACCTGTGTCAAACTAGATCATGAGACAGATATCAAACATATCCCCAAATTGACAAATATGGTGAACATAAAGTTTTTGTGTAAGGAGAGATGGACTCACTTTTCTCTTACAAAATTTTAGATCATCGGAAAGAGGTGCAAATTCGAAACGATCTTGATAACATCATTTTTCACAAAACTTTCTCTTAAAGGTTAACAGAATTTCGACTATAATTCCTGTCGGCAAGTGTGTCCAGATTTACCCATAACTTCCTCCCTTCAAAATTAATAATTCTAGTATGCTCCTCTCCACAACCCACCATTTGGTTTATATCATCCATCATTTTCATCATATACTGTCAATCAGTGTATTATAACATCCATAATGTTAACAACATTCGAAAAGTACTTGACCATAAGTCTGCTGCTATGCTTATACATGCATTTGTTTTTATCTCGATAAGATATTGGCAATGCTATTCTTTTCAATATTACTTCACGCAATCTTGACAAACTTCAACATGCTCAGAATGCAGCTCTGTCAGGTATATGCATACACATCTTTCGTTCATGCCAGTGTATAATATCGTGCATGCACTTACACAAGGACAGCTACACCACAGAAGTCTCATCCCCCTTCAACACCCCCTTCTGTCAGACTACCCGGTATTTAATACTCATCAACTATACCCATGACTGTTGTTAGACTGCTTAATTTACTTAACTTGAATCTTTGAACTCATTCTAGCAAAGATCAAGTCAACAAAACAATGTCTTTGCTTATGTTTCCACTTGCATTTTCATCTATTGATTGTTATTTTTGTATGTCTTCTCCAGTGTGCGATATCAAAGCATAACAGAACCAGAGGAAATATTAATTAATTGATGTGAAATAGCCTACTTACTTCTTGATATTTGTCTTTGTCTATGTAATCATTACAAGTTTATTATCACTATATTATTGCATTCAACTTGTCTTCACTTTGTACTTTTACTATATAGGTAAGATTATTTTTAAATGTGTGTGGGTGTGTGTGTGTGTTTTGGGTTTTTACAGGCGTGTATCAATCATATATGATTATTTACGTCTGGGGACCGACCTTTAAACGTCACCATCCGAAAGACGTGACTCAGTTTCGAACCTGCGTCCTCGGCTGAATCAGTTTGTAACTTCCACTGTTAGCTGGATTACAGGCGCACGCCACAACAACAAAATTTAAGAGTAATTTTAGCCACAATCACTTTTGTAGTCTGTTTGTATACAGCCAGAGGGACGTTAACTCATATTATTCAATGCATAGCGAACGCAATCCTGGCTCTGAACAAGACTGGAAATGTTACTTGGTTCCTTTTTAATTAATATATGAAGCAATTGTCTTCACATGCATTATACATGTAATAGCCGATATGATAATTTTGCCAATTTGCCTTGTTTAACAAAATATTGGAACTTAGCTTTAATCTTATCTTTTATTGTACTTTATCTTTATTTAGCTCTATTTCTTTGTTATTTGTACTAAGCTATTAACCTTCATATCTAATATGGTTTAGAAATCACAATCTCTGTAAGTCTACGTGGGCTACTTACTCCGTCATTTTTGCAATAAACCTGTAAATTTTTAATTATCAAATTTCTATTTTACTCAAAACAAATGGCAATTTTATATTATCAATTAAACTAGTAAATCGTATTAAACTACACACAATACTTGTATAGTTTTCTATATCTTTTAATGTGTTATCAATTTACTTTTATTCAATTATTTACATTCAATTATTGAGTAATTAATGTAAATATGAATTGAAATTATGGAAATAAAAACCTCGCTTGAGGAAAAGAGAAAAAAAAATTACTTTTATGCCATGTATTTTTTACTCTGTAAATTTAATATTTTCAGCTATCTGCTGCATACTCGATGATTTTTATCTCAATAAACCAATACAATACAATTCTTCATTTGATACAAACATGTCCTTCCATCACATCCCCAAAACATTGTCTAATAATAAAGCACATTTGCAGCCAATTTAGAACACCACACCACAATGGCTCATGGCTCCCGCTCATGGCTCCGAACTGAAAACCCACCCACAACACCCACCCACCCACCCCTTCCCCAAAATGCACCTCATAATACATAATTCCTCCAAACGTACTAATCCTTACGTTATATTGCTATTTGTCTTCTTATTATTATTCCCCCTGAGACACCCTAGCTTGTTCAAAGCGAAAAGCGAAAAGCGACTGAATAAAGAGAGAGAGGGGGGGGGGGGAAACAATCTATAATTATCGAAACCTCCTTGAATTTAATGTTTCTCGCCCTGAATTCTATAACCAAAACGTGTCCCATCATATTTATTACAAACCCATTAACCCTATATAATTAAATCAAATTCCCTTACTCCAATACATTTCAGGATAATCACACGGGAACCTCCATTTCCCTTCCTAAGACCCCCTAATTAAAAGAAGAAAAAAACACCTTTAATTCCTCAAACCTCATCACTGAACATAATAAAGCCACATATAAAACTTAAAAAAGTACTATTAGGGATTACAATAAAGAGGGCCATAACCGATACATGAATAGACCTCAATCTTGAGCGCAGTACATAACTTTGTAAGCATAATCAGAGAATCTTCCCGCCCTGTATTCTCTAACAAAAAAATATACAATTACAACCAGTTCCAGACTTCAAACAAACCACTCATCCCTTACTGCATTCTTTGAATACAGAAGGGATCACGCCCACAAAGAATCCTCATACGCAATCATGTACTGGAGGTTCCCGCCCTATCTGTTCAAATATAATTGAATCAAATTCTCTAACTTCCATATATACATTTCAGTATCATCACCCGAGAGCCTTCGCCTATCCTCTCCCAAGGCTCTCTAACTTGTCTATTATAAGAAAACACCTTTAAATTCTTTATTGGACGCTCCTCAATTAACCAAAGTTAAATACAATAGGGATTCCAACAGAGAGGACCCCAACAGATACATTAATACACCTGTCTTGTCTCAAACAAATATACAATATGTAACCAGTTCCAGACTTCAAACAAACCACTTATCTCTTACTGCATTGTTTAATACCTTAGACAACCACAAAGAATCCTCACACGCAATCATGGTAATAGGTTACATTTCTTCACGCCAGCATAGTTAAAAACACGTAGTATGCTGTGGCAAAATCTAAAATTATTTGAAAACCCGTGGGTATTGCAGATAACAATTTACTTTAAAAACATCTTTGAATTGTGACATCATTCAACGTAACCACATCACTTGACTTCATATACAGCATATCAATGCTCATAATTATATAAATAAGTTAATGGTTGTAGCGCAAAGTTCAACACAGCGTGCTTTCTCTTTTAAGTTTTAATAAATAACCAGATATAACTAATATTTTGACATGAAATTATGCATTTGGATTTTGTAGGCCTACGAAATAATTATGAAGCTATCGAATGGCCAGTAAGAGTAACCGGGGAAAAAGAAAAAGAGGGAAGATGAACTGGCATTATTCGATTTGCGTTCATCAGGCTAGAATTGTTTTCACAATAACTTATTCTACATAAAATATGTAGTTGGATAGGTATACATAAACAAGTGACTAATATCTTGAACCTTAAATTTGACACTCCCAAAAGGCTATGGGGACTGCTTGCTCTCTATATATACCGGTAAACGAAGAGACAAATATGGCTTAACAAAAATAAACATGGTAAATCAGAATAGAGGCGCAGATAGCAACAACATGTAGCTTTTGTACAACATATCCATATCATCAATATGATTATGGTTCAACACATACAATAATATGACAGTTTTAACGAAACATCAAGAGTTAGAAATATAATTATGTGCACTTACTCTCACGATCGCAAAAAAAACAGAATGAGCTGGACAATTATCTCCTACCAGAAAATCTTTTCAGGAGAGCCTTTGTCGGTGTTTCTTTGGCATTCAATTCTTAATCTGTTGGTTTTTAGCCATGTAAAGACACGGGTTTGGGTAGTGATTAGCTTTCTGTTATTTCAGGGAGGGACTGATTAACCATGTCGAAGTTCAAAAGCCTTTTTATATCGACACCCCTGATAGACACCATTCTATTGTCATCTAAAAATAGAAGGCAAGATCATTATACGGTTCATCGGACGATGTTGGAATTGTTTATGCAGAGTTCACACCGACGCCGAATTGATGGCGAATTAAATCGGCGAGCAAAGCGGCGGCAAAGCGTAACAAAGCTTAATTAAAGCGTAAAGACCGTAATAGAGCGTGAGAAAGCTTTGAGCAATTCGGGACATTCGGCAAGAGCGCCAAAAATTTTTAAACTGTTTAAAAATTTGAGGCGATCTGTCACGAATTGCGTAAAGCGGGAGAGCGTATTAAAGCTTATCAAAGCGTCACAAAGCTTATCAAAGTTTTGCTCAAAGCGTAGGAAAGCTTAACAGAGTTTAACAGAGCTTGGTTCAAAGCGGTGACCCCACTTTGTACGCTCTGTCACCAATTGACACGCTTTGTTAAGATGTCTCAAGATTTGATAAGATCTGGCATCAAGACTTGACACGCTTTCCCACGCTTTCACCGAGGATTGACACGTTTTCCCACGCTTTCACCAAGGATTGACACGATTTTCCACGCTTTCATCAAGGATTGACACGCTTTGTCAGGCTCTGTCACGCTTTGTTACGATTGGCAAGCTCTTTCACGCTCTCTCACGCTCTCCCACGACCAGTGGCGGATCCAGGGAGGGGCCCGGGCCCTCCCTAGCAAAAAACATGTAAAACTCCCTTTGAAAAAAATAGAAGATGGGCCCCTCCTGGCGCCCAAGGGGTGGTTGTGGAAAAAATAACCCTTCCTGTAAGAAAAAATTTTCGGGTGCCAAAAAAAAAATTGTGCTCACTACCGAGTCACAGTCTACAGACCCCTCCTCTCGAAGACACTACACAGAGAGTGCTGACCTCAAACAAACTCTGATGGAGTACATTTCTGGTTCCAAGAAAGTGGGTCCCTCCCCCTTTGCCAGACATATAGATGAGGGACTCGCTGAGCTTCCCAGCGACATCAGACGCACAACACAGATGAAGTTGATGGCCGTTCTCCACGAGGGGCAGAAACAGGCTGAAGAGCGCCAGGAGATGCAGCAGCAGGTGCCTAGTACACTGCAGCCTACCTTCCCACAGCAGCAGCAACAGGTCGCCCCCTTCCAGAAGTACTGAAGGTCCTGCAACGTTGATACTCTTGTTATTTAGTAGAAGTCTTAAAATTTATCTTCTTTTAGAGTTTAATATATGTAACATACGTGACTCATATGCGTAAACAAACGTTACCAAGGTTTAAACAGTCACTATTTCTTTTGTCATATGGTGACAGAGATTCTTTGAGAATATGTGTAAGACAAATCCATCTAAAAGCATTTGGCAGTTATCTGTAAGTTTTATGTGTACGAATCAGAATAATATAAGGAACAGTCTAACTTTACATAGTTAACAACCTCCATCATATCTATCAATATCTTAATTCACGGTTACAGTAACTCATCAAATGAATGAAAAATATAGTAGACACATTGAAATAAGAATGGTCATATCTTCGAAACTATCCAACAAAAGAAGGATAGTTGCATTATCCATCCCTTAACAGAATGATTATGGTCAACAACAAAATAAGCGCAGTAACGTAAGTTACAGAGGTAAAATTTGCATGTTCAGCTTCAAATTTCAGAAAAATAAAAAGTTTGCAACATTTCTTGCCCATATTTTTTTTAGTTGAAATTCAGTGTATCCTCTTGCATTTTTTCGTTGTCAGAATGGTTTTGAGAAAATAAAATAGAAAAACTCTGTTGAAAACTTAGTATTCTGAGTTTTTCACAAAGTTTTTTTTCTATTTATTTTTTTTATTATATTTCATTTTTTAATTTTATAATGTTTTATATTTTATTTCCTTTGTTTTATTTTCTTTGTTACAATAAGGGTTATTTATCTCACATATAAAATTAATTTTCTTACTAATTTTTTTTTCATTAGTAAGAAAATCAATTTGTAATAATAATTTGTAATAATCAATTTAACAAAAATTGCGTATTTTAAAGATCTTTTATCGCACATATCTAAATTTCAAATTCTACAACTTGATTTCTTTAAATTTTCACTCCTGATTTACAATAGTAGTATTATCTGATTTTTCATGGGAAAAAATCAATAAAGTCTGTATTTATATTATTTACAAGCAGATGAAATACATAACAACAACAATAACATCAATAATAATAACATCTTCACAAGTACACATAATACAAAAATTATTTCAAACTTATATTAAAAATAAACAAAGTGTGCATATGGGAGAATGTTCTTATTTCCAGACACACAAGTCTTTATCTTCATCATCTGCTTCTGACGATATCTGAGCCACTCCTTTCTTAACTCAATCAGGAAGTACCACCCCAGCCATTCTTTGTTGCCAGTCAACAGCACCCACTGGAGAGACGAAGTATTCTCTGAGATGATCTCTCTGATGTCTGGCATCCACAGTGGCGAGGTTCCCTTGCAGGTGGTTGCGGAACATCTTCCCAGTGAGGTCCATCTCTCCAGGCCCCTGGTACGAAGTTGTGCTCTTCATCTTCGTGGTCCACCGCATTGGCTGCCAGCGCCACCCTCTTCCTCAGCAGGTTGTGGAGCACCACAGCAGTCTCCACCAAATCTCTGACGTTATCTACCTTCTGTTCCAGTGTTCCCAACAGGCACCGGAACCTGTTGGCCAAGATGCCAAAGGCATTCTCCACCACTCTTCTCCCCCTTGAGATCCTGTAGTTGCAGATCCTCTGTTCATCTGTCATCCCTCTTCTACTGTATGGCTTCATCATGTAGCTCTTCAGGGCAAAAGCATCGTCACCCAGGATGAAGTAGGGAATATCAGGCTGATTTTCTCCAGGGAGAGGGCATGGTGGGGGCAGCCCTATGGACCCATCTTCTAGGCATTCGAAGAGCTCAGAGTCTGTGAATATCTGGGAGTCAGACATGTGTCCTTTACCTCCCAGCTCAATCCAGATGAACTTGTACTCTGCATCTACCAATGCCAGCAGTGGTATGGAGAAGAACCCTTGTAGTTGTGGTAGAGACTGCCTGTGTTTGCTGGCTTCTTAATGGCTATGTGCTTTCCATCCAAGGCACCAATTGCATGGGGGACATTCCATCTCTGTTCAAACTGCTGGGCAAGGGTGCTCCATGCTTCAGGGGTGGTAGGTATGTTGAAGACCTCATCTTTATACGCCTCTACAATGGCCCTGCACACTTCTGGAATCATCTCTGATATGGTTGAGATACCACATCTGAAACCATATGCCAGTGATCTGTAGTTGTCCCCAGTGGCCAGATGTCTCAAGGTGATTGCCAGTTTGAGGCCAGCTGACAAAGGGTGCCTGTAGTTAGTCTCTTGCTTCTGGATGACTGGTGCCACTCTCTCCAGGATCTCATCGAACACCTCAGGGGTCACTCTGGTGAAGTTTCTGAAGGCAACAGGGTCCTCTAATCTCAGTTGTGTGTCCAGGAGGCTAGTGTACTGGCTGTCTTCTTTCTTCAGTGAGCCATGGCCTGGTCCAGCAGCTCCTGATGAATGGTCTTCTCCCTCCTGCTGGTAGTTCAACCTCCTCTTGTCTTTGCTGTTCTTCCTCTCTCTCCTCCGCCTCGAGGGCTATGATGTAGTTATAGAGCAGGGAGACAAAGGTCATGTCTACTTCATAAGATGGTTCATACTCTGGTACATCTTGAACTTCCATATCTTGTTCTTCTGCCAAAGATGCAATGATTTCGTGTATCTGCTGCATCTTTATATATGCTCTGGATCAGAGGCGGGATGCAATCAGAATCTCGAAATTTTTCATTGCGTAACAGAGCTTAACAGAGCCTATCAATGCACAAGAGAGCTTGATAATCGTATCAGAGCGTTATTTAAAGCGTGATAAGCGCATCAAAGCTTATCAAAGAGTATTAAAGCATATCAAAGCGTGATTTAAAGCGTAACAAATCCTGATCAATCGGCATCAAAGCGTGAGAAGCCGTAGCGATTCGGGAAATAATTTGTCGCCCAAAGCGGGAACGAACTTCGTATCAGAGCGTATCAGAGCTTATCAGAGCATAACATATCTGAGGAGATCGTGAGATTTTTTGAAAAGTAAACAAAAATGACGCCGAATTGATCGCCGAGTTAAAGCGCGACATTCGGCGTCGGTGTGAACTGTGCATTAGTCTAGGAGCCTGTCCCGAAATTGCTACTCCGTGATCAAGCCCATAATACTGAACCCAAAGTTAGTGAGACCATCAAAGTCATTGACAAAAATGTTGTCATCCTAACAGAAGTTAGTATGACATGTATGACATTACAAAAACGAAAAACTGAACTAAACTTTTCGTCGGGAGGGGCTGTCAGACCATTCCAAATATTGTCTGGTTTTGGACCTTTAATTAAAACATATTCAAATAATTGTGAAATGAATCACTTTTCCCATTTCACATGCAATAATGTATTCGTCAGAAAGACAATGAATGAGAATTAATTTTGTCAATTATCTGATAACTTATAATGAAGATTGTGTACACTATTATACTTCCAATTAGTATTTAGCCGGCTGAAGGAAACTTACTAGTAAGAAGGTTAGAGACGTTGGGGCCCGATGTATTGATGAGGTCGTACACAGTCCCATAACATAAAATTCCAGGAGTTGTGCGCCGCCGTTGACGATCCGTTGGCTACATTTTGACGACTCACTAATTCTGTACTGTGCGAGGCCGACTTGATGCAGCGACAAGGGTGTGGTCATTCCAATACACTTTTCTCAACGGAGTGAAAGAAAGTCGAACTCAACATAATACACTCTACGGAGACGTAGACCATTTGCCAGACAAAGGAAATATCAGTTTAGTTCAATTGGAGATTTAGATTATCATGAGACAGCTCCAAAAAAAGAAGATTTAAGTAAAAATTAAAACATAACTAAAGCAAAGCCCGAAGCTTGCCTTGCTTGGCTCCGAGTCCAATGTTTAACTCACGTGTTAATTCATGCTGTCCTTTTAGTCTTGAGAAATGCACGGAGTTATTCGCATTGATTTGCATCACCATTGAATGCAATCCTTTATCACCTGTCGTATGGATTCGCGATTCAAAAATACCATTACAAACAATAATCACATGATGGAAAAGGAGAAAGGAACTTTCGCTATAACTCATCATTAGTCTTATTGCAAAGCAATCCTCACATTCTTAACACATCCACCCTCAAAGGCATCGTTTAACAATTTTAAATATGAGATGCATGGCCCTACGTGTTATTAGTGTCTGTGATATGGTGTAATATTGAAGCCCTAAACAAAAATGCGCTTCAAAATGATCATGAAGTGCCCCAAAAAAGTAAAAATCTTTGAGTGACCGGTTTTACCAAACTCATTTTCCGCAATAGACTAAAGTGTTAAAAAAACCGTTGGGAAAACGCAAAATGAAATTTCGATTTCCAATCATAAATATCTTGAAAATCAGACAGGCGATCGGCTTGTAAAAGTCATGGGATTCCTGACTGACCTAAAGGTTTATAATTTGATTGCAGCACGAGCTAAATCCAGGATTTTGTTTCAGAATCTGAGGCATGATGTTACCGAGTCACTTCAAAGAAAAGAAAATGATTACTACATGTATTTTAATCATTTTCTTTGATATAGTTTGCCATTTTGCGATAAGGGCCATCGCACCTTATCATTATCAATTTTATAATTTTAACAACATCTGAATGGAAGATATTCTCATTGCAGTAGATTTTATATCCTTTTAACCTCAATATAACCCTTTGGACGACTTTAAAAACAATAAACATACAATCAACTGTTCAATAATAAAACAACGTTGTGTATAGCGATTTCAATATTTAACTTAGACATCTATAAATAAAAATAAAAAATTATAAAATAACCTAAATAAGCACAACATGTCAATGAAGTCTGATTTTCAACAACCAAATCTAATAACATTTATATAATATTTTAGTACCGTTATTTGACCCCCCCCCCCGGTAAAGGGGTACTTTTCGCGCGACGAAGTCCGGCCCGAGAATTGTAAAAAAAAGGGGGATGTATTTGACTTTTCACCCGGAGATTTCTTTAAAAAGGGGATGTTTTTTTTCTCTCTCTCTCTCTATGGATTCCTGAGAAATTTAAAAAGGGGGTAATAAAATATCAAAAAGGGTGTTTTTTTTTTTTCTCTCTCTCTCTCTCTTTGGACTCCTGAGAAATTTTTAACGGGGTTATAAAATATCTTGAATATCATAGATAGGGGGGTACATTGAGCAGTGTTCCGGATTTAGGGGGTCTCCAAGGTAGGAAAAGCCCGCGAAAGGGGGGCTCAGAAATGTTGGCAGTCCTGAGATAGGGGGTTGCTTTCAAAGGGAGGGAACAAGCATACGCGTACCCTAAAAAACACTGAGTGGGGGGGGGGGGCCGGGATTTTACTACTCCTTCGTCATTAACAACCAAATATTTCAGCAGAATTTTTACCTTCATAGATAATGAGCTTTAGGTGCTTCATTTGCCCTTTACCTTGAACATAATTTCTTTGTTTTTCTTTTTCAATATACTACACTTGGTTGACTAAACCTAATTAGAAGGTTCTTCTGAATTATTCTCATAGATGTGGGCTTAACCTCGAGGCAAAGCGTCAGTGATTACGTTATTTTTACCTGAGATGTGTTTGATTTTCAGGGGATAGGGTTTTTATCTGTATATTTGAACAGTTGTCTTTTTTAATCAGACCAGTATTTTAACTTTCATGGTTTCATTGTACGATTATGTTTTGTGAATTGATATTCTTTTCTATTTATATGTATCCTCGATAGTTGTAAACACATACATTTCAGCTTTTTAGCTGCACATGTGCATCATTGTATTCTATACGTTTCGAAATAAACCTTTAATCGAATTAAATTGGAATAAATTAACATTTCAGTGGTCATTCCACATTCTAGTGCACTAATAGACAATTTCTGATTACCTTCCAGACGAAGCTGCCTTTGAATAACGGAAAGTTCTATTTTAAAAGACCATTTTCGATTGTATTTCGTATTGGATTTTCGGTTATATGCAAATGTCTACTTTTACAGAAAAGTACTGTAGCTCTTGACTAGCCTTACGAGCTTGCTGTTTGATATATCATATTTCCTGAATCACCAAGCCCGTAAGGCTACTCTTAAATACCTCTTGCACATATAGAGTTGAGATTGAAGAGCACTAGACAAGAATGTGCCTGTCGAGGAATCACTTAAATAAGTTTTAATTTGCATTAGAATTCGGTATTCGGTGAGATAGGCCTATAGACTAGTTTACTTTAATAGGCCATATTCGTAATGTAACCAAATTCATACTTTAGTGCCTCGGTACGAATCATTTCATTCACCTTTTACGAATAATTGTATTTCAAAAGTCAGAATGCATGTTGCATATAATTATTACGTGTTGTTAGGTAGGGCAAGCCACAATGTTGTCCTCCCTAGCAACAACTAACAGCGGCGGATCCAGCCGGCGGCAAGGGAGGGGGCTAAAAAAGGGGCCCACTTCGTGCGAAAATTTGAAAATCGTGCCGGCCGATTTTTCGCTCAGTGGGAGGGGGTTGGGGTAGTGAGCACTCATTTTTTTTTTTTTGCTCAACGGGGAAAAGTGCAATTTTTCAACCTCCACCCCTCTTGGGCGCCAAGGAGGGGCCCATTCTTTTCTTTTTTACAAAAGGGTGTTTTTACCTGTTTTTTTCTAGGGAGGGCCCGGGCCCCGCCCCCCCCTGGATCCGCCACTGATAACTAATGCATGCAGTTCGAATTCTGACTATTGTAATATAATTACAGGTGAATGAAATGATTCATCGGGGCCCCTCACGTTTGCATTAGATTTTGATTACATTACAAAAAGTGACCTATTTGTTGATGCTTCTTCCACAACAGCTAAGGGGTTTTGCTCTCGCCTATTTTAGAAGCTATTTTAAAGTCAAAATGTAGATAAGATGCACATTTCGTTTCGTTGATCCAAACAGGAAAAGCTTTCTAGTCTTCACGATCATTGTGCCAGTTTCTTAATTAAATGTCATGCATAGGCTACGTCTTTGTGAAGTGCCTCGGAATTATTTCATTCGCCTGTTACGAATAATTGTATTTCATTAGTCAGAATGTGAATTGCAAATATTGGTTATTGCCTGGGAGGAAAAACATGATATATAGGACCGAATTCCACTAAAATTTCAAACTGACGTCGGGCTTAAAGCCCAAGTCCACTCCGATTTTCAAAAATTATAACATGTTGTAAATAAATCAAAGGTTAAAACTGCCAAATATCACGGGCGTACTTCAATCAGGTGATTTTTAAGAGCGATTTTTGTTTCGAGTATTTCGAGCAAAACATTTATATTGCTGTACGGATGTGACGTATGCTCCTCACAACGAAAGTGCCAGCGGTATACATTCTGACAATAGGCTATTTTCGTAATGTAATCAAATTTAATGCATACGTCTTTGTGAAGTGCCTCTATACAAACTATTTCATTCACCTGATAAGAATAATAGTGTTTCATTATTCTTATCAGGTGAATGAAATAGTTTGTATCGAGGCACTTCACAAAGACGTATGCATTAAATTTGGTTACATTACGAATCTGTGTTGTGAGGACCCTACGTCACAACCGACTCGATCATTAACTTGTTTTTGCTCATTAAAAAAAATTATTAAAAATAAATCTGAGCACCATTTCCCAAAACCAAGTTATATTTGGGCTTTTTAGATTTTTGTCTATCTAATCAGCTCAACTTTTCAGTGGAGTGGACTTGTACTTTAAGCTATTGTTGAAAAAGTGTTTAGTAACTTAGTCTGAGGTCTAAGTTTTCCTTTTTAAAGAAGATCATAGAACCGGGTTGTGTTTAAAGGGTAACTAAATTAAAAATTCATGTTGACTTTTGTTGATCTGTAATAACGAATACATCACATATCTTTTGACTTTTGGGTGTACATTTATGTCATATATTTCATATTATTTTTTAAATTATTTTTGTTCTACCTACTAAGCTCCACCCTTTAACAAAACCTCCAAAAGCAAATGACTTTTGTGACATCATCATGCCAGTCATTCATTAGTCAGCTAGATGAACAAAAGACATTGGTATGTCCCTTCCCATCAACTGACCACCTGTTCACAATAGCATTGCATATTTTCATATAATAGCCCATTGAAACCCTTCTTTCATGGTGTTGCTTGGGGATTTCTGACATAGCAACTGCTTAAAATGTAATTGAATTTTGTGAGTAGGCATTTTATAAAACATGCAATGCTAAATGAACAGGTGGTCAGTTGATGGAAGGACATACCAATGTCTTTTGTTCATTTATCTGACTGAAGAATGACTGGCATGATGATGTCACAAAAGTCATTTGGGTGGAGCTTAGCAGGTAGAACAAAAGTAATAATAAAAATTATATAAAATATATGACATAAATGTACACCAAAAAGTCAAAAGATATGTGATGTATACATTATTGCAGATCAACAAAAGTCAACATGAATTTTTAATTTAGTCACCCTTTAACTGAATAGACCGGCTTACTAACATATTCAAATTTTATGCATACTTTTCAAACCAAGGTTGATCTTGACAACCCGAAAGCTTGCCCGACATAGCAATAAGTAATGTATGCAGACTGGATTCCGAGTGTTGCAGTCATGGGCGGCGATTTTTTTCATGACCGGGGAGGCGAGATGCGAGATTTTCTACAATATTTACTTGTACATTTTGAAGGATATTATGCGAGGGAGCGTAGCGACCGAGCCAGAAGATTTTGCATTTTTATTAGTCTAAACACTGCACTCTTTGGCCCTCCAGAGCCTAAAAGTGTATTGCAGTCTGAAGTCAGTATTTGCTATACATTTTGTGTGTGCACTTTTTCAAATTTTCCGGGGGGACGAGGACGACCCCCCCCCAAAAAAAAAAAAAATTTGAGGAGGGTGGGACGACGTGTCCCCCCGCCCCCCACTCCCAGAATCGCTGCCCCTGGTTGCAGTTCATTCATTAATAACAGTTCATTCATTAGTCCCCAGGAAAGAAACATCCAACATTTGCATATGTTATTAAGCCGGTCTATTTGTAAAATACGGGCATTGCATACATTACGTGTAGTTAAGTAATGTACGCAATTTGTATTCTGACTATTGAAATACAATTATTCGTTACAGGTGAACTGCTGAAAAAATTCGTACACTTCAGAAAGATAAGATGACCCTCTCTCTGTTTACAGAAGACATTTTACCCGAGATGTTCCTCCTTCTGGGAAATGATAATGTTCCGGAATTCATTAGCTCTCTTCGAGAAGATAATATTTGGGGGAAAAATCCCTATTATGTCACAATATGTCTTTGAGAAACAAAGTGAGTCTCAGACTTGCATGCTTCAAGTGGTTCTTACTTCTGAGTATTGCTTCATTATCGTAATTTGTGTACGTTTGCTTAGTGAATAAGCATTAACATAAAAATTGTTGAAGGCCATGTTGCATTTTGCATCAGATAATATAATAGCCATAGCCATGGCATAGATGCCAATGACACCGCTCAAAACATATCCCAAAATGTAACAGGGCCTATTTCACCATTCAATTTCATTCTTATGTATAGAAAGCATATCAAATTTAGGTTCCAATGTACTAAGCAGGGGCGGCCGAGCGACTTCAAAAGTGGGGGGGCCGAGAAAAAAGGGCACCTACAAAGGGAAATCTCAAAGCGAAAATATACATTTTTTTAGACATTTGTATATACCCCTACATTGTGATTACATTATCAGGTATGATTTCAATATTTGTTTCACTTTATACACCATACAAGATACTGCTTAAGCATCATGCTTTTGCAGTTGGTGTGATGGTCTGAATATTTATTTGCGAGCGAGCGAAGCGAGCGAGGAAAAATTTAAAGATTTGTGAGGGAAATTATCAGAGGTGAAAAGAGGCACTTAGCACCTGAAAAGGGGCAATGACCAAATATGAAAGGGGGCAGTTCTTTGAATGAAAAAGGGACACTTATAATAAAGGAAAATGTGCATTAGTTGAAAGAAAATGGGCACCGATCAGATTTTAAAGGGGCACTTATTATAAGGAAAAGGGGCAATCATTAGAAAGGAAAAGGGGCACATGTGAAAATATAAGGTGCGCTTATCCAAGTTAAAATGGGGGTAGTTATTAAAAGGGGAAGGGGCACTTGTCAAAGTAAAAGAGGCACCTCTCAGCTTTGAATAGGGCAATTACGGTGAAAGGGGCACTTAGGCTATCAAAAGTGAAAAGAAGCACTTCTCGTACCTGAAAGGGGGCACTTACTAGAGATTAAAAAGGGCACTTATGAGAATGGAAAATGGACACTTATTGCAAAGGAAAATGGGAACTTGTCGAAGTAAAAGGGGCACTTATCAAAGTTGAAAAGGGGAAGGGGCACTATTCCTATGTAAAAAAGGAGCACTTTTCCTATGTAAATAGGGGCACTTTTCGAGTGCTTGAAAAAGTGAGGGGGCACTGTGCACCTTTGAAATGGTGTCGGTCATATTTTAGTTTAAATGTCAATAGATAGTTTTAAAAACATCCAAATCTTATATCTTACTCCTATTGCCGTTAACGTCACCCGAGATTTGCAAAATGTTCTGTTTCCTTTTCGCTCGGACGTTTTGGAGACACTATAATCCCCATTATTGGTGGCTAGCTTCCTCCTTATTGGACCAATGCAATGCAGTTTCAATTTTGAGGTTCCACATCGGGAAATTGATAACTTATGGTCTCAAATATCAAAGAAAACCCATTTATTCCCCGGAAGTTGCAGTCCTCTTTTGCACGAAAGGTAAGGACTAAGGTGGTTGTGTAAGCGTTTAACTGTGGCAAACGATAATTGACTTATTAATATTAGGTCTATATTGCGCAGGCCCGGCCCTACACGCAGAAATTCGTGTGTGTTGTTGAACTGAAGTTCTAGTTCTATTTCTACTCTAGTAGAGTCTATAGTATAGTAAGTAGGGTCTATAGACCTCTAGATCTAGATCTAGTGTGATGGTTATTTTTACCTGACTGCTAAGTAAGCATAAATGCTTGTAAGTAAGCAGCCAGACGGCCGACGGCTGTAGGTCCTCTCCGAGGGACCTGGTAAGTCAGGATTAGTCACACATAGCTGCATCGCTATCCTGGCTGTGTATTAAAACCCGTTTTATTGATCTCAACATTTCAAACACCACTGTACAAAATTAAACTGATTTCACTCAAAATTAGTACTTTAGTGACAACTGATGACACCTAAATAGCAGTAAAATACAATTTTTTCAACTCACCGATGTCAGAAAGAATAATTAAAAAATTAAAATCGTAAGTCCACTGTCAAACTTGCTTACAGTTTTACCGGCATGATTGTGTGCATTTGTGTGTTGTAAGTCTATTGACTATTCACGTGTGAAATTGCTACCTATTAGCACATGGTACAGCGCTAGAGGTCCATACACAGTATTGACTCTCTATATATGCTTTGCTGGAGTGGGATTAGTGCCTTACCAAGGCAAAGGGCACTAGCCACGTACTAAAACTTTAGCTTACAATAGTTACATTTAGCGCATGCGCAGAACGTTCATCCGATCTCAGCCTCATTTTCGTAATTTGGCGCCTAGCCGAGCCGACATGGGCCCTTTAGATTGGCTATCGCTGGCTCCCCTACGGCTCTATGTAACTCTGCGTGTACGTCTTTTTCGTCGATTCTTACAAAAAATGGATGAATATTGTAGGGAATTGAAGGGGCTGTAACTTTTGATAGAAACATCGGTGAGTCTTGAAATTTGAAATGTATTATTCTGAGTGAATAATTTTTTCAATTATCCAACCAAAATGGTGAAAAACGATCCAAAAGGGAAAATTGAAAAATCGTTCAGACACCCTAATATTATAAGACATTACTCATTAGTGCGAGGAGCTAGCTTGCGATTTTCCGTTTTTGCCGATACCAAAGTTATGATATTCCAGTCAAATCATCCATTTGTTACGATTTTTAAGTTTAAGACTTACTTCAGTAAGTCTTAAGTTTGAAAAATTCTTATTTTCGTCATATTTAAGGTACAAACTGGAAATTTATTCTGAAATGTTCATTGGTTTTTCTATTTTATGTGTGTGCGTCACCTGTTTAAAGCACGTCATGTCAAAATCTCCGCGGTGTGATGTAATATTTCGTATTGACTTTGCCATTGAACTTAGTCGCGCTTAAGTCGCGCTTAAGTTAAGTAGGCCCTCTCTCACTTAAATTCGAAGCCACTTAGCGTATCGGCCAATCAGAGCGCGTAAACTCACTGTACATCGCGGAATGGTAAAAGTTCTACATGCCTGGCTGTGTATTAAATAAAAGCTGTGCTATTGTTTCTCAACATTTCAAACACCACTGTACAAAACTCAACTGATTTCACTCAAAATCGGTACTTAAGTGACAATTGATGACACCTAAATAGCAGTAAAATACAATTTTTTCAACTTACTGATGTTAGAGAGAATAATTTAAAAATTCAAATTCAAATTTTAAGTCTACTGTCAAACTTGCCGATCAGCCACTTGGCCACATCGGCATGATTGTGTGCATTTGTGTATTATAAGTGTATTGACTATTCATGTGTGCAAATGCTGCCTATTAACACGTACATGTAGTGCAGCGCTGACTCTCTATGCTTTGCTGGAGTGGTAGTCAGGTAGATCTAGTACTAGATCTAGACCAGTATTTCTACTTCTACTTCTATGACGATACTCAGTAGGATCCATAAGTTAGGATGTAATGCTGAGGAGTCAACTTAGGTGCTCATTTGCAGTACATGCTTGTTGGTGCATTTAAAAGGTTGTGCGAGTAAAAATCATATTTTGCTGAATTAATATTTTCCATTGATATCAATATCTTATTTCATACTACTAATAGTACTACAAAGGATCGTCCGCATTTTCGCAAACATCTTTTTTCTTCGGCGCTCTGCGGGTACAGGGTTACCGATCCGCGCCTTGGCAATGCGAAAACAGATTCCTTGTCATAAAATGCCCCCAGTTCACCGTCTACTTTTACGAGTTGTCCGTCTTCCCGAGGATTTATCGTTCATAACGTGAAAGTCTTTGTGCTGCGTAATGCCTGGATTACATTTGCCCCGGGCGCCGTACGATAAATTGGTCTACGATTTTTTGTGCGATTTTGGGGGCATCGTAGGAGGCTACAGGTTACGATGTTTGTGTTTACATTATCTACGAGCATCGTGCAATTTCTTGTATTGGCCCCCGGGGGCAGGCCGCGGCAAATCCGTGCATAGGCTGCTCGGAGATTGTACGGAAATCGTACAATTTTAGTGCAGTAGCCGTGCAGTCTCCGCAGCCTCCGCAAGGAAATCGTACGGAGCCCGTTCAGCTTCCGTGCAGAGGTTTTTTGCCTCCATGTTCACTGAAAAAATTGTGCGTTTGCTGCACGATCAGCGTGAGCCTCCGCGCGATGCCCGTGTGGGGATTGTAGTGCCTTGTGTAGTGCCACCTACGACATGTCTACCGGCTACGGGCTTACGATTTTTCAAATTTGTATAACTTCCCGCGAAACAAAATCGTAAAGGCTGCGGAGCCCGTGAATCCGTACGAAAATCTCACGGCCACCTCCTGCGTCCGCACGGAGGCCGCACGGAAAAGGGGATACGCGCAGGATACGGGCTCCGTAGACTAATCATAGGACAAATGTAATCCAGGCATAAGTGATACATGCATCATGGAGCATCATCGTGGAATCCGTTTTTGGCATCGCCAACGCGTGGATCATTATTTTTTAGGACGCGATGTGTCCGCGTATATGAAGATATGCTCATTTATGCGGACGATCCTTATTCTCGGACCAGCACCCCAAAAGACTATTGATTTTCAACATTTTTAAAGTTAAACACCACTGTAAGTCCGTATACTCTACAAAACTCACCAGAATTATTAATATGATTTAGGCTACTGGCAACAACATTTAAGCATTCTAAACTTTAAAAACCCATGTTTTAGACTACACCTTCGGATATAGAATTCTTCTTGAAATCGATATGGGTCTGAAAACTAGAGATTATACTTCTTACTGTGGCTTGCCTGCCATGGCAGATTTAACTTTTTCCAAAGAAACAGTTGTAGAAACCTTTTGCCAAGATCTTTTTATAATTTCTTTTCATACAAATATGCAATGTAAAACATACAGTCTTAAACTAAGAAGTGGTTCACTGTCAGTAGTCAGAGACTTTAAGATGATCAAAGATGAAACGACCGGAAGTTTTAGCAGGATCACCTATCACTTCCGTACACTGATGCTGATGCTGGAAACTTAGAACAACTAACAACAGCTATGCCTATGGATCAATGATTTTTTGAAATGGTAGAACTTAATGGGCTTCTACATAATTTCTTTGATCTACATGTATGTGTTCTTTTGTTTACAGTGTAATAATTTATAGGGGGGGGGGGTTCAGTCTTTCCAGGGGATTAATATTTAAGTAATATTGACTGCCTTCAGGGCAATATGACATATATCGCCCGAACCGAAGGTGAGGGTAATATATGACAAGTCGTATTGCCCTGAATTAGGCAGTCAATATTACTATTATTAACCACATCAGACATCTAAAGAAACTCTTAATATCTTACGCTTAAATTATGTAAAATACAGTAGCCTACACTGCACACGGTTTCCTAGCATGAAAAGTTGAAAAACATCAAACCAGCACTGTGCATCCAGTGCTTGACAAAAATTTTGATAAACTGCAAACAGTGTGCCTTGGATGGGATTATTACGTCACAATAATAGTGTGCGCAAAGTGCGCAGGTTCTCAAACGCCTACCGGTATTAGATGCGCAATGAAAATTACAAAATTACAAAATACCCAATATGTAGATATTGCCTGCTAGTTTAACACGCATTTTGCCATTGACTTTTCTGATCGGGCAATATATTTTGTCCATTGGTTAACTGTGTATTAAATTGAACAGCAAATTACTCACAAAATCCCATTGAATTTTCTGAGCAGTCGATATTTTTTTTTTCGCGCGTAAATACCGTTTACGGTTAGACCTAATTAATGCATTGTAGGAGTTAGCCTTAAGGGCTACAATGTAGGTGATTTTGTACAAGCTTATCTGCTAATATTTTTTTGAGAAAAGCTTGTACTCCTACATAGTACATAGCTGTACCTGTAGGATAGGCTTCAATTTTGTGTGTATTAGCAGGGATAGGTCCTCTAAGGTATGAGGAGAAGAAAATAGACCCTACTTGTTATATCCACAAAAATATATAATTTTCAACTTTAAAACCCCAAATTTGTAGCAGAGTGGTATTTGAAGAGTCCCTGAATCTGGTAATCTTAGCCTAGCTGAAAGGCTCTCTTGAAGAGTAGAAAGCTGATGCTACTCTCCAGAGTCTGGGATTTTCTCCTATCTTGCCTACGTAGCAGGGAGTTCTATCTTACAAACTGCCTCAGGAAAATTGCTATTACAAACTACAGGTAGCTTCTTTCATCTCCTATTACTTATAAAAGAAGAAAAATTACCTTTCCTTGACAAAAAAAAAAAAAACAATTGAGAAAAAGGTAAAAATTTAAATAAAAATCATTTGAACTCACTGCTAATAGACTTCAAAATCGCTTGTAGACCACATACAGGTTGGTCAGATGTCTTCCCCATTCAGTTCTGAAGAATTTTTACCATTAGCGGTGATATTTAACAATTTTCATATCATTTTCAGCACTGCACACAGCACCAATTTATTGTAATGATCTAGCTTGTTAACGTGTCATATTCACAGATTAGCAGAGCAGTAGACTAGGAGAGAAAGAGACAAAGAACATCTTATGAAATGAACACAGCCAGAGGAGTGGAATCCCCTGGACCAGGAGGGCGTGGAGGAGGCGGAGCCAATGCTGGAGTGTCTGGAAGTGGACGGAGACGCAAGAAGAAACCTAAAGGTGGAAAGGTAGGAATGAATGATAATGAAATTGAGACTCAACTTTGTCAAAAGGAAAGAAAAGAAAAGATTACACAGGAGCAGCAAGTAACATTGCTCTGGAAGTTCTGAGAGATCTCTGGTAAAAATAAACAAGCAAATTAGTACATAGAAATTGCTGTGAAATCATAAGAAAATGTACTCTAGACAGTCCAAATGGATAGCCCATCAACAAAAAAGTGGGAATCAACTACAGGTAATGAGGTACAGATCTATATATACCGGTACATGTACAATT
This sequence comes from Mesocentrotus franciscanus, assembly GCA_037976565.1. Taxonomy (NCBI): domain Eukaryota; kingdom Metazoa; phylum Echinodermata; class Echinoidea; order Camarodonta; family Strongylocentrotidae; genus Mesocentrotus; species Mesocentrotus franciscanus. The sequence goes on along the minus strand of CP137667.1, from coordinate 11,981,437 downwards.
ATGATTGGGGACCGTTGAAGGGCTAAACATTTCATAACAATGAAATTGAAGCTTAAATATAGAAACTTCAACTGCAATATCAGTTTAATTGGAATGATACATGTAGCTTTCCTGATCTCTTCATGGGAAGAATGCTGTCATCACATTCCCAAGGTCCTTTTGACTCCTTTAGATAAACATTGGTACTCACATGATCAGGCAAATGTACTATTTCAAAAGCAGAGTAACCACAGAGATGAAATGAAAAGTCTTCTACTTTATTGAGTATATACTGCTTTTCACTGTTTCATTGTGTACATTTGTTCTACCATTGTTATGTATCTGATTGGGTTTTTGTTTGTATTTGAAATCAAACCCTTTGGTTGCAATAAAGGAATAATAGTAATAATACCTTTGGTCATGTAATGAAACTGTAATACCTTGGATAAAAACTCTAGGCAGTGTGTCTAAATTTGTATCATTCCTCTCTTTTTTAATTATGTCTTTCTACCTTTCTCATTATTAAACCTTTTGCTTGCATGCATTTTCACTGTCTCTCTTATGCACGTGCTCTCTCTCCATCTCCTCTCCATTTGCCTTACAAATGTATTTTAGGATGGACCTCCTAGTGAGAGAGGGAACAGTGAGGGCGGTGGTAGTCACAAACCTCCTCCTATGATCTTATCAAAGGCAGCCGGGCTTGACAATAAGGTATACAAGTGTTTTAATATTCATGATTATATTCAATACCAGAGAGGAATGGTCTCTATTCTCTTACATCATTTCCCACAGTAGTATTCATCAATGCATTGTATGTAAACAATTATGTTCAAAACAGCTTGCTCCATTACAGGTGTGAAACTATAATTGACTTAATGCTAAATATATTACTCATTGCGGATGTAGTATCAAAAATAATATCGCTAGTGATATTCGTTTGTCTCGCAATGTATGGTCATGATCTCTTAGATCCCTTATTGACCATACATTACAAGACAAACAAATATCACTAGCGATATTATTTTCGATATAAATGACTTGATATGATTTATGCACAGGCACACTCGTTGTTTAGCAATCAACAGTGCAGAATTAATGATATGCTTTATTTTTAATCCATATGATTCATCTCTAGACAGTCAAGGTCTAAATAAATAATGGGTATCCCTGGCTTCACTATATTTACATTTATATCCCTCATGGAAAATTTCTTGTTCAAGTATTGGTTGAGAGCTCTTCATGTGATCATTTATAATTCCACTAGAAGAGAAATTCTTTTGCGGAAGAAAAAATAGGTATGACTTCACACTTCTCAGAGTAGAATATATTTTTGTAATATTTTCCCTCCGACTGCCCCTTGTTTTCCTAATCATTTCTCCTGCCATGTATAGCGAGCAGCCAGTTGATTTTCACCAGGTAACTCTTTGTTTAGGAACCAAATAAATTCTGTTGAGTGGCTGAAAATTAGGTCACGAATATAAATATGTAGGTAAAATGATCGGTCACGAGCATACATTGCTGTAGGTCATTCAGATGTGTCCATATAAATACGTTAAGTTTGCATGGATCAATATAATCGTCATCTACTATGTTTTGCAAATGCAGGACATTGAGAAGACCACTGGGTCTGAACGCTCCAATCGACCTACCAGAGCTGTGTCCCCTGGGCCCCAGATTAAAATCAAAGTCAGGGACAGAGAGGACACCTCCTCCCAAAGCCAGACCCTTCCATCCAATGTTTCCACGGTTCCCTTCACATGGTACCCCATCACACCTCGGGCAGTGCCAGTAACCAAGCTGAAGCAGGGAGTGAGGTCGAACCAAGGGGGCGGAGTAGTACCTCAAGCGGAAGGCTTTATTCACCAGGCCAACGAGTGACAGGGGGGCAGATGCCTGGCATTTCTATTGAGGGTAAGTCAAGGGTGCATTTTTACAATTGATAATTTATGAAGATAATATTTCAATATGGGGTAAAGCTTCCTATGAATATGGAAAAAGAAATGGCAGGGAACCATTTTCACACAAGTGCAATACAATAAATAGATCATAGATAAATTTCCTTTTTAAAGCGTCTTTTCAAGACATACAAAGCGCATTAACATATTAACAAAAGATATTGCATGAATCAAAAGATGAACAAATAATATTGAATACAAAGAAATGGAACGGTTGAGGAGAAAGTGCAACCGATTGCATGGGGAGGGGTAAGATTCCTGTATAATCTGGGTTAATTTGTTCTGTTCTTATATGATAGAGATACATCCCTCCATTCCCCAAAAAAATAAATAAATAAATAAATAAAAAAAATAGTAATAATAAATAAATTATTAAAAAAATAAAAATAATAATAATGATAATAATGATAATAATATTTTTAAAAAATAATAAATTGAAAAATTATTTAAAATAATAAATATATGAATAAAATAAATAAATAATAGTTAGACCCATTAGTATTGCTTGTAATGTGTTGCTGTAGAAGGTCTCTGTAACTGTACTGCATGAGCCAAGACCCTTCACGTGACTTTTAACGGTGTCCTCCAGTATACTGTATGTTTTTATTCATTTTCCCCCTATTTTCATTTTTTTAATCCTCTGAATAGTGCCAATCCACAAGAGATTAGCAGCACCAGCAATGATGACCCAACCCATTAAACTGATTGACAATGCATTCCAATGGGTGGATGTGGGAAATGAGGTAAGCAGAAGTCAAATAGTGATGCTCTAATACATCCCAGGCACCAACTACCGTACTCATGTAGTCATGTTTCGTTAAAGATATAGGGTGAGGGTAAGGGTTGCAATTGGGTGTTAGGGTAAGGGTAAGGGTTCAGGATGATGCATTGTATATCGTCAAGGGTTGAATTTAGGACTGTGGAGCAGTTGTAGCTAGAGCATGTGTTATAACCACCCAAATAGCTATTTATATATCATTCTAGGGATGAATGAATGAATGAATGAATAGAATACTGTTAAACTAAGAGCTGTGGGTTACTTGTAATATTTGCTAAGTTTCATGCACCCAAATTTCTGGATTGGCAGTATAACAACTGGAAATTAACAAAGCAAATGATAGAAGTACATGTACAATTTGATGATGGATCACAGGAGAAAGAAAGATGATGATGATGGTGGTGGTGTTGGTGATGATGGTTTAAAGATACATGGGATATTGAGAAAGCAAGTCTTGGTAATGCATATGGTTATATTATCTTGGTCCCATCTGAACATGTTGATGTTTGAATATACACCCACAGTTTTCTCTTCTTTTTTTCTTCTGTTTTCCATTTTGTATGAGCAGCCCTGCCCCTAACCTTACATGAAAAATATACCCTTATGTCATAGGTAAACTGTATTAAATGTGTTTCAGCCTTTTTTAAAATCCTCCTTGTTTCTTATGTCCCTATCATTTGTAGTACCTTCTTGAACAGACCGATTTTGTAGTGATAGGTGTCCTTGGTGTACAGGGTAGTGGCAAGTCTACTCTGATGTCTCTATTGGCTGGTAGTAAACATACAGATCCTCACAGGTAAGCTAAGTACATGTGTCATATATTTACACTCAGAATTAGTAGTGACAAAATTGGATGGTGATTGGATGGTGCATTTTGGGGAAAATCTTACCGTAAAAACGTACAGAAAGAAAGAATAAATAAAGAATAAACAGTGAAGATTCTGATGAAATCAAGAGGTGATTTGCAGCAGATCTGCAGATCGACTAACAATTATTATCATTAGTAACAACAAGAATAATAACTATACTTGTATCGTGCACATATCCATCCCAGGGGATTCTCAAGGCACATACAAGGTATTTATTATTTAGCCAAGCTGCCCCAAGGGTCTCAAAACATTAAAGGAATGAATTCCTACCAGGTACCCAAGTACTACACTTGGGTGGAGAATGGCAGATGTAGATTAATGTCTTGCTGAAGGACCTTAGTACAGTAATACCGTTGTATCACTCCTTCCACAGCTCCTATGTCTTCAAGCCCCAGACTCCATTCAATGCAGAGCAGGCCTTACATCAGACCAGTGGCATGGAGATGTTTATTACTGCAGAGCGTATCATCCTCCTAGATACCCAAGCAATCCTCAGTTCTTCTATCCTAGATCGTCTCCTAGGTCCTGACAAGCAGAGCATGCCTCCAGAATACTCATCAGCTGAGAACTATGCAGAGATGCAGGTGGGAAACTGTGCCTTTTCTTGTCTGTTTTTATGACTTACATTCATTCCAAATCTCATATGCAAAGATTTCAGTTTAAGTATCTGGATCGCACTAGCATTCCTTCAGTCTCGCAAGATATTCTTTTTCAAATGCAAAAGAAGATATGGCTTCAGAATAAACGTCCAAATCTATTATCATAATTGCGCTCTGTCCCCACCCTAAACAATAATTGCAAGTACACAGGATGATCATTTGTTGATCACGAGGACACAGGTTGATCGCAAATAGAGAGGGTGGACATGGTCTGTGGGGGCAGACTGCAAGGGATGTTCGTCAGCTTCATAAAGCGCTTCTGTACGCAAGATATACGTAGTGGTTGCACTGTGCAGGTTGTGTGCAGTCTGTATTTGTATTATTTGGTATTACTATACACTGAATAGGTACCAAAACAGGTCATACACTGAATAGGATAAACAATCCAGAATGAATTATAGCCATGTTCTCTCGACATACGATGCCTATACCAGAGCTCAAGATTAGCTTTAATCTTTCCTCTTTGTTTTCAGTCCCTGTACATAGCAGCGTTTCTCCTGACTGTATGCCATGTAGTGATTGTAGTTGAGGATTGGTTCAGCGATATCAACATCATACAATTCATCAAAAGAGCTGAGATGCTCAAACCAGCAACCCCGCCCCCTCCAAGCAACCAATCAGAGAGCAGCAGTCTGGATGATCCAGAAGACTTTGTCCCTAATCTAGGTATTGATGTCAGATCTTAACCCAAGCAGAAAATTATTTTTTCTAAAGTTAAACTGGCCGTCTTCTTTTTCCTCTTCTTCTTCCTTCCTCTTCTTCTTCCTTTTTTTTTCATTCTTAAATTAGCAGAAGTCTGGTATTTTCTCTTATTACTGCGTTTCTTTTCTTCTTTATTTATAAACATATGTATATTAATAGTTAAATAGAAATTCCATTAATCATCTTGCTCACACTTGGCCTCAGAAAATGCATTTAGTTATTGTATATGATTCATAAGTTTTATGACATGTAATAGTGGATGATTGGGATACTGTACATGTTTCCTTTTATTATTGAGATAGGGAAACAGTTTCCCCACTTTTCTAATGGGTTTACCCGTTTTAGAGCAGATGAATTTTCAATCTCCAAGTCTTGTCACTGGAATTCCTACAATGATTTTGTATGAAACATGTATTGATATATATTGAATGCTTTGAATGATATTATAAAATCTTTCTTTATCTTGACAGTATTTGTGCAGAATAAAGCCAGTCATGAGAGTTTTCAACCCATCACTGTGAATGCAATTCAGCAGGCTATCCATTCTCTTATGATCACATCTAAACTCAAATATACAGGTACGGTGTAATGTTCTCTCTTGAGATTAATCTTTATCACATGCGAAATGACTATGCTCATCTACAAACAAGGTTGATAATATCATGTTTGATATATACATGTATGATCTAGGTATAAAAAGACACACTTATTGACACTTTTAAGTGATAATAACTTCAAAGTTACAATCATTTTCAAGATGAAATTAGCACCTTGTGAAGTGGAAAAGTGTGCAATTATTGTCAGCGAATGCTATTAATTTCTAAATACATATTCACTTTTTGACAAATCAACTCTATGATATATGTGCATCAGTTATTGATTCAGAATCAGGGTTGTGAGAAAAAATGCTTTTTATTTAAAAAATAAATAAATTTATTGTTTTAAACAAATGTTATTGTTTTAAATGTTTTGTTTTGTACGGAAACATGCTTTCACCAGTGGATAGTGTGGCATATCTGTTACTACGGCATCCATGGCAAGCAATGAAATTGCAGTATATTTTTGCGTTTTGGACCTAACAAAATGCAATTTCTCATGCATTAACCCATCCAAAAACTATTCATGGGAACAGGGGGCTGAGGCATGCTTCTTGTCTAAACTACAGTATGTGCCTACTTCAACAAGGCTCATATTAAAACGTTTGAAGAATTTAAGATTTTTTAAAATGCATCACCACATCACCGTCGTTGTCGTCGTCATCGTCATCGTCATCATCACCACCACCATTATTAGCATCACAACTACCACCACCTAATAATGAATATGATTATTAGACAGAAGTTATTACAAGAACATTGTATATGTTAAAGAACGTTTCTACAAACATATTTTTTTTGCTTGTAGGTTGTTCATCTCTTGCCAGGAGTTCTGTCATGCCCTGCCTAAGCTCCAAGACTCTTCCCTTAGACCTCAATTTATTCTTGCTTCCTAAATTCAACTCAGGCAAGAACAAAGGAGCTGAGAAAGGTAAATTCTTTTCCCTCCTGATAAGTGGTGCTTTCATCAAAGTAGATAAGGAGGAGGAGGGGATCTCATTGGCAAAATGTTTCTAACTTACAGTGAGAACTGAATCATCATCACATGGAAGTCATCCCCTTTATCCAGGCAGCACTATGGGTTAATGTCTTAACAGTGGGAATTTCTCCTCATAAATGTTGATTTTTAAAAAGTGATTGTAAAAAGAGAAACCTATGGGAAGTCTTCAGCAAAGTGCTTTGCCAAAATATGTGAACATTATTATAGACATAAATTCCCTGTTGATACATTTACCATTAAGAACTTGAAGTAATACTCAGAGGGCCTTTCACAGTTTTTTTGTAATTCTTCTTTGTGGTACTGTTTTTACCCCCTAAAGATTTGTTCTTGTTTGTTCTACGTTTCCATCTTGTGTAAAATGTAGTTCTGCCAAATGTGGGAACTGGGGATAATTAATTCTTTTCATTTTTTCCTCTTTTTGTATTCAAGAATCAAAGACATGTGTACTCAAGTTTGTGTCTGACCCTGGTTACGTGGGTCACCCTCGCCCTGAGAGGCTAGTAGCGGCCTTTAGGAATCAGATGTATGCTGCTAGTCGTCCTCTTCTTACCCATACATCACTCAATGAAAAGAACTGGTGAGTTATAATAATAATAATAATAATGATATGTCTTTATTTACCCAGGGTAGCCTCATCAGTATTAATACTGTTCTCCCTGAGGGCTCTGCAATCATATCTTTACCCCGGCTTTAGCCGAGCTACCATGAAAAGGTGCTCAAGCATCAAGGAATTTCTTTCTACCGGGTACCTATTAGCATCACCTGGGTGGAGTGTGGCAAATGTAGATTAATATCTTGCCAAAAGACATTAGTATCACACTGACATCCTCACAGTGTGCACTTGTGCATGATTTTGTCTCTTTCCAACAACACATGTGGGATATCTGGAAATAGACTAAAAAGTCATGTCTATGTAGGTGATGACTGACATGAAGCTGACATTTTGAAATAATATAGTGAATATAATATCCATAATGCGCATATACATATATTCTTCAACAAAAAAGAAATTGATTTTCATATTTTCATCTTAATACCATTGTAACAAAGCAAGCGTTAAATCCAATGTTTTTAAGTTCAATGAACAAGGTGGACACATGTTAAAATTAATATTATGGTTATTCTTTGCAAAATATGCAAATGAGCTTCCATCAATGATGATGAAAATCATATTTTCATAATAATTTACCATCTAAGATCCCAGTTGAATCAATTCAAGTAATGTAATTAAAGCCCCTCTAAAGTGTTGGGAGCCCCAAATTCGCCAACAATTTTATGGCAAAATTTCACTTAAATTGTATCATAATGTGAAAGAGGATGTAATTTAAGACACACTTCTGCAAAGATTTCCCCCCCCCCAAAAAAAAAGTGTTTGAAGACAAATATTGATTAAAAAATACATAATTTGGGTTTTCTGTTGTACGCAGAAAACCTAAATTTTGTATTCTTTCATCAATATTCGTCTTCAAACACTTTTGTTTTGAAAATCCTTGCAGAAATGTGTCTTACATGACATCCTCTTTCGCATTATGATACAATTTAAATGAAATTTTACCATCAAATTTTGGGGGCTACCACCTTTTTAGACGGGCTATAAAATACAGGCATTGTCACTGAACATGATGAATACATTTTAAGATCAGTTAAAGATACTATGTCCCTTTTGCAGCCAACATCAAATTCTGTAGAACTTTGCAGGAATTATGAATATGTCATGTATGTCCTATCTGTGAAATTTAAACGTTAGCAGTGTCCTAATATTCAAATTATGCAAGGAAACCTGTTTACTTGCTAGACTTCACTGTCAGACACTATTGAGTGTCAATGGCTTTTTTTTCATCGTTGGTAATAACATACATAAAATGAGCTGTAAAGGGTAATGAGCATTTGTCTACATCAATAACCCACTTCTTGTAATGGCCAAAATTAAACTGATTGAATCTTTGCGCAGCATAAAACGTACGACCATTCGGTACAATGGTCTGAAAAATCAGACTATTACTTACTGGCTCTATAGCTCCTAAGTCGATTCGACAACTAATAGTCGTTATTTTCCCACTTAAAGACATTTTCAAGCCCCCTTTTTTTTAGGGAAGTTCTAAATTAGTATTGTCTGTCAAATGTCGTTGAAATTTAACCTTTTCATTTTTTTGGCCTGCAAATGGGACATAGTACCTTTAAACAGGAATTTATGCATAATATGCAAATTAGTTATCACTTCTGGGTATGAAAATGGAAACTTATAATTTGAATATATATTTTCATGTAATTATGTTGGCAAAATGTTTGCAATATGAATCACAAATTATTCCACCATGTTCACTGACCCAGAAAACATAAATATCAACACTTGAATTATTGTAAGAGGGCGATGGGATGCAATTTAAGATCACAATATAAGTTATTATATTTTCATGGTGGAAGCAAAATTAGACCACATCCGGTCAGGGCGTGTCTTTTCATGCCACAACATTTTGTTAATGTACCTTAATGCAGTGACTAATATCGGTGTTCAATCTTTGGTTGCATTGTTGTAGGTATCAGTATGCAAGCAGAACATGGGAAAGCATCAAGAAGTCCACTCTCATGTCTGAATATCATCGGCTTCTTACTTGAGACAGGTTAACCCTCTGCTTTAAATACTGGAACTGGATGGTTCATGTGAGAAGCTCAAGAGAGTTGAGTAGTCAATGGGTTGGCTGACAATACCCACTGATGAAGACACTTCTTACTTGAGACAGGTTAACCCTCTGCTTTAATACTGGAACTGGGTGGTTCATGTGAGAAGCTCAAGAGAGTTGAGTAGTCAATGGGTTGATACCTACTCATGAAGACACTTCTGCTGGTTGCAGCATCCTGGTTCAACCAACTTTAAGTGAGCTGATCGTAATGTGCAGTTCCTCTTGTGGGACCTTCTTGCTATGATCATTTCCTCTGTGCACAGGTCTACAGAACAGTTGGTCTGCTAGGGTTGGTTCTCAGTTGAAAGGAACAGAAAGAATGGTGTTCAGATATGAAGTTAAAAGATTAAATGTATGCTTGAATCACTCTACCAATCAGAATTGTGGATACTTGCCTATGATAATGAGATCTGTGAGAGAGATTATCTTGATGTAAGGGTTCATTGACCGAAGCTCACATGTTTGCATGTGAATCAACCATATCTGCCATACTCAAGAGACAGCTCTCTTTATCCAAAGAGAATACTATGCAATATATCTGGGAGAAATTTTCAGACATAGGGATTTGGTGAGTGAAAGCTATACTTCAATTTGAACAAGATGAAAAGGTAATGTTTGATGCTTGATCAATCTGGGCTTTTGTTTGGATGTTGATCTCATCAGATAAACATCCCATTGATGCCAAATATCAAGGCAAACACCAAGGAAAGGGCAGGAAGTATTTGTAGTTCCTTTATATACAAATACATTTGTAGCATTTGAATTTGAGTTGATCTGATTTATTCTGGCTCTCTGATTCGGACTCAATTTACCAACTCTGTATTACCTTAAGAGCAGAAATACTTACATGTACTAAAACATTTTTTATAAAGCAGAATTAAAATAAAAAGTGTCTGATCCTACAGGACACCTGGACTTTAGCTATATACATTATATATATTATATATATATATTAGAAACATGTTAGTTTCTAAAAGAGTTATTACTTTAGAAAGTGTAAGTAGTGTATTAGTAGCATTACAACTAGCACAACATTATAATTAATACACTTTTCGTTTTTTTGTGTCACCTTTTATTGTAATTTTTTGTTCTCATTCATTTTTTTTGTAAGGTAGGCCTTGAAAAATTTCAAACAGCCAAAGTGGGCCTGAAGTTAAAAAAGGTTGAGAAGCACTGTCTTACAGAGTAGGGTCTGCTAAGAGTCAGAAGGGGCAATTATTCAAATCCTTTTACCACAGAGGCGACACCTTTCAGGTTTTCTAGAGTCGATATGTCTTGAAAGCATCTTGATGGTGAATGTGGTCAAGTATTGTAAGAGTACATATATTACATTTCTTTTGTAATTGGTCTTTGGCACTATCTTGTTTAGAATTGCCTCCTTTTTCAGCGACTCCATTTTAAAGATTTTATTTGTATTTTTGTGCGTATTTAAAGTTAGATTATTAGAAAATAAAATCTTGCCACCATCAAATCAGTCAAACAGCACAATTTTCTTTAACAGTTCATAATTTGAAGTAAAACGAATACCTTTGTATCCAATGAAGAAAGATAGAAATTAATTTAATCATAGTTTATGATTAAATAAATTTCCGTCCTTCTTCCTTTCTTCATGGACATAGGGGTGAAAGGAACCAAGATGGAAATTTATTTAATTTTTATAAACTGTGTTAAAGGGTTTATTGACCCATTATTAACATAATCTGGCACCCCGCCCCCACAACTCTCTCTCTCTCTTCATATTTCATTCACTCCATTCCTCTTTCCTATTATAACTCGCATCTACAAAAGCATTTTACACTCGATTCTACCAGTGATGTAACAACTGATGAATGTACTGTGTTTGTATTTATTCTTTTAATAGAAGGAACAATTATATTTACCAGTTCCCTTGGGGGTGGGAGGGAAGGGCAAGGCAATACTTAAAATTGATGCCTTACTGTTCAGAACATTTTGTTAAATAAAACGTTGTCAGCTTATGACTTGTATTACATAAAAAAAACTCTTCAAAGTATGTGTGATCTTTTCTAGACACTTTGCATTTTAGTTATGGTGGATCGTATGTCTATAGTGCGTCTTTATACGAGCTTCAGCTTCAAACCTCCATCGACTCACCAGATTTCATTTGGTGCGAATGTGTGAGTGCATTTCTACAACTATAGATTCATGCTATCCAGCATGCATGTACAATTTACTCCAGTAGATCCATACCAAGAGTAATTACTAACATGATAACATCTCAGAAAAGTTGCTGCTTCCCCCTTGTTTTGTTCTCCATAGCAAAGTTTGGAACTTGGTGGTTTTTTAGCTGTTGGATCACATCAATGTATTCTAAGTTGCTTTGGTGATGTTGATAATAGTTCTGATTGTTGAAGTGAGATCGCTAGGAACAAAGGATTTGGAATGCTTTTGTTTTATTTTTTTAATTCTCGCTTTCGCCAATACCCTCAAACACCTGGATGTTTGCCTCTTGGATGCAATTTCAAGCCATTAATGGGACTTACATACTTCCTGTGTAGGTTAGATGTATGCATGCGGCGCGCGTGCGTTACATGTATTATGCATGTGTAATATACCTGTCCGAAAGCTAGCTACGTGTATTTCTAGATTCCTCTCTTGACGGCTGCTACTGACTTCCTTGGATTTTTTACAAGTCCATGATTGTTACAGAATAAATACTTAGTGACTAATTGACCAAGCTTTCTCAGAGTGCATTTGAAATGAGGGGCATGAAAGTAACATCCTGGCATCTGGGGGTGGGTGTTGGCGAAAGCAAGAATTGAAATGTATGTTTGTTATCAGTACATTAATTCTTCCACCTCTGCCCAGCACAAAACATGATGTAGCCTTGCATCTATAGTTTTTTGGGTCTGTCGGTTTGTTAGGAGTTGAAATCAGTATCATGTAGAGATGAATATAAAAACAATATAGCTTGGAACAAGACTTTAATTACATCATTAAAGTCTTGTTCCAAGCTAACAGTTGAATGCCCCCATAGGCCTTTAACTTAAAAGCTTGCAATTAATCACAATAAGATTTGCATTTGATTCCTAAAGCTGTGTTTAATCACCTTGTTATATGCAGGAAGCCTCAGAACAATTCAATTTAAAACCAAAATATGAAAGGCTAGGTTGATAAATTCATTTCAGATTTGAACACACTTTATTCACAAAATTCATAATTTACAATATCTAAAAATAAGGAAAATATTTAAATAACCACAAAATATGAAAGCATAATAGATATACAAGCAACACATTTGTCTTTTAAAGTAATATTTCATTGGCAATTTACATTCAATAAGTCATAAATACAGGTCATATTCAGTTTAAAACTTTTTACACCTTTTCCGTATTCCTCTTGCAGGAGACAAATCCCATACACACTGAAGCGTATCTCTATTCAATGAATATGTTGAATGTAGAAGTAGAAAGGGAAGCAAGATGGTTCACTCAAAGGAGTCAACTGAAGAGAAAAGGAATATATATAGAGAGAGAAAGCACAGATGAAGTATCCTCATTTCTCTTTTGGAGTTATCTACAGGCCCTTCTACTTTCAATGAACTAGGACCATTTACTGATATACAAGTTAACATTTCAAATAGAATCACTGCTGATATATTTTGTGTAGATAAGAATCTGATTCTGTGATAACATGGGCCATAAAACAATACAGGGTACAATTTATAGTACACCAGTGAACAATTAAAAAAAATCCATTCTTGCATAGTTGCATTACACCAATTCCAGTTATTTAAAATTATTTAGTGTTGATAACGTACACAGGCATGCATCGGTGATAACAGGTTAGCAGGCATTTGGCATGATTTGCATATTTGAATACAGGAAGGGAAGTAGAAATTTCACTTTCTATTTGATAAAAGAGATAAGCAGAGATGATGATGATGATAGAATTACTAGACATTTATGCAGGTAGGGCATCCTTGGGGCTTGGGTTGCCAGGCCTTTCTTCCTCTGCAACCTTCGTTACTTGTGGCTTTAAAGAACAAAAATGAAAATGTGAAACCAACATTAAAAGTGGAGAAAAAAACCCTACATCAATCGTTGCTTAAAGAGTGCAATGGTTACACATAACATTTTGGTATGATTTAGTTTCATTTGTCAAAGATGGAAAATAGCTCCTGGAATTTTTCAAGAAAACAAGATTTTATTTCTCTTTAATAATTGTACTCAAACCAAGATAAAAGCTACAGTCAACTCTGCTTTATTAGGGACTTTTAGATTTTACAGCGAGAACATGGACTGCCACGGTGACATCCTTTTAAGGTAATTTGACGTCATTTTAAGGCACTGCCCAGCATGGGCCAGTGCCTTGAAAGAATGGCACACGTGGCAGTCCACTACGTCGACGTGCAAATCTAAAAGTCCCTAATAACTCAAAGTCAGTTGTCACACAAGTCAAATTTTTTGTTGTTTTTGTTGTTGACCAAGCTATGCAAAACGTGTTATTTACATATCCTAAGTTGAAATTCGCATAAGTCAAACTATTTTTTGTGATCATAAGAGATTCAACTAATGCAGAGTGAACTGTAATTCTACAATCATAAATATAATTATACCTGGCTACTGTACATACCTAAATGAGATTTTCAACAGGCATAATTGCCTCCTATAACCTCTAAGAATAATTTGCTAAGAAAACATTTCAAAAGGTAAATAGAAACGAGTCCATAAGGGGTAAAGATTTTGACATTTTAAAACATACTAACAATACAAAGGATTGATGAGAAAGTATTTAGTGGTCATTACAATACTGTAAAGAAACTTAATCAACAGTCAGGATACCGAGTGATTTTTCATTTATGCATGAATAAAGACAAAAATACAAATAAGGAAATGTCAAAGAGATTTCCCTTTCCTGGATTAATACAGTCCTCTGATTGCATTTAATAATTAACCAAAACAATTAACTGTCCGTACGATTGGTACACTTAAAACTTATCAAAATGTCATTTTTTCCCCCTCTCATCCATAGAATCACCCAATGATATAGCAGAACATAAGGAACTCCTTGGATCAAATAAACTGTTATAAACACATTCAAGTCAAACCTCGTTATATCTCGGCTCAAACAAATATCAAGAAGTGGGACTGACAAGATGATGCTGTTAAAATGAGTGTCATTACAGTCTTTTTGTTATATTTAAAACAAATAGATTTCTATCATTTCTTTATGATGATGAGAGTCGACTGTAACTTTAGACTCACCTTAGGTTCCATTGGTAGAGTCTTGTCTGGTGATACAGCCTGTCTCATGTATTCATTGTGCTCTGCTCTTGTCTTCTGGATGTTATCTACAGCTGGATCACCTCTGGCCATGTAAGTAGTGACATTGCCTGGAATCTTCTTGGGCATATCCCAGGTACCTACAAACCCACCCCAGGGGGAATCCTTAGACCGAGGTACACCTGGCTTCAGGTGACCACAGTCATTAGCTATGATCTGGGTGAAGCCCTCATAGGATGATGGCCTCTGCAGGTAATAGAGGAACAAATAAAGATGCATAAAAGATTAAAATCTGCACAAACCCAATATTAGGACAACACCCATATTGTACTTTGACTCCATAACTTGTGATTCAGACTTCTAAAAGAAGGTACCAGGGGGGTGTTTCGCAAAGACTAAGATCGACTTTAAGTTTGACTTAACTATGGCAGGCCGTTCATGCCACTGTTTGCTCTCACCATTATGATCTTTAGATAATATTTTTTCCTTCAATAATGAATTATCAAAAATGTAAATTCTGTAGATTTGTGACCATGATTTGTACGTCCCTTGAGAGACCAATGCCAGTAAATGGTGAGAGCAAACAGTGGCATGAACGGCCTGCCATAGTTAAGTCCAACTTAAAGTCGATCTTAGTCTTTGTGAAACACCCCCCAGATGCAATAGTAGGAATTCCTGAACAATTGTTATTGTCATTATAGCTCTGGTTTGGGGTTTTTTTTTTGTTTAACTCTGACCAAGTAGCTAAATGGTACTTTGAGAGCTTGAAAAGTTTCAAAGATAACGAATTAGAAATCAGTTGACCTAGATAGATCTCCCATAGCGTAACAAACAAAATTAACTTTGCTTTATGAGGTATCCCTGAACAGCAATTTGTTAACAGAATTTTGTAACCTTTTTTTGACATACCATTTTGGTTGGAGTTGAAATATATTATGTATAGCCACAACAGTCAACAGTAATCTGAATTATCTCTCATATTTGGATGGAACAGTGCAATTGAAAATGTTGTTTTGGACGTTACATCTTCCATAAACAATGTAGACACTCATTTAACCCACTAGAACAATAAATTAATGAGATTGTTTCCATGCTGGAATACACTTATTAGTTACTCCAAGTGATTGTATAAATGAAAATATAATTAAATTACAGAAACTGACCATTATTGCCCCACATTTAATCAGATTGTCTTCACAAAATGCTGATACCTACTACCTGTACCATCAAGTTTGAACATCATGCCTCTCATGGTCTTTGAGATATCGCTATAATGAGGCTAATACCTGTAATTTTAACAATCTTAACGGAAAACTAATCAGTCTTCCTATCACCATACTCGCAAAAAGTTTTTAGTTCATATCCCAAGTGGTCCTCAATGTTTGGTGATAATTAGTTATTATTATATTATATAATATGTATGATAAGAAATTTTCTAAGGTTCAAGATGTACAAATTTCATACATGTAATGAAATAAAATTTTAACTTCTTAAATTTTTTTTTTAAAATGACATATTAAATCGCAATATCCTTTGTAGGGCTCACCTCTTTATATGTTTGAGGGATTTGAGAGTTCTGCAGTCGTCTGCTGTCAAAGGCTTGCTCATACTGTTGGGATAAAAATAAAATAGTTTAGAAATACGAAAGATACGATTCACAAGGTTCTCTACAGAATGAACTCATTCTTCCTTTTGTGTAAATTTGCAGATCAAGATCCAAATCCACCATCGCGGCCTCGATAATACATACATCAATGTACTTTGGGCGCTGTTAATCATCCCCCTTCTTCCAATGACAAGTTGATAGTGCTCTCTTTCTCTCATTCTGCAAACAATTTTTAAACAAAAAAAAGTATAATTTGATGTAAAAATATGTCATTCCATAGTAATCGCTGTCCATCTGTTTTCATTCAATTTCAACTTATTATTGGAAATATGAGAACTCTGAATGTTTAAAGAAATGAAGAAAAAAAAACATCATGCATGTGTTTTACAATAGCTGTCAACACTACGCGGTTCATATACAGAAGAGATGTTCTTTAGACAGAAAACCAATCTTTAGAATGATAGTGACATAAAAACACTTGAGTTGTATGATGGTTATTGAATCACCTTGTAACCTATATATATATGAAATCTATTTTATCATGAATAAACAGTATAGACTTGTACTGAATACACAAAACCATTAACCAATTCAAGTACATTCGTTGTTCTAGGAAAATGAAACATTTGATGAGATTTTATTTGTGATAACGAGATGGTCAACAAATCTTGTGATGTAGGTGTATCAACCTCACTGACCAAGGCAAGGGCTTGAAGAACCATCTCTAAACCCTGTGTTCCTACTGGCTGCCTAGTGTTGTGTGGTTTTGACTGTCTCCTTGTGAAAAATGCATTCTCCTTGCTTGGTTTGGGTACTTTTAGTTTACAGTTTCGATGTGCACACTGCCTCCAGGCATCTCTCTCAGATGTGACCTATTTTTTCTCAACACACTGCCGTTTGGTGTGGCAATCTCGTAGGATCTTGGCCTTGGCTCTTCACAAACTTGTGGAGATTTATAAAATATTGCATGTAAATTTCTTTAAATCACCAATTTAAATCAACAGTCCAGATACACAACCAGTCGGGACACACAACATCTGGGTATACTATAGGTCTATATCTCAACCCATTTTTGACCGCACCAGCTCCAGTATTTCACGAAAAGACAGCGACTTTTGTGCCCAGGCAGGTTGGTTATCCGGACGCATACCAAAAGTTGCAAAACTGCGTCGGAAGAAAGATTTTTGTATGCAAATTTTCATGAATCATTCAAAAGATGGGCGCACCAAAAGATGTGTTGCCAAATAGTATACACGAAAAATATCTCAAAGACAAAGTTTCATCGCTAGGCCAATATGTAATAAATCGTTTTCCTTAAATCAATTGAATTAGTTATACTTAGATCTAGGCCTATAGGCTACATGACTTTGTTAAAACAAGTTAAGTGTCCGGACACTCAACCCGCCATCGATGTTACCTCAGACCTCACACACACTAGATCAGTCTAGTACAGCTAGTATTAGTAATGATGTAGACTCTTAATCTTATGAACTAGCCTAAACACGACTTTTTTTTAAAGTTAAACAATATTTATTATAGACTAGATCTAGATCTAATCTAGCTCTACCCATTTTGAAAATACATTACCTGGTTTGCGCTAAAGTGAGATGACATATTGGAATGTTGCGTGTCAAACAATATAGGAAAGAGAAACACAGCAGGAAAATTCTCTCAGCTCTGATTGATGCTAACGTATTGTGTACGCGAGAGCTATATGAAAACGTAACGTACATGTAATATTGTAGCTAGCTAGCTAGCTAGCCTATAGCATGCAAACCGTATGCGCGAGCGAAGTAAACAATATACACGTGCAATAATATGGCCTCACAATGGGACGGTTGCTATAACGACCACAGCTCGATCGCGGCAGCCATAATTCAGCGTACGGATCGGATATAGCGAAAGGGCGCCTACCCTAGGCCTAGGGGACGACCAGCCTCTCCCATCAGTTTAAATGAAGAGGGCGAGGAGAACATCTACTCCCGATAAATTTTCAACAAAAACATTGATAATTCTTTAAAGTTAAGCAAGGATCTATCGTTGCAATTAAGGTAGACGACAATCAAATCCCTTTAACGTTTTCCTTTATGTACATAATATAGACTTTATTTTCCCATAATTTTTCACGCAAAAAAAAAAAACGCGATGCGATCTTTCATAACGGGACCCCATCAGGGGCCCTAAGAAGGGCCTCTGGATGCTCAGCTGACCGTAATTTAATGCCTTAAACGCCTGAGCTTCTGGGGGCTCCATGCACCCCCTGGACTACATGCCAATTAGTGACCTGCCGTGAGTACGTGTCACAAGGTATCAAAATATGCTCATCTGACCGTAATAAAATACCTAAAACCCCCGAGCTGGTGCGCCGATTCGCCCCCCTAACAAAATAACCAGGCGCCGCCCCTGTTCTTGTCCATTAGTATAAAAGATTCCCCACCAAAGTGTATGAGAGAGGCACAGTGGCGTACTGAGCAAAAACGTCGGAGGGGGCGGGGGGGGGGGAAGGAAAAAAATCCGCATCCGCATCACCACCATGTAACATGCAGGCCCCGTTTTTTTCATCCAATGAGAATCATTTATATATCAAAATGTTCAGAATGAACTGAATGGCAAGAAACCGCCAGATATAGCCAGGATCGTTCAGTCAAAAAGTTCGATACCACACAAATTTTGACCAAATTGATGAAAAATAATCAAACAATGACGGTGCGATGGAACAACAAAATATCGTGATTTTTACATCACCATAAAGAAGAAAAGTCAAATTTTCTAATACTTTTTCCGTTGGTGAACCAGGCCGATCGGATCAAAAGATGTAGTTGAAAAGGGGGGATTTTGGCATATTTTTTAAGCCAAGTCGGTGCGCGGTGTGTTTGAAGAGGTTGACGCTTAAGTGTATAGGTAAAATCCAGTTGCGTTTTTCAAAGTGGGGGGTAAGTATTTACGATCAGGTAGAGCGTAGCGAGCGAAGCGAGTAGAGCGTAGATTGGCGTCGGGTCCAGGGGCGGAGCCCCCGGAAGCTCAGGGGTTTTAGGCATTTAATTACGGTCAGATGAACATATATTTATTCCTTATTTGTGACACTGGCAGGTCACTAATTATTGGCTTGGGGTCCAGGGGACGGAGCCCCAAGAAGCTCAGGTGTTTTAGGCATTTAATTACGGTCAGATGAGCATCGGCCAGGGGCCCGCCTAAAGGCCCTTAAGGGTCTTGGGGGCAGAGCCCCCGGAAGCACAGGGGTTCTAGGTCAGATGAGCATATAATAGCCTATATTGATACCTTATTTGTGACACTGGCAGGTTATTGGCTTGGGATCCAAGGGGCGGAGCCCAAAGAAGCTCAGCGGGGTTTTAGGCATCATTACGGTCAGTTGAGCATCCAGGGGCCCGCCTTAGGGCCCTTGGTGGGGTCCAGGGGGCAGAACCTCCGGAAGCTCAGGGGTTTTAGGCATTTAATCACAGTCAGATAAGCATATTTTTATACCGCATTTGTGACACTGGCAGGTCACTATTCTTTATGGATGTTTCCTTCCCAGGTGTGTGTGGTGATGAAGCATTTTATTCACCTGCTATTATCCTTTGTACTACAATATTGCCAGAACGCATAAATAAGTAGGTGCTCTTCTGGGGTGAATTAGGTTCCTCATAAATGAAATAGATTGTCAACTGCTATATTTTAGTATTTTTAAATGAATTAGTTACAGTTGTTTTCCTGTTATATATTTTTCACCAAATATAATTTCCATCTTCTCAGCTACGATGATTCCTCATTGAAAAGTAAAGGTTTTGTTATTAATCTAAAAAGTCTGTCCAACTAAAGCTTGATGCATGATACATGTACAAGTTCACCTGGTACGTCACATTTTAAAGAAAATGACTGCGCCTAAAAGGCATCACATCACCATGCCAGAATATCTTCATTTATATATCTCTTGGTCATTGTCGAAAGGAATATTGTACATCAAAGGGCATGCAGGAATACATCTCATTTTCAGAATACCTCAAGATACTTTGGGGTGAGCCTTTAAATACAAGTGTAGAGAAGGGGAAACCGGAGCCAGGACTATATTCCCCATTGAAAGAAGCCCAAACGTCGGAGCGGTGAGTTGATTTAAAAACAACTCTGAAATATAAAATTCATAGAATCTGATCTTCTTCTTCTGGTAATCTTCAAATGCGTGTGCAGCCTATCACGAAGATGAACTAAAGATTACAAGTGGTGTGAGCAAGAAAAACATTTAAAAGACTTATGTTAAACAATAATTAATGTTTGCATTTGACCTTAAGATAACTTTGTGTACAATACGTAAACAAAGCTTTGACCATAAAAAAAATATGTACAACAAAGTGTTCCATTAAAGCAATGTTATTGTTTTGTATAGTGGCATTTAGAAAGATTTAGTTTTGTGGATGTTTAGATAGCTGGGAGTTTGGATAATATAGTGAGAATTCACTCAGATCTTCATGAGGCGTGCATCAAGTCTTTTAGACTCTGGATAATTTCGAATTGAAGCTAATATTTCTAATATCTGAAATAGCACGTATTCTCGTCCATCACCATTGGAAGTTAAACTGGACTGCTACATTTAAAATGCTCCTCTTCAAGTTTAACCTAACATGATATCAGCATTTGAATATATCAGCATTTGGAATCATTATTTGGACATCATCTTCTACATCTTTAAAACATCAACTTCTGTCTTGATCCTAATGGGATATTAATAATTTGGATCTATACATCGAGTCTACCATTAAGGACCTTGCCTACCAAACCCTTCTCTGGAAACTGACCTTACCCCCCCCCCCTGAACAAAATATCGGTCGGTATAATATTCCAATTTCCGGGACAAAAAAAATAAATATATGTTCTCTTCCCCCACCACCCCGCTTATTCAGCGGCCGGCTGAGTCGTTGCGAAATTTTTCCTCAAAAACTGGACCCCCAAAAAGTGCTCTTAACCCCCGTTGAAAAAAAAAACGTTCACTATTTCTTTTTATATAACTGGTGTTATACTATAATAGAGTGAATATAAATTTACTATTTTATGCGATGGCGGTGTTTTTCCAAATTTTCTTGATATCACAGTTTTGGTTTGTCTTGTACATTAAATGATTAGGCCTAATTTCCAACTTTTTCATCGTTTAGAGCAGGTTCTGACACATCTTTCCATGTGATTTGATCGCTCTTTTGTTTTCTTTTGGGAAACCAATTGCATTATAACATTAAAACATTACCCTTACATTAAGCAGATTATGCTGTTTTCCCCCAAATTTTCTTATTTTTCCAATAAACTCATTTACTCAAAAAATATACTTTGCATTAAAAATGATTGTTATAATAAGAATTTTAATCTACATCTGCACAGTTCAACTTTAGTTGATGCAGTTTAAAATGATTGAGCATCCCATTTGGCTTTTCATATTAAGGTCATTCGTAAAGTCATGCGTAACTTTACGAACAACTTTATGAAACACCCCCAGGTTCTTGCAGCTTTACCAACGCCTAAATTTATAAATAATATACGTCTGGCCGTTTGTCCTTCTCCCACCAACAATCATGGCAATGTGCTCGAACACATTTCTAAACACGAAACCAAGCTTATTGATATGTTACGGCTGACAAGTACCATCGAGCAAAAACGGCAGGCCAGTAGTTTTTGTACTGAATTACTGCTTGGTTTTATCAAACCTTCTATTGCTTCTAAATATCATAATCATTTTTCTTTGCCATCAACACTCCGTTTGTAGATTGTATTAAAGAACAACACAAAATACCGGAGTGCAGGGGCGGCGATTTCTTTTCATGACCGGGGGACGAAATGCGAGGGACGAAGAAGCAGTGGCGTAATGACCAAAACTTTTTTTTTTTTGGGGGGGGGGCCGGGGGGCAGAAAAACAAAATCCGCATCACCACCATTCTTACATGTTATATGAAGGACCCGATGAACGTTTTTCAAAAAGGGGGGAGGGCTAAAGTATTTACGATCAGGTAGAGCAAAGCAAGTGTAGCGTAAATTGACGTGGGGTCCAGCCCCGGCGGTCAAGGGGCAGAGCCCCATGAAGCTCAGCTAGGGTTTTAGGCATTTAATTAAGGTCAGATGAGCAACCAGGGGCCCGACTTAGGGCCCCTGCTGGGGTCCAGGGGCGGAACCCCCGAAAGCTCAGGGGTTTTAGGCATTTAATTACGGTCAGATGAGCATCCAGGAGCCCGCCATAGGGCCCTGGTGGGGTCCAGGGGCGGTCAGATGAGCATATTTTGATACCTTATTTGTGTCACAGCTGGCATGCAGGTCACTAACTGGAGTGGGGTCCGGGGGCGGACCCCCAAAAGCTCATGGGTTTTAGGCATTTAATGACGGTCAGATGAGCCCCCGGAAGCTCATGGGCTTTTGGCATTTAGGTCAGATGAGCAACCAGGGGCACGCTTTAGGGCCATTGGTGGGGTCCAGGGGGCAGAGCCCCCAGAAGCTCAGGGGTTTAGGCATTTAATAACGGTCAGATGAGCATCCAGGGGCCCGCCTTAGGGCCCTAGTGGGATCCAGGGGCGGAGCCCCCGGAAGCTCAGGGAAAAATCATGCCATTTCAGCAATATTTGTAAATCACTGGTATGGAATTAGAAATATACCACATTTTATGAATTTTATTTGGGGGGGGGGGCAACTGCCCCAAGCCCCCCATCAGTACACCAGCTTGAGGGAGCATAGTGAACGAGAGGGGTGAAGGTGACGGAAGTGACTACCCCTCACAGTTTTGAAGTTTTGTTGTATTAACAAAAAAAAAGGGGTGTTTTTTTTTTCTCTCTCTCTCTTTGGACTCCTGAGAAATTTAAAAAGGGGGTTATAAAATATCTTGAATATCATATATAGGGGGGTTCATTGAGCAGTGTTCCGGATTTAGGGGGGTCTCCGAGGCAGGAAAAGCCCGCGAAAGGAGAGTTCAGAAATGTTGGCAGTCCTGAGATAGGGGGTGCTTACAAAGGGAGTACTGAACAAGCATACGCGTACCCTAAATAACACTCTGTTAGTCATTCGTTTACGGTAAGCCTCCCGATTTTCTCGCGATGTCATTTATTTTAAGTAAACATAGCTTTTTGCACTTGTAATTTTTGTATGAAATCTCATTATTTGATATATTATCGCATCAGATTCTGTATGCATGCTTATTATGATTATTTATGACTAGCGCATGACGTATAGATTTGTTTTGAGCCAATCAAATGCAGCGCTAGGATGGCTAGGTTAGGTTAAGAAAAAGTCGCATCCCAGACACATATCGCCACCTGGACATAACGTAGTTCATAGTTTCAACCATGTACTATTGAAATACACAGTTCCGAACTGATTTTGATGCTTATAAATCTAATATTAATACTAATAAGGTCTTAATGATTCGACCATTATCTTATAAAAGATTCGAATTATTGAAAATCATCAGAGCTACCTCATTATAAGGCATTTTGCATCATTTAATGTCTCCTCCAGCATACACTAATTTCACTGAGTCTGCAAATTTTGTGTTGGCTCGTCATTTCTCTGCTCTGCTCTCTCCCCTTTCTCTTTAGCCCCAGCCCCCTTCTCCTCAATTAAAACCTCAATGAGGACCCTATACAACCTCAATGACAGCCTCAATGACATTCTTTACGACAACCTCAATAACAGCCTCAATGACATTCTCTATGACAGCCTCAATGACAACTTCAATAACAGCCTCAATGGCATTCTCAATGACAGCCTCAATGACATTCTCTCGACAACCTCTATGACAGCCTCAATAACATTCTCAATGACAGCCTCAATGACCTCAATAACATTCTCAATGACAGCCTCAATGACATTCTCTACGACAGCCTTAATGACAACCTCAATGACAACCTCCATGACAGCCTCAATGACATTCTCGATGACAGCCTCAATGACAGCCTCAATGACATTCTCAATGACAGCCTCAATGACAACCTCAATGACAACCTCAATGACATTCTCTACACCAGCCTCAATGACAGCCTCAATGACAACCTCAATGACAGCCTCAATGGCATTCTCTACAACAGCCTCAATTACAACCTCAATGACAGTCTCATTCTCTATGACAACCTCAATAACATTCTCAATGACAGCCTCAATGACAACCTCCACAACATCCTCAATGACATTCTCGAAGACAACCTCAATGACTTTCTCAATGACAGCCTCAATAATATTCTCGATGACAACCTTATTGACATTCTCAAAGACAACCTCAGTGATATTCTCTATGACAACCTCAATGACATTCGCAATGACAACATCAATAGCATTCTTAATGACAACCTCAAACCTCAATGACATTCACGATGACAACCTTAAGGTTGTCACCATCAATGACAATCTCAATAACAACCTCAATGACAGCCTAAATGACAACCTCACGTTAGGATAGTTTTTGTAAATCAATCACAAAACACAAAGATATTATTATTTTTGCCAAGGCATTCAAAAGCTTTAATTTATATGGCACAAAAATAGGTAATAAATGAGTGAAATCAAGGAAAATTACATAACAGATGAAAACATAAAAATTGATATATTCCTCCTATTATTCCAAACAAAAGATTTGTAATGGGGCTTTTCAACAAACATGATACCATCTTATTATTGCAGTTCTACATCAGCAGACACAACATGGAACTTGTAATTTTGTAACCTTCATAAAGTTCATATGCGAGAACAAATGTGTGGATGAGAAAATATATATCATTTTCTTAAATAAAGTGAAGTACTGTCATAACAAGATTAATATGACTGCATCTCTAATATGCCTCCACCTATATGTATATTGGTTGATCCACTATCCTGTGATCTTTAACATCAGACCTCCCAACCACGATGCTTTTCATTTATTATTTTAGTAGTTTTAAATACTTGGTCACAGTTTGGTCAACATTTATTTAAATATTATTTTGTTAAATTTAGTAATAGGATGTTTTTCTGGGACTTTTCACACTTTCATGATCGTATGATCTGTCACCTGAGGTATGAATTTGGTGATCCTACCTAAAAGGTATAGAAACTCATTGCGTGTACAGCGCTTTTTAATTAAAGTTCATTGAATGTTCGACCTTTTACCTTGGTCAGATTTGACACATTTTCGAAATTGAACCTGCGTCTTCAAGAGATATACCTGTATTATCAATTTTTTGATCCTAACTCAAAGCTTTTGAAAGTTAAAGGGAGTACAGCATGATTGTTGAGGACGACAACGATGATGATGATGGTGGTAAATAGTCATCGTAAATGCATCTTCTCTCATTGGGAATTGTCTTGCTTCGCTATGCAGGCGAGACAGACAAGGTTAAGGTTGTGTGTTTAAGTACTCTGTCATAATCATTGCAACTTTTAATTTTGAATAAAATAACCACATTCGTATGGTAGAAATTAATCACTTTTGAGTTTCCAATATGGCAATAATGACTTGACTGAATGATTCATATTTCACCCATTTTGAAAAGAAGTTCCATTAAAATGTTGGAAACCATCATTTTCTTTTAGCATAAGATATAAAATAAACTGAACACAAGAATATCACCAGGTGAGACTACGAGTGTGGCTGTAACAGAACTTGAAGTGAAGATTGCTGCACTTATAATTTAATTAAAATTATAGTTTATAATCACACACTTTTAGTAGTGAATCTGGAAGACCTACAGAGTGGTTTTGGGGTGATACATGTAGAACTGTAGACTGCATATAGGCAAATAAAATAAAAGTAACCATGCCAGTGCTAATATTAACTTGCAAGAACGTTTCCCCTCTTGATCTGCCTAACAATAAATACCTGTACATAAATCACAAGAAAACTTTCTTCATGAAAATACAGAATAAATCATAATGATATCATATTGACCTACAAGTGTTGCACAGATAAACAAACCTATGAACGAACCATGTAATACAAAACCTAGACAACCAACAGTATACACTGTCATCCTAATCTCAAGCCTTAATCTGTAAGGATTCAAACAAAGGCTGATATCATTCGAATGGAACCCCAAGAAATGATGATTGGGGTTGTGAAAGTCTTCAACATGGTGCATCATTTGAGGTATAGTTAACTAAAAAAAAACAAACACACTAAACAATATCTCTGAAAAGATATCATACTTAGTTGCCCTTGCCAATCATTTCTTGTGATCTTAATACAAGAAAACATGCGAGTACTGCGCCTCCAACATGCCTCTGTGTACATGCACAATCACTGATCAAGGATCCTGTGACCTTGAACATCTCATGAATTTAAACTTTTTGTTTCCATTTAATCTTTTCATGCTGTCTCTCATAGTTTGGTTGAAATTGGTTTAATTAAAAAAAAATGATCACAGTAATAATAGGATCTACTCTTGGATTTGTAACACACCCATGTTTTTTCACCTTTGACCTTTAACACCCCAAATCTAATCAGTACTTCCTTGCAAGCTCATACATACTTGATCAAATTTTGGATAAAATTTATTCAATGGCTCTCACCTTATCACAGTAACTATATATTTTCTATGTTATGTGTAATAGCCCTGTGACCTTTGACCTGTGACCTTTGACACCCAATATCTATTCAGCTCATCCTTGCATCTGGAATTACTTCAATGGTTTTAAAGTTACTAAAATTAACAAGATTTTCTGGTATTTTTTTAAACCCTTTTTTAACCCTGTGACATTTGACCTCTTACACCCAAAATCTAATCATTTAATCCTTGCATACCTTTACATACTTGATCCAAGTTAAAATCTGCTCAATGTTTCTGAAGTTATCGCGGGAACAAAGGGCGGGACAGACAACCGGACAAACCAAAAACATAATGCCTTTGGCAGCACCTTTGGTGACAGTCAGAGGCATAACTATCTTGAAAACATATTTCTCTTACCAAGCACAATGAATACTAATTTAATAATTTCATGAAACGATGTTAACAATTTGAAACATTATCTTTATGTCAATACAGATACATAATCACTCTTCTGAAAACAGATCAACATTGGAAAAAGCACAAGAAAATACAGGCGATAGTAATATATATATATATATTTATAGATGTATATATATATATATACATATAATCCTCCTTTTAAGGTTTTCAAAGGAAATGTACATTATCCTTTAACAAATATTTACACATTGATTACAATTTCCCATATGATTTGAGATGAGCCTGAAATATTTGAAGAGAATCATTTACAATACACAACTGTACACAGGCGATCTCATTAATTTGGCAGCTTTTAGGGCATTTTACAGGCTTTTTTGTCTAAGAAAGCATTTTTTACAGCTTTAGAAATCAAGACAACACACATGAATGTCTCTTTATGTCTAATATAAGGGCTTTTATATATACTTGTCAACAGCATAACGACTAATATTTTGTACCTTTAATCTTACACTCTCCCGTATATCAATGTCATGCCATGTTTGTCTGGTAAACTATACTAGTCAATAATTCCTCTTCGTAAAATGACTGAACATACAAAAACTAAATCTCTTTCATGAACTTTGAACTTACATCAAGAGTAGAGGGAAGGAAGATACATTGATAAATGAGGGAACTGGAAGGTACCCTAAGTATAGAATTTAATATTTAATAGTGTAATGAAGCAATTGTGTAAGAGAGTTTTGAAATTTGTTCATTTGCAATTCACATATGATTTGAATACAATATTGTTAAAAGTTAAGTATTAATTGAAGTTAAAGTTTATTTCATTTAACTGTGTGAAATGTCTAGCCTTCTGGAAACAAAAAATTCTTTGCTTGCATACACAATGCATTTGAATAGAATTCAGAGGGAAATTTGTCGGTCTTCAGGGTCAAAACTACATTTTAACATGACTTTACATTAAAAAATCTTACTCAGTTATCTATTAAAAAAAAAACAGTTTGCATGAATCAATTTTTTCTCAAGGTGCGAGGTTACTGAAATTGAGTAAGAAATAAAAATACATTAAAAGGAGGATATTCAAACACATTTATATTTTGTATTTCCATTTGTATTTTCTTTTTCTTACATAGGGAGACATAATAAAGATTTTCTTTCAAAATACCCTCATTCCAGTCAAAATGTAGCTCACATTGCCTGTGAGCTGTACCTAAATTGATGATACATATAAAAAAAGATGAATTACACAAGAACTAAAATAAACTGGGCAAGCAATTCAATACAGGAAGTCAATGTCATATATATCAATCTGTACAAAATTACAGTCTATTTCATTTGCCATATAGAGAGACTCATTTGTGTGAGTAGAGCATGACTTGAAATCATTGGTAACATTAAACATAGCTGAAAAGATGTGGAGCACAGCAGTAATCCCTTTCATTCTTTTACCATTTGTAGATAAGTGCATATTAGATATGGTCTGATGTTTAAGGTTCTCAAACATGGGTTATAGCTTCAAACACCCAACAGAGACAGAGAATATCCATGTACTCTTCATATGCAATACAAAAAAGAAGGAGACCTTTGCTCCGAGGTTTCAATTCCATGGTGCCATGATGATATTAATCCAGACTTTAAGGTGAATATATCCTTCACACATTCCTTGCTCATCTAAGGTCTATTCTGGCAGGTTCATGAACCAGTCGTCAGAATCCATCTTCTCTCATTGGCAATTGGCAAGTTGCTATGATGCTCCAAAGATTCCAGTTTCAACATGAAGAAATGCTTTTCAATAAAGCTCAAAGAGTGAAAGATCTCATGACAGCATCAGTCATTTAATAATTAAAATATATAACTCTGCATTTTCTCAAACACATTTCAGTTTTAAAGCATGAGTCTTTAACGCGTTGCTGATAAGCACATCTTCCATGTTCTGGTCAAAAGTCTGTCTTGTTTTTTTGGCGAGGATTAGGCTATGAGGGGAATCCTTCCTCCTCTTCGTGCGCAAACGCCATGGGATTCGCAGTAACCGTTAGACCAAGGTCGTTTGTGTCGCGAAGAAAGAGGTTATCATGAGAGGGTGGTGGTGCCCGACGCTTGTTCTTGTTCACGGAATCCTGCTGTTGGCTATCATTGCTGGATGGTGGGGGTGGTAGGCTTCGTTGTGAGGGGGCTTGTGGCTGGGACTGTTGTTGGTGGTAGTTGTAGGGGTCTGACATGGGTACCCTGTGTTGTTGCTGCTGCTGTTGCTGTTGTTGTTGGGGTGATGGCTGGGGGAATAGTGAGTTGGGGACGGTAGGACCTGAAATGAATCAAACATCAAAGATGACATGTAATTTTCAAAGGTGTTGAATGAAGAATCTAATTGTTTGTCCAAGTCTGATATTTACCCTTCCAGACAACCAAACTACCTACTTGCCCCCTTGTTGTAAATTACGTTACAAATTAAAGATACAACAATGAGAGGATACTCTACTTATCTTCATGTACCATCTTTTCAACCTTCAAGGAATCGCATGTATGTGACATAATTTGTGTCCATATAGATCATGGCAATGTACACACATGAAAAGTATTTATGATGGTAAAACATAATGAAAATGGAGTCTCACCTTTTCTACTATTTGGTGTTGTTCTTCTTGATGATTTTTTTGCAGAACCATTTCCCATGTGCTCTCCTGCATCTAGATCTCTCCCAACTACACAAGTAAGAAAATATTTCACATTTTACTAAATTTATTGATCCAAATTGAAAAAAGGACATGGAAATTTGGCCTTCCTGGTATAACGATCAAAAATAAATATAAAAATTGATATCAATAAAATAACTCATAATACATACATCCTATAAACATATGTTCAAATATAGACATGATGATGCAGGGACGGGGTCCTTGCACCTTGCTTATGTTCAGTGCGGTTGATTTACATCTTAATTAGGCACCCTGGTGCGGATGCTTATGGTACCAAACTAAAGTTCAAAATCAAAAATCTATGAAATTGATATGCAGGACCCTATTCTACAAAACTGATTCTTTTGAGCAGTCTTGCAATAGGTTAAGTTCACAAGGATGAATTGGTAAAGTGAAGAAGGTATAAGTGCACTTGACATATCCATCGATGTCATAATATGAATGTTAACTTATTATAAAGGTGATATCTCCCAATTAAATCCACAATCAACAGCAACACAAAGTCTTGATCTCCTTTGTGGAATGTGATGAAATTACTGACACACATGTTTGTATTGTTCTGTGTGTGATTTTACACATTAAATGTACATGTTGTAACATAAACACAATACTGATCACTTCTCCTCACTTGAAAATTCAATTGTAAAGCATGTGTATATGCACTATACAAACACTGGAATTTCCAATGGGAAATAGTGATATTGTGCATTGAGTTGTGCTGACCTTTTGCTGGTGGAGAACCAACGACTGGAATGCCTGCATTTTGTGCAGCAGCTGTTACTGCTGCAGCAAAGTCAGTCTCAGCACAAAATGAGCCATCTGAACTACAGCTGGAGGCGCTGTTTCGATTGCTTCCACCCGTACTGCTCCCATTCATCGATGCCCATGATGCCATCATTGACCCTGGGTGCAATCAAACAGACCAAACTCTAAACTCAATTTCTTTCATTATTCTGGGTTCTTTATAGAGAGAGCCAGACTAGGGAGGGTTTTAAGTTGGCAGCTAGAAAATGGAATTCTGTGCTCTTGGGTAGAGCAGACTATAGTAGAAATGAGCAATGTGGACACAACACTCCGTCAAGATAATGTCCATAACTCTTTGTTTAAAGGGTTTACTTGCCAGAATGTATACAGTGCAAAATGTTGTATTTACAGTACTTTCACTCTTTGATAGGGGTGGGGAGCAAAATATATAATTTTCAAAATGGCAGGTTTACTCTTGGGCTGAAATGACATTTATTACAAAATGAATTATAATTTATATAAGCCAGATACACTCTCCTAGGTACACTCTCCTATAGCTCTTAGCTATTCTGCATACTACATATATCTGTGGGATCCTCCTATGCTGAAATATACTTTCTCTCTTCACTTTCCAGGACATATCTCTTCCAATTCTGTGAAATTAAGATCACTGTTGTCCCTCTGATAGCTGGTGATGAAATGTTTAGTTGCCAGCTAGTGATTTAGAGGTGCTCTAAAGGAACTCTAAATTTGGGGAGAAATTAAGTTGCCAACCAACTAACCTTAGTTAGTTTTTATCAATACCATATCAGTATAGTTGACAACTAGCAACCATTTAGTTGCCAACTAGGCTTTATAAATAAGGCCTAGTTGTAAACAAAAACTTCAAAGGTTTTATGAATAGTGTCTAGTTGACAGAAAGAGAACATTTTAGTTGCAAACTAGGTTTAGTAAGGTTTTATGAATATGGGCCCTGGTGACATTATTGACTTACCTGTACAATTACTAGATGTTTCTAAATCTGTTTCTAAATCATCTGGTATTAACTTTGAAGACTGGTCTGGCAAACCTGATGATGCACACAAGAAAAAAGTGCAAAAGAAAACATATTTAGAACAAAATTGATATTAAAATATTGCAATAGTAAACATATAATATATACATGAACAATAAAGTGTCTCCTTCAACAATAACTTCAACTTTTGCCAGGTAGAAAGAGGGCTCAAATTTCCTAGGTTTTTCATTCGGTACTTTTACACCAGGTGACATATCATTCTCCTATAAAATATATTAGTATTCTTTAATTAAGGACTGCCTATTGTTAGAATCCTGTTTTAAATCTTCCATTTTTCCCACCCTAAAAACAGTGAATTTTTTGAAGTCTTTTCCTTCTTACCTCTGTTATGTGCACAATCGCAGTCATAGATTTGTGATCGCGATTGTGCACATAACTTGGATGTTAACATAAGAAAGACACTTTAGAGAACTTCACTATTTTGAAAGCAAACTGGACTTGCAAAAATAGGATTCGATCTAACTATAGAGTCTTAAATGAAAGAATACTAATATCTCCTTTTGTAGAATGACCTGTGGCATGACATTTCACCAGGTGTAAAAAGTGAAACTTTAGCAACCTTTCTGACCTGGTTTAAAGGAAAACCATGATGACTTAGCCCTAATGAATAGTGAGGGAATAATATCACAAACTAGTGATCAATTATCCTGTTTGTTTTCACTGATCTCCATAATCATTTTTAAACATACTTTATTAGAAATATTTTTATTAAAAGAAGAGAAATCATTTTTGTCCTCAAATCAATCTTGATGTCTTTCTCTGATTTTTTAAAATTATACATTATACATTATACATTAAGAGCAAAATATTGAAGCCAGAGTTCTCCA
The DNA here is from genome assembly GCA_037976565.1 of Mesocentrotus franciscanus. NCBI lineage: Eukaryota > Metazoa > Echinodermata > Echinoidea > Camarodonta > Strongylocentrotidae > Mesocentrotus > Mesocentrotus franciscanus. Next base: position 11,949,132 of record CP137667.1, on the reverse strand, counting down.
TGATATAATCAATTTCAAGAAAGTTTGAGGAAGGAAACCGAGGTCTATAAGTCCAATTAAAGCGGTTGATGGTTAAAGATGATGTACCTGTGTCAGGAGCTATTCTTGGTAGCATAGGAGCAGCTTCTTCATTGTCTGACATGGCTTCACTCTGTGACATAAGATCATCATTAAACTCAAGAAGTTCTCTACCAAGCTGCTCATGTCTTGGATCATCAAACACCTGATGAGGGGCGAGAGGTTGCACCCCTGCCATACCTCCTGCCATTGCTACCACAGGGTACATCTGTCCATTGATGAGCCCCATAGGACGATGGATGGGCAGGGTAGTGGTGTGCTGCTGTGGCTCATCCCCCCTTGAGATCACCGGTAAGGTGTGTGGAAGCCCATTGGACTGGGGATGCGGATGTGTGTAGGGGTACTGAGGGTACTGGGGGTGTTGCCTCATGGGGAGAGCAGGGGCGTGATGGGGATGGTGTCCTCCGATCATTGCTGGCTGAATGGGGACAAACGTTGGATGTGTATGGATGCCTTGGTGAACATTAGGGTGAGCACCTGGATGACCATTAGCATGACTGTTTGGATGACCATTACATGGAGGAGGGGATTTGATCTTCCCAGAGAGTCTTGAGATGGTGTAGAGCCCATGGGTGGCTCCTCAGGAGGAGGAGGAAGAAACTCAGTCCAGTTACATGCTGGGTATTTGCTACCAGCTCCTGTTCGTGTCTTGACTTTTCTTCTGCTTCCTGTTAAGTGAGAGATGTAATGATCATAGGAGAGTAAACTCACAATGTTCTTTCAACAAACATTTGTATCTTCACAATGTGTACTTAACTTCTGAACAAAAGAGTGCCATATAAATCCTCCTCCTCCTTTCTTTTGCTCCTTCTCTCCTCCTACCTCTTCTTACTCTTCTTCTCACTCTTCTTCTTCCTCTTCTCCTTCTTATTATCAAAAATTATGTTCATTGAAAATACATAAAACCTCCACAAAACTTGGGTTCAACTGTTCTAAATACCAATGACTACACTAGACACTTTATACAACATCTAACAAGGGGGAAAAAAGTGTTACAAACCTTGTGAACTTGCACCAGAATCACTTAGACCACTCTGACATTCAACACAGAGATGTGATCCCTCTACAAATGAAAATAACAAAAAGGAGAAATGAGATGTGACCCATATAAAAATATCAATAAGAAAAAGGAGAAAACAGGTACTTCATTAAGATTGTCAAAAGAATAAACAATACATGTATTCAGATAAAACAGAACATTTCATGTTTTCTCACCTCTTTGTGGGGGTAATGGAGGTCCTCCGTCTTCTCCTGGTCTTCCCTTTTTGCCCGACTTCTTGCGCCCCTTATGTTGACCAGCACAGGAAGGCAAGGGATAGGTGATGGATCCTGATGCCGAGCCTGAACTTGTATCACTACAGTTTTGCCTTTGAGCCATGTATTCTCTGATCTGTGTGATTCAAAGTGAACAAATAATACAAAGCATGATATCAAACAAGAATCTAAATACAAGAAACAGAGTTGCACAAGACTATGCCTAGAGTGAACCTGGTTGATCTTGGCTCAATCAACAGCACTAGGTAATGGGATATCAGTCTGTGCATACTGTACTTCAAACCAACATCAAATGCACAGTGAAAGTAGATAAAACCACCTAGATTATTTGAGTTCATTAAATGTTGTTCAATTTTTGTGTGAAAAACTTCATAAAAATTATTTACCCTTCATAAGAGTGTCCATTACCATTTCTTTGAATGTACTGTTCTACCAAGTTTATGGACATGAATCACAAATGCATTTCCAGATATCACTGACATTTCATGCACTATTAACCAACATTAAATTTAAAAAAAGAAACTTAAGATTTTCTTTGTCAAAATATACATGGAGAGATATCCTATCAAAGTTTGCACAGTTTGATCTGCCAACAGCACTAAAAGGCTGACCAATTGATCACTGTACTATCTCATGCAGACTTAATACTTAAATCACTTAGATCCCATTAAAGGTTACATGTAACTGAATTAAGAGTTTAGCTGAGAATGACAACACATTAAACTGGGATAAGATATGAAGATGAGAGGAGGGATGACTTACATTTGGAGGCAGTACAAGTGTGGTGGATGCATATGGTTCTGTCATATGTGGTGGTAATGACTGGCAGTGTTCTTGAAGCATATGATTGCATTGATTGAGAGGAAGTGTATGGGCCATGTGAGGACATGAAGGACTCTCATCATCATCATCCGATTCATTGTCAACAACCGCATAAACAGGAACATTGTTGCTGCAAAGAAGGAGAAAGTGGCTTTTAGGATTCAAACACTTGATAAAATCAATCTTACTACAAGCCTTTTTAAAGCCATCACATAAAAACCGACGATTTGGAAATTAGGGTTTACGTTCCCGAAAAAGGACAACAGTTGTTGACCAAATGTTTCAAGACAACTAGACATTGTATTTTATGATAGTTTTCTTCACAAAATATACATGTACAGTTAATAACTAAATTATTCATATCTTAACCAAGTTTGAAATTTTTGAAGTATATGAAAAATTGATTTGTCCCAATTCTTGAGAATGTGACGTATTAAAGCTTACATCTAAAAGTATTCAACAAAGGCCCTAATTCACTCTTGATTTATGAAAAACAAGAATAACATCAAATTTACAAAGGGTATGAATAATTTAGTTGTTAACTGTATATTATTTATTTCCAGAATATTGAGATTCCTATAGTAGTTTTAAAAGGCTAATCACTGATTACCTGTTATAATGGTTGGTTTTATGTGTGCCGATGTCTCCTTTCTCGCCTTGATTTGCTTGCATTTGCTCTTTGGATTCTGTGTCAAAATAAACAAACAAATGAACAATAGGTTCACTATTATTCAAATCAATTAATATATCAATACAATTTTTCAAAATGTGTGAATCAGGAGCATCTTTTCTTTCTAGAGGACCTCTAATAATATGCTCTGCTATATAGGCACTTCTAAGGAGAAAACAGAAATTAATCACATTTTTGTACATGACAAACAGGAGAGTTGTTCATAACTACATCACAATACACTGACCAAATTGCCAATTTCAAACTTTCATAACTCTCTTATTATTGTTCCGATTTATTTCAAACTTTCACCATTCTTTTAATATCTTATTTTTCGCCTTCATACAAATGAAATTATTACAAAGGTTGGATTGCCCTTTAACTAGACAGTTTTCAGAGGTTACAACATGTATGGGGAATGTAAAATAAAACAATACCATGTCAATTAGAATCAAAGCAAAAGGTTAAATTTAGGTTGAGGTAGAGGGTATCAAACAGGTTAGTGCTGTCAATATTACATTTTGTGTTATGCAAGCCAATACTTCACGTTTTTATGAATGTTACTAGTAGCCTAATATAGCAAATGTACAGTACATGAAGTAGAAGATAATGCTCTCATTCAGCACATATTTTTGTTTTTCTTGATTAAACCAAAATGTTATCATAGATATATGTATTTTCTTTGCTTGCAACAGCATGGTATGGTATAAAACACATACAGATTCTAATGTGAATTTACAAAATAATGTTATGCTGTAAATAAATATTCTACTATTTGTTGTAATCTAAGCTGGGCATTAGGTGCTAAGAGAAAGATTGGAATTGAGAATACATGATAAAATGAATGATTCTATCTGATCTTGGTTTTTTCTAATGAGTCTACTACTGCTTTGCTTCTATGGCTATTCAGATACAGATAAATGCACTCGTATATGTAGGCTTGAATTTCAGTGTGCAGAGGGGGAAATCATGAAGAATTAAATGAAATGGCATAAAAAAAACCCCAGAACTTGGATGGATCTTGTATCCTACAGGTCATTGAGATAAGAAACTTTATGTGATTAATCAACACAAGATATCCAGCTGCAAATATTTTAGAAGGCATGCCAAAATAGACAAGGTTTTTTAAAACCTCACTTAATGGGATAACAATATTTCCAAACATGTTGGAATATATATAGGTTACTGAATATTCAATTAATTGTTTTAAGTGCACTTCATCATTCTGCATGCTTGTAACAGCAACAACCCTTTATGAGACAGCAAGTCAACCCATATTAGAAATAGAAACAGAACAAAAACCATTTGTTGACAACTTGTCATGCATTAGTATTTCAAAGTACAAATAACTTTAGCCTTTGTTAAAAGCTCATGAACATCTAAAAGAGACAAATAACAAAGAATACATTCCACCATCAAACCCTTCTCTAAACTCAATGTTTTATGAATCTTTTACTTGTGGACAAAATTCTTATCTTCAGTAATGGTGTTCAATTGTGACTCATAGACTGCCCTCTGGCAATAATTCAAACTGACATTTGATATAAAGGCACATATTTTTAGAACTGCCAAAAAATTCAGTTTTGTGATCTGTGGAATGTTTTCTTTAGAAAATGAAGACCAAGTATACATTTGGGAAGAGTAGGATAATTCAGAAAGTTGTCAATTTCTTTAAAATAGGAACAAATTCTGAAACATACTGTTAATAAATTGGGAAGGTTAGATTCAATGTAGAGAATTGAAAGATATATCATTTGGTGCAAGGCAGAAGGCCAGGGTGTTAGCTCTATGTGATATTACATGAGTTAATGGCCCACTAGCAGATAATACCTAGCTTCTACCTATCTACTGCCCCCCCCTGGACATGAGGAAAGCTTTAATATGGAGATGAGATTTTGAAGGTTATCACCTGATAATATGCCTTTCATTAACCTCATAGCAATTTCGTTCAAAACAATTGGCAATATTTTTTTTCCTGAGAAAATATACTTGGTCTTCATTAAGAGTACAGCAATGCCTTATTCTTGTGTGTCAAATACCAACCATGAATGAGGCAGACATTCTGAAACTAAATTTTAGAAGAAGATAAGGAATAATCTTTTTATAGTATCTGCTAATTTGATCAGTACAAACTGATCAAGGATATTTGTATGGAGTACAATGCCACTCTAACTCACAAGCCTTTAAAAAAAATCCAGACTAATACAATCCAATGCGAACAAAATCTTAGTAGATGAAAAGTTTCTATTGACTCCAATGTTTGGGTATGAAACTGCTATGGCTGGTAGTTGACATACAAGAATGGAGGATCATAGAGAAGGATAGGATGAATGTTAGTAAGTATGTTAGCGCACCGTAAGCCTCTAGCAGCCAGTAAGCTGGGCTAGTAGTAACCCCACTATGATGGGGTTGAAGGTACTGGTTCTTGCCCAGCACACTGCGCAGTGAGCCGTTAGGGTGTTGGGGGGCAAAGGTTGTCACTGCAGCGGTGGCAGAACCGTTACCATGGAGACTAGATGACTGGCACTCGGAAGAATTGTTGCTCCGCCAGGTCTGGTCTGGAGGCCAGCTGGGGTGACCATTGCTGGCCGGCTGACCATCGTATTGGCTAGTCAGTGTGGTCCTAGTAGAGAAGATGAATAAAATATAACTTTCAACATATCTCAGAATGAAATGAATATTCATTGTATATTTTTATCACCTTACCTTTCCATTTTGGGATTAAAAAAGGGCTATGTATCTGAAAAAATGTTTGAATAAACATGGGCGTATTCTTTATGAACCTTTTCATTACAAACAAAATACATGCATCTCTACAGTTTGATGGCACACTGCTTGTATAACATCAACAAAATATAAGTTGATGCGAGAACACGTCATGACTGAATACATATCTTCTTCCAGACTTGATATAATTTCTTGATAAGAGACATAATAAACTATGTGCTGAATATGATAATTGCCAACTTCTACTAAGACCATTATAAGAACTGATAGAATTACTTACATGTGAGTTGCTCCTTCAATTCCAAGTGGATCTACAGAATAAGAGAGAAAACAGAAAATTAAAAATGTATTACCTATCAAAACAACAAAAGCTAAATATAGAACAATCTGAAAAAAACCTTTTCTGGTCAAAGATTCCTGCAGTGACTAACATTACATCATAAAAACATTTTTATTATTACGATACATGATTTTATACTAAAAACTTATTAGGATTTTCTACATGACACAAACATGATAATGGAGGAACATACAATTCATTAATACATACTTTGGAAATTAAGGAAACTCAACTGATGTGGGCATATGACAGAAATTCTCCACATCAATGTTGACAATGCATGTTCTTCTTTCTACTCACTTTTTGTAAGATTGGCAGCATGTTTCATCCTCCTACGCCTCAGAACAAAAGCAATGAGGACAAGGGCAATGATGAAGACAATGGTGGCGATGATGGCATAGACCCATGGCTTTGTAGCTTCACCATCAATGTTTTCAGGATCACTAGGTCCTAGTCCTGCATCTGCAACTGTAAATTGGCAACAATCAATATTGCAATGTTATGGTTCGAGTGTTAAACTATGCATAATTATATAAATGCCCTGTATAAAATAGTAATGATTTGATTATAAGTGACTCAAACAGACCCCTGGAAGCCATCTAATGTTTCCCATTTATTTCTAGTTTCAGCACAACCTTTAAACTTAGCATGTGACTCGATCCAGCACGTGACCCTTGACAGCATTATAGCGTAGAAGTTCCCCAAATGCATCTGTGACCCAAGTTTGGTCACACGGCACGGCATTGGAACCCTTAGTCTCGTCTGCACCATCGGTGGGTGAGACAATCAATTTTGAAAAGGGTTCAGTCTAGAGAATTTGGCTAGCTTTGTTGAATTGATACTTACTTGGAGCTGGTGAAGCTACAGTAACGAGGACGACTGGACTGGATGGACCTGCTCCAGCTGCAGTGAATGCTGCAACCTGAACCCAATACACCTTGCCTGCTTGTAGACCACCCACTCGACCTATGAAGGTTGTGTTACCCTGGATGGTGCGGTTACGTGCCTGGGAGGATATGTTGCCCGACAGGAGATGTAGTAGCCCTCGATGTAACCTTGGACCAGATCCCGACCTGGAGCATGCCACTGGACCAGGACTGCACTGGTCCCATTGCTACGAGCAATGACATTCCTTGGTGGTCCCCGTGGTCCTGAGTATAACACAATTCAATTAAAATGAGCTTCAAAGTTCCTTTTACTGACAAAGGTATTCAACTTCATAAAGATAGGCTTATTGACAAACGCAATAGGCCTATAATGTAAAGCTATACAGCAATCCAAACTTATTTATGATACATGTGCAATGTGCATGAGAAACATTAAACTTTTGGTTCATTGAATGTTATATACAGATGTAAGCCAATTGTAACTTTTGAACATATTCTTCTAAGGCACATGAAATTTACCCCCTCTCCAACCTAATGTAGGCTACAAAATACATGTATATGCTCTGCAGTCAATTTTCTACTATTAATGAATTATTAATTAAAGTCTGGACTCAGAACGTTACCTAACCCTAACCCTAAGCTACACCTAAAACACAAAGTAAACCAAGCCCTAACACAATATTAAGACTGGAGCAAGATGTTAGAGCAAATGTTATATCAATGGTCTATCAGTAATACTAACTGTCTGCAGCAGTCCAAGTCTTGATCTGCTCCCCTTCCTGTCCACAGTAAAGCCCACTGAAGGGTTGTACACTGATAGAGTATTCCTGCCATGAGGTGAGGCCATTCAGGACAAAGGTTCTAGCAGGCCCTGTGATGGTTTCCACTGAGTAATTTGAGGAGGAGGAGCTAGAGGTGCGGTATTTGATGTGAAATCCTTCTACGTATGCCGCTGCATGTCTCGCAATCTAACAAACAAAATATAAAGGAATTGATAATTTCTCCCTTATGAACTTGTTTTATGAAATCACTTAATACATATATCTTAATTATAATATTTTATAATGTGTAATGATTTGATTGTAGCGCGTTGTTATTCATATATTTATGCATCAGGCTCAACAGTTTATTTGACTTTGTGTACATTATTTCTACCATTGTTATCTATCCGTTTGTATTTGTTTTTGAAATTCCACCTCAAGTTTTGGTTGCAATAAAGAAATAATAACAATAATAATACCTTTCTGTATATAAAGCTGTGCATCCTACAAACATAAAGTTGAATGTTGAACAATGTGTTGGAATCAACAATATAGCTACAGGTACATGTACATTCATTATGAAAGTTATGCCCATGGAATATATGTTTTAATTGCCCACCCTAACAATAAGACAATAAGACAATAAGACAAAGTTTTATAAGTCAGAATGTAACCCTTGGAACTCTAGAAAGGTTATGTACAATATTTGTTCAAAGGTTTGGTGGCATATAATGGGTGTACATTATGTGTTCGTTTTGTTGGACATAGTACCGGTACATGTACTAATATGAGCAATGCTCATCTTATTTTTTTCCCCTCTTCTTTTTACATGATAAAAAGGTAAATCCAAATGATCTCATCTTCCAGAATAAAGATGTAAATACACTTAACATATATATAAGTAAATACAAAACCAGGATTTCATGCGAGAAAACATTTACACATATCCAGGGCAACAAGAAAGTAAACTGACCTCCCACTTGACTTGTAGGGCATTTGATCCAACGGTCTCAGTTCCCACAATATGAACGTCGCTGCCATCAAGTTTGTTCTGAAGGATTCGATTGTCTCCATGGACACAGAGTGGACCAGATCCTATACACAGGTAATAGAAGCAATTGAAGATAACACTTATTGGAACAGATTGCAATTCAGTTCATATCATTAGTTTTTACATGTATGTTTACATATTGCATTTGACTTTGATCACTGATCTTCTAGATATCCTGTATGTCAAATCTGAAAATGTATCAAGTCTTCTATTTTGAATCTCCTCCCTCTTTCCTCTATATCTTACCTTCACTCATAGTTCTAGCAGCTACTGAAGGGGACTCCTGTCCTTTACTGTTGCAGATCTGTGGCCTTACAGACACTGTGTAATCCATGCTAGGATCTAATCCAGTCAGTATGGTAGACAGCATCCCTACCACTGTCTGGAAGTGTGTACGGCTAGCCCCGTCAGACAGCAGGTAACGCACCTGGTACCCATCAATCTGGTCCTCGTTTGCAGGGGTCTAATATGAAGCAAGAAATAAAATGGAACAGATTAGAACTGAATAAACCATTAAGGTTCCACCAAGTTTACATCAATGTACTTCAAATATGATTCCAAGATTTAAGTTTCTAGTCATGAGATGTTTTTTCATTGTTGATCTGGATAAAATCAGTGTCATAAAAACCAAATTTCACTATTTATGAATTCATTTTTTAATATCCAGAAGAAAGAATAGATTTTCTTTAACCAAAACAATTAGACAAAATAATGGACTATTTTGCAGTTAAAAATGCTGACAGCACGGAAAGGAGAAATAATACCTCTGGCACATTGGTGGCTGAGGCATAAACACAGAAATTATATTCTTTTAAGAATCATAAAGTACATGCTAACTTAAAAATAATACAGAAACAAGTTAGACATATGGATCATGGTCGATGGTCTCTTTATAATCCCTACTTACATGGACTTCCCATGAGACTTTGATTGCAGTGGAACTAAGAGCAATAATTGTAGTGATCTCAACAGTGATGGAAGATTGATCTGACAGGCATTCCCTGGATGGTGGTGGAATGTCTGTATCATCTGCAATTTGGGGGAAAAATATAATCATATATAATCATATTACATTTATAAAGCCCCTTTTCATAAGATACAAAGTGCATAAACCAAAAATATTTACAAACAAACAAAGAAATAGAACATTATCATACAAAGCTTACATAAATTACTAACAAAGATGAATATAAAAATAAATTAGAAAAGAGTGTTTTGAGACACTTCTTGAAAGCTGTGAGAGTATGGCATATCTTTAATACAGGGGGTAAGGAATTCCAGGTTTTGGGGGTAATAACTGAAAAAGCCCTATCACCTATCTGTTTACTGGTTCGAGGGATGGTAAGTGTATTACCAGTGGCTGATCGTGTATTATACATGGATGTGTGTGCATGGAGTAGATCACCTTGATATGCTTGGGCTTGATTATTGAGACATTTGTAAGTGAGAGTTAAGGTCTTGGATGTAGGCTACACGTGCAGTATGAAGCCTCAATACTGACAGCCCAGCTAATAAGGCGGTGAGGATTTGGTACATAATCTTGTTTCAGTGGAATAATTGATATTGATGTATCAAACATCTGAATAAATCCAACACAGGTTTATATTGATAGAAGGAAAATCTTTTTTTGTCCTCTCACGTAGGAGTTAGCCACACATTAATGACAATAATAGTGAGTTCTTGTATAGTACTCATGTCATGTCCTGGTGCTCTACAGACGTTACTAACATACCTGATGTGGAGATGCTTTCTGACATGGGACCAGGTGGACCAATACCATTAGAGTTGATTGCTCTCACAACCACCAAGTGAGAGGATGAAGGGACCAGATGGTTGATGTTGTATGTTTCTCCTTGGATACCAGTCCCAGCTAGTACCCATCCTATCATCAAATCAAGTAGAGAAATCTGGACAATCAGAACAATGCTCACCTCAATCACAGACAAATTTAAAATGTGTGTTTTACAATTATAGACATTTTGTATTGTGCTGTCCTTATTTAACTCAACTAGGGTAATACCTATCCATATATGCCACATAATAGGGGACTAGAAACAAGTGGCTTCAAGGCAGACAAAAATAGATGATCATTACAGATACATGTAGGTGATCTTTATACAGAGTTGTTATTTTTTTCTCTAGCTCCTGTCCTGAGTAACAATGTTTCTGCATACAGTCAAAGGTTTACACACTGAGCCCATGGTATGAATTGTTCATTATTGAGATTAACTATTGTAATTGGCATGTGTTCTTATTTCATTAGAATGATACACCCATGACAATGACTGGCCCTTCAATTCAAACTGTAATCATGTCATCCTATCAGATTACAACATTCATCTACATAGATTTTACTCTCAATATCACTTAAGTTCTAGTGAAGAATCATGAGTATCATATTAATTTTTAACTTTTCTGTATGTTCATTGTATTCTCAAAAATAATTTGTACTGTTTATACCTAAGGATTGACCTTTGAAAGTCACTTGGCCCCCATTTATCTACAATTTTGATGATTGGACAGAATATTTCTCTTCCTCATTCTGTGTTTTAAATCATGTGGGAAAATATACACTGTACAAAGAAAAACTCAAGCACAGGACATATAGAAAAAAATTGATATCATAGCACTTTATCTACCTGAGATCTTCAACTTAGAGCCTAAGATCAAACAGACACTTACATGTAGAACTGATTGATAATCAAACCACACAATCTAACTCAATCTTGATAAAAAACCGTCTCACCTGTCATGCGCTCAGGGCTAAAGTACTCCACCTGATAACCAGTCACAGAGGATGCCCTGTTAGCTGCAGGAGCCGTCCAGCGTACCTGTATTGATGATCTGGTCACATTGACCCTAAGAGGCTGTGAGGGAGAACCTGGGAGCTCATTGATGCTGGGTGCAGTTTTTACAGGAGTGCCAGAGGTCTCTGTTGATTCTGTATTTGAAGGAGATGAAATCAAAATGACGTCATGTCAGATGTTAATACAGATTTCTTTAGGAGTACAAAAATAAATTGTAGGGAAAGATACTTGGAGGGAAAGAGATTCATGTTTCTACATAAAACAATTTAAAGGATACACAAGATGAATGTGACTGCTTCTCTAGTATGCCCCTACCTGTATGTTTATTGACTGCTTTGAATGGCTTGAATGCTTTCCAAGTTATCCTGGTAATGAGATGTATTTTCTGGTAGTTTTTTTTACACCTTATGACCCAGTGACCTTTGACCTTATAAGTTATTGGGGTAACAAGATATTTTCTGGCAGATTTTAACACTTTTACGACCCTGTGACCCTTGACCATATCCACCCAAAATCTAGTCAGTTTGTCCTTGCATGCTCATACAAACTTGATTCAAGTTTGGTTAAAATCCACTCAATGGTTCTTGAGCTATCGTGGTCACGAAAAGCGGAACGGATGGATGGACAACCCAACAAAATTATGTCTCCGGCACCACCTTCTGTGGCGGAGGCATACAAAAGGTTAAAGCAAGTAGGTTTCACTTTACTATCTTTTATCCTATATAGACATCTGTACATAGGGGTCTCTATTAAAGTGGTAGTATGGATATCTTGCCTAGATAGGCAACCTGTCTAAAGTGGCCACTCATACTGTAAACATAGTTGCATGGCCTGTACAGATACATGATTGACTGAAGAAGATTTTCACAATGTTAAAAGAGCTGATAACCATTCATATAGTATGTACCTTTACTAAATGTATCTTCAAGTACAGTATGAATATGAAGCATGAACATACCTATAACAAGAAGAGTAGCTGACTGACTGGTCTCACCGCTGTTACTTGAAGCTAGACATGAATATAATCCACTATCATCCACCTGTACTCCTGTGATCTCCAGTGTGTTATCAGGGTACATCGAGCTAAACCTATACACATTCAAACACAAAACCAGGCAAAACTCTTAAAACACACTCTCAGTATTATGATAATTTACATAAGCCCATTAACAAATTTTACGTACCGGTATAAACTTGTTTAAGAAGCTTGACAATGGCTATAGCTTAATAGAATTTTAAAATGAATTTAGGACAAGAATTCTTGAATGGCTTAATTGATTACATATTGTTTTTAATATTGGCAACAATAGTATATATATTTTATTGCTACATTGTTTTAATAAAATGTAATGTCTCTTAAAACAATATACATATATGTGAACTTAGTCAAAATGTTGGGAAAATTGCTACTTTTGTTTGAAAAACAATGATTTTTAACCTCCCAACATGTTGCCAATTTACAAGTGTTCTGAAATGCATAAATTTCAAATCAGCCATAAGACAAATACCTTGGGTTTGAGGTAGTCAGAGCGATTCCATCTTTTGTCCATTCAATTTGAGGAGATGGGTTGCCAGCAGAACGACACATAAATGAAGCTGTAGAACCTACTACCAGCGTCTGATTGGCTGGTCCATACTGGATGAGTGGGGGCGGAGCTAAAGACTCATCTGAGGTGTGTTGAATGAATGAGAGAGAGAGAGAGAGAGAGAGAGAGAGAGAGATTTACATGGTGAGGCAAGCCAATACATAAGATGATCACTCAATATTCTGATTAAACTTTTAGCAATAAGTACCCTGTAGAAAGCATGACAAAGATGTACTCAGGCTGCAGTTGTTGACTTCATAACATTAACAAAAATGAATTTAGAAATGAACTTTAGGCATGAGGGTGATGTCTACGGCCTATCTCTTTTCTATTCTTGCTGTAAAACACATTCTACTTAACATCAGTCATTGTATTTTACGATTACAGAAACATTTCTTTGATCTCAGTGTTTGAATCATTTCAAATACAGTAATTTTCAGGTAATTACAGATCCATAGCTTAAGAAATCCCATGCTATTTTACAGCTGATATCTAAACATTCAAGTGACAGGGAGAGCGTAAACTGAGATTGATGCCGACGTCCAAACAAAGATAAACAAAAAGCAGCGTAGTAGAGTGACACATATGCTTTTACATAAAGTGAAACTATATATACAAGGAGGGCAAAGATCTTGTGGAGATAAAATGACAGATATATATAAACACAAAATACACAAAATTGATCAAAGTGAAAGCATAAAATAGTGTGTTGGTGTTGTTTGTTTGTTACACTTGTTAAATCAATTCATAGTGTCATGAATATGTATGCACAAAACAATGCCTCGTGTATATTGTAAATAATGATGGAAGGAGTTTCCTAATCATAGCAAGATGACTCAATTTGGCATTCCTGTATATATCTTTGTTATGAAGTTTAATTGAACAAGTGATTAGATCTCTTTTTCCATACTAACAAAATATTGTTTTTTATCTTTTCAAAACTCCTTTAAATGGAAAATATATTTGTTAACAGTCCAAGAAAACATAATATTAATGATCAGATTTCAAGAATTTTAAAATGGTTTCAATACTACAATGTACTTTCAAATTAAACAAGAAGGCTTTTAGCAAATGTTAACTTCATAAAGTCTCCAATGTACATCAAGAAAATATCATAGTTATTTTTTCCTTTCTCTCTCACAAATAGACTTGGTATAGACCATCATATGGTCTACTCTGAAAGGGAATCTAGACCATGTGTGCTGGGGTGACAATTGTCTGCTTTGACAAGACCATTGTGAAACTGGAGATTGATGGATTCTTACTTACAAGTGCAAGTAACCAAGAAGTCGCTTTATACAGGTTTTTGTTTCTACTGTTCATGGACAACCCAAAGTACTGTATCTTTGAATTGATCTTATATATGTATTGAATCACACGCCAGGATTTACACTACTTTAATAGTGGAAGTACATGTATGTGTTTGTTTTATTGTGGGAGCTTTAGGCATATCTTATTGAACAATGTCATACTCTCAAACATAAATAATATTTTGACAATACACAGGTGGTATGTGTTTTTACAAAATTAGTTTAGCTCCTAAATAGGTATATTTTATAATTTTAATGATGCATATATATGCTGTGCACCTTGGAAAATACAAATTGTTTGGATTCATCCGCATATAAAATACACTGAAGCTATTACAGCCCAATTATGCCCTATTCAGATGTACATAACCAAGTGATTTCATTTTCAAATATAAAGAGGTCTTCTCCAGATAGCATACCAGACCCTACTGAGGTACCACGTAAAGCGACAACGACAGAAGAAATTTGGTAGCGAGTCAGTCTAGATGGCGCATAGAGTCGGTAATGACAGGGTCTGGTGTTGAATTTCATGAGAGGGCCATATAGCGAGGGATGAATAAATGCTTTTGAAATGCAATCCATGTCTGACAAGCTATCCACAAATTTGATTATCTTTTTTTTGTATTCTTAGAGTTGCTATAGGAGGTCAATTGGTTTGCTGAAGATATCCATTCCTGGTGGCTACATTCACATCTCTCACATGAGGTTACCGTTCTAACCCTTTAAAAAAATAACCAAATCAAATCTACATGTATATATGGCATATTGTCCTATCTTTTGCCTATGACACTGGGAGTATAGCCCTTTATTGATAAATAATTATATCTATGAACATGACACGCTCTTATTTTTCAATAAAAACATCCCGCCATTATTGCAGTTTTGGTCTAAAACCAGTTTGTTTACTTCCCAATTGGTCTTTTCCCATACAGTCTACTATCCACATGGTCTAATAATAATTTTGACTTCTTATCATTTGGTCTGACCATTTAGGCTAATAGCCATTTGGTCTAACCTCCAATTAGTCTACCACTCATTTGGCCTAACGTTCATTTAGTCTAATAACGAGTTAGTCTAATTCCCAGTTTATCTATTGCCCCTTTTGTAGCTACTATCCATATGGTCTAATAATCATTTAATCATGAATAATAAAACCTTATTAGACTCTTAGCAAGACTGAGCTAATTTCTTATTATTTTGATGATTCCAGAACCTCACAGTAATATGTGCTACATGATCAACTTTTCCAATGACTAGAACTCAACTCTATCTTTAAAAATGCACAGCTTATATTTTCACCAAAGTTTGACAACCTACATGTGAATTGACCACCTCATACTACAACTGTAAATCTTCTAAATATATTAGCTATTCAAAATGAAAAGCCAAATTCAATTTTCAGTTCCTTCCTAAAATGCTAGATTCAGTGAATTCTAACCATAAATTTCATAGACACTGGCATTTGGCCAAGCCTGTAGGAATTCTTTGCACTAAGGTAATAAATCTCCAATCATTAAACTTAACAAATCTTTTCCAGATTTTACATTTGATGATATGAAATGTGAAGTAGAGTGTATGAATAACAACCATGCAGTGCACAGTTTACATCTTCAGACCAAATCAAATGTTGAAAGTGCTGAGAGTAAATGCCAGTGCATGAAGCAACTGCATAGACTATAAAACTTAGTAGACTCATTGATTAAAACTATGTGCGTTTTGTTTAACCCACATTTTCCTCAGATCTCTTCTTGGGTGATCTTGGGTTATCTTAGGCTAAGAATTTAAGGAAACCTAACCCCACAGAATAAGTGTAGGTATGCTGAAAGATGAATTGTATTCCTGCCTATAGTATTCGTCTACAAAATTCCTTATGAAAATATACAAGATATATATACATGTACATGTAAATGAAGATATTCTTGGCATGATGTAATGTCAACAAAAAAATCATTGAGGGACAAACATAACTGAGAAGGTAAAAATAATATTTGGTAAACAATATATATCATGTGAAAAATCAACTTATTTTTTTTTAAATACTAAAATATAACAGTTGACAAATATATTTTATGTATGTGAAACCTTCACCCCCAAATCAGCAATAATACTTTTGAAATGCAATTTTGTTGGTGTGTTCTGACAATTTTAGTACAAAAGATAATAGCAGGTTAACGAAATATTTCATCACCACACACTGTGGGAAGGAAGCATCCATACATTTGAATACGTTTACTTGATAAATGACTTTGTTTAGTACGTCAGGTTATCAAGAAAAATGCAGATGCTCATGTTGTCCTGTGAAATGTGCGCTAAGATTATCTTGCTGTTTACCTCTGTCATACAATTTGGTGGGGAATCTTATAGATTAAAAGGCAAGAATATAATAAATCTCTCAGAATAATTATTTCTTGGAGTGAGGTTTCTTCTGATTTGTATGGCTTTAATATAGAGGAAGAAGGGGTTGTACACCACATAAAATTGAATCTAAAGCTGCAGTAGGAATGACCCATTTCATCTCAAATTGAATCCAACTGGTGGACATTTGAAATATGATTGATCGTTTATCCTAATTAACTTCTTGTTTCCCTCAATGCCTAGGGAGCTACATTCAACAAGGGACACTTTTGTTCAATTTCACTTGCATTCCCTCAGTGATGGACAAATCAAAATATCTCTTTTCCTATTTTCTGTTTGAATGCTGAAAACAAAGTCTGGATCCACACTCACTCACTCGGTGATGCTAACTTTTCCTTTAACTCTGCATCCTCCATTCTCTAGCTCAAACAGAATTAACGATATTCTCGGATAAAAGCTTTTTTTTTCTTCATAAATTTTCATGTGTTTTCCTCACAGTCTAGTCTAATACTTGGTATACAATATTTTAATTTGAATTATTTGGGAATATGTTATTGAACTTCTTGCTCAATGTAGTTGTGTTTTTGCAGAATAATGTGTATCAATCACATGTATTCAACTCTTGGGCTATCAGTATACATGTGACTTTGGGCAGGGATGAAACACTTGCATCTTGTACCCTTTTCATATTAGGGGTAGAAGGGGTCTTAAATTCAGACTTAGTTAGAACCCAGAAGCTAATTTGAACGGTATCAGCCTCTCGTGATCCGCACTCAATGCAGACTTCACAATCCGCTTAGAGACTAGGGTTAAGTTTGTATGTAGTCTGGACCGGAAGTGGATTCTGTGTAATATGAATGCTATCCGCACAACTCGATGCAGACTGAGAGACTTACCCCTACGATATCTTGGTGTTTTTAATATACTCCCATCACTTTACAGGTTGTATTTCTGTTATAAAACTTGTAATGAAACCTCTAATAATGAAGTCGTGGTGTGTTGATATGGCTTTAGCAATTGACAATCAGGGAACCGGGAGAAAAGACCGCAGAAACCATGGTAACAAATGGGAGCACCATGTGTGTTGTGGCCTAGCTGCTATGAGAATGTACGTAAGCAGGATTTGTGGTGCAGATTTATTGGTCAGGACTTTATCCTAATTCAATTTTGATTTTCGCCAGTGAATATGAAAACGGTACTGTACAATGTATTACATGTACCACAATGACATCTCGCCATGTGACTTCAAAGAATTTCAGACAGTCTAGACTAACACATATCCAGATTCAAGTGAGAATTGGACAGTTTGATGTAATTTCCTTTCTTTTGCATCTCTTTTCTCACCTTCCTCTCCACCTGTTCCACTCCCTTTGGCCCGGAAGGACAGACAGACGATCACCAGGAGGACAGTGAGTGAAGGCCATTGGGTGGGAGTTAAGGGTTATCATTGGTAGGAGCAATCATGTTGGTAGTAATAGCATCCCATTTCCATGGCAACCATGTGATATGATAGCAATATCCAATAGTCATGGCAACCACAGGGTGGATGATGGAGGAGATGGTGGTATACCCAAGTCACCGAGGTAACCATGTGATAAGGTGATGCAGCACGGGACAGCATCCCATCGTTAGGATTGATGATGGAGTAACCATGGTAACCATGCGGAAAGATGGTGATGGTGAAGATGAGGGTGGATGGAAATGATGATAAAAGATGTTGCATGCCAGTAGAAGGAAATAACCAAGGGGTGAAATCAAGGATAGGAAAAGAAAAACAAAAGAGAATAAGAGTATAGCAAGATTAGTAAACTTGAGCAAGCCAGTCAGAGAGTGAAAGTTAAACTAATGGATAATAAAGATTCAAAGTTAAAGTAATAGATAATAAAGATTCAAAATCATAACAAAGCATAACAGAAATTGTAGTACTTCCAAGAAAATAATGAAGGAAATTATATTGGTAACTTAGTAGCAAAGTATCTCCCTCAGAATGATATGTTTTACTTGTACCAAAAGATTTGCCTAATTAGGACATAACAATTGACAGGTTTCTCTCCTTCCACAAAACATAATACTTTATTTTTATTCATTTTATCATCCATCTGGAGAAAAGATCATTTACGGGCTGCTTTTTGAAGTCCTGCATTGAAAGAATATAACATGACATTTCCAAAGGCTTGTATTTACACCCCAATTTCTGAAATTTTAAGAACAAGGAGTTTGGAGAACAAGAGAATTCTTCATCATGTGTTCTTGAGAAAGTAACAACATTCTTCAAAATAAATACAGAGTTAAATGAACTTATAATGGAGAGGCTGTGTGTTTTAGTAAGTGATTCATGCAGATAATATATTGCAAGCACATCAAACCAAAGGAACAGATACAGAATAGAGAAGTAAAAGCGAGTAAGAACGATAGAAAAGGGTGAACTTCACTTGGGTTTTAGCTTACCAAGAACGCGTAGAACAGCCTTGGCCTCTGCAACTCCTGTTCCCCCAGTAGCATAGCAGATGTATGTTCCTGCATCATCCATTTGGACAGGATTGATCTGAAGCTCACCGGATGCTGAGACTTCAAAACGCCCTCTTTGTTGGTTTATGAAGAGAAGATTGTCCTTGAAATAACATATATATAAAAAAATAGAGGTTAAAGGGAAATCCCACCTTGAGAGCAAACTACTCTAAAGGAAAGCACAAATATTAGAGAAGTAGACTGCTGAAAGTTTGAATGAAATCAGAGAAAAAATGAGAAAGTTATGAATTTCTGAAAGTAGTAATCATTATAGGTATGGGCTCTTCAGATTGGCTGAATTGGTAATGTCTCTGTGACGTAGTAGTATACAACTTTCTTATTTGTTCCAACACACAAAATGACTAAAATTTAGAATTTTCAAAAAATTTATGACTCAGGAGGGTCTATTCTCTTTAGAGGACCATTAATGATAACCATAATATATACATAGTAGTGTCCCAAGGGAGAAGGCACTTCAGGAGAAACACAGAAATTAATGAAAATGTTGTATACGACAAAAAATGAGAAAAGGAAAAACAAGTACACAGAAAGGAAGGAATGACTGAGAAACAAGGAATTTTTGCAAAATAATGAGTGTGGAAAGTTGAAAATATAAGATGATGAATTGAAATTGCATAATATAAATAGAGGGTCACTAAAAGACAGAACAATCTCCAGAAGTACTATCTGCACAAACCGTACATGAAGAAAGAGAGAGAAAATGAAGAATCATTAACTTCTGGATACCCAGGCACCGATTGATAGAAAGAAGTAACAGTAAGCACATCAGTTAATCAGCCTTTTCATTTTATACTGACATGTACCAGTACATGTATGACTCCATGTTAACTAGAGCAAACATATACCTGTTCCTAGCCATTTCTTACTGTTGCATATCTACTTCATTCCTGCAAGACTTTCCTCTAATTTGCACTTTAGTTGGTTACTAGTGAAGCCATTAAATGAGTGTTTTACCCCCATTTTCATTAACACTATATCAATCCCTCTCTTTCTGATAGCGACTGGAAGAAGCGTTCACATAGCCAAACATTCTTATTCTAGGTCTCTGGTTTTGAGCGATTGGTTTGAATGCTTTAACCCTTATCATGCTAGCAAGTTTACAAACATGACTCAAAATTACTCTCAAAAAAATACATGGTCTAACCACAAGCATGCATTGCTCACAGGAATGAAAACTTAAGGTGATAATTTTCAATCAGGATTTCTTTGTTCATTGTTCTTCATATAAATAGTTTTCCAACATAACAAACTTTGACTGATAAAGACTGTAACCATTCATATTCTGATATCATATCCAGTACTAAAGGACTGAGATAAGAAATCACCCTTCTTGAAATTCAAAAGGCTCATGATTTGCAAATCACCCTTCTTGAAATTCAAAAGGCTCATGATTTGCAAAGTCAAAGTAAGTCAATGGAGACACTATGTTGGGACATCCTCTACCTTCTAACCCCTAACACCCCCCCTCTATTTTGAGGGAATACGTTCCCATTATTAGACTCCTTTATGAATGAGAACATCTTATCTCTGAGCTAGATCTTAATAGCTTTTACCCTCTAGTCATCATCAGCTCACTCTATCTATTAGCTTTCTCTGTATTAGCTTTCTCAACTCTTCTGTCACTCTAGTCAAATGAATTGGCAAGATAAGCTCTTAACAGTCATCTCAGAAGGATTAGTTCCTATCTTACTATTCTTTCCCCCTTTTTATATTTGACATTCAGACATTGGTGCTCAACGAAAAACAGTTAATTGTATATGTACAATCAGCAACTAAATTATTCATACCCCTTGTAAAATGGATAATTTTTTTTCTTTTTTTTTTCGTAACTCTAGATTGAAATGTAGACAGGTTGAATTAGGGCCTTTGCTGAGTACTGTTGGATGTCAGCTTCAATATCACATTCTCAAGAAAAATAAATTGGGACAAACCAATATTTCACATATGATAGTAGTTGATTTGTACATTAAGTAGGAAAAACAACTTCCCGTTAAGTTATATTTTATACATCACTTTATTGATTGACTTGCACAACAAAGGAGACATAATATCCCAGAACAAAATCAAATTACTGGTAGATGAAGGGCATAAAAGTGACATCTTGGACAAAAATACATAGATGTCATAAAAACATATGAGTATCCCCATCCCATACCATCATCACCATACATTCAATATTGGTTGATGTAACCTTTATAGCAATATATTACACCATGTGTTTTTAAAAGTTTGAAAGAATTTCCAAATGATCATACCAAATAATTTGGCACTGTACATCTGTCTTGAAACTGTTTATATTTGTTGACATTTGTGTGCATCAACACATCATCAATCCACCATGCTGTGTGTATCCACAACAAGAATCAAATAGAAAAGGTTACTTCAAACAACCTCCAGCCATCTTATTCCCATTGGTCGATAGTAACTGACCAATAATGCATTTGGGTTATCTCCCTGAAGGGATGTCGAAACCCTTTTCTACAACTGTTTTCATCCCCACCCATACTTTATTACTTGTAATTCACCATGCTATCTTTTATTACATATTTTAGAAGAGATTTGAAGGTGTTTGGAATCTGTTGTAATTACTAGTTACAGTTATGATATTTTGATAGGTAACTAGAGACTTGAAACAATCAAACAAATCGAACATTTATGTACAAGAAACTGTAAACATATATTTTTTTTTCTCTTTCATTTCTACAATATAAAAACATTTCAATATCCACAAAGGTATTGTTTGATTTTCAATTTCCACATACCTTGGAATCTGAAGCAAGCTTTGATTACATGTATATTAACTTCAAAATAGTTTCACCAAGATGTTACATTTCAAGATACCATGGACAAACAAAGACATACAATGCACATATATAACACACAGATATAACATACACAATGATGGATCAAACTGAGAGAATAAGTACAAAAAGAAAAAAAGAAGAACAAAAACGAGATTCACCTCTGTGCCAGCTTTCTGCCAATGGATAGATGGGGGCGGGCTTCCTACAGCCTCACACTGAAATCGGACCATTTCATTGACGTGGACTGTCTTGTCCCGAGGAGCACGGATGAAGTCAGGGACGGCTGTGTACAAAAAAAAATGTATGTATATATATATATGTTTATATATAGGCCTACATGTATGATAAAAATGGTATTTATAACATCATCTTATAAAAAAGAACCCATCTTACCAATTAGATCAACATTTTACATACTTGAAATTCCATACATGAAACATGTATGCAATACAGTACATATAAATGTATGTTTAAAATCTATTTTTGATGTACATAGTAATTTATTGAAGTGCATTTGATTTCTTTTAGCAGATAACTAAATTCAATTCTTACAATTTAATGAGTTTAATTTCTGTTTTTTAATCTTGATTAATTTTCTCCTTTACAACCCTTAACCTTTGCATCAGACTATGTGAAGTTAATTCATATCTTTTCTTATTTTATTTGGAAGATTTCCCTACTGTACTAGAAGTCCACAAAAGAAATATATGTCTTATATTACTATAGTGGCTTGCCTTTCAAACCATCCTTTAAAATTGATTGCACATGTTTGATGTCGTAATATTGGGAAAGGAGTATGTTCTTCTCATAAATGAATCATCTGATAGCAAGACCATACCCTTCTCTCTCTTCACAAGTTATCAAGATAATTATCAAAGCTTATGCTCTAATTCACTACATGATGCAATTCATCGTCAATGAATGATGTAACAGCTCTGTGGCTGGTTCTAGTCACAATGACTAGTCGCAGTGACTAGTCATACAAGTATCATTAGTCAACCTGTGAATTTCTTCATGTTATGATCTATGGTATACAGGAAAATCAGGTGAAGTGATAAATGTCTGTAGTGTTGGAATGTATACCCATCGTGTAGGTGTCTCATAAGATGGCTTACACAGTCAGTGTGCCTTCACACTAGCCAATGAACAGAGCACAATTACTAGAGAATTGTATTGAATCCTTTCCTGTCAATATGTACAAATTAATTGTTAATAAATTCATATGGAAGTCAATGATAAGCCTGATGACAAGGATATCAATTATTATTTAGATTTTTTTTCACATTCAAATGTTCAAATTTTCAATTTGATCATTATTTCCTGCACACATGCATCCCTGCAGAGTTGGAGAATATTGATGAACAATAGCATTATTGACCTAAAATAAGGTTTTTAAAAGTCGAGAGCATTATCTCTTTAAGATTGAGGAAAATAACTCATTAATCTAATAGTATACTATACTTTTTTTTCCATAGAATTAAAAGGTAATGCCCAGAATGATGACATTCAAATGCTCATTAATCTAAAACTATATATCGTAGATATCTTTAGAAATTGCATCACGCACGAGTACGTGATAGAAAAACAACATAAATAGATGACATTAGTGTGCATAAACCCTCATTCCCTTGTCAAATTTCAGATTGGTAAGAACAGAGATGGAGGGAATCCCCCCTCATTTCGTCGGAGGACGACGACGACGATACAATTCCCTGAAACCTGGGTAGAAAGGAGGGAATCCAATCTGAAGCAAACCAAAATTGAATTAATCCTGACATGCTATACGCATTATCGTGAGGGGTGTAAGTAACAGAACCAAATTACGCCAGCCCAAACTCAATTATGACGCGTCAAGTTGACGCATGTACAACAAATTAATCTCCAGCTCGTCTGTACGGGGACAACTATGAGGGAAAGCAGAAGAGGTGAGCATCTTCACATTATGATGGATAACTTCACAGGATGGTTTTAATTTGAAAATACCTTCACATGAAACAGGGTTGCTCTGTAAGGTAGGTTCCTGCTAAATGAATTGCAATCTTACTCAGGATGTATCTTTAGTGTTTGTAATCCTAAACCCAGTTAATCTACATTTCCAGATGTTCTTTGCTTATCAATGTTTCGTTTGTACAACTTAAAGATTTGTTATATCAACAGTCTACAATGCTGAAGAAGGAAAAATAAATTGTCAAATATTTTTCAAATTCAAGGAAAGGTCTGTCCATCAGTGTCTATCACCACTGATCCTTTAATTTGTAGTTAGCCTTAAACCTTCATGATTTGGATCTTTGGATCAATTATTTTTCATAATTCATAGATTTTCAGGATAATTAAATTAGTTAGAAATCTTGCAAGTTCAAGAAGAGACCCAAATTTAGCCTTCTGTAGTCCTTATTTCATTCTTTAATAAAAAGAAAACAATCATCTTTGAATCAACCCTAAAAATCTACCTTTCTCGGAAGTAATTAATTATTATTACTATTATTATTATTATTATTATTATTATTATTATTATTATTATTATTATTATTATTATTGTTGTTGTTTTTTTTTTTTGGGGAATTATCTGATAAGAGATCTACACTCATAAATGTAATTCTGAGGGTCGTTTCATGAAACCAACTCCATGACAGTCATATCTTTGTCTGCGACCTACGGATGATGTCAGGAAGCAGACAACCAGTTTAACAAAACCATGATAAAATGACAACTTCATGAAAACGATACTATTGGCTAAGAAAGAGTCTTCATTCCAATCCATCTGGGGGTTGTATCACGAAACAAACTACATGACAGTCTATCTTGGTCCGCCACCTACGAAGATGTTAGGAGGCAGACAACCCGTTTCACAAAATCATGATAAGTGACAAATTCATGATTTTGATACTACATGTATTGGCAAAAAATATTGCCTCCATCACGATCCTTCAGATTTTATCCGGAATTTCCAAAAGAGATTAAGAGGCTTCATTTCACTCAAACTGCTTGAAAAAAAAATCTAAGAGAATGATAGCACACATGATACAATCCTCCAATTTGAATGAAAACATGTGTTACTAATGACATCTAAATATTATAGAATTGAACAAACTTAAGGTTGCTTTTGCGACCGTGCGAATCAAAATCTGCAAGTTTTCCATTTTCATTTCTTCGCTGCCCCAGACTAACTTAAAGTTGACTTGAGATGGCGTTCTAAAAAGGTATGACAGGTTTGGAGGCACGACAAGTCTTTTGTCAGGGAAGATGTCGCTCATCTTGGCAAAGATGGTTTTGTGAAACACTTCGCGAACAAGTTGAGCGACACTGTCAAGATGTCGTTGATCTTGTAGTTATGATAGTTTCGTGAAACAACCCCTAAGGTGCTCCCTCACACTCAGTCTCCAAACATTTTGAAAATTGCTTGATTATAACAATATGATATATACCAAGACCAAAAGTTATAAGGGATCTCATCTTACCACTGACTCGCAATCTAGCTTTAGCATCGCTTGTGCCCCAGATGTTTTCAGCTGTGCATATATAGACTCCATCATCCAACTCATCTGTATGCCGAATCCGTAAAGAATTATCAGGAAGCTGCTGCGTTCTGTAATTACAAATAAATATGAAAAATAAAATCATGAAAGTGTTTTATCAGGATGTTTGTAATAATGGTTTGAAAGTTCTTTTATCACATCCAAAAGGAAAAATCAGCTGTAACAGTTTCAATGTCTAGAGTCCAGGGGGGTGTTTCACAAAGACTAAGATCGACTTTAAGTTGGACTTAAGTATAACAGGCCGTTCATGCCATTGGTTGCTATCCCAATTGGTCTCTAAATTATAATCTTTAGATAATATTTTTTCCTTCAATAATGAATTATCAAAAATGTAAGTTTTGTAGATTTTTACCATGATTTGTACATCCCTTGAGAGACCAATGCCAGTAAATAATGATAGCAAACAATGGCATGAACGGCCTGTTATACTTAAGTCCAACTTAAAGTCGATCTTAGTCTTTGTGAAACACCCCCCTGACATCTTCCTCAGATGCTAATTGGCAGACTCTAGACATCAACAATTGTTACAGGTGATTTTTACTTTTGGATGTGATAAAAGAACTTTCAAACCGAAACAAAAATCATTTAAACATGTTGATGCCTATGTTGGCAGTAGCATTTTGGATTTGGTGCATACCGGTATAAAAAATATTTTAAAAATATATAAGAATACAAGTAAAACTGTGAAACTTCACAAGCATACTTAATATGGACCACAAACATAAAGTAAAGAATCTGGCAGTTTGGATTTGCAGAAAGAAAGAGGCTTACCCTGACATCTGACAAAAATAGGTTCAATACATGTGTATATCAGAAAAAGTGATTCACTGAGTCTTAGTTTTATGTTTCTTACAACATGAAAATAACCCAGATGCTCTGTATCCTCAGAGCAAATATTCCAAGCAGCTTTCTGTTTTCAAATAGCATCGGGGGATGGCAATTCAAGACAACAGTACCTTCCTATTATCTCTGAAGAAATTGCAAAAAAATAGGGTAGGATAGGCTTTATCTTCCAACAATCTGGCAACTATATGACCAGATCATAATCTTAAGTAGACTTGGAAATGTGAGATAGGGGCAGACAAGTGTCCCTAAAGTAGCAAGGAACAAATTGAGAGAGACATATGGCCCGTATCAGGACTGTCTTGGGGGATTTCTCCAACCAAATAGACAAGAATTGAGCTGAGAGGGGGTGAGGTAGAGCAAGCATATGGGAGCAACTATTCTCAGATCGGAACATAGGTTGTTGAACTCTAGCTAAAGCTACTTCTTGTTCATTTTTGAAGGTGGATCTTGAATATTTTAGGTCTTCAGAGTTAGCCTTTACAATGATGTCTTTGTGTTTAAAACATTAATGGAATGTTCCATTCAGCAAGAGAAGAAAGGACAGAATTAAAACCTCTTGCAAAATGGAAGAAATGACAGCAAAAAGTGGGAAGCATACAATTCAATAAATAATTTGCTGATTTGCATCTGTGCTAAAATATTTGCTCTACTGGATTATTAGATTCAAATCTCACTGCTACATGTATATTGGATAACATTTTCCTTAAAGGGGAAGTCCACCCTGATATTAAGCTGGTTTTAATACAAGCAGAAAAATGAGAGAATCAAACTAGTGAAAGTTTGAGCAATATCTGATTAAAAACAGCAAAGTTATGAATTTTTGAAATTGTCATCAGTAAAACACAAATTGGCAACACTGTGACATATCTTGCGAGCTCCTTTCCAACTTACTCTGAACAGAAAATGTCATAAATGTTCATTTTCTTAATTATTGATGACGGAATAGATTTGTTTCATACAGGGGTTCTATAAAAACATATTTGCAATATTTCTTCAAGCCTCTATTTATACGTCAAAATCGGGGACCACATAAAGTTACACAAAGCACAAGCTACATCATATAATCGTCTTCAACATCTCATATTTTCATCGTAGCCAGGCAGTTATGCTCAAGGAAGCATGAAAATGTTATGACAGATACATATATCTTCTTCAAGAGAAGCTAACCCCCTTCTATCTTACTTAACTATTATCCATCAGTTTGGCAGAATTAATAACTGCATCTCAACTTGGCAAAGCGGAATTCAGGCTGGCATTTGCACAATTATCATGTTGACTCTATCATTGCAATGTTTCATGCAGACTTCCAAATACTCTGGGAAGATTTTTACTTTCCAATCTGTCTCCATCAATCATTACTAACATATTACATTTTTCTGTATGTGATTAAACCAACAGCTAATATTAAATGTCAAAATATTTGTAATAACTATGTCGCTTTTGGCAAATCTAAGCTATTATGACAATATTGTATTGGGCCTTTTTGTAACCAAGAGTGCTCGGTGCCGCAAAATTATGACAATTTTGCTGAAAAAATACACAAACATACCTTTTTACATAGTTGCATAATAGTTCTATAATTCTGTGAGACTGATAATCAAGCAAAATATCCATAAAATATCCATGAAATGTGATTACTGTATCACTACGCTTTGCATTAAGATTGGAAAACAAACTGCAAAGAACAGAGAGGAACGCATACTTTCTTCTGTTTTTCTGTCAAAGCCATTAAGAGAAGTCTTTTTCCTGAAGTTAACTTTACACATGTGGGAAGTGATTTGTATCAAACTTGTCCATGTATGCCAAGGACAGATGTTGAAGTACAAAACTGAATCGAATCATAAGTAATGTACATGATAATTTTGAGATGTATTGACTTCCATGCTATTTATATATATTAAGTTTTATTTTTACATTAATATTTCTTATATCCCTTTAAAACTATTTCTTTTTGTGCACTTTCTAGGAATGAAATGGGTTAAAACAAGTATTTTCCATCTGTCTCACCTTCCTTCTGGTAGCTCTCCAATCTCTCTGCTCCATGAGACCGTCGGTGGAGGGTCCCCTTCAACTTCACATCTCAGGACGGCTGCCTCACCGGGTGCAGTGATAGTATCTTGTGGTGGGTTGATGAATGCTGGCTTCACTGTATTCAACAAAGATTCAAACAATTAGATCAAAGCAGAATTTTAATTTAATTTCCAATTTGTATCTTCTTGTCACATAAAAGCTACATTAAAAGTTTAAATTGTACAAATAAATAAATAGTGACACTGACGGAATATAACTATGATATCACAACGATGTAAAACAAAAGCAATGCTAAGGAAGGAATATAAGGACATACCGGTAATGATATAATTTATTGTAGTCCTGTCCGTTAGACGAGTTTTCGCACTTGCCAACAAAGTAACAAACACAACCAAAAAAAGTCAACGTTAATATTTCTTTCCTTTTACTTGCTCTTACCCATCAATTATCCAAATTTCTTATCTAAAGTATGTTTAACAACATTTTCCTATGTTTTTCCCAATGACCCACTCTTGAAATTGCTTGAAAATCATGATAAATCACTGTAAATACTGTGGGAAAATGAAGTGCACACACACACACACACACACTTGATAAGCTTTCCATTTTGAATCTATCAAATTTGGTGCCAGAAATGAAATTGTGTATTAAGATTCTAAAAAATATTATTGTGCATTACACTTGACTATTAAAACTGTCTACTATTTGTACACAATGTGCATATAGAATGCAGTGATTAAATACCTTGTACTGTAAGATAAGCTTCCTTGCTTATCCTCTCTCCAGCAACATTCTGAGCCTTGCACTTGTATGTTCCTTCGTCATCTTTCCTCAGCTGCGAAGAACAACAAAAGAAGAAAATAAGTCATTAATATACCTCAACAATATGTGTACATCATGGGTGGCCAACCTGTGGCCCGCGTCCACATGCGGCTCGCGAGCTCTTCTGGTGCGGCCCGCGGAGCATTGAAAAAAATAATTATAAAAATAGCTCATAGATGAAATGCGGCCCGCATAGCAGCGATGAAATAGAGTAAAACATTTACACACAGCTATCTCTATTTCCATAATTTGTTTTCATTATTCACAACATATTGACTCGTTACGTGGTTGATACAAAACTCCTCAAATTACCTCTCATTACATTCCATTACATCAGGTAACGACATTAACATCACTCGCCGTGCTAATTTCAGTTTCTGATTTCCGCACGCAGTAACGTTTGTAAATATACAAATGTTGTGAATTGAGAAATATGTTAGCAAAATTGCAGGTGTTATGTGTAAACGTATTGCATGAGTGTGTGTTTTTTTTTTTTTGGGGGGGGGAGACTACCTACGGCCCGCCAAGTTATGCCAATCGTTAGATGTGGCCTGCGAGCTTTAAAAGGTTGGCCACTCCTGGTGTACATCAACACTTGAGACAACCATCTTCATAAGATTATGTTCAGATGAGACAAGTATCAATGCTAGACCATTATAAAAATAACTTAATACTACTTTCTCTAATGAAGGCTCTCTTAAACTACAAATGAAAAATTCAGTGCTGTTTTCAAATATTTGTTTGAATTTTGACCTTTTTGAGCTTTCCAGAGGTAAATTGCTCACGGCTCCTGTGTACATGTATATATTTTTTCAGGGAAAAATAGACCGTGTATGTTTCAAAACTTAATCCTTTGTAAAATGGAACTGAAGTATCAATGTCAAGCAAATCTTTTTGAAAGGAACATGAAATAGCAAGACAGATGCATCATCCAAGGACAAATCAAAGACATCCTTTCGGTGATTCCTCTGTCTACCAATACTAAAAACACATCTTACTTCTCACTTTCTCAGCTTTCGCTTGGGGATGTTTTTCCTCTTTCCTACATTCACTCATCAGCCTCCAATCTGGGTAAAAGGTCACTCATGGCACCAGAGTGCATTAGTGCTTTGGATCTAATTTTATTTACATGTATTCTTCCATTACACATGAGTAGAGAAAGTTTGTTACATTGGTGTTTAACAGCGAGGGTATCCCTCCCCCTTCATCAATACCACCCTTCTGTTATGAAAGTACCTCATATTAATTCATAATATCATTCATTTGTAGATTTTCATTAAATGTCTATAATATTCTCTTTTCAAAATTGAATATCCTCTGGAAATTTCATTACACTTGGAATTAACCTTTAACCTCTTAACATGTACATGTATGTATACACATATAGCTGCTCACCTGCTATATACATGTATTTGCTTGGATAGAACCTCCATCCTAATATGGTGAGCCTCTTTAATGATCTAGCCAAGTCTCCATGATGGTAGTTTTATTTAGATCTGAATGTGCGTAACGGCCTTGTCCAGTACATACTTGGGATGTAAGTTACCACAACTATATTCTCAGCCTAATAACAAGGATAGATCTTATCATCTGCTGTCAGTTAGAGCCTTAACAATATATTTGAGCTATCGCTCTACAAGCCCATTTACACAGTCCAAAAACCATTTTGAAAAACCATCCTTTTTTGTTTGTTTTTTGGACTGCCATTTACACCACTGGAAAAACCCATAAAAAAGGTTGATGTTGACGTTGAGTACTAGTAGTGCGCATGCCAAGTTCTACCTATCGTTTTATTGTGTGTCCTAACCTCCTTCTGACCTTCCTTTTGGACCTAGCTCATCCATCCTTTAGTGTCTATCTTCATCCTCTCTTTATCTCAATGGAATCCAATTAATAACACGTACAGGCTGTGAAACAGCCCAAATTGTGCTGATGCTTCCACGCCTGGTTACCTTTGATATATGTGTCAAAGATTTATCAATCTGGTCATCAGTGAGAGCTGAAGATATGGTAGAGGTCGGTCATTATATTAACCCACATACCACAAACCATCTCTATTATTAGCTGAATGGAATTTGCAATGTTCTGAGGTAGCAGGAATACCTATATATGTAATACTTGTAGTTCAAGTTAAACTAGTCTCTTATCAATACGCTCTACCTGTATACATGTATCTGGCCCAGATGACCATCCACTATCTCCCATCTACTCACACACATCCCATCATGGTTTCTCATACTACTAAGTGAAATTCTTTGAAAATGTTAAAGTTTTTCCAAATGCTGCAAACAGTTCAGCCTTTTCATGTCTTCTCCACTCAACTACATGTAGATCTAATTGCAATTAAGCAACACATTTTTCATACACAAGCAACATTTTAAGAAAGACTTTTTCAAATGCCTTATACATTAAAAGATAATAAAATGTTTAGATACTAAGCAATAAAATCAGAAGTTGCGTTTCTCTCAAATTGCATCAATGGCTGCAACAGCAATAATGTGTTCCGTTGAATCTATTTTCAACCAGCATGTAATGGAACCATAACTAAATGGTGCATGTAGGATGCATTGTATTGTGAAGTGTTAGCTCCACCGCTTAGTGTTCAGACCATGACATATAAACAGCAAAAGTTTTATTTGCGCCCCCCATGCATAACAAATTTCAATCACAGCTGTGGCGAGGACATACATGTTAGCTGTTGTCATCTACACATCTCTCTCCACATTCTCATTTGAGCATACACTTGTTTCATCCTGTACTTCACACCGCCACAAGCCAGCTAGCCAGCTAGCTAGCTACGTAGGAGGACAGAGCCAGCCTTCATCCCTTCCTCTAGCAGGGTCATCTCATCCTCTAGCTTAAAGATATTATGCAGCATTTGATGCCGGGAAGATACAGCATGAAAATCATTGAATTGACATCGTGCTGATAACTTCAAACTCACTGCATCTAAACAAAATAGTAATTTTGCAAAAGTTTTCACTGTGGTCCGTTCCATATTGACTAGTGATTTGAAAAATATTGCATACAAAAGTAGGCCTACAGGTATCATTGGTGCTTCAATTGAGTCCTTCCAATACTCCTGCAGTGTATCTTACCTCTTTGAGTAGCAGGTTTCCATCTTCCACTATCTTAACCCTATTGTTGTCCAGTATGATGGGTTGATCATCTTTAATCCAAGTTACCTCCGGGGTGGGGTAACCTCTGGGTGGGGTGCACTCAAGAACTGCTGAGTCTCCTGATATCAGCTGGTCACTCACTGGTTCCTCTCGAAAGTCCTCTCTCAGATCTATCAAATCAATCAAAATCAAGAAACAAATTAATAATAATCTAATGTAATGGGGTCAACCAACTATGAACCAACTTAACCACAATGTCCTACCTTTGTAACATTGGTGGCAACTGAAATATCTCACTGTTATAACTCTTTTAATGTGAAATTCATGTCAAATGTAACTATATGAACATCCATAAGATAGATTTGGCAACCTATCAGATATGACAAGGTAAACTGCTGTTTAAACAAATATATATACAATACATATAAATACAAATGTTAATGAATGGTAACTGCATAACAACAGTCCGGTGGGTAGTCACTTAGCTCTGTGTTATAAGATACGGCAATGTGAAGCGTATCACATTTACATCTTTATAAATTGGAGATGAAAAAAAAACAGTGCTGTTTACTCCAGCATATATCTGAATGAGGCATTGATCAGTGATTGAGAATAGAAAACAATACATCAATGTGTATTGGTGGGAATTACAAACGGACTAAGTGATGCTGAATGCACTGTCAAGACCATTACAGAGATTACCAATTACTTAGTATTGAGTGTAGAAGTGAAAATGAATGATGTTCTAAACTCTGAAATGTGGTTGGGGTAACTATCTGATCCTTAGTGCAAACATTCAATACATAGTCTCCTGTGTATAGAGTAACATTATAGATCAATTGCTTTACCATGGGACACCAGTGCCAAGGGACATCAGTACCATAGCTGGGAATACAACCTATGGATCTGAACTGGATTCAAATCATTTTATGATAACACCTTGATAACAGAACAAGATGCATTCCCAATTTCTTTCATTTGAGCTACAAGTTATTCTGATATTGCGGTACTTTTAACAATCTGCATTCTAACCTACCGGTACTCAAGAAACATGGGGGAAGAAGGTGTAATTTGGAGAAATGTTATCCTAGAAGTTACGGGGCAAGTTGAGTCATTCTCTGTTATTATTTCATCTCATCGGTGCTCACGCGGTCTTCGTGCCGGAATTAGAACTTCTTCGCACAGGACTTACCAACTGATTTACAAAGTTGTAAATGCCCAGAGTCTGTGGCGTGACGAATAATCCATGTGGGGCAATTATTTTGGACAGGTATTTACTGGTGATAATTGTCATAACGTAGGGCTCTCAATGTCTGAGATTGATGGTGTATTTAGTCTATGACAATTGGGTGCCTATACTGCTGAATAAATGAAAACTCTGGCTTTGTTTATACTCAAGAATTTACTGAATGGGTAGTAAAATGGGAGCAGTGTCATAGATTTATGAAGAAAATAAACAAATGCAGAGCAGTGGATGGGGTGGGTGAAGCCACAATTCTGATAAAATGAAGATTTACAATAAACATTTAAGTATCAAAGATAAAACTCTGTCTGTCGCTGTGGTCACATGTATATGGAAGAATGTAAGTGTCATGTACACCACAATAAGGAAATAGGGAAATAAGGAAATAGGGAAGGAGAAGGAAGGAGAAGAAAAGAGAAGGAAAAAGAAGAGAAGGAAAAAGAAGAGAAGAGAAGGGATGGAGAGAGAGAGAAAGGGAAAGGAGGGGAGGGAAGGAGGGAAGGAGAGAGGGAGGAGAGAGAGAGAGGGAGAGAGAGAGGGAGAGAGAGAGAGAGAGAGAGAGAGAGAGAGAGAGAGAGAGGGGAGAGAGAGAGAGAGAGAGAGCAACAACTCTTGATGAAATTAAGATATATAAGAAGACATATGGCAAGCTACAGCCTACAGGTATCAATAGAGAACTACAGAGAGGAATAGAGGGGAAAGGAGAGGAAAGGAGACAGAGACAGTGATACAAAATGATCTAGACTAGAGTACAGCAGATCTGTATCATTGAATAGCATATAGACTATTATATAGAGAGGGAAACAAATGAACTAACGAAGGAGAGATAATGGAATGGAAGCATTCAAAGACAAAAGTTGAAATGAATGATGAAGACCAGATAGTGCTACCTGTGTAGAGGAGTAACTGGAAATAATGAAATTGCATACTGGTAGACCATTTATCATAAAACTCTCATTTATGTATTTCTAAATTGTAATTTCCATTTGAACCAATTTTAAGGGTAGTCATTTTTTCACATATCTATTACAGAGTAAGGCAAGAAAAATTCAATAACCAACTTTGATGACAAAATGTGACAACAGACCACCAAAGCTGCAGTGACAAATCTATGATAAATCTTTAACTTACAGAAGTCTAAATTTTCAATTCAAAAGTAGCAACCCGGTGTTTGTATAAATCTGAGACCCAAATCCCTGAAAAGAGAAGCAATTTGATGGATGTTCCATCAGTTTTGATATGACTCTCAATTACTTCATCATCCTTCCCTCATCAAGGTAGGATTCAAGGGTAGCAATCCTGTCATGATCTTGGTTTTATCCAAACATCCTCTCTTTACCACCCTCTTTTACAAATTGCTACATTGATACATGTATTGGTGAGTGGCCGAGGTCAGTCTGCTATCACAGACCTCTTGGTGGTATTCCTTGTGTGCAAGTCTCAATGAAAAGTAAAGCTCTATACCTTGCCTTATGGTAAATGGAATATGAGATTTTTGTCCTTTTTAAAATGAGACAGAGTAGGGCAACCCACCTTCCTAGAACCAGAGAAAACAGAGAGAATTGTCTTTGACTCACACTATGTCTTATAGATTATTGTTACCAATTCTAGCCATACCAACTTAAAAAATGAAACTTCAATGCTCATAATACATCCAGACTCAGTTGTCATGGACCTACCATGTTCTAACCATGTCACGGTCTACAGAATGATACTGGGTCTAAACAAGACTAGCCATCACTCTCCATCAGACAGGTGTGTTGCAGGATACTATGATAACCCCTGTCTCTTGATTCCTTTGCTGATTGCCAAGGATTTCACAAGTCCCAAAGTGAGTCAGAGCAGATAAAGAAAGCACCAGGTAAGGTTGAACAAATACAAGATAAAGAGAGGTAGGAATTTAGTGAGCCACACCTGTGATTAAGAAACAACAAGGTGTAGAGATGTGACCCATGAGAGATAAGAAAGTGGGAAGATGATGGGGGAGTGATGATGTCCTTGATACCGGTATACCACAGTGATATCTCTAGAAGATGGGGAATGATACATCAAGAACATCTTACATTAAAAAAAAGGAACTCTATATTTCAAAATTAAAAGTTTCTTCTCATCACAAGTCACTTATGGTATGAAACTTCTTAAATCCTCCTGATCTAGGCCCAAATCAAATATGTAGTTTAACTTTTGCCTAGATGGTTAACTTCAACTAAATAATACACACTCTTCCTCCTCCTTCAAGAATAATATCATCGTCTAATAGCACATTATTTCATTCATGTCAGCCAGCACATCGCATGAACCACATCTTCTGAGTCTCAACTCTCAATCCTATGGGGAGATGTGTCCAGACAGAAATCTTTTCAAGACAACCTTATCGGAAAACTGAAGCGCAGTGAGTGGTAGGGACCAGAGATAGGGATGAATTTCACCACTTGCTGTTCCCTTGAAATATTTACTTAAAGAGGAGTGACAACTCCTTAGTGGCAACACTAACTCACTGACTGCAGTTACAGTTTCATGAAACATGTAGTGTGTACTACTAGTGGATTTCATTGTCTTAGCCAAGAAGAAGTCATACTAAAATTAGAAGGTTACAAAAGGAGACGACAAGAATAGGAAAGAAAAAGGAGAAAGAGGAAAGTGAGAGACTGAGAGAGAGAGAGAGAGAGAGAGAGAGAGACAGACAGAGAGAGAGAAAGAGATACATAGAGAGAGAAAGAGAGACAGAGAGAAAGAGAGAAAGAGAGAGAGAGATGCTATTTACTAAAATCCATGAAAGCAGAGGAAGGAAAAGGGTGACTGATACACCATTATCTGGTGAGACAAACCTCAAGGTCAACATCAATGACAAATCTCAATTCTCTTGACAGGTTAGGATCATGTACAACTATCTTTCTACTGATTGACTCTGACATGTTCATATCTAAGTAAGAAAGCAACACAACAACAAACTTCTTTCATACTGATTGGACACTTTCCTGTCATTGTCATAACCTAGAATTATTTTCAGTTCCTCTTCACACTGTTCTTCTTAAAAACACCACATTACTAAAACACACAGTATTTTCTCTTGCTCTTTCTGATTAGGTACTATCTGATCTCTCTGTACGGCCTGTACATACATCTGCTCCATTCAGCCCTAAATTAATCATCCATATTTAAGCCCTGTTCAATCAATTTCACACATATTTGTAATACTCTTATACCTCCTTCATTTATTCTTCATATACTCTGTCCTTCAACTTCAAGATGCTTTACACATCAACTTGATTTCAGACTGAGAACCACAGTAATCTCGTAACCCCAGACCCTTTGTAATAAATTGATTTCTCTAGCCTCACTTCATTCTCTCCTCTCTTTACTCTAATACTTGTCTTGTCCTATCAAAGTGAGCTATATCATTTGAACTGGCTTTGAACGCAAGACCTTCAGGTACCAAGCTTACTGATCTATCATGCCTTCTGTTCCCTCCTCCTCCTCCTCCTCCTAATACTTTGTGATGCCCTTCCATTCCACTGTTCTAGCCATCTCCTCCCCGCATCCTTTCCATCATCTCGGCCGGCCATCAACCCCAATCACCAACCTGGTTCTAAACATCCTCCCCCGGAAAGGCACCAATAAAACCCATCTCTACCTCCATCAGGTAATACGCCTGTTGATAGGCAGGATCATCCCCATGGTATATTGGCATCAATTTCACTCCAGGAAATGTGGTGGGATTGGCAGAATATGAGCAAAATATGTCACGTTGGTTTTCCTTCTTGTTTTTCAACCTCTGTCACATCCAATCCCATGTTTGCAGGGATGGCAAAGCAGAATAGATTTGCTGGACCAGAACAACAGCAGCAGGGAGAGAAAAGGAAGGAAGGAGATACATAGATAGAGAGAATTTTTCATTTGAGATATTAAAAGAGGGAATTAAAGTTAAACTTAATATCTAAATGATTAATGAGAAAAGAGAGTGGGAGATAAACTGAAAAGATAAAAGAGAGAGAAGAAGAAGACCAAGACCAAGTGAGGAGTTTTATTGAAGAGATTAAATAGAGTGAGAAAGAGAAGAAATTAAAGAGAGTGAGAAAGAGAAGAGACACAAAGAAAAACAAAGAAGATGCATTGGAAATATGAAAGAGAAAGAGCACAGGAGTAGGAGAAAGTAAAGTTAAAGAGAGGCACAGAAAACAGATCAAAGTGTGTTTGTGTAGTTGAGTTAGATCTAGTAGATGAAAGGATAAAGAAAGAGCGAAAGATGAGCAAGGCACTAGGGTAAACCCATGACTTATATTGACATGAGAGGAAATCAAATCAACATGGTATGATGTTGAAGAGAAAGGAACCAGACAAGAGAGCTTGAATATGCTTAAATTGAATTTGAAAGGTGGGGCAAATGAATAGAGTGTTCTACAGACGCCATTTATTACCCGCTCATCGATTAGGAGAAGCTTGTGCATGAGAGGTAGCAAAGATCAGGTCAAAAAGCTTCTTGAAACATACTCCTCTTCTGTCTGCGTTGAAATGTCACAAACTCCAAGCAGATTTGGGCATACTGGTACCCCTAATAACTATTTGATAAGGAGGCCTCTATCATGTCACAGAGGAAGTTACACACAGATAGATGGTATGAAGTGAACATACTCTAAGAGTTATGAGAAATGCAGGGATGTTTACTTGAACAAATTGATCAAATAGTTTTATGGATAGTATCCGGAACATAACTGTGCATCTACAAATCAATCTTCTCCTTGGAAAGCCAAAGTGTAGTAGTATTCATTGTACTAGTCTTATAAAAAGAGCATGTAAAATGAAGAAAAAACACCTAGTATTGTAAACTTAGAGCTAGAAAGGATTATCCAAGTACATGGTTGTATGGTAAAGTTTTGATTAATAATCCACATGACAAGTAATTGAAACAGAGCCTTGGCCAATTTTACTATGCACTCTCGAAGGGATAAAATCTTACAAATCTTACATCCTCTATCAGTGACAAGGTCAGCAGAATATAGGGTGCTCTAGGAGTAGTAGTATCCCACTTTTTTTTTAGCATCCCCTTTAAAAAATTTTTTTTTATAGAATCCGCCTTTTTTTACCAATCCAAATTGGACACCCATGTATGAACCCCACCCCTTTGTGCAAATCTGTCACAAGGAGGACTGGAGTACCTGACTGTCCTTGTGATCCTTTCACATCCCTAATCCTGACCAACTGTCAAATGGGCAACAATGGATTCACTGAATACGAACCATCACCTTCAACTGTCATTCTACATCATTGCATTTGTCTCACCTCCCTGGTCTGATGGGCCAGCTGTCCAATCCACATACAAGTTACCTACATTTTAAGCTTTGCTGCTTTCCAGTCAGAGCAGCTGCCAAATTAAAGCCCATGTACCCCCATTTTGACACAGATGTAAACATTTGTTTCTTCCAAAAAGCATGTGAGATGTGAGAATAATAAATTAGTTAACATCTTCAGTATTTTTTTGATAATTGATCTTGTTGATTACTTTGTGCATATAGCTTAGTCCTCATAATTATGTTCCAAAAAATGAATCCTTTCTCATCTAGCTCCCAGATAAAATGCTTCCCTTACTAATACCATGAGAGGCTTTGTGAGCATCCCCAAGAACTTCTACCAAGAAGTGTCTCTCAGCCATGTCTCTGTTACCTCTAAGGTCATTCCAAATCCAAACTAGCTTGCCTGCCATTACATTTAGATCTACATGTACCCCTCCTATACAGCGTTACATGTAACCCTACTCTTTATTATTACATGTAGGCCTATATAGTACTCGTATCTACTGTTGGCTATTATCAAAGGGGGGGGGGGTGGTCTGTTCTCTCTGGAAAACTGTAGCTAACCCTGATTCTTGCCAAACCCTACTATTCCTTCCCCTCCACAATCATACAAGACTTCACTCCTCAAAGGAGCAGCATCTTTAGATATAAAATGACTATTTATTCTCACTTTAACTCTGCTGTTCCACACCCCACGTTGTTACTAATTTAACTGGTTCACGGGGCAGATCAAGCTTGTTCCAAACATTGTGGTCCCTATTTTCACAAGCAACACCCCCCCCTCACCTACAAGTACCCTCACTCCTCCTAATTCTAGCATGGAACACCCTTGTAGAGAGAGTGCCCCTTGTTCCACCTACTAGTATCACAGAGGGATCAAACTTGTCACTTTGCACACTCTCCTGATCCTAAAGACCCACATACCAAGGAGGTATCAAACGATTTAGAGTACAGTGTGCTTATGGATGGGTGCAGGAGAGAGAGAGAGAGATGGCTACATGTTGTATCTACATGTTAACACAATATATATCATCTTCACAAAACCTTTGTGACCTGTAGTGCTCAAATTTAAATTCCAAATGAATAAAAAACATTCTTCAAAATAAGAATAATTTACTTAGGAAAAATAATTTTTATGTGAAAAGAGTTTAATTGTTGAATAACGGACATGTAAATGCATGATTTGAACTCAAATTCCCAATGAACATAAAATAGAAATACATTTACAACTTTTAGTAGTAATTTTCCTTATTCTGCACAAAATTCTACTTGTTAAATCATTCATTTGTCTAAATGTATTACTTAAAATGTCACTTAAAATGTCAACATGTCTTCATGATATACTAGTTTTAAAATTGGATTTTCTAAAGTTCATTTTTGTTCTCACTTCAAATGCCACATCTCTCCCTTGAATAAGTACTTTCCTAATAAGCAAGGGA
This sequence comes from Mesocentrotus franciscanus, assembly GCA_037976565.1. Taxonomy (NCBI): domain Eukaryota; kingdom Metazoa; phylum Echinodermata; class Echinoidea; order Camarodonta; family Strongylocentrotidae; genus Mesocentrotus; species Mesocentrotus franciscanus. Next base: position 11,908,803 of record CP137667.1, on the reverse strand, counting down.
TGCTGTCCTGGAGAGGAGTATAACAGCATTCCCCCTGTCCACACACAACATTTTCTGTGATTAGGCGTGATTAGTTATACCGTTTCGCGATAGTTATACCGTTTTGCGATAGTTATATGATGAAATTGTGTGTGTGGACGCTTACTAACGATACGTCGTATAACGAAACGCAGGTTTGGGCATCGTTTGAACTAGAACTCAATAACTAATCACGCCTAATCACGCCTAATCACGGAAATTTTGTGTGTGGACGGAACTAGTCTAACTGGGCGGGGCTTAACGTCGGATCGCGAAAGGAGACCTGACCTCTCATTTCCGCTTCCATTTCATGACCGCAGTAGCAAACTGCACACCTATACGACATTTCGCTGTAGAGTTTTGGGATTACTTTCTTGTGTGTGTGGACACCCTGGAATTTATACGATGATTCTTTATACGACGTTTCTTGTGTGTGGACACCCTGGAATTTATACGATGATTCTTTATACGACGTATCGTTATAGAGTTTCGGGATAAATTGTTTTGTGTGTGGACACGCTGCCTGTCTCATAAAAGCTGAACTAGTTTTAATGGTGAGTTTAAAAAAATCATAACCAGGCAAAGAAAATTATAGCCTTCAGCCAACCATTAATTTTAAGAAAGCAGAACAGTTTATAGACATAACAAAATGACAAGTTATCTCCCTTGTGACTTGTTCTTTGTTTGTTTTCTTATAAACAAGCAAAACGCCCCAAAAGATGCAATCTCGCTCAAATTGGCGAATTATTATTCACCTGAATGCTGCAAATTAGAGAACTCAATTTTTTTATAAACAGCCCCCAACCCATTGGGTCTACATTCTAAAAAAAAACTGGGGGAAAAAAATAAGTTGGTGTCGCAGAGCATTTAGACATAAAAACATGACAGTCGTGGGTGAGGGATTGCCTAAAACCAAGAAGAAGTAATTACTGAAAGCGCTGCGAGAGGACTGCATGGCCGGGAATTTTTGATGAGTTCTTTATTAGTTCTTACAGCATGCAATTAAGAAATGCCCCCAACGTAAATGATTTTTCACCCTTTTCTTAATTGATTGGCCTTTTGGCATTGTAAAGATGATGTGTTTGTCTCTCATGCATGATGGAGCTTTAAAGTCTCATTGTCTGTATATGATCAGGGAACAGAGAGATAGAGGAAGAGATAGAGGAAGAGATAGAGGCAGAATAGAATGTGAACAAGTGAAAAAAAGAGAAAAATATTGAGGGAAAAAAAATAGAGAGAAAATAGGAGAAAAAGAAACAAAGTGAGAGCGGGAATCAAGAGATACAGAGAGAAAGAGAGAGTCAGAGAAAGAGAAATGGATCAGGGGGAAAAAGTGAATACAACAGATCACAGCATAAGAAGCCAGAAAGAAAGGAACAACTTATAGGATGATGAAAGTGGGCAGAAAAAAACCCAAGACAAATGAGAGAGAAAGAGAAAGAGAGAAAGAAAGAAAGAAAATACCGTTAGGTGAAAGAGACAGAAAAATGAAGAGTGAAGAGGAAAGGTGAGTAATGAATGATTTATTCCACTATCTCTCTCTCTTCCTCTCTCAAAACCAAAGCAAAACGAAACTAATGAGTTGTCATTATGATATGGCCAGGCAAAATACTAATACACTGTAATAACAATAATAATAGTGGGTTCTTGTATAGCGCTCATGTCTGTCAGACTTGACACTCCTGGTGCTCCACAATTATTACCCCGGCTTTAGCAAGAGTTTGCTTTAAACAAAATCAGGAACACTATGATTTGATGAAATAGACATGGCAAGATTAAAGGTCAATCCAACCCTTGTAATAAGTTGATCTGATGAAAGCAGAAAAATAACAGAAACAGAATGGCAAAAGTTTGAAATGAATCGGACCAATAGTAAGGAAATTATGAACGTTTGAAATATGAGATCACTAAGTCTATGCGAATCTCAAATTGGTAGTTTGGTCAGTGGATTGTGACGTGGGACGTGGATAACTCTCCCATTTGCTGTGTCCACAAATATTATAATTTCTGTTTTTCTCGTAAGTTTCTACTCCTTGGGGCACTACTAAAAAATATATTATAGATAGCATATTATTATGGGTCCTCTAAAGAAATAGACCCTCCTGAGCCACTGCTTTCTTTTAGAGTAGTTGTCTATTTGGGTTGGATTTCCTTTTAAGGCTGAAAACGTCCTCTCCTTTCTTTTCTATCCATTATATCTCTATTTGGAAGTGCCTTTTCTCCTATTTTAATTCTTTACAATCTAAATGAATATGGAGCATGGTCAGTCAAACACTGTTGCCTCCTTATGATCTCTCTTTCTTCCATGAACAAAAAAAGAGCTATCACCTTTGATGTGTATGTTTATAGCCTGCCAATGCATTTATTTTCCCCTTCTTCTCCTTTATCTCTAACTCATCTCTACCCTACCTTAGAACGTTGCTCAGAGTTGACTTATAGGATTCCTTTTATGGTCACTGGTAACTCTCTATGCATGGCAGTGATCTCCACTCTAGTTCAATTGCATTTTCATAGCTTTATTTCACCCTTTTCTTGTCTGCCCCGTGTTATTCTTACTTTACCATTGCCGTGACGACACGATGTAGCTTGATCTATAGTCTTTGCTTTCGCACGACTTCCACAGGACTTGAAATGGGTTTCTACCCGTGTTCACTTACATTGTGTGGAATACACTAGGTCTCTTAAAAAGGTTTTGACTTCAAGCAGTTTGGTATTGCTGATGGGTTTTAGTTTCAGAAAAACAATTGCATGTGACCTTAGAAGGAATCAGCATTCATTACAAAACATGGCTGAATTGGAGGGCAAGAGATACTGGAAAGACAGAGCCAGAGTAGATTCAAAGAATTTGAGAGAGAGAGAGAGAGAGAGAGAGAGGGAGGGAGAGAGAGGAGAGAGGGAGAGAGAGAGAGAGAGAGAGAGAGAGAGGGGGGGTGGGGGAGAAAGAGAAGAGAGAAAACAGAAAGACAGGTGGATGGACAAATAGAGAGAGATCCAGAATTCAGCAAGTTGGGAAAGAAGTGACCAAGGACTGCTGAGAGCTAAAAGGAAAATAACTTCTAAATGTTTATCCAAGAACTTCTTTCTTTTACATTTATACAACATCCTTCTGGCTCTAATAGAATGGTAATCAATGATGAATCAATATATTGAAGATGATATTTTGATGGAAGTAAATAAGGCATACATGTGCGTCACTTTAATTTTTTCTTCAAAATAATGTTATAAAAATAAAGTCAAGATTCTTGTTTTTACTTCCAGGTTTCTTCATGACATAACTGACAATCACCCCAGTTCTCCCAAAACAGAAAATGTAGCTTTACATAGAAAATGTGTTTGCCATGATGCCACAAATATGCTCTCATTGAAATTTTGGGGAGAAAGGAAAAACAAGAGCGAGGATGGCAGAAGGCACTTGACTTGTAAATAATTCTTGCCTCTTCTTCTCGAAAAGGTCAGATACTCAACTTGAAAAAAGCAAGATGATGCTTCATCAAAATCTATGAGAAACAAAGAGAAAGAAGGAACTTTTGTGTATTCCCCATTTCGGCTGTCACACAAGGTAGTAAATATAACATGCAGGTCACATAACTTGTTACTTGTTGGCCAGTTGTAAGTTGTAACCCTTTTTTCTTTTTTCTTTTTATCTATCTTGGAATATATTCCTGTTTTCTTCATCTTTTCTATCTTTGGTTACAATTCCCCAATCCTCTTGCTCCTGTTTGAATTGGTCTTTTTGGGGGTGCTGTCTGTCAGCCTCCCCTCCCTCCCTCCTTCCTTCCTCGCTCCTTTGCCTCCCTCTACCCTCTCTTTCCTCCCTCTCTTTGTCCCTTCCCATACTTTTCCTCCATATCTATCCATTCATGTTCCTCTTTGCCACGTACTGTCCTCTTCATAGTGTCTCACTTTAGTTTCACCATGCAGTACCTTTTGAGAAGCTACTATACCTTCTTACCTTCTCATCTATCGACCCTTCTCACTTTCTCCACTTTACTCCTTTGCTCTCTACTTCACATGGTCACAAGGTCTTTCCCAGTCAGGAGCCACTTTCCATATTTACAACTCTCATCTTACAAATCATAAAATCAATATCAAGCATTTCCTGAAGGAAACCTGCAGTCTTTTATACTTAACTTTATTTCCCTATCTTTCTCCCTTTGAATTTGAAACTGATGTATTTTTCATTAAAAAAATAATTAATTAAATGAACCTACAAACCAATCAGGTTTCCTACCTGATCAAGTATTCATGATATATTATCTATCCATCCACTACATTCATAAATCCCCTATCTTTGTCATCAGTTCCTTCTATCCGTCCATAATCCTGCTTTCTTCCCATTTACCATTTGTTCTATCAATCTATCTGTCTATCTATCTATCTATCTATCAATCTATCTGTCTATCTATCTATCTATCTATCTATCAATCTATCAATCTATCTGTCTATCTTTCAATCTTTCAATCTTTCAATCTTTCAATCTATCAATCTATCAATCTATTTGTCTATCTATCTATCAATCTATCTATCTATCTACCTTCTCTACTTGGTTCTCTTCCATCCATCAGTCATATCAGTTGCACTCAAGAGGTTGTAGAGCGTCGACACGTGCTTCATATCAAGGGAGCCGGAAGCTCTCGATTCATGGCTCCCCATCTAATGGCAAGAGAAACCCAAGACACTCCTCCCATTTACACCCTCCGATCACGCTCACACAAACCCTCAAACTTCTCTCCATTCACCATCTCACCACTCTTCTTACAAACTCAACAAGTGGGTGTTTACCGTCAGCCTCACTAGGAATTCATTGTTCTAATTCAAGCTCATGTTGTTGATGTAACGGGTCAACTGATTATGCTCATGCTCCATTAAGGTCAAGACATTTTTAGCAATGTCCATTTAATTGGAGATGATTGCCAGTCTCAATAAATAAAAGATGGTTGAAAACTAGCAATCTACTATCTTTTGAAGTTGCGTGAACAAATTTTTTTTCTTTTCATCATGACCCATTAAAGGTACTATGTCCCATTTGCAGGCCAAAAAAATGAAAAGGTTAAATTCCAATGGCATTTGAAAGACAATACTAATTTAGAACTTCCCTAAAAAAAGGGGGGCTTGAAAATGTCTTTAAGTGGGAAAATAACGACTATTAGTTGTCGAATCGACTTAGGAGCTATAGAGCCAGTAAGTAATAGTCTGATTTTTCAGACCATTGTACCGAATGGTCGTACGTTTTATGCTGCAAAGATTCAATCAGTTTAATTTTGGCCATTACAAGAAGTGGGTTATTGATGTAGACAAATGCTCATGTACCCTTTACAGCTCATTTTATGTATGTTATTACCAAAGATGAAAAAGCCAGTCAGTCACTCAATAGTGTCTGACAGTGAAGTCTAGCAAGTAAACGGGTTTCCTTGCATAATTTGAATATTAGGACACTGCTAATGTTTAACTTTCACAGATAGGACATATACATGACATATTCATAATTCCTACATAAGTTCTACAGAATTTGATGTTGGCTGCAAAAGGGACATAGTATCTTTAAAGATATCCCTAAGAAACATAATTGAAAAGATTGGATGTAGTTGCCATACTTTGCCCCCATAGTAAAAGATTGGATGTAGTTGCCATACTTTGCCCCCATAGTAAAAGATTGGATGTAGTTGACATACTTTGCCCCATATAAAAGATTGGATGTAGTTACCTGCCCCATAGTAAAAGATTGATTGCCATACTTGGCCCCATAGTAAACGATTGATGTAGTTGCCATACTTTGCCCCATAGTAAACGATTGGATATAGTTGCCATACTTGCCCCATAGTAAAAGATTGGATGTAGTTGCCATACTTTGCCCCATAGTAAAAGATTGGATGTAGTTGCCATACTTTGCCCCCATAGTAAAAGATTGGATGTAGTTGCCATACTTGGCCCCCATAGTGTATTCTTTTTATTTTGTTAATATCATGCCCATTTACTTCAATCATATTGATATACCAATCACATTAACCAGGTTGTTGGGCTCTTTCATTGGAGTATATTTCTTATGGTAGCACATATAGTTCTGGAGTTGTTGTTTATACCATGGAAATATTTTGTAGAGCTGCCCAAATGTAGATAAAAAAAGGGGAGAAAAAATAAATAAGAAAGAACAGGTGAATATAAAAAAAGGAAAGTCGTCAAGAAATTTGAAAACTAGCCTTCTAAACTAAAAAGAGAGAAGGCTAGTCTTGGTAGTTCTAGATTTCTATTTGAAAGAACTTACATGCTATTTCAAGGGTTGCATTAGCACTGTAGGCTGTTCCTAATGAGTTCTGAGCCATACATTGGTAGACCCCTCCATCCTGGCCTCCTTGACGGTTCCCAACCACTTGGAGAAAGAAGAGAGAGCCAGAGTCTAAGACGGTGTGTCGTGTATCTCGGATCACCAGCGGCTGCCCATTCTTCAACCACTGAGGGAGACAAATACATATAGACAACACATTAATAATAAGGAAGAAAATTATACAAAATGTCAAAGGAAAAAGAACTTAACAAAACAAAATAAACAATAAAAACAAATAATGTTCCAGCCGACCATTGACAATCTTTTAAAGACTGCCAAAAACATCTCTGCGACAACTAACTCCTGAAAGGTGACCGGTCATAGCTCTAGTGTGACTTGGGCTTCAAACAGCTCGGTAACACAGGAGACGAAAGGGATCTGTATGCAAATAAGCTGAACAACTTATTTGTTTGTGAATACAGGAATATAGTGAGTGCTTTTGTCTACACATTTTGCATTTTCATGTGCTACTCCCCCGCCCCTTGTCATTTTACAGAACAGTATTTTCTTGTGTGTGTTTTATGTGAGAGCAATGAGTAATGTAATCTTTCTAATCTTTCATGCTTTTTTATTTTGCTTTTACTTATACTTTTTAAGGGGATGATACCTTCCTGGTTAACAGTTTCACTTTGTAATCATTGATTTTATGGAATACCTGTCAAGTTCGTCTTTCTTAAGACAAACAAGACAAACAGATACCCTACCTTCTTTTTTCTGGTTTTGCTTCAAATCATTGACTCTTTGTGAGACCCTCTATCCTCATCTCTTTCTATGCTCTGCCTGCAACAATACTATTGCACCCATTATGTTGTGTTTGTCTGCAAAATATTAGGACCCCTGCCACCATAATCAATATCTGTCGCAGTTATCTAGCCAGCCGATAAGCTTGGCAACTTCAAATTACATTGCCATCGCCTAGCTCGGTCCTGGCATTTTGTGTCATTGACACCAGAGAAAAAGGGAAAGAGAGGAAACCTTTGATTTTTCTGGAGCACGGACCCTAAATTGATTTGGAGAGGAAGAAAACCATACTGTGCAACTGGTGTTGCCAATTTGAAGAATAGAGTTTTCATGCAGTAGGATAGGCAGGCTGTTAAACGATGAAAATCAAGTAAATATCTGGCATATATTGGTTGGGTTAGTAGGATATATGAGGGCAATAAAGCTGTTTTAGAGTCAAATAGTGAACCCAATTGCAGTGTCAGTGTACATGTGACTTTCTGATAGAATGTAGTGCTAAATCTATGCTCATTAACTGACATTCCATTTTTTCTCATACGGTACCATTTATAATTTCTTTTTCTTTCTCTGGTTTATTCTCTTGTTCTTGTGTCTAGCACTGGTGGAGAAGGAACAGATGAAGGTTTACAGAGAAAGGTTTAACGAGGAAGGTTTATAGAGGTTAAGTGCTCCTCATCACTCCTCTTGACATAGGAGATAACTACCAGTAGATGGAGGGAGGGAGGGTGGTAGGGAATGAATGCTGTGCTGAATTGACTTTGGGAGGTCAGATTTGTGCAAAAAAATAATAAGTTTTGAGGTAAAATGTGCACACTTTGCAAATGGCAACATCAGTGATTCTATATTTTGGTAATATTTTCAAGCTATTATTGTGTGGAGCGAAATTATGGACCACAGATTTCAGTGGTCATCACATGGTCTAGAAGGAGGGAAGGATGGAGATAGATAAGTTGAGAGAGACACAGGAGAGAGAGAGAGAGAGAGAGAGAGAGAGAGAGAGAAAGAGAGGGGAGAGAATTGGTACCGACAGTGATTTTAAAAAGGGGTTACAAAAGTAGGTTAAAGGAAGGCTAATCCATGTAAAGTGTGAACTATTTCTTCATCTGTGCTGCAATTGCTCTGCCATATTATAGAATCGTATAGTGAAGGACAGCAAAATAAAGAGAGAGAGAGAGATAGAGAGAGAGAGAGAGAGAGAGATGGAAATTGTGTGTGTGTGAGAGAGAAATACAAACAGTTAAATACACAAGATAAATCTTAAAGAGTTGGAAAGAGTGAGATAGAAAGTGTTAGAAGAGGAGAGAGATAAGTTGCAGTACGCAGCAGTAGGGAGAAGAAAGAGAAAGCAGCAGAAAACAGCAAATTAACAAAGATGGGAGAAGCAGATAGACAGGGTGAAAGAAAGAAGAGAGTGAGATAGAGAGGAAGAGAGTGAGATACATCGATAGAAGAATGCCTGTTTTTCTTCTCAAGGTGTCTACCCAGGGAGTAACTCCATAAATTCCTTTCTCAGCTAGCAATCCAACACCAGACTTTCACAATCACAATCTTTATTCTTCATCAACTTTCCCCTTGTTGTAGAGCCTCCCAATACACTGTGTTTTCGTTCGTTGAGTTCCTAGCTCATCCCACCATTGGGGGCTCACATGTAAATGTTCAGTGACATTAAATGTACCGGTATTCATTGATTATTTTATCAATCATATTAATAGCAATTCTAACAGTGGATTCATGAAGGGAAGGAGGGAGGGAGATATATATATATATATATATATATATATATAATTCATTGTTGTGTCATAGATGTGTGATGCTTTGATATACATGTACATGTCACTCCATTGTTCATACATTAAAAAAAACATAAAGAATGACATGAATTGAATGAGTGAGTTTTGACCTTATAACACCTATTGTTTATCACCATACATTCAAGGTTAGTAAATACCAAGGAAATCTGAAAAGCTGAAGCTAAAACTTACAATTTATCCCTGTCCATCCTATTTAAAGCCTTAAAACCTAATCATAGATTATGATCTTTTTTAGCATTGATCACTGTTTATCCCCTGTATCATTGTATCACAATCCACCAACCATTGTACACATGATTGATATGGATCAGTTATATTATTCATCCAATCTACATGTATAAACAAACTTAATAAGGAATAAAGATTTTAGTTGTTTATTTTCATACAACCTGCATTACAGCCTGCTCTATGAGAAACCAACAAGCTCCAACTGCTCCATACGTGCCAAAGAATCTCACATAAGTTAATATCTAAGATTGCAACAAACCAAATTATCCTTTTACCCCTGACACGTTGCTTAAATTTAAAATGTTATCAATGCTAAGAGTGTATGCTTACCACCAATTATGGCAATGATTAAGTGAAATAACCATGAATGTATTTCACATACATACACCTACAGAACAGTTACAGTAAGAAAACTACAAAACTTCTTCAGAGACAATGACTCCATTTTCCCAATTGTTCTCTAAATTCTGTTAAATGAGCTCCAAGACAAATGTACATACATGATTAAAAACAGACTGATATATATTTCCTCAAGTATATTGTGATCAATATTAAGTATTTTAAAAATTATTCTGTAAATTATTTCATGATTGTCTTACACACTTCAGAGAAATCACCCCTCTGAATTGTAGCGCAATTTGTATGCATCACTATTTTCAATCTATTACAACTTTGTTTAGTTAACATTTTGCTGCAATGTGGGATGTGCGTGTTTAGCATTGCCCAAGTTCGTGTCTGGGGGAATTTATTTACTTGGCAAAACAAAATGCCTACAGGCAAGCTTTTCTTGTCATTTCCTTTCCCCAATGGCCGAAGCTGAATCAATTTCAAACAGATTTTGTGCAAGGTCTGTAAGTAACTCGATGGACAGATACAGTACCGGTATATTTTCCCACTGGTCAATATGCACTCTCCCGTTATTATGAAACAGCTTTTTGTCTTTCTACCGCGGTTGCATTTCTGTACAGTTTTAAAATGATAAAGCAAGCATCAATGGTGGGGGAAACAGGTGAACTGTAATGTTTTAAGGGATATTTCTGGAGTAGGAAATACTTACTCTAGAATGGTCATAATGTTTACAAGTGTGAATAGTATGTATGACATTCAATGGTTTTCACTTTGTTTATGTTTAAAAGGGTTGCTATACTCCATCCTATGAAAACAGTGAAATTCATATTGCATGTAATGCCTAGGGTCCTCCCATATATGTGAATATCTGAGTTATTGTTTTCTAGTGTATGTAACAAATGGTATACTCACTGAAATAGTAGGTTCTGGTCTTCCTTCAGCTTTGCAGTTGAACGAGGCTGGGTCTCCTCTTGTTACAATCAAACTCTTGGGTTGTTCTGTTATCGTAGGGGCGGACTCTTCTGTACGTCTCCCTGGTGATACAACTGTAAAACAGAGAGAATGATAGAAATGATAACTTCAACAATCATGAAAAACACATAACATGAATCCAACTACACCATTCATCACGAGTACGCATGTATACTTTGGCCTGTAGTTCTGCTTTATTACTATTTTATTCATACTGTTTCTGGAGTGCAATTCCTTGTTCAAATACCTATAATTGTAATGGGAGGGCAACTCAGAACAGAACCCATTAATCATGAGTTGTAGTGATGAGAACGCATAATTTAATCCAGTTTATGATTTATGTCTGCTTTATGACAATTCTATTCACAACGATTCAGGAGTAACGATTCCTATCAGTCTTAGGTTTGCCAATTTGACATCAATGTTAAGCTAGGATTTCAGAAATCAATAAGCACAGAACGAAAAGGTACTTAGATATGTCTAAGTAAATCATCTTGAGGCTAAACAAAGATGTAGCCATCTGTCTACGTTCATATACCCTCATCAGGCACTCTCCTGACACATAAATCAACCTTTTGTTTTACTCATTACAGAGTTTATACAGACATTCAAAACCATCACTGCCTGATCTAAAACAGGCATTATTTCTGCTCTTTAATCATCTCTGTAGTCCATGCACTGAACAGTGGCTCTGTGTAATGACAGTTGAAAGAGACAAGCACTGCAACTTATCGGCTATGGTAGAGGTACAGCAACAACAAACAAGAACACCAATCCCAATGTAGTCAATCAATGTATACCGTTTCCCACAATGTTGGAATGATTTTCTGTTACCTTTCTAAATGAAGTGATTGTGATGATATGGTTTATACTTGATAGAGATTTTTTACACCACTTTATTGATCAATCTCTATGACTATTTAGGTTGATCAATACTGTTATGACTTATGAGGAGATATAAAACTAAGACTTTTTTCTCATATAGTTTATTATCTCACACTTATTTTTTCAGGCTAACATAAATAGAGCTATGGAGAAAGCATCTTTATGACTTGACGGTCTGTCTAATGGTTGTTTATTTCTTCATGTCAAGAGGACCATTTTTGTGAGTTCAAAGACTGTGATTTGTGATCTTCGTTAGAAATGGAATTCTTATTTTTGAAACTTTCAACTAGGGATGGAAATATGATGACAGATATATGATGATACCAAAACAGGAAAGTACATAACAACAACAAAGACCTTCTACCCAATACCCAAAACTACAAACAAAATTTTAGCTTTCAGGTCCAAATAAACTATTTCACAGACGACCAATAATCACATGTGTTTATTCAAATTGCAAAGCTTGTATTAATGGAGCCATGGTGCATATCACCCAAATTTGAATTCTGAACCTCAATATTTACAAATTTATGTATTGGGTGCATGCCATACACATCTTATAACTGTCAATCTGAACTCTCTGTGCAAAATGTAAGTGTAGAGACCTCCCCAATTGTCTACTAGTTAAATCATAACTGATTTTATTATTTACTATATAAATCTATGTATCTACCTATTATTGCTTAGTCCTCCAGACAAAGCAGTCATCGAAAATAAAAAGTCACAGTTGTGCATACCCCACCCCGATATACCCTTCAGTCACGCGCACTCTACGTCCGCATACAAACTTCCTCTCTCACGCAGTCCCAGAGACAGACCAGGGACATATTGTAAACAAGGAGAGGGGCCGGAGGGGACATAGGTAGATACATAGATTTATATAGTAAATAATAAAATCAGTTATGATTTAACTAATTTACCACAATAAATCATATGTATCTACCTATTATTGCTTAGACCAACACAGATGAAAGCGGGAGGCATGTCCCAAACAAAAGGGTTAACGGGAACTAACGAAGAAGAAGCCGACAGCAAGGAGGTAGAAGCGAAACGTTCCTCACTTGCCAGAATATCTTTGAGATAACATGAAATAAAGGTATTTGGCGACAACCAAAAGGCAGCCTTCATAATGTCATGAAGGGCGACACCATGAAACAAAGCCCAGGAGGTACTAATTCCCTGGTGTCATGCGCCCGAGGAGGCACACCTTCCGAGAGAGCCTCAGGACCTGCGGCCTGAACCGCCTCAATGATCCATCTAGAGATGGACTCCTTAGACGCAGGAGAGAAGGGTTCCCGCGTAATCAGGAATAACTGCTCATTCCTCCGAACACCTTTAGTCTTGTCCAAATACCAATTCAGAGCCCTAACCGGACACCAGACTTTGTCTTCCTCGACTGAGGAGACACTGGACAAAGGACAAAGGAAAATCTCCACTGGACCCGATGAGACAGTTTGATTCTTTGCTAGGAAAGAAGGCTTGGGAATAAGTCTCACACCCTTCCTCTCCCAGCGAATGTGGCCCGGAGAAACGCAAAGGGCGTGAAGCGTGCCTCTCCTCTGCCCGGACGCAATCGCAATTAAAAACAAAGTCTTGATTGTGAGGCAGAGCAGAGAAGCCTTTGCAAGGGTTCAAAAGGAGGCTTAGATAAAGCCTCCAAAACCTTGGGCAGACTCCAGGGAGGAGCCAGCTTCTGTTGGGGCGGTCTCTCCAGAAAGAAGGACCGCAACAAAATTGCCAGTCGAGGGGAGTTAGACACACTCGAGCCATCTGGGAAACCTGCATGGATAGCAGCGATGGCCGAACGATACCCACGCAACGTGGACAGAGATCTACCCTTGTCAAATAAAGAGATAAGAAAATCGGCTATGACACCAATAGACGCCATCCTGGGTACCACGTCAAGCCCCTCACACCACTGGTGGAAGGCCTCTAACCGAGAGTTATACAACACTCTCGTCGAAACTCGGCGGCTCCTGGTCAAAAACTGAGAGGCCCTTTCCGAGAGGCCCTCAGCTCTTGCAACCTCCCGATAACGGCCAAGCGGTCAAATGGAGGACCGCTGGCCGCGGATGAAGTATCCCTGAGAGAGGCTGAGCCACCAAGTCCTCCTTCAGCGGAAGACAAAGCGGTTGACCCGCTAACAAATCCAGGAGGTCCGAAACCACGACCTCCTCGGCCAACGAGGGGCGATCAATAGAACCCAAGCCCTGTCCGATCTGATTTTCCTCAAGACCTGAGGAATCAAACCGAATGGGGAAACGCATAACCCGGAGAGACCCCCAATGGAACGAGAAGGCGTCCAGCGCCCAGGCCTCCGGGTCTCGTACTGAGAACAATACATCGGAAGCCGATGATTGAACAGGGATGCGAACAGGTCGATCTCCAAAGGAGACCAGACCGAGAGGAGAAGGTCGAACACTTGCCAATGGAGGGCCCACTCCGAAGGAGGCACCTCCCTCTGGACAGGAAATCTGCTACCAGATTGTCCTGGCCAGGAATAAAGGATGCTACAGGCGTGATCTCCACCGATCGACACCACCGCCACAGACGAGCAGCTAAGTCGTCCAGGCTGGACGACCTCGTGCCGCCCTGCCAATTTATGTAGGAGGCCACAGTTGTATTGTCCGTGAGCAGTAGAACCGTGCGACCAAACAACAACTGTCTGAAATGGTGAAGCGAAGCGAACGCCGCCATCATTTCCAAAACATTGATGTGCGGAAGGACGGAAAAATCCCAAGTCCCCGACACCATGTTGCCCAAACAGTGACCCCCCCACCCCAGGTGGGAGGCGTCCGTCGACAGAGAGATCGAAGGCAGGGGCACGCGAAAGGGCTTGCCCCGAGTCAAGAAAGCGCCGTCCAACCAAGGAGCCAACAGAAGCTTGATCTCCTTTGGTAAAGGAATCCTGACTGAAAGGGAATCTACACTAGGTCTGTAGAACCTCAGAAGATGCCTTTGAAAGGGGCTCATGAGAAGCCGAGCATCCTGAAAAACATCGACCAGGCTGGCCAAAAAACCCAGCCACTGGAGCCACTGCTGGACCGAACTCTGTCCCCACTGGGACGGGCCAACTGAGCCGGCAAATCCAACTCCGCACCCAGGCAAACCAACCTGCGGGCGGGAACCAACTCGATTTGTCCCAGTTCACCAGGAACCCTAGTCCCTGTGTGACCTGCAGTAGAAGACTCAACTGCTCCCGAAGGCGAGACTCTGAACTTGCCACCAGGAGTCAATCGTCCAAATAAGCAAACAGCCTGAGCCCTTGCTTTCGAAGAAAGGCCGTGAGGGCGAAACCACTCGGGTAAAAACCCGAGGTGCCGGCCTCAGGCCGAAAGGGAGGGCCTTGAATCTGTAGGTCTCTCCTCGAAAGGCAAACCCCAGAAGATCCCTTGAAAGTGGATGGATGGGAATATGGAAGTAGGCATCCTTGAGGTCCAAGGAAACCGCTAAATCCTCCGGACCTAATGAAGGGAGGATAGTAGCCAGATGTTCCATGCGAAAATGCATGGGAGCTATGTGCAGGTTGATCCTTTTCATGTTGAGGATCATCCTCAACTTCCCGAGCGCTTGGGGATGACAAAAACCGGAGAGAGACTCAGACCAGGGTGGTCCGAGACTCTCTCTAAATCCTTCTCCAGCAACATGAGAATCTCATTCGAGATGTGTTGCTGGAAAGGGGCGGACAACGGAGGCGGACGAACTCGAATGGCGCCGTTCGGAAGGGGCTCTACCAGCTCTATGTAGAAGCCCTCTCGCACGACTGAGAGCACGAAAGTGTCTTCGGTGATAGCTTCCCAAGAGGAAAGGAACTCCCGAGTCGTCCGCCGAACCGGTCTACAAGCGCGGGCGAACCTTCAAAAGTGCCGCTTGGATGGAGGGAAGGACTTGGCCGAAGACTTCGGACCACTCCAACCTCTAGACGAACCCCTGCCACGGCCCGAACGGGCCTGGGGGGTAAATGAGGCCGAAGAGGAGCCTGAGAAGGAGTAAAATGACGTGAACCCACGCCAGTCGACCTAGACGGAGGTCTTGAACGACCCCTGGTTAAAGGTTACGAGCGGAAATGCCGCGCCAAATCAGCGGCCTGTTTACGCCTATCAATCTCCTTCTGCAGCATAGCTGTGAACTGACCACCACAAAGGAACTGTTCCGACGAAGGAATGCCTTCACACAAAGAAGGAATATCCGCTCCAACTCCCCAGCTCCGACAGCGCCAGCTGACGGCGCTGAGAGGTCACCGCGATAGAAGTGCAAGAAATTGACGACCACAAGAGGCCCGACAGTAACAAAAGGATATTCTGAAGTACTAACAAACCATCCGCCGAAATTCCCAATTCGTCAGCTCTTGCCAAGAGACTGACCAGAGAACCCATATAGGCAGAGAGCCGAAGGAAATCCCGTCAAAGATGAAATAGCCTCCAGGGGCTTATCTCGATCCTTGTACGACTTCTTCTTGAGATTAACTCCCAAATGAAGCGCAACATTAACAAGATCAGGTGAAAGTTTCTTCGCAACAAAAAGTTGCGAGTAACCTCCGCAATGAAGGAAAAAGCAGAGCTTTGAGATCTCACATCCCGAGAAACCCCGATAGGGTCAGCTGCAATCCTATCAAATTCAGTCTTGAATTCCTCAGGCAGGGGAATAGAATCCTGACGAGAGACGAAAATACGAGGTAACGATTCTGACGCCAAAACAGCGGCAGCCGAAAATTCAGAACAAGAATCCGAATCAGAAGACAAAGGGGCGGGCTCCGCGACCACACTAGCCGGGGCACGGGGGACGGTATGTACCGAACCCGCTGACATACCATGTGACGAAATTGACGCCAAAGTATGTGCACCCGTCGACACAGCTGAGGAGCTCAGCTGATTGAACATTTGTTCCATGAGAACTCTGAGCTCTGCCTGCGCAGAACTCGAAAAGGAAGACACAGGCGTCGATTCCTTTGTCTTCTTTGTCTTCTTTGTTTGCGATCCAGCCGAGGCAAGGACGCTCACACTCATCCGTTTCTTCCCCGTCGCAACGGGAGGAAGGAGGCTTCTTGGCCCTGCTAGCTCTCTTCCGCTTAGCACCAATGCCAGATAAACTCAGGCCGTCTCGCCTCACTGATTCTAAAGAAACGTGAGCGAGATCTGCACGGTCAGTGTGACCGGGGCTCTCACGCTGAAATGCTCCCTGAGAAGCTACAGCGAAACCACTACGGAGAGTGAGACCGAGGCCTGCTCGCTGCAAAGTTTCGTGAGAAACACCAGCGAGGTGTGACCAGGGCCTGCTCGCTTCAAAGCGAGGAGTGACGGGGCCTGTTCGCTTCAGTGCTTCGTGAGAAGCCTCAGCGAGCTCGAGACCTTGGCATTCCACTGGCGTGATTATTATCAGGCACCCCAAATGTGGACGCAGGAATACTGCCGAAATGAATCGGGTGCGTAAACCGGGTCTCCTTCATGCTTGAATGCATGGCTCGTGCTTTGCACGGCTGTTGCCTCGCAACAGAGCCCCGGGCCGTGAAGCCCGGGCCTCTACGGACGGACAGACCCACGAGGGGGAAAGCCACCAGTAGGAGTCTCTATATTCTAGCTGAGCTGAATTTATAGACCTCGACATACAGGCGCCGGAGCACAGCCCGCTGGCTGGCCCGGACGCGGTATCCGTCGGTAACTTACTACAGGGCAAAACTCCCGACACACTCGGCAAAAATACCCAGTGCGTGGAGTAACCTGCCCCGAGCCTGTACTGGGTGCCCTTACCCCTACCTGCCGCACCAAACTCACTCGCTAGTGAGGCGGTACCGACAACCGAAACTGGGGGGGAGTGAATCCACTCCAAATCCAGACTCCTTGTCCATTAGAAACCTGTGGATAAGACAAAACAAACTTTCCAAGGAAAGCGATAACAACAACAAAGAAAAGCAACAGTTACTAAAACCAAACAATCGACGAACTAAACAAGCGTCGACTAAAACACGCAACAAACAGCGTCGCTTCAAAACAGTTTAATTAAACTCTTAAACAAAGCTAAACAAACAGTCCTAGCGTAGCTAAACAAAGAGCTACGAACGAAGAACGCTTATCTAAGCGTCAAACAAAGGGCTAAGAAAGGAAAACGCTTATCTTAGCGTCAACAAAAGAAATTAACACACAGCGCGCTCAACCATAGAGCCGCACCGTAAACTACACTACAGGTATGCACAAAGAAATCCCTTAACAAAAACACTAAGTGAAAAAGCCCCGGTACACAAATTACTGTGTCCGGGACTGAACTCAAAAAGGGAAGTTCGGTCGGCAAAAGTGAACACTAATTACTGCCAAAATAAAGTGACTTAGGGTTAAAAAACCGAACCAAAATGTATAAAAACAAATTGGAACTGGAAATGACAGAAAGAAAGCACTCCAAAACGCTGCGAGGAGCAAAAACTCCAAATTTAGCGCTAGAGACTTATCTGTACTCCTTAACGAATGACTGCGAAAAAGAGAGGAAGTTTGTATGCGGACGTAGAGTGCGCGTGACTGAAGGGTATATCGGGGTGGGGTATGCACAACTGTGACTTTTTATTTTCGATGACTGCTTTGTCTGGAGGACTAAGCAATAATAGGTAGATACATATGATTTATTGTGGTAAATCATCATTTTCCATGCATTTGAGCTTGCTGATATCAAAAGGCAATTCTTCGCCAACTGACAATAATGTTGGTCTCAAATGCACCGTCCCCTTGTGTAAAAAATATTAAAAAAAGAATCCAGGGGAAAAAATGGCATCTAAGAACATTCCCCCCTTTTGAGTAAGAAAATTGGGGGAAAATCTGGGAAAATCAGGAAAATAAGGGAAAAATAGGGAAAAAAGGGGTAAAATCTGGAAGAAAAAAAAATCAGGAAAAAAAAAAAAATCAAAAAATCTGGAAACCGATTTAAATCGGGTAATTATCAGGCCTCATTGTAAACAGACAACGCACAAAATCAGGCAAAGATATGGACGATAAGTAGGTCTATGCCTACAACAGTAATTATTACATTCATCACAATTATCTCTTGAAAATTTGGTTTCAACAGAAATGATGACAAAAGGTATCATGGAATGAGCAAAAAAATAAGATGGAAAGTAATACTACTTAAATCAAAATAACATTCATCCCTTCTGGAAAAGTTGTTACATTAGGCATGCATGGAGACATGGCTCGACTTTGACGTAAATCAAATGTGCTTGCTACGTGGTCTGAAATTAATTAATTGCTATACCTTCCTTGTTTTAAGAACATGGGGATGATTAAACGAACCTACGTGCCAGCTGGCGTTGTGACAACACAGCTACGCTTGAATGTGTGTAACGATTACTAATCAGAATATGTTAAAACTGTTTTGGGGCGGGGGTGCCTTTTGTATTCCTTTGTCTCCATGTAAGTATGCAAGCATGTTAAATTGCTTACATGTAGAAATCATGGGATCAATGTATATACCTTTTTCACAGGAACTGGAATTTAATGTTTTCTGATGTCAAAATAGATTTAAAAAAAACAAAAAAAACTGTTATTATAAGTAATTTACAATCCTAAGTGATTCCAATTGTGCTTCAACATTGTTTTGTCAAACATACCAAGACTTTACTTAATTACATGTTTCCATATCCCTGCCACAACACTATAACGTCCTTTGGCAAGACTTTAATCTAAATTTGCCACACTCCACCCAGGTGAGGTAAATGGGTACCTGGTAGGATTATTCCTTGAAATGCACTGTGTGCTCATAACGGCTGCCGGAGCTAAAGCTAGTGTAATAATTTCCAAAGCTCTTTGGAAACGCATAGAGACGTTATATCATAATGTGTTATGCGCTATACAAGAACAGATTATTATTATTATATCAAGAATTTTCTTGCACCTAACCTCTTCAACATACATGTATAACCTATCATATATCTTAAGAGACTGTTTTTCCTATTAAACATTAATACAAATATTCACTTCATATATTTTAAACATGCTATAACAGTAAACATAAAACAGACCATTTTCTTTTTGTGTCCATGCTCATAGATATTCATTAACAAGCTATGAAAGGCCACTACGCTCAATGTGTATGTGGCCTTAGACACATCGTTTTCATTTCAAACTTAGCTAGTCCCTGTTGTTCTCTTACAGATGCCAACCGCTCGTGTCCTTGCTTAATTGGCAGATAATTACCCCAACAGATCACCGGACAGAGGAAAAAGAAATACCTCTGCCCCAGCACCGCCTCAACTGGGCGCTCAACCAGCTATGTGACATTATCCAATCACGCGCAGCAATACATGCATGGCATGACAGGACTGATGAAGATTACCCAGTCACAGAGGTTGTTTGATGGGTATGAGATGGAGCGTTAAGTTACAGTCACAAGCAAAGGGGTGATTAACACAACTGTGCTTAACCCATAGAATGCTAAGCCTGAGATGTGTATTCAAATTATATACAAGGCAAACGCAATTGTTGTCTCGTCTGTGTCTCACAATACTCAGTTCAGACTTTCAGCAGTTCAGGATGTTGGTACTGGCAGTTTACACTATGCAGTAATGGTAATGTTACATAGACTTTATCTCTGGACAATGAGAGAACACTGCTTAAGTATGCTGTTAATACTATATCACACTTTACTCTTATCTAAGTGAGGAAACCAATGCTAGTAATAAAAAATAATAAAAAAAACATTCATTGACCTTTTGACCATAACCTTTGGAAGATTTGACTTATTTTAAAACTTGACCTGCACCTTCAAGAGATGTACGTGGGGGTTGAAATTGGTGATCGTGCCTCAAAGCTTCAGAAAGTTATTTCTAGTAAAGCGTGATTGTTGATGACGCCTACATGTACGTCTTGCTCTGCTATGCAGGTGAGACAAAAACTGTCTCCACTGTGTTAGCACAAAAGAGAAGATAGACCAACAGTAATAACTGATCAATACAAAGAGTATGTCATGGCAGAATAGACCAATCAGGACCCTTGTTTCAATGAGCAACATAATGAAGTCTTGTGAAAGTAATTTTAATGACTCTGCCAAGGCTGGAAATAATTGAAAAAAGGTGGTGTGAAATTCCAAACCCTGAAACCACTACCGGTACATCAGTGCATGGAACTACATGTATTGTAACCTCCATTCATTTCCAATGTTGTGTCAATAACGTGTGATCCAATATAGCACATCTGTAATTCTGTATCCTAAAAAAGAAAGTATCCACTCAAATATGATGAAAAACAACTTTCTAAAATCAATACTTTTTCTTGTGAATAGCAACCTGGTCATCAATGGTTTCAGTGCTAACATTTTGCAAACCTTAACGGCATAATTAGATTTCATATGGATTTCATGTAAATGCCTGTATTGAATAACAAATATTTCAACCGGATTGACTTGGAAGGAGGCTAGGATGGAATGGGGGCATGAGAGACAGAACAATCAGCTAGATTGTTTGTCTTCTCACAGCAAATATCCAAATGTACCAAACCAAGGCCTCTATAATAATGAAGTCTGTCTCTGTACACCATGCCTTGTCTAAACTCTGTTTACATCAGGACTGTGTCTCACAAAATTTGCTTCAAGTCCAAGTTTGTTGACATCATATTGGAAGTTTGAAAATTACATGTGGTGAACCTAAACATTTGTTTTAGTAGGATGTCATATTCACACCGGCACTGTCACGAAAACATGGTGTCTCGCACCGGAATACCACCGATCAAGATCTATGTTGATACATGTACGTGTTGTGATTAAGATGTGTGAAGGCTGCTTTAGTCA
Organism: Mesocentrotus franciscanus; assembly: GCA_037976565.1. Classification (NCBI taxonomy): domain Eukaryota; kingdom Metazoa; phylum Echinodermata; class Echinoidea; order Camarodonta; family Strongylocentrotidae; genus Mesocentrotus; species Mesocentrotus franciscanus. Next base: position 11,887,716 of record CP137667.1, on the reverse strand, counting down.
AGGAGCTTCAAAGTTCAGAGCTAACACCCATAATTTATTTCTATCCATTTGAAGTTTGAAATGAATATTTCATGACTACAATATCACTCTGACTAGGCCTACCAGTTCATTCTTACTTGGACTGTCCCTCCCTTATCAAGCCCCTCCATTCTAACAAGACATCAGACCATAATGGTTTGAAACTCTGCTATGGCAGAAATGTTCTTTGGGAAGGCATTAGATACATTTTGACAGTCTCAACCCAGGTAAAGTAAATATGGCTAACCCAGTATAATAAATATATTAATCCTTGAATGTGTGAGGAATTATCTTCTCTCTTCCTATATCTCTTGACAATGTTATGATCTAATATTCTTTCATTGCATGCTTGTCTCTGCCAGCCCCTCTTGTCATTCTTTGATGTAAAGCTGATGCAGGTTGAAGGCAGCAGACAGTGAATTGACTGAGAGAGCGAGTCCACCATTGACAGATGTGTAATCCTATGAAAGCAGGTGATCTCTGATAACATACTCCTACCTAATGAGATGCCTAATATTAAGGGGCATGTATTCCTTCCATACATTGGCTAACAACGTAGGAATCTAGTGAAGTATAAGTACAAAACCTCAAGCCAAATGATCATGAATATTAGGAATATTAGGAATTTTGGCTTGTTCTTTTAAAAATCATTATTACCAATCCTTAAAACATATTACTGCATGACAAAAGTGTTTTCTGAAAAGAGTTTGAAATTCTTCAAGAGATTAGCCCTCTTTCTTGCTACAGAAATGTAATATCTTCCTTAGTTTGGCTTTACACAGAGAGAGACATTAAATGCTTATACAACAAAGCTGAATACGAGTAGGACACTATATGAGAGCAAATATGATTACAAGATAATGACATTTCTAAGAATGCCATATAAGGCCCATTTACACAGCCCCAAAACCATTTTGAATAACTATTGTTTTTCGGGACTGCCATTTACTCTACTGCGAAAACCCACAAGAAACTGTTGGTGTTTGATAATTCTGTGTTTTGGCGAGTTGTGCCACTTGTAGCTGCCCTGCATGCATTAGCACAAAGGTGAGGAGAGTCACGTAAAGAATGATTCAATGATGTTTTGAGAGTGAACATTTACACTGCAAAAAACAGTAAAATTTTGGCCCCACACTCCACAGGTGGGTTTTTTTATTTGGTTTTTTCTTCATATTTACTGGTACTATGGTAGTTGCTTAGCAACTTTACACAAAACATAGGAATGTGAGAAAAATTGATGACTTTTGCTTGCAGCTTTTTGTTACCACACAGCCAAAGTGTCTTTAACAGATAAAATTAAACAAATAAATATTTCTAGCAGTCAACTGCTGCTTCTGAAAATCCTTGAATAACCTTTCACTCCCTCACTCGCTTGTTTCTGCCCTTCATGGAACACTTTTCTATGCGTCCATGACCACATTTTATGATGAAGTCTTTTCGACCTACAAACAGCGCAGGGCTCTTACTCGTTCCTCAGAGAGCATCTCTCCTCAGAGAGCACCTCAGTTCTCTCTGCTCACTTAAGAACATTAGCCCTAAAAAGGGTCATGGGTACATCTGTATTTTGATCAGTTAAAAAAAAAAGTAGATATAGGTCAATAATGAAATGCACTTTGAGGTTCCTGTTTATCAGACCCCTTAAAGGTACTATGTCCCATTTGCAGGCCAAAAAAATGAAAAGGTTAAATTCCAACGGCATTTGAAAGACAATACTAATTTAGAACTTCCCTTAAAAAAAGGGGGCTTGAAAATTTCTTTAAGTGGGAAAATAACGACTATTAGTTGTCGAATCGACTTAGGAGCTATAGAGCCAGTAAATATTAGTCTGATTTTTCAGACCATTGTACCAAATGGTTGTACGTTTTATGCTGCGCAAAGATTCAATCAGTTTAATTTTGGCCATTACAAGAAGTGGGTTATTGATGTAGACAAATGCTCATGTACCATTTACAGCTCATTTTATGTATGTTATTACCAAAGATGAATAAAAGCCAGTCAGTCACTCAATAGTGTCTGACAGTGAAGTCTAGCAAGTAAACAGGTTTCCTTGCATAATTTGAATATCAGGACACTGCTAACGTTTAAATTTCACAGATAGGACATACATGACATATTCATAATTCCTGCAAAGTTCTACAGAATTTGATGTTGGCTGCAAAAGGGACATAGTATCTTTAAGAAACAACTTTTTTTTTACCAGTCATAATCTTTTGGATAATATCTCTGTTATCTTTTTTTAACATTGAAATTGTAAAAAACCAAAGAGAATAATGAATGGTAAGAAGCATGGCAGCACGCGGTAAAGAGGAAACCATATCTGCTCTTCATCCAATGATAACTTGCTGTTCAATTATTTAGAGAGTTAGCCTTTTTTGATAAATTAACAAAATCTGTATGTGAATATTAATGTGCCTTTGGAATACAATCAAACAAAGGAGAAGAAAAAAATCAAGAGACAAATCTAATTTGCATATACTATTGTAATTTGCTTTTAGGACATAACAAAGTCCCCTCTTTGCCCCCTCCCCCCAGCGATGCACTTGGCCTTCATGGTACATCCCTAAGAATAGGGGTGGGAAGTCAAGATTGTCAGACCCTAACCTTCTCCAATGGATGTCCACAGCCAGAGATTAACCTTTGACCCTAAAGGATCAGCCAATCAGATACAAAGGATTTAGAAGGTAAGAGGAGAAGAAGAGATATAGACAAGGCCCTTTACAGTGCAGAGATAAGTTAACTCCATCAACCCTGCTATTAATATGTCATGTAAAAAAACAATTTCATCTTGAGATTGCAGTACCAGCAAGGTTAATGGCTTCCAGGGCCATCTAGCAACTTGTTACAAGTTTGTGATTTTTTGATACTTTTCCTTAGAGATGAAATTGATGAAACAAAGTATCAGCGATGTGTCTGGGATTTTTCTAGTAGTAGTTGAAGTGGAGTCGGACTTGTATTAGAATTTGAAAAGTTAGGAAAAAGATATGTTAAGACCTGTACAATATCTATAGTACCATTTACACCTTTAAGATCTGATTAACATCCGAATGAGAGTTTACTTGTTAACCAGTATGGTAAAATGACTAGGTATAATAAAATAATATCTGATGTTTCTAAAGGAAAAAAATGAAAGAGAATGAAAGTTGTGAGCGAAAGAGAAGGAAAGAGAATGGAAAAGAAGAGCCAGGTCAAGATGGGGAAGTGATAGAATTATCATAACACTCTTGCTAATAAACACATTAAAAAAACAGTCCTGATATTGATATATCTTGTGAGAGCCTGTATTGCAATCCTTCTATTTTGGGGGCTGGAATTCCTCATTTTTTCCTGATTGTTCTCGAAAATCCGCTCTCCACTGGGTAAGAATGAAATATCAACAAGAACAAATTTCCCAAGATGGGAATATAAATTCCTTTTAACATTCCACCGAGAGTAGGCATGTGTACTTTATGGTGGATTTATGGGAAATATGTGTCTCCACTCTCAAGTTCAATTCTGCTACTTGTGCTCTTGACTTAGGATGTGTTAGAGATTGGACTAGAGAGATTGGACTAGAGGGATTGGACAGAGGGATGGCTTCGTTGGTTTTATGCATCTTACATCATAGAAGGATGGAGAGCTCAAGACAAACCAAGAATGTAAAGAGAAGAGATATGGACCAAGGTAAGACAGGTAAAGAAAGAAAGGGAGAGAGAGAGAGAGAGAGGGGAGGAGAGAGATGCAGAGAGAGTGGTGCAAAGAAGAAGGGAGTGAGGGAGGGAGGTAGAGAGGGGGAAGAGCACAAAGAGAGAGAGAGAGAGAGAGAGAGATACAAGGAGAGGGGTAAGAGAAAGAGAAGGGGAGAAATAAAACAGGGGGAAGTGACCGAGGGGAGGAGACAGTGAAAGATGAAAGAAATGACACTGCAAAAAGGGGAGGAGATGATGGTGATGGTGTGAAAGTAAAATATTGGGAGTGAGATTAAGCAGGAGAGAGGGAGAGAAAGAGAAAGGAGAGAGACTATACAGTAAAGGAATTGTGTGGAGCAGGGATGGTATGAGAAAAGGGGAAGGAGAGTGAGACAAGATGTAGATGTAGAACGGTCAGCAAAGTAGAATCATCCATAGAATTACAAGTGGCAAAAGAAAAAGATATGTACTAATGACGATACAAGAAAAAGCCAGTTTCATACAATGCTTTTTATACTGTCCTGTTCTTTACCAAAATGAAAATCAAGTCAGACTCAATTTAAAAAAAAAATTAATTATCTCCTTTGACAGAAAATTTTATAATCTTAGTCTAGGAACGTGAGATTTTGCAGAAGCTTCATAAAATATCTCTGGAGGTCTGAATTTATTTTTTAAAGTCCACCCTTAAACTTGACCTGTACACTGAGCCAAGGCTGAAATATGCGTTTGCCCTAAACCAAATAAACAGCATCCTAAACACATGTAAACACAGCATGACATATTTGACTGACCTCCCTACACTGAACAGGACTACCTCTACTTTTATGATCAATCTCTTTGGATCAACTAGTTAAAAAAGTGGGTTCACGGGTTTTTCTCAGGGGCTACCATCTACTTTGTCAAAAAATAATAGGATTTTACTCTTGCCAGCTCAGTAAAATGATTACCGTACTAAACTCATAATCTAAACACAATGCATCTTACTAATAAAGTAGTGCTTGATTAACCCTAATGTGCATCGTTTTCTGTAAAGGCAAGTGAAATAAGAATAGCAAATATTAGAACCTAAAGGTCCTGGCTCCTAAGCAAACATATTGTAATACATTACATGTCCCTGTCTGAAATTCATTTCAAATTCTCTACACATTTAAAAATACAAGTCTGACCATTATCAATGGCAGCATTCCAAAAATACTTTACATAAAAAGAGACACCAATATATACACCCTGCATCAGAAGACTAATAATAAAACAAGAGAATCAGGAGTCTACTATTTCATGATCATAGAGCCTGACTGTAGGGTGTAAGAGATAGAAGAAGACCTCTACTCTAATCAAAACTGAAACCCACCAAACAAGAGGCACAGAAACACACTATAAATCCCATCCAGGCCTCTTATACCGGAATGACATCCTCAATAACCCTGACAAATACCATGTTCAGACTACACAAGTTTTTATTCAAAACTCGTATAAAGAATCATTGTATAGCAATTAGCAAAAAGGGTGTACAAACTGGACAACAATATCATATTAAGAAACGTCGCTAGTTTGAAGAGGTCAATCGATTAAAGCTGACCAATCATCAATGCATGCTTACAATAAGCCCCGCCCAGTTATACATTTTTGGGGGTTACAATACAACATTTAGACTAGACCGGGTCCCTGATTTTTTACTGAGTTTTTGTTCTAAAATAATGCTCAAATATGTGTTTCGCTTTATGATGTTTCTTTATACAATGTTCAGACTAGAAAAAAGTTGACTACTTATCGTATACTATGTATAGCTATACAATGAAATGCAGTAGCCTGAACAACCTGGTAGGGATGAGAGCTGGGATGAGAGCTGGGATGATACAAAATGGCACCAGTAAATCTACCAGGAGTATAGAAACTCCTTGTCGGGAGTGAGTAAACAGGAAGACGGAGGATTAAGAAACAAAGTTGGCCAGGAGAGGCGAACATGGGGCTTGAAGTCAATAACCAGAAGACAGAGATGACGCCATATTCTGACCAGCCGTCTCGTCTTCGTCTGAGATTGCTTACAACAAGCCTAAAGCAGTTTGGTGATACTGAACTTGACAAATGCTACACCCTTCATTGGGGATCTATAGAATGGGGTAGAGATACATGCAGAAACAGGTAAAGATAATAGGCAGAGAGAGAGAGAGAGAGAGGGAGAGAGAGAGAGGGGGTAGAGAGAGAGAGAGAGAGAAAGAGTGGCAGAGAAAGAGGGGGAGAGAGAGAGAGAGAGAGAGAGAGAGGGGGGAGAACAGGCAGACAGAGGCAAAGTGACCTGGTAGTTTGGCCGAAGTGACCTGATATTAGTATTACAAGTTCATGGTTAGATGATGGTACCCTGTTTGACAATCAATGAACATCTATCATCAGCTCTGTTATTAATGACTGCAGAACATGTTTATTTTGCTTAGCAGGGTATGTTTGGGCTGTAAACTTCTACCACACCAGTCTGTCAACCAATGTTTGTTGGCTTGTGGTATTATATGGGTTCCAAGAAATAATGTCATGAGATTAAACCATTTACCAGGTTCATACACATTTGTGTCTCTCAGCAGAGAAACAAAGACTGTTTTTGATAACAAAAAGAGTAGGCCTTGGTGTATATCATGCAAATCTTTGTGCAAAAAACAGTAAATATATTGAAATTGATATTGTTATGAAAATAGCTTTGAATGAAGAGTTATTAATCACATGGGTCCTAGCCCCTAGGTATGGACATTGGGATGAATGTCTTTCATCACATCAAACATGAGGATGACACATGTTCACTAGGGGAATCACTACAACGTCATCATCATTAGCAAATCAGCAACTCCACACCCTCATACTAAACCCAACACCACAAAACTAAACATGGTGCTCAGCAGTCATGTACCTCACCATACAACATGTAACATAGTCCTGACAAATTGAGTTATAAAACCACTCTCTCTCTCTTTCCCACCAAAGTTTCCCCATCTGGCTATCGTCTTAATACAGTGACTAAGCCAAGACAGGACCTACCTACTTCAACCAATGTCCCTATATTATATTACCTCCTCCTAAAACTCAACGAGACATAAACATATCTCTTTTCATAAATACTTGAGTCATTTTTATTAGGTCTCCTACGAGCTCACTTGGACATTCTATCGGTCTCTTTGGCTAACCGACTTCCCTCTGTAACGATACCTATAAAACTGACATACACCTTCCCATGCCTTGACTTTGACAAAATTTATGTCGGCAATATTAGAGCCGGGATAGATCTCGGTCTCCTTTGAGTAAACAAACAAAATCTTGTACCGGTACTTGTTGGACCTCGCTTTATCTCCAGTTGAATTAATAAATAATATGGAACAGGATAAAAATCAGAAAAAACATGCCGAACCCAGTGATATTGACCATGTTAGACTACTCTTCTTTACTTTTTGACAATAAAAACCTCAACAAATATTGACTGCCAATGTCTTTTCAATAAACAAAAATTTGAACCAGGCTGTGGAATGTGGACTACCGATAGCTTCCTTTCCTAATCAAATGTCTCCCTGATGAACTTTGAGCCAAAATTCTCAAATCAATTTTCATTTTTACTCATCAATTTAAATCCTGACAATGAAGAAAGCCCTGAATTATTTCACCTCTCTATAACCCTTTCTTCTTACCTGGCAAATTGACATTTTCATATATACATGACAGCATTCATCAAAGCAGCTTTCTCTAAGATATTTTTCATGGAAATTAACTGAACAACATAGATCACAGAAAGGTCAATGCACTAACAACATAAAGAAAGATTGGCTAAAAAGCCAATCTTAAATTCTAAACGAAGATGAGAGGAAAGGGCACATTTCATATAATTATTTAGAGTACATGAGACACTAACAAAAAGAGAGACATGGAGAGATTTTAAAATTGCTGTTTTTTAACAGGAGCTCTTTTTCAATCTGCTATTGTCACGATTTATCCTTGCAGAAATCTTTTATGTAGGCCTATTATATTTCTTTTTTCTAATAACCTTTTAATTTCCTTTACCAATAAGGTTTTAATCTAATCAGAAAAAACAAAACAATGACAGACATCTAACATTTGATCTCACATTAAACCAGACAAGCGATTTGAATTTCCACATTACAAAATCAAACAAACAAAAAAGAGGAAAAATAACAACAGATGGAATAAGGATTAAAAAAAACTCCAACCATATATTCAATTTCACCTGATGCAAACAAATTTTCATTACGACCGAGAGAGAAAACACTATAAATATTTTTCTACTTCCAAAAATATATATATAAGCATGGAGAAATGTATCCTGAAGTAGAGATTGCAGCAAACACAGCAGGGTAACCCAAATAAAGTCCACCGATTGTATTGAATTATGAGAGGCGCTCTGCTTGCTCGGTATGCATAAATAATATTAGATTCTACTTCTGGGGCTCCATCAATCTGTAGTCTTCTCTCTTTTATTTTCATTCCCTTTCTCTCTTGGATCCTTTATTAAAAAATCTCAATTCATTTTGGTCATGCGTATGGTGGCCACTAGATGAAATGAGAGAAAATTTATGGTATGGGCCACAGCATTTCTTGTAAAGGGAATAGGGTTAGCTGTATATTTCAGTTGGGTATGGTACAGAAGGGAACTGTGTATATGATAAGAAAAGTGTCTTTATGAACAGGCAATATACCCTTCTATATTAATATCTACCTTTTGAATTGTGTGGGAGATACACAGTAGACTAAAAAATTGGTTTACTTATTTCACAATTGATATCAACCAAATGTAAAGTTCACTCTCTCTTCAGAATATTACACTTGAATAGTCAGTCACACAGCTGATTGCTATAGAAATACTATACAGATGATAATGTATTGAAGAAATTTAAAACAGAGATCAAAACAGAGACATTCATTTCCTTGCTTATAATGAGCTACCGGTATTCAGGGATCTACATGATAACACAACTTACCGGTAGTTTATATTTTATTACTTGGAAAAACAACATCATTACACAGTATAACTAATTCCCAATATATTTGAAATACAATTCAGTATCATCGTTACATATTTTGAAGGGTGTACTTATATGCACATACACCTTTCATCCTATCCCTACACGATACATTTCCTATGAAGAATACCTATATACCATGAATAGCAGGTCACCATGGCAACTGAAACCAGGCTCCATCTGCCACAAAAGGAACTAACCTTGCTCTTTAGAATCACATCTTTTCTCTCTCTCTCTCTCTTTCTACCTTTCCTTATCATTTTGCCTTGCTGCTCCTTACCACTTTCCCTTCTCTCTTTTAAATGCTGCTACCATTTCTACTGCTCTCTCTATTCCCAAAGAGTATCCTCCATAATACAAATCAGACGATGTGTGTTTGCAGCAGGGCGGTCTCAAGAATATAATCTCAAGAATTTAATCGGATCTAAAGCTTACACTCCGATCCAGCTATTATAAAAAGGCCACACGATAGCTGCTCTATAAGCATAATCCCCCATTTCTCCTCCTGTTTTCAGCTATTTAATGCAACACAATTACTTAAACAGATCGTGCCCCTTTTAAGGTATATATCCATTTCTACAGAATCAATCTTCATAGTTATTTATCTTGGAATCTCAATGGATAGATGAAGCTTGATCATTTAGTATCATGATCAGATAATGAGACTTCTTTCAAAACCATTTGACTGCATTGCTTTGGAACATATTCCAGCCCCAAATCCTCACATGTTCAATGATTTTATTTGGATACTGTAACTTTCTTTTAAATCTCTCATCATTCATTAGGCCTACACTTTACTTATCTACTTTTTGTTTTACTTTGCTTTGAGCATTTATTCAATCAGATACATTCTTTTTAAAAATCAGTCTTTTTAAATGACAAATAATAGGAAGCAACGTGGTACATGTACCATATATATTTGCTGCTATTGCCAGTATTGGTAACATATCCGTAAAATAGTAGCCACATTTGTGGCTCTTTCATGGATTATTGGCAAATAAGAACTGGGCTTCTCTTTCATTTATGACTTGCTTTCCCCCTGGCCTCAACATTATCAATTACCTATTCTATTCTTTCACATAATTCTTAGATAAAATACAAGTCAAAACACATTTAGCCTATGCCTACATTTACATTCACATCAAGGTTTTATTTGGTCATGAAAAAGGAACATATTCTTTATTGAGCAGTTTAATAGCCATGATGTCCTTCAAAGAATAAATATCATAATGTCATTTTAAGATGGTCAAATAAGGAGATCAAGAATTGAAGACATTCCTCCAAGCTGGAGGATTCCATGTCATCTCACCATAGTAAATGATCCAAAGTAAGAGATTGCTGCATTTAAAAATAAAGACCAGTTCTGGTCATGCGATTGCATTGTGAAAGAAACGTTGTGGAATCGATCAGAAAAGGTTGATCATCTAGCATATAAGTATTGGTGTGTACTGCAAGGTTCTGGGATCATCAATATGATAAAAAATTGGCCCAGTCTTGGTAAAGTTACAAGCACTGTACACAGAAAGATGTATATGGGACTATGCGACCACATGCGATATCTATTTGGTCCCAATAGATATAATAATTTACCAAATATATCAATTAGTAGGCGGTTTCCTGGCAAAATTTGTATCATCACGTATTAGTCAAAACACATTCTTTCACATGATTGGTAATGAGAGCTTCCATTTCATTTTTTTGAGAGAGGGGCGTTTCCAAAACTGGTCTTTACCTTTAAAGTCTTTCAACAGAAAAAGATGAATCGACTGTTTGACTTTTGAAATGTTGGGTGATTTATAGATGTTGATTTTCTCTCTCAGGCTCAGCACTACCATACATCAGGAGTCCGGTCAAGAATTTGCTGAGAAATGGTTTTGTTTTGATAGCTGGGTTAAAGGTTCCAATACAATTCAAATACTGACATAGATAAATTAAAAGAAAATAAAAGGATTTGTGTATGCAGTTATCATCTTTATTCTAGAGGAATATTTGCAGCTTTTTGATCTACATACACACAGGTTCTGCAGAACCATGAGGCACATACAGGCTGGCCTGTTATGTACCAGAAAAGATGTGAATCAAATTTGGTATGATTCTTTAGCCTTAACTTGCCAACTATCGAGCATAACCTCATCCAAATTTAAGGAAGAATAATCATGTCACTACTTTAACAACATTCAGCACCAACCCTGACTTTCCAGTGAACTTTCAACAGTAACTGCTTCATGGACCTGTCCGCTACAGTGCTGTATGAAAAACCCATCCCAAATTGTCATCGTGGTGCTACCTACCATTATAATAAAACGGCAAGTGATAAGTGAGCTAGCAGGGCCATGTCCACATGTGTATGATTCCTTGTTAACGCATTCAACACCCATGCCCTACAAAAAAAGCTATCCAGCAGGTACATTGGCTTCATGTCACTGTCACGAAAGAATCCTACTTCCTCATCACCGATGATGAAGAGCAAACTGAAAACTCAGGGTTCCTCTTGGTTTGAAATGCAGCGATTTACCTTGTGGTGATGTTTTACTGCAGTATGGCAAAGTTCATGTTGAGTAAATATGTTTTGAACTTTGACGTTTACTGATAATCAACTGACTTCACCAAGGACATAGAGTTCTCATAGGATGATAGGAGTTATAGTCTTGGTATCAAAATGGTAAAATAGGTTTTTTTTTTTTTTGGGGGTAGATGCACAACAAAGAACCTTCTCTCCTTCAAATTTTCAGAATGGTGTGACAGTTTTGTTGATGCCCGATGGGATCAAGTAAAATACCATACACAATTCATATAGGCCTGCCTGCATGCATCATGTAATGTGTATAACATACAGTGTACCTGTCTCTCTCGCAGTGTAAAGGCAGTGCTCATCTCATTGCCTCTATCTTCCCCTTGAGTGAGAATGATATTGTACGGTCTGTTAGAGTCATTGGAGTGGATTGAGTGAAATCGTGTAGCAAGGTCTCTGTAGTCCCAGCACTGTCACTACCAATCTCATTTTCATCCCTCTTTTTTTAACCTGCCTTCTGTATCCTTGGGTTATCATACAGCCTTTTCACACACAGCTAAAATTCTATAAACATGATTAGTATAAACGTGTTTGAAACGTGTTTAAACTAATCACGAGCCTTTCACACACAGAAATTTCGTTGCGATCGTTAACCGTTTCGTGATTAACTACTGCTTGTAAAATGCGCAGTAGTGCCATTGCGCATTGAAGGTCAGGTCATATCAAACAGAGCGGTCGCTCCATCCAGTTTAAACACGTTTAAACACGAAAAACCTTTCACACACAAAATGTCAAGCTCTCTCAATACGAACTTCGTATCGGCAGCCTGCTTTTAGGGCGTATGCATCGCGACTTCGTATCTATCCCAACATCGTATAAACGGTGTTCACACTGGGAAAATTTTCTATAAACATGTTTAAAACTGTTGAGTTAAACACGTTTATACTAATCATCTCTAGATACGATGAATTTTAGCTGTGTGTGAAAAGGCTGATAGACCTCCTAAGCATCGCAAGATGAGCATTTTGTATAGGTCTACATATATATATATATTATACATTGAATGATAAAAGGGTAAACTTTAAATCATCCATTTTCTGCTGACATGTCATAAAAGGAGTGTTAGTTGAAGTCTGGAATGTATACATATAACTTTTGTAGTGACATGTAGCCTGAATTTTGAAGTGTTCATGAACAATATATACACATGCACCTGATATCAGCCTTTTATGATGAACTTTAAACCATAATGAAATAGAAGCAAAAGAATCTTTAATTCCTCATATCAAACTTCTGACCATAACAATTTCTCTTGATAATGATCTGGTACTAAGATAAGACCAGACATCGCAGTCTGAACAATGTCCGGCCATACAATACTTTCTTATCTTCAACCATGACATATTTCTTGCATGAGCTATCTCTCAACACTCTTCGCTTCTCAGTGGTATTATATTCTAGTTTTGCATGCCTTTCACATATGAGAGGAGAAACCTAAGCTGACTCTCTGCAACCCTCCATGACCTACATCATTCCCTTTCTCTTCTACAGTTAGAATCCTCACAGGCTGGGATGGGAATCAATTTCATTCAATGAATAGCATTGATTGTATGCCTACAATGTAACAAGCATTCAGCCCCATCTTGTCTGTAAATAGACTGCATAGACGGAGTAACATTGTCATGTACAGGTGTACCACCTAGTTTTTCCCTTGTTTCAATTGTTACTTTTAATAGAAGATGTTAACAAGAACCTACATGTATGGATGGCCTGAACATCCTATACAAAGATATAGAAGTAGCATATATCTAACAAGTAGGCAATATTACAAAATGTAACAAAGTGTGTCAATGACTACAAAGATTCTCCTCTTTATCAATTGTGTGTAGTCCATTGTTTTATGACCGTTATGTTTTCATGAATGTTCCTAATTGTTGAAGGTTATGAATTTTAACAATGTCCAAATATGAGCTGCCGATGCCGAGGCAGTATGATTTATCCCCCAAACATTTTGCAGCTTATGTCTGTGTCTCTGTCATTTCAGAAAAGGATAGCTTGTACAGAAATTAAAATTTCCTTTTCATCTGATAAGGCAAACAACAACGGTTAATGTTTGTTTTTTTAAACTGGAAAGACAATGCTTTGTTTATAAATTTGATGCAAGAATAAAAATAGAATAAGTCATATATTGTCGGTTGAAAGCCAGAAGGGGTAACTTAATGTAAAATGATGACCTAATGTCATTTTGGCTCTTCATGGCTAATGATATATTTCATATCCAGATAAGTCTTCTTATAATCACCTCTCTGCGGTGTGTGTGTGTATGGGAGGGAGAGCTGTTATTTGAGAGCTGTTTTCAAACAACCAACATTTCCCCCATCCAGCTAACAAATACAACTGGGATTCATTATCACTCCAAGAACATAAATAAACTCAAATCAGATACACAAGGAGGAGGAGGATGAGGAGGAGGAGGAGGAGGATGAGGAGGAGGAGGATGAGATTGAGGAGGACGAGATTGAGGAGGAGGACGAGATTGAGGAGGACGAGATTGAGGAGGAGGACAAGATTGAGGAGGACGAGATTGAGGAGGAGGACGAGATTGAGGAGGAGGAGGAAGAGGAGAAGGAGGAAGAAGTGGAGGAAGAGGAGAAAGAGGAAGATGGGGAGGAAGAGGAGAAAGAGAGGAGGAAGAGGATGAGGATGCCGAAGATGTTTAACAAACCTCTTGACAAGAATCCCATAACACACCCTACCATCTCCTATCATCACCCTACATCCCATGCAAGCCACTGGTATAAAATATTAGCAAGGGTCGATAACGATATCTTGATGAGAGTTGCGTCCCGGGCATTCTCGTAAGCCGATATCGTAATGAAACCTTCTCTGCGATATCCCAGCCCACGGTCATTACCGGTACGTTATCCCGGTTTGCCATGGGGCATTGCGGGATATCACCCTACGATCCTACCCAGCCTCCTATTCTCCTCCTTGTATTGTCTATATTTTCTACCTCATCTCATCTGGGTTTGTTCTGATTGTCTGTCTGGTTGTAGCTGCTAGGTTTCAACGGCGACAAGCTGAGGTGTCTGGAATCAATTACAAGATCGGTGTGAAACAGAACACAAGGTTAGATCTCATTTGTGGCAGGTAAAAACAGCCATACTTGGATCATGTCTATATCATTCATGATACAAGACAACATCTATATATAATGGCTGCCTTCCTTTCTACAACTTTCTAGAATGTCTTTCTCTAGATGTCTTGATGCTAATATGAAATTGAAAGGGTCGAGGATGCGACACATGACAAACGATAAAAATCTGAATTAGCACAATCATGTTCGAGCTGTTACATAATTATGTAGCCTTTATGTAAAAGTGTTGTAATTTTATTCCTGTTGCAACAAAAATACATTAGCATTATTTGAAAAGGCATTCATTCATAAAGCCACATGAACTATAGAATCAAGGGTGTGGGAGTACAAGAGTGGCTTATACTATTCATTTTACATCCTGCAAATGACAGTCTATGCCAGTCACTAGTGAGCTCATACCTGCCTATTATTTCAAGATTTAAAGATCCTCAATGTATTTGACATGTAACATTCATCTGAATGTACCTACAAGTAGGTGCATGACCTGGGTAATGGGTATTCTTCATTACATTATTGTGATATATCAAATCAAATCCTAGCAGCATTACATAACCTAATCTCTCTGATATGAAGTAAAAATTATAATTAACCGTGCAAGAATAGGGCGAGGTATGTGGCAGAACATTAATCCCCTAGCAACCATCAATCAACCTCATATCAAAATCAATGCAATGGTTTGGATACACTGTAGCCTAGACTAAAGGTGATAGTGTATTATTTCTCAGGGCATGTTGGAAAAGCCAGACAGCTTGTCTGCTCGTTGTGTGTAAATCCAATACATTTTCATTCTGATCTTATCCAAGGTAATTGTTTTATAGATTGTGAACTGTGTGTACTTTAGATACTCTATTCTCCATTATGTGCATATCAATATACATGTGTAAAAATCAATTCAATGTACACTGAATGTGTAACTGTAGTAGAAAGAGAAAGTAACATACTAAAAATAGAAATGTAATTAAATATAAATGTATGCTGTAACATCTGCCCCTGCAAAACATTATTAATAATAATAATAGTGGTAGAAGTACAAAGTAGAAGTAGACATAGAAGAAGTAGAAGTAGAAGTAGATGTAAACGTAGAAGAAGAGGAAGTAGGAGTAGAAGTAGACAAAGAAGTAGAAGTAGAAGTAGAAGTAGAAGTAGAAGTAGAAGTAGAAGTAGAAGTAGAAGTAGAAGTAGAAGTAGAAGTAGAAGTAGAATAGTAGAAGTAGAAGTAGAAGTAGAAGTAGAAGTAGAAGTAGAAGTAGAAGTAGAAGTAGAAGTAGAAGTAGAAGTAGAAGTAGAATAGTAGAAGTAGAAGTAGAAGTAGAAGTAGAAGTAGAAGTAGAAGTAGAAGTAGAAGTAGAAGTAGAATAGTAGAAGTAGAAGTAGAAGTAGAAGTAGAAGTAGAAGTAGAAGTAGAAGTAGAAGTAGCAGTAGCAGTAGCAGTAGCAGTAGCAGTAGAAGTAGAAGTAGTAGTAGAAGTAGAAATTGAATTCGACAGAAAAAAAGCAAATCCAGCCGCAGTAGTACAGTTAGTAGTACATGTAGTAGTAAAACTGAACTTACCCAAGCATTTTTTATCAAATATAGCCTAATGGGCATTGGGCCATAGTCACAACTGATCATGCACCTCTCTGTTGTTGTCAAGGGTAAATATCCTGTAAGTTCGTTGTCACAGTTAGAAGTAACAGTCGCCTACCTTTAACCCTATTAATCCCTTAACAACTTTATAAATAATTTTGGACTTGAACACGAGATTACAAGAAAATGGACTTCTATTTCCATTCTCAATTTGCCCACTTCCCCTTCTTAATGGGTTCCCTCTTCCTTTCAAATTCTCATCTTTCCCTCCTCAAATACTACACGTCAAATCAACAAACAACTTTCCTCCAACAGATTCTACAAATCAATCTAAATGCACTCATCCAAGGCCTGCCAACGAGGGCGCAACACAAATTATTGATCTACCAGTAACGCAATCCCTGCAAATTACACCTCACACCATTATTCCCTGGCTCCAGCATTGACCCATCTTGGCTTCCCTCACGATTCAACGGTTTCAACCTGTGCCGGCCCACTCTCTTGCTCTCGTTCCGTCCTCCTCCTAAATGCTCCCATAATTACATTGCAAGCACATCAATATATTCATTCCCCTTTATCGGATTACGTGAATTACCAATACTTAACAGTTCTCTCACAGATAAGATCCCTTTTCTGGTTTATTCACCTCGACACATTTCACTCTCAACAATCAATAGATGACTCTGGAAGTGAGAAATTAAATTTTGAAATTGATATCTCTCCAGCATAACTGATTTTTTTCTGCCATAATGAACTATTGATGCGAGAGCATTGACAAAATGTCACCACAAATATATCAATTTCATTTGACTCTTTTTCTGTCCAGTGTACTGCTGAACCGATACAGGTTAGGGAACAGCGTTGCGAGCAGAATGGAAATACTCCTAACATGTTAATAATAAGACATGTATTAAAAATGTGCTTATTCATTTTTAATTACCTTTCCTGAAAATAATGCCTCATAATTAATGTGAATAATATCTCTATGTAGGATAAATCCAGATGTCATTTTATCGTGATGTGCAATTAAGTGCCGTCCCCTAGTCTATCCTAACATGGCAGAGTTCATAATCTCTTGCCAACACTCTCTCTCTCTCTCTCTCTCTCCATCTCTATCCAGTCTCCGTTTTCTCTTCATATATCTCCCTTTCTCTCTATCAATACATCTATAAATCTTTTCTGTCCTCCATTCTCAATGTCTTACTAAATCCATTTCATATTCCCACTCTACCGCTGGACTCCATTACAAGTTTCATCCTCCATGCAATCTCTACTTTATATTCTCTCTTCAAAATCAGGCGAAGATGCACCACTTTCTCTTCTACTCAAAGGAAAAAAAACCGTCATAGTACAAACTTCATCTTAATTAATGTATGGTCTCAGATAGAGGATAAAACCATCCATAAGGAGTTTGGTCTAATGTGAAGTAAACACTTTAAGGCTGGTGCTAATGAAGGCGGCTGACTAATTAAGCTTCTGGGGAAACACTACGGTAAGATATTGTCTGCTGAAATGCCTCGGCAAACTGCTGTTGCTGGTGCCTGGGCGATAATGACACGAGGACAGAGGGGCAGATTGTAATTAAAATTGCATCAGATAATTCCTGCTACTTCAGAGGCGAGCAGAAAGAATGCTTCGCTGTGAATTACGACTTGTAAAGAAGCAGAGGGATGTTATTAAGCACTGACTAAAAGGCTTTTAGTCTAGTAAGAATTTCAATGCCTCTTCATTGATGGGGATTAAATTAAGACTAATTTGCAGCTTAAAACCATTCTGTAGATGGAATCTAGCTGCTAGCTTTAGAACCAGAAAGGCCATCCTCTTACCTCAAAGCTTTATATTTCTTAGAAATCCTTTTTTAATGTACTCCCCGGGTGAAATTAGGATGTCAGGTTTAAATAAGAAATTATTACATCCCAGTAGAAAGGTGACACTTACTGACTGACTAGTTCAAGCTTACTTTTAAAATGCTAGCTTATACTTCTGATATATCAAGTTTTCTGATTGATGAACATAAGTTGACAGAGACATGTACTACTTTCTACTGTACATTTTGGAACCTATCTTGAAATATAGAAAAGAGAATCCTAGCATCTCCCTGGGCCATTAACCCCCATGTTGAGCTTCGGCCCTTTTGGCTCTCAATCTCATATGAATACATATTGTCTGTCTGTTATGTGTGTAGTCATAGAGTAGTTACTCTGTTTCTTTTACAAGCACATGATCCGACTTATTACATATCTCATTCCCAGGATTTGTCCTGTGGTGTCCTTATTGGTTGTGTATTGACTCTTGCAATGCTGCAGGGCTATTTGATTTTCCTGGGCAGAAATTTGCAAATCCTACCCAACCGAATATTGTTCTGATGCAAAAACACATCTATAACAGGTCACTGGCATGAGATGGAAGGAGAGAGAGAGAGAGAGAGAGAGAGGGTGACAATATACAAGGATATAGCTCAACATAGGGATTTCTAGCCCAAGGAGACGATATGATTCTCTTTACAATATTTTGAGATAGGTTCGAAAATGTACAGAAGAAAGTAGTGCATGTCTGCATCTACTTTTTTTAGTTCATCAATAAGGACAGAAAGCTTGAGAGAAGGAAGGGGGGGGGGAAGAGGTGATGCAATAAAAATGATTAGTAGAAGATATATTTATTTATTTTAATTTAAAAGGAAATGCAAAGATTGGCATATAGGCAGATATAAAACAGATCATGATAAAAACACAATATGAAATGGGATTGGGAAGCAATGAGATGGAATTCATTAATGTGGTATAGACAGAGAAACAGACTGCTAGGTAAAGGACATAGAGACTCTGTGAGAGAGAGGATGAGACAAATACAATTAAATCATGAATTCTCTCTGTTGCCTGCTCATGAATTTATGATAAGGTTCAATCAATGGAAATATATTGGATTGTGCAACCACTCATATATTCACACAGTATCTAGTTAAATGAGTGAGAGAATGGGAGACACAGACAGCAGAGAGAAGAAGAAGAAGGATAGGTAAAAGAGAAGATAGAGAGAGAGAGAGAGAGAGAGAGAAAGGAAGGACGGAAGAGAACTAGAGAGAAGGTGAAAGAAAGTGAAAAAGAAACAATAGGCCTATATATGCTACGAATGAGAGAGAGAGGGGGTGAGGGGGATAGAGAGAGAGAGCAAGCAGGAGAGAGAGGGTAGAGAGGGGAGAGAGAGAGAGAGAGAGAGAGAGAGAGGGAGAGAGAGAGGGAGAGAGAGAGGGAGAGAGAGAGAGGAGAGGGAGAGAGAGAAAGAGAGAGAGAGATAGAGAGAGAGATATCAAAACAAAAATTGAGGAGACTAAAGACAAATCTATATCCTATGATGATATCCTATTCATCAATACCTTCTCTTTCATGTCATTGATGAACATCATCTGTGTCAAATAAAATCTATGCTCATATGATGGACGTCTAGACTAGTTAATTAAAATTGTGCTTAGATATGAAATGATCTTGAAAGCAGTTGCTAAAGGGGTTTATAAAACTGGAGAATTGAGCAGAATGTTCCTCACTAACAAGACTTTGCTTGAAACTGATACTACTGGGCTAATGTCAAACCTATCATGGAAGGAAGAAATAATGATGAAATAAATTATATTTAAGAAGAAGAAAAATATATTTCCTCATTTGAAACCCTTCTACACTAGGGCTCCTGCCTCACAGGAAAATTGCCAACAAGCAGGCAACTTCTCTGTTCTTTTATACTTATAAATTTACATTCTAGACAAATTGTTTGGAAGAATGTAGCAAAACAATTAAAAATGCCAATTTGAAGATTAAAAGCTCACATTGAGATCTTGTAAATTGATAAAGCTGAAGAGTAGAACATTTCACATAAGTACAACGGTGGTGCCAACCTTTTCATAGCAATAGCCTTTTCTCTTTATTTCTTTCATGGGGAAAGAGTTACTTGGTTACTAGGTTACTATGACCTACATAGGACAACAACATAGATAACATGTAGAGATGGGGAGGGAAATCGGTTAATATGAAATTAACAATGGTTGTCATGGCAATGTAACCTTGAGGATTCTGCCCCAAAATAATGGATACAGAGATGCGTGCTTAACCATGAAGATAGAACCCAAGGCTATCATTGATGCATATAATGTGGACAGGGGAAATTGAGGCATTATGTTTTTGAAAACGTTAATTTTCGAGCAAAAAACATGACTGTTTGGAAGAGTGAGCAATTTTAGTGTAATATATTTCTGCATGAGGGCACATTTTGTTTGATATGATCAGATAATTGTGTTTTAATATCTCTGTCTCTCTGTCTCTCTTTTCCTTGCCCTCTCTGACATGTAGTCTAAATGAAGTAAGATCTTGGAGGCATGCAAGGCTAGTTTACCAGGTTAACTCTGGTAAGAAACTCTGGTAAGAAACTAGGGGAAATTATGGCCCTTGAAGAACAAACTTTGATTATCTGTTGCAAGGATGGAGATACCAACACAGATACACACAGACGAACAAATCGATGAAGGGAAAGAAGTGACAGAGAGAGAGAGAGACAGACAGAGGGGGAGAGAGAGAGAGAGAGAGAGAGAGAGAGAGTGTGTGAGAGAGAGAGAGAGAGAGTGTGAGAGAGAGAGAGAGAGAATGAGTGAGAGCGAGAGAGAGAGAGAGAGAGAGAGAGAGGAGACAGAGAGACAGAAAGTCAGAGTCAGGGGTTGATAGACACACAGAGTTAGACGGACAAAAAAAAATAAAGGAAGATGTATTTTTAAAACCATGCTGTCTAATGAAGATGTGAAAGTATCAAACACAATTCAATAATAATAACAACAACAACAACAACAATAACAATAGTGGGCTCTTGTATAGTGCTCATGTTTGTCAGTCTTGATCTCCTGGTGCTCCACAATTCGTCGCTCGGGTGGCAGAAGGGCGTTAGCACGCGAGCGACTCGAATACTACTTTTCGAATTATTCACATTTAAAGATTTGTTTTATATTTAAACTGCTTTCCGTCCGGAGAATTGGTTTAAAACTTAAAAGACTAATAGAAATGTTATAGTAGAACACGGCCACAAATTTCTGTCGGAAATAAGCCAGTTTTATATAAGTTTGAGGCGATTTAGTGCTAACGCCCTTCTGCTTAGCGCATCATTTTTTATCTGAAATTCGAGCTAACGCCCTTATGCCAGCCAGGCGACGAATTGTTTTATTGCATTTCTATCTGTCATGGATCCACACTAACTGTATGATAGTACTTTGTAAATATATGTACCTATTAATGGTCCGCTAGATATCAACATTTATTCATAGAATTATTCATAGAATTTCAATCTACAATGATTTAGCAGACTCGTGTCTCAAATTTCAATTCTAACCTAATTTCATACAAGACCATACTTTCTAGCTTCAGAGCTAAAATTACACCAAACACTTGTATATATATATATACACATTGTAGAATTTAGTCGTCTCCATGTCCATATATGTATTCAATCATCGTAACCTACCCCACACAAATTCAATCAGGAATCGTATGATCATTGCTTCCTAGATACAATTGGGCAGAGAAAGGATGACCATTCCTACACCTGACCCATTACCTACATGTATGGATAATGCCTGTATGAAGGAAGCCCAAGGGAATGATGGAGGTCAGTAGATGATATTGAATGCATTAAACACTGTGGGTGTTTCACTTCGTTGTGCAACAGGAAACCAAAGTTTGGATCCAGGGTTCCCACGTCACAAATCTTTTTCTCAAAATTAGTCTCTGTACCCTCTCCCCGACAGATAGAACACAGCCCATAGTTACAACACATTTTATTGACTGCACAGCCCTGTGTTTGCAGGCGATTGCGGCAACACTTCAAACGAACCACGGAGCGGAAATAATCTCGCTCTTTTGGTGTATCTCGTTCACGTAAATAATAGTGTTAAAGAGAGGTGCGCATGAATTAAGCTATCACACTCATATGAGCAAATGTGTTCATGGTGGCCCCGTTTCATGCAATTTCTAATAATTCATTAGGTAGGGAGAGGCGAGGCATTTAACGCAAGGAGGGGAACAGGATATTAAAAATCATAAATTTTGTTAAATGGGTAGGATAGGTATGATAATGGTACTAAGAGAGGAGGATAGGGGGAGGAGAGGTAGATGGATGGTGAAATGATGTGAAAATTGATGAATAAACATGTTAGGGTCATGAGGAGTGGCAGGGGATTAATCCATTACCCCCCATTATAGAGGGCTGGCTAGCACAAGCATAGATATGAGATGATAAGAAATGTTTTTCATTTCAACTACAGGGCCTCACTATCAATCATTCTATTTGATTTTGTCTTATCAGTGAAGCCTTGATTCAATCAACCATTGGTTTATGATACACTAAATGTAATTATATGATAAGAAATACTTGCCAACGTGTAAGTTCTCTTTTCCCTAGCAACAAGGTACAACAATCACAGAACTTTCACTGAACGTTTCACTGTAGATGAAGACCTAGACAGCATTAGACAAACTAAACAATTCTATACAGAGTATAAAGCACTTTCACTTTATTTCAACTACACTTTTGTGAGCCTCATATTTTTTCCCACTCTAAACTCTCTCTTTCTAAACAAATACACACTTCTAGAATTGGCAGCTCTGAGCCCCTCACTATAGATTTTCCTCCAGCAGTTCCATGCCAATCGAAATCCAATGTCGATAGTTTTAGTTCCACAACATTTAGGAGAGGAAGGAATTAACGACCCGTCAAGGACAAGACAATGTTTGATCATGTTTGATGGTGTATGTTCACAAGATGATAACTTAGTGCAATCTCTCCACAATCACTCATGGGAAGGGAGGAGGGAAGCTGTTTGATAAAAGTGAGAGAAGCACTGAGGCTAGCTTGTGATTGGAAAATATTGATTGGTCAATTAGGAGGGAGGCCGCAAGTCACAGAATTGATGAAAACTTGATGAAAATAAGAGTGGGCAAAAGTCAATACGGGGGCAAGAATATAACAGTTTGCAGTAGCAAAAGGAGGCAAAACCTAGAAGCGTAAACTGAGAAATGGAATGGAAAATAGTCCAAGGGTATAATTTATGATTGTAAAGGTTAAACAAAATAAAGGTGAAGAAGAGAGATGAAATGAAGATGATAGCTTATACCATAAATAAAATTCAACTAAATTTAGCAGAAATTTAGAACTGAATGTTTCAACAAGAAAAAAGAAGGGAAGCGAGGAAGAGAAGTGGGCAAAGTAAGGGATGAAAATCTGTCATGGGATTAAACAGATAAAGAAAAGCATTTTATTTAAACAAATAAAATGGACAAAGAGAAAAAAAGAAGTAGGAAGAAAAATAGAATTACTAGACAGACGGTATAAGTAGTAATGGTTACAAAACCGTTACAAGCCATAGAGAAGAAATAGAGCAAATGAAAGAGATTGAAACAAATAGAATGGTTAATAGATGAAATGCTATTATACTTGACAGGAAATAAATGGAGCAGTCATTGTGAAGTCAATAGAAAGTGATATATCCTAAATAAAGCTAATGGTAGAAAGGGAAAGGAGATCATGAGAGAGACAGACAATGAGATTGAACTCAAAGAAAGAGTTATACAATATAATTTTTGAAAAGAATCGAAGCAGAGCCATTGGAAAGAGGTTGGTCATCATTCAAGTTGACAACATCAACCTTTATATAACATTGATCTAAAAAGATCTGTAGCAAAGATAACAATTATAAGGAATATTCAAATGACAAGATGGGGAAGTTTCAGGAAATTGCTGTGACTGAAAAAGCAAGAAAACTTGGTCTCAAACAGCTTCATGAGGGGTTAAAATATATTCAAATGTTTAGCATAGCTACTACAATGGCCAACAAGTGATCAAATATGTGTCAGAAAAGCAGTAAATTTCTAGTAAAATGTTTTATAAATTAATGTGTTAAGTTTTATTGTTTTACAGGTCTGTTTAACAAATGCTAATCTAATTGCCATACTTTTGTTTACAGAGAATTATAAAAAAACTTTTCCCTTGTTTCCTTTTTCTGTAACAGCTGACAAACATTAAGTTAATTTGTATTTCAGTCCATTTCAGCCCATGTCACCTATCTCTACTAGTAGGACAAATCTGTATAAAAGGCAATGACTGCAAGGAAATAGGTTGACCATGTCCTGATTCACCTCCAAGCACCATCTTTGATGTGTCCTGTTATCATCCTTGCTTGCATCAAATAGAGCATGAATTGATCTATGTTTTGATTTTCCTTCTCATAAGCTCTCCCACCCAAAATGAAAATTTGCGTTCTAAAATCACATCTAATACTTCATATGATGTTGGGGTTAAAGCTTTTATATCTATAGCACTATTTAGTTTAACTGTAATATAAATTGATTTGATTTATTACACTTCTTGGATTGCATGAAGTTCTGTACTTGATAATAGGTGTTCATGTTATCCTTCATTTTCTTCATACTTCACATACATTTATGGGAGTGAATTTATACAAACTAGCAATGAATAAAAAACTTTATTTTAATTTAATGTATAGCATGCAGAGTACAATACTTCTTGTAACTATGCAAGCTGATTTCACTCTCTCAAAGACACTTAAGGTCAGGTGACACGATTAGCCAGAAATAATCTGGTTTATCACATGGTATAGTTCCTTATTTAATCCCTCCCTTGCCCCACCCCGCCCGATAAACTACTATTTATTCCACCTATCCCTTAAAGCCAAAGCTAGGTTTCTTTTGTAGCAACACCGCCAAGTGCAGACGAGCAGGTTCAAATCAATATCCCAGATAAATCGCAGCAGGCTGATATTAGTCCCTGAGGGTGACAATCGTACTGACGCAGGTCTCCCTCTCTCCGTGCACGTGATCTGTGATCAGGAGAGGGCTCTCAGCCTCTCAATGAGTAAATAGTACGACACTGTTGTATATATGCTGATAATCTTCCATTACTTATTCATGTAGATGCTTATTATTAAATTTGCATTATTTACTTATGCATAAATGTGCTGATGGAAAGACTGCAAATTTGTAAGGCATGTAGTGACGGCTGAAATTCGCATAGCAAACATCAAATTTAGGTAAGGTACTAAGGTGCTTGTATCAAATCATAGGTAAGATCATTCATTAAAGGGAAACAAATGGTTTATTATGTTTTGAATTAAGAGGCAAGTAGATAAATGCACACAATTTACATATTTACATTTCCAGAAATTTGGTGTCCGAGGCTAAATTTGACAATAAATGTGTTTATTATTTTGTACCTTACAATACTGTCTTTGTTATTTCAATAAAATTCATTCCCAAATCAGATCGCTGTTATCTTTCATGTAATATTCCAGAAATAAGTATTTTAATTTATTTCAGGTTGAATATCAGTGTTACTAGCATAGGATAGGAAAATGGACAAAATGAAAATGGCAGTACATTTTTGATTGAGGTTGAAGTGAAATTCTAATTACTATTCTCATGTCATTTTTTAAAGACAATATTGAGTTTATTTACTTGCTAATATTATTGTTACCCTGTCATAGACCCCATTCTCATTCACTTCATTGAGCGGTCTAACTAAGACCCGTTCCCCAGGAGCGGTTCTTAGGTGAGTGAGAACAGTCAAAGTGGTCCAGGAAGTGGACTTCTGGACCGCTCAGAAGACCACCTCGGGAGGTGGTCTTGAGGAACGGGTCTTATTAAGAGCGGTTTGGAGCGCTCTAACGTGCGAGTGTGAACGGAAGCGTACTTTGAACGGAAGTGGTCTAGTGACGTTGCACGCGAAACATGTAGTACGGTACATACGCTTAGTATTCGCGAAAAATTTACCCGCTGACCTGAGCTGCCATAGCAACAAGACCACTTTGACTCGTGGAGCGGTTTGAGCCATAAAAACTGCTCGGAGTGTGAACGCCGCAAACCGTTCCTCAAGACCCGTTCCTCTGGAGCGGTCTAACTAAGACCACTTTCAAAGTGAGTGAGAACGGGGTCATATATTACTATTAGGGCCTGTATGTAGGTTAGATGTACATTGCAAGCTTGTAAAAATGCAGGGTGCAGGAGATAGGGAATGACTGCTTACCTACGAGACATGTATACATGAAGGAAAGGTTAATTGTAACATTATGGTTGGCTAGCATTACATATGTGGAAGCAGAGGAGGAGGGTAAAAGGCAGGAGAGAGAGAGAAAGAGAGAAAGACGTATACTGGCCTTACTGGGATAATATCCTTAATTTGTCACTTGAAAATGAATACTAATGGTTGTTGCAGTTAATTTGGAACATCATTCATAGCTTTTTAAAGAGAAAAGCAATGTTTTTCATTCTGATAGCCAGTTTCTCAAATATTATAAGCCTATGGAAGTTGAAACGTAATGAGAAAGAGACAGAGGGAGCATTAGCAAGATAGACAAAGCATGAGCAAAAAGTGTGTGATACAGAGATATATGGGGGAGGGAGAGGGAAAGATATACGTGAGGTGCATTATTAGAGTAAAGGTTAGGAGTTAAAAGTACAAATGTCCCATATAACAGAGTATATAATCATGACAACCCCTGAGGAGAAGAAACAACATGAGCACAGCATCATCCATTCTGTTGCTATGACAACAACCTAGCAACCTATTTAATACAGCATCTTTACAAACACTATTATAAATACCAAATATCAACATGAAGAGTAAGAAGTTAAGAACAGATACCTTGCAGCCTTTCTTCCACTTTACAATCTTTCATTTTCTGGTAGAGCTATTTCTGTGTCTTTATTCTTCCATGATACAATCGCTTAACTTGCAGAAATGTTGACCCCCGAGATTAATATTTGGCTCAAATGCAACCAAACGTGGTAAGCTTTTCAACCTTGTCACATACTTATCCAATATCCATATCCACAACTTGTAATATAGGATCTTTCAGTAATTGTATGATTTGTTATCATTTCATTCAGTTAACCTGGAAAACTACTGAATAATTGATTAGCGATATATTTTGAGGTTTGCATGGCACAATCTCAACTCTGATAAGTATAAAAACACCTTGCCAAAATAGTTATATTTGTTATAAACTATTGTTATCATTGATATCAGAATGGAGCTGGAAGATGGAAGATTTAGGCTTACATATTGATCTCCATGCTACAATGGATGTGAGGAACCAATTCAGTGTATGCAAAGTTAGTATACAGTACATTCCTTAGAGAGTTCTAGACCTTAACTTAGTTCAGATCAGTAAACTAAATAACACAACCACACAACAAGCTATCACTTTGACTCGATGTAGGAGTGTCCTCTGTGCCCAGTGCACTAATACTCAGATCTCTCCATCCTTTCATTGCACATTACTTCTAACCCAATGGATTGATTAAACATTTTAGGTTCATCCCACAAGGCCATTGTTTGGCGGTTCTATACCATAATCATGCACAAAAGATTGATATAATTATGATTAACCCAAGGGAATTCAGTGTGTGCCCACCCCTTTACAATCCTGTTTGTTTTCTGACCATTTTATGGTGCCGACAAAGGGCTCACAGAAGTAGTCCTAATGATTAGAGTAGCGCTCCTATCGTGATAACTTTTGATGAGCTAACTTGCTCCAATGATGCCTTTATCCTTGGTCAATCCAAGCATGAAAGAGCCTTTGGAGGATAATTCAGCTCCAAATGAATACCAGTGGAGAAAAGTTAAGACAGTAATCAAGTCATTACATGAATCATAATACATTTCTAGCTGTATGTCAACATGCATTAGCAGGTTTCTTGGTAATAATTGGGAGAATGAATTGGTGTGACAAGGTTGAAATTAAGTATAACACATGTAAATACACCGTGAATACAGAAGAACATTATTGTACTCTTCATTGTCATAACAAAGAATGTAAAGTTGATGTATTACATACATGTAAATCCCTCAAGATGAATATCGATGTCTACATATTGAACTGAGCAGGCCTAATCCTGTCAGAATTTAGACAGTGAATCTTTGGGGAACCATTATTTTATATCTTTGTTGCAATCTTCCAATTTTCCCTTTGCTTCTGTCTAAATATCTGAGAAAACATAAAAGATCCAGCATTATGATCCCTACATTTATTTGTGTATTCTAGCATGTAGAATGTAGGCCTACATGCTATTATTACTGTACTCATGTGCCATGAAATGCACTACTTCATCATAAATAGGCTTCTTATCAGACTTTATCAATCAGTTCCTTTTTCCTTCCAATATACATATTCAAACTCTGTTTTACCTTCCTCCCATCTCCCTTTCCATCTTTGTTTTCTTCTCATTGCAGCTCCACAGTCTTCCTACCCAAATATTAATGCTCATCAACTTTCTCACATCAATAAAGTAAATGAGGTAAACTTACTATCCTCGTCAAATACCACTGAAAGTCTGACAGCAAAACTACTCGCCTACTTTCATGGATGATCGTGTTTAGATTTCATGCAATCCTGTCATTACATTTAGTTTTCCCGAATGATGGATTATGAGGCAGCTATTACGTCAATGGGAGTTGCATCATTAGTATTCTACCTTCTCTACAATGCGGTTAGCGAAATATATTATTTTGGGAAAGCATGTACTGTAACTTCTCAGAAGCTCTCATGTTTTTAAAATGTTATTTCTATTTTTTCATTAGGCGAATCTCCAAGCTCACATTAGCCCCTATTCGCTTGTACTTTATCTTTCAATGAAGATCCTGTTCAATGCTTGATTGTATCAAAATTGCTATTAATCATTTCTCTGAATCTAAAAGTGGAGGTAACATGTTAAGTACAGCATGCCCTATTCAAGGTTCAAATCATATATATTCTAATGTTTTAATAGCACGGATGCTAGTACAATCTGTAGCACAGAGTTATTGTTAGGTCTCATCCTCATCGATAGAAAACTATGTGAAAATGTCAGAAAAATTAAGTACTACAGTGTATATTCAGATATTCAGATATATTGGTCTCTATTATAGTTTTTGCAGTATTTGGGAAAGAAAGATGCTATACTTTAATTTTCGACATTTCATTTAAAGACATACATGTAGAAATTCATTCTTTTCATAAGTCTTCTCCTGTTGTTGGATTAACATTTAGAATATTTACACATATGTTAGATAGTTACTACCGGTAGACAAATGGATTTTGTCCATGTTGTTAATTTTTCTTGCTATGTTCATTGAGTCTATCTGTTATTGTGGATGTGCCAAACCCAATAAATAAGTAGAGAAGACCAGCTTCATAATATATAGACCATTTTACTAACATATTACAAATTTATGAATGTTTCATTCCTGGGGACCTAGTGACAAGTTATTCCAATAACCTGTTATTAATGAATGAACTACAATTACTTGGAATCCAGTCTGCATACATTACTTGTTGCTATGTTGAGCAAGCCTTGGGCAAGCTTCCAGGTTTTCAAGAAAACCGCTGCTTTAAAAGTATGCATACAATTTGAATATATGTTAGTAAACCAGTCTATTGCAATTCTTAAAAATAAAATACTTTGTTTGTTGAGGGTGAAAAGATGTTTACTCTGAATAAGAATGAAATCAAATGAATTGACATTCAAACATCCCTCTCTGCTTGTTTCCCGCTCCCCTTTACTGCCTTTCCAATCACTGACAGCACCTTCATCAATAGTCCCGATGCATTGTCTCCAAAGCAGGCAAGCCACATACTAATCAGTACAATGGTTTCCCTAACCTATATGCATCCCAAATCCAACCTGTCATTAATGCACTCCAGCGACAACAAGGAATCGCTCCTGACGACAACATCCACAAAAACTCTTGGCGCATCATAAGAAAGGAGATTATCCTTAGGTTTTTGGAGAAGGATCGCAAGTGCCTAGGTGATAACACTAGATGGTGCTCCATGTACCTCTAGTCTCAGCTACCAGACTTCATACTAATCATACTGGTGACGAATGCACACATTGTACATTACAGTCAATTTTAGTTTTCCCTATTTATTGAAATATATATTAGCATCAACAGTCTCCAAGAACAAAAACAATATAAAACAATAAAATATAAATCAACATGAGTGCCTAACCTTATGGTTTATAGCAGACAATATATGTTTACAAGTACATGTACGTATTGGGTTTGATTCAATGCTTTGACATATTTTTGTTACAAATTTCTGTTTTGAAAAAACAAAACAAATTATAAAACATTCACTTTTGTACACATGATTAAGATCTTACCTGTAGTATGATGAGATGTCCAAAGTCAGTCATGAAAGGAAGCAAGAAAAGAAAGAGAACAAAAGAATACAGTTATAGAAAATGCATATACATGTACAATATACATCAATGTAAAAAAGTCAATAACTGACTACAAGACTATATGAACATACTTTGAATTGTGTTTAAATGCACTAACAGCCTTGTGAAATACAAATAAAGATGTGTAGCAGCAAGTAACTAGATTCTCATTAGGATTTAAAAAAATAAATGATGAGGAGAGAGTTGATATTATGTAATAGTTGATATTTTTCCCAGACAGAGGTTCAACAAAGGTTCGAAAAGATGTAATTGCACTTTTTGCTGCTTTTTTGCTGCTTTTTGTCTTCATTTCCTCAGATGATTCTTAATTTACTTTTAGTGAAAATATCAAATACTATTTTTTGTAAATAGAAAAAGGTAGGCTGAAAAAGGGGGCATGTGAGGGGATGGGAAACTAGAAATCAAGTTTGCTTGGTACCTGGCAAGCTATGCATAGAGGACTTTCCATAAGCTCATGTATTAAACTCTCCCCCAAACTAAACTTCACGTCCTAGCATTCAAAATCAACAGCTCGTGGCTCTATAGACATGCTGATTTGAATAGACCTGTTTATTAATAAATTTCAATTTATGCATGTTTCTCTTCCTGACCCCTGGTTACTACTTACTAGCGATTTCATCTACCTGCTATGAATAATAGAACCTCTATGGATTGAATCCATTTTGCAACTTAAGTTGTTGCTATGTTGGGCAAGTCTCTGGGAAAATTTTGTTCAAAAAGTAAACAGGTATATTGCATTAAATACCCTTAATATGACAGCAGTCAAGTGGTATGGAGATGAATAGAAACACTAGATTTCACACATCAGCAAAGCAGCTCATTCCCTCTCTCTCTCTCTCTCTCTCTCTCTCTCCCTTGTCTCATATCAAAGAGGTAGAAAGAAACCTTAGACGACAGCTCTGAAAAACAGTCTAAATTAGAGCTTTATCCTAATCATCACACTCCATTTCTAGGCATTTGTTACAATTGAATCAGCAATGGTTGTATGAACACAGCAAGTAAAGATTCTCCGTGTGTGAACATAACAAGCAAGGCTTCTTCCTTGATACATCAATCCCTATCATTTAAAATGTAATCAATGGTGCATTTGATCACCTCACCGTCAAAACAGCTACCCCCCAAACACACCGAAAAAATCCCTAGAGTATCATTACATCTTCTACGAGCCAGAATAACCAAGAAAGCGAGAGGACGAGCTGGCCGGACACAACGACAAGTAAGATATCTCCGCAACCAGTGTAACCTAATCCAAACCACTACTGCTGTTTGCTTTCTTTCTCGTTTGCGCAAACTCATTATTGGGGCTAGGCCGGTCAGGATGGAGGGGCGAGTTTGTTAACGGAAATTTGCGTTTCGTTTCAGACACAAGAGGCCAAACGATCCGTCAGGCACGATGGCATCTTGCTCCGGTTTAAAAAAAAATATTTGGAGAATGGGGAAAGAGGGAGATCTTGTGCTGTAAAAACTCTGCAAAACAGTGATTGCATCAGAAATGAAAATGGGAGATGGACATGTAGATTTAACGTCTGAGCATATATTTTCCTAATTCAAATTTTAAAAGATTGAAATGCAAAGGGCAATATAGTTTAACAATTTGATTGAAACGTGATCATCATCATTGGCATAACATAGGGGTGAGATGGTTTGTGGGGTGTTTGAGTTAGGACTCAACTCTTTCAGGGTGTGTAAATTTGCTTAAGAGATTTAGAATGTAGGGGTATGTCAAGTTCGTGTGGCAGTGATTATTTTGGTTCTTACAAGTCAGGGTTTGTTTGTGGGGAGGGTCAATTTCTATTTGATTGATTTGATTAGGTCTTTATAAAAGGAGTGGCTGAAATATGATGGCATAGGAGGTGAGCAGTCACTGGGAACACAAACACATTAATAAGTACCAATCAGCTGCCTATCAAAACAAAATAACAAACTGGATTCTTTTGTTTTGAATTACAATAACACCAACATGATATTGCCCATCCAAATGATTACTACTTTAAATGTGAATAAGCCTGATTTGTTTGGGGTGTTTTCTTGGTGGGACTGGGGTGGCAAAAAATTAAAAATCAAACATGTGAGACACTTAAAATAAATATATTTCATTTTTCTCACAATAATGCTCAACTGTTGGAAAGTTAGCAGATGTTTAGAATTCAAAATTTCTTTCCAGATGAAAGAATTTATTCCCCACTCAAAATTTAGTACCCAAGGATTAAAGACTATGATGACTAAAAGACTACTGGTACCAGCAAAACAAGAAAGAAGAACAATCAATTTATTTGATGTGGTTCGCTTGCCAAAGGCATTAATTCCTATAGTTTTTCTTTGAGATTCTACTTCTAGAATATATTTGCATCCTTAATTTCATCAAACAAAATGAAGCTACTAACATTTGAAACCACTTAAGCCTCAATAAATTGTAATTTTGACTATTATTGGTTCTTAAAACAGAAAATCAATTCTTACCACAGATGTGCGGAAACAGAAATACTATTGGTGTTGGGCAATCAACAGATAGACTTAGTATTTTGGAAGTTGACTGACCGTCAGGGCATTACCCTCTAACTGTCGTCATCAACCAGTTTTCATCAATAATTAATTACCAACTTCTACACACCGTGATTATGAGACTATTAAACACATTGTGTTGGGTTGTTGCCTCAACAAAATAACCAATCATCATCTTTCAAAAAAAGCTTAATGAAAGAATGGTGGTTTATATTTAAGGAAGCCTGGCAATAAAGCAGTTATTTGTTTATATGTTTGTTGCCTTGTTGGTGTACAAATATTCTCATCTATAAGTACCGATAGATATTTTTGTGGTGCACAAAGCATCTTGTAACATGTACATATACATGTAGAGTGGGCAAGGGTGTATATGGATAGTACTACTGGTAGCAACATGTTATGCAATACTGACTCATACAAAATGTTGGTTGTACATGTTGTTTTACCTATGTTGAGATGAAAATGATTTACTTTCATTCTTTCCCCCTTATATTGATAGTTAGGCTTTGATCATGTGATCATTTATACAGTCTCTGGAACAATAGTAAGGGTAGACCCTACACATCAGGGAATAATTTTCCTGGTATCGCATCGCAATTTGCTATGCATTTTTTATATGACTGCTACACAAAATAGCAGGTTTTTTTTACATACACCCCCTGTAGGACTGTACAGAACTTTGTGTAAAGTATTTTTCCCATCGACGAAAACAGCTAATCAAATTTGAGATGTACAATGTAATATTATTCCCTGCACATAACCCTAGTTTTTTTAATTACTTCCTTACACTTTGGTAGACATTGGTATATTACAAAATCTTCATAATGTACCATCTTATGGCTGGCCAGAGTTCTGATGTCTGTACCAATGTGAATAGGTTAAATGAACAGTATTCATAACAATCACTTGAATCACTTCTCTTCAAAAAGTACATGCTTCCCAATATTTCTCTCTCTCACTCTCTCTCTCTCTCTCTCTCTCATTCTCTCTCTCTCTCTTTCAAGATCTCTTTTGTAATGTTATTACTTGTAATTAACCTACATTGTAAGTACATTATTTCCTGTTTCCCCCAAGTAATGGTATTTGCTTCAGGACATGCATCCTTCTTCAATAAAACATGACAAATTCAAAAGCAGATTTTGGCTTTGATGCTAAAGTACTTTCCTGGAAGTCATAAGTATCCGAACATAAATGAGCAACATGGCTGGAACAGAACGTCACTTTTTTGTTCCCAAATATCAAGTATCATGCATTTGGGGGCAAACTTTGTATAGTTTGCCACGTATGGCATATTGTAATTGGTGTACATTACACCATAACAAGACATGCATGCGCTCCATTCAGCCCCTTGTTGCATTGGGTACTAGAATCCAGGCAAAATATCGTGCTTTGGAGGCGAGAACCAGTTGAGGGGAAAAAATCACAAAAGATGTTGGGGTTTGGGGCAAGAAAAATTACATATCCAGTTTCGTTAATCTTGGTTTTGTTGCAGTGTTTTTGTGGAGCGATCGGTAACAATTTGCTAGTAGCTGGGGTGAAATACAAGAATGAGTTAATGTCCCAATGCCCCATGCTATTGTACCAGCAACAGTTTGGTGCAAACTCTGATAGCTGAGCAAGGATATCAAAGTATGCACAAAATAAAAGTACAAAGACAAACAGAGAAAGGGAGAGAGAGAGAGAGAGATAGACAGAAAAAAAAGAAAATTAGAGGGATGAGATGAGGGGAGAGTGGTGTGTGAGAAAATCCTGAGAAATTTAGGATATCACATTCATGGCAAACAGTGGTGTTCAGAGTAATGATTCACTAATGAGTTTGAGAACGTGATGCAGAAGACATTTCTGTAACTCCAGTATGTATGGAACCCATGACCACAAAACTTTGGAAAGTGTACTTGTATATCAGCCATCACCATTCTTGCACATTCTCCAATATCAGCTATCACGATTCTTGCTCATTCTCCAATATCTGTTACCTTCATTTGTATACCTACCTTAAAAATATCATGTACCTCCTCCTAAATCAATTTCACAGAAACGTGTTTTTTTTAAAGGTGAATGAATTATGAGGAGATAAAGGGGATGACATACTGAATTCAGGAAGTGAAAAGACAGACAAGTCAGAAAGCAGAAGGAAAAAAAGAAGAAGAAAAAAGAGGCAAAAGGAAAAAAGAAGAAAGAGACACAAAGACAGGCATGCAGTGATGAGCATTCAACACCCTTTAAACATAGCCTCAATTCCACTTAAACCTTGAAGGCAATGTGGGATTAAAAATACCATCCTGTTATCAATCAATCCCATTTCCGTACATTGAATATTCTGTCCACAAACTTTGCAACAGCGGACAGCCTAAAAACCTGTCAAATGCAAGCATCTAAAGCTCTGAAGCCAAGCAACTGCCTGAAGATTACTCTAATAATCTTGTTTAATACCACTGCATAAAGTTGTTGTGATTCCTGTAAAATGTTGTGATTCCAAATGAAAAGGACTTTAAAATAAAAACCAATCAACATGGCATTACTGCTCAGGGACTAAAATAAACCACTTTAATCTTGTCAAGACCATATAGTCTATGTGTTTTGGCATATCATGTATGAGGTAAAGGGGATTACATTAACTCCAAATATTTGACATAAACTGGTGATGCAGTATTTCTAGAAATACTTTACTGTTACATTTACATCTATGGGCTTCTTGAGCGTCCTTTGAGATGGATAGGTGTGGCCAGATTTAACAATCATAGTTCTTCCTTTTTCTATCATGTTTATCATTTGGAAAATTCCCACTTTTCTATGATGAACATATTTTCATCTTACCACACCCTCTCTTCTCTCTCTCTCTCTCTCTCTCAAGCCTTCGATTAAGCGGGCGCAGGGCGCAAATTTGCGCTCATAAAACCACCAATTGCGCCCATAATCATCTAAAACTAGACGGCAAGGCGCAAGTGTTTTCCGTGAAAATGCGCCCATAAAATATTAGGACAGAAAAAATACACGAATCACCAACAATTGCCGCGCACGAGCTCTCTACTAGCTTCGTATTTAGTGTGTGCATTTCTTGAGGCGCAAGTGCTTGAAGTGAAAATGCGCCTGTTGTTACTATATAGGCTAGCGCACGTACGTACGTTCATGCGCGCGATCGCTAGATATATACTAGCTAGATGGTGCTGTGGCGCACGCACGTACGTACCTACAAATGTTTCGAAGGATCAAGAAAACAAATCGTCAAATGGAGAAATAAACAAGCATTCAAATAGTCATTAGAGATCTGTCAAGGTTTGTTTATAGGTCTAGTTTATTATTTCATCTCAAATAGAATTTAGAATTCTCTTATTGACAAGTTAAGAACACATACGATGTTCTTGATCGTAGTTACTTTCATTTTGCCAGCAGCCGACCTAGCGGTGTTTTGGCAAAACGCTAGCCGGCCAGCTTCCCACCGCGAAGCATTCGAGTCCCGGTAACAGACCGTTCATGTTCTGCCGAGAGTGTGGCGGAAGGTTTGTGTGTGAGGTGCGATTTCGATTTGGGATAGACTTGCAAAGTCCTTTTGACTTTCGATGTTCGTGAAATTGACGATTTATTTATTCATTTGCTCATCAATAATTTTAGTTACTTTAAAATACTGTTTAATGTGCAAGTTGATGTTCTTAATCAATCTTCCAGTTGATCACATTAACTTAGGGTCTAGATTTAAAAAGTTATTATTTATTAAATTGATCCATTATGAAATTAACATTGTATCTTTGAACTTATTTAACTTTTTTAATTGGTTGTCATTATGATTATCTGTTTTTGGAAAATTGCCCCTTGTTCTTAAGAAATTGCCCCTTGCTCTGGTAAATCCCCGTGAGCAAGGGGCAACTTTTAAAAATAAATTGCCCCTTGCTCCTGGCTGCTTAATCTAAGGCTTGCTCTCTCTCTCTCTCTCTCTCTCAACCTCGCCCCTTCCATAAGCCAACTTTAATAGCCTGAACTAACAAAGGCTCACATCTAAATATAGTAAGATAACACTGTGTGAAACTAAATTAAGGAGCAAAGAAGAAGGAAGAAAATGGAAAGAAAGTCACAGTTTTTCTGAAGTCCATGGAAGAATTAGCATACAGCTGGACCATGGACAAAGCCAAGGTGTGAACAAATAGTCTTGACCACAAACAACAATAACTTGACAAAGAACTTCATGCTGAATAGTGAATAGCTTTGCACTCCCTGCAAAAGTCTGTATTTTGACCAGCACAGGTGCATAGCAGAAGGTCTAGACAATGGAAATGGGGGCACTTCTTTTGGCTGAGGCTTCTTAATGGTGTTGTGGTCTAGAGCAAATCTTGTTGAGTGATAACTAATTGTCTGGAAGCTCATTAAGACCTGATTAATTCAGGTTGTAATTAGTCTGGGTTTGGATTCAAGGCTGATGGAAGAAGAAGTGTTGACAACGCATATTGTCAATGTCAGGGGTCATATTAATGAAGACTGAATTGCATGCTAATTCTGTGGAGAGCTTCCAGTTTCTTGTGGCAACTTTTCTCTGCTCCAGATGGCCCTACTCTATTGGCTAAATAGAGCCAAAGAAAGTCATTTTTAGTTTCTCGTCCCATCCTTTTTTTTAACCTGCCTTTTCTCACATTCTGGAGTGTTGTTGGAAGTTGCTACACAACTACCCATAAACACGATGTAAAACCCACCTGTGGATTTTTGAAACGCTGGCCAAAAAAAACAAAAAAACCACACACCGGTTTTTGCAGTATAAATGCTCGCTCTAAAGAACACCAGTGAATTATACCTGTTTTAAGTCATGTGACTCTCAGGACCCCCTTCTGTGCTAACGCATGCAGGGTAGCCACAAATGGCGCATGTGCACAACTCAGCAAAGGCAGAATGATCAAACAGCAGCAGATTTTTACGGGTTTTTGCAGTAGTGTAAAAGTTAGTTATAATAGCGATGGTTTTTCAATTTTTTGTTTTTGTGACATGTTATGTAAAGGACCACCTGGAAATGATTTCCCTTTCTTCTCTAGCTTCCTCCTTCTTCTGCCTTATCTCAACACTGTGATCCCATCATAACAAGTGATAAGACAGATAAACTTCAGTAGTCACAATAGGCCTGTCCTCATCAGACCGAATTTGCAAAATAACCCGCTATCTTCAGACTCAATATATTTTCCCGAAGCTCAAAATTGTGTCTTCACCAGAACGCTACGCTCATCACAAACTAGCTTTGACGGGGGCAAACTAGCTCGCTAATTCCCAAATAGCGGGCTATTTTGGAAACAAGACCAAGATTTCTTGGGATATTTTCTCAACCAAATAGCCTGCTAATTGTAACTGCGGGCTGATGAAGACGCAAATTAGGTGGCTAATTTGAGATCGGGCTAGTTAAAATAGCGGGTTTTTTTGCAACTTCGGTCTGATGAAAACAGGCCTAATCCCTCTACATGTATATTCTCTTCCCTAAATACAACCTTGTACCTGAAGCCAAACCTCTCACTTTCACAGAATTCCATTGCACATTATCATTAGCTGCATTAACACTGCTAGCAATAATCATCAAATTTTCTGACATTCCTGTGTTCTGTCTGTCTGTTGAAAAACCCACCTGTGGAGTCTGTCTTTTTATAAACAGCCAGCAGAAATTTCACAGATATTTGCAGTGTATCTCAAAACATCAGTGAAGATTCTAGTTTTTGATCACGTGACTCTCCTTGCTTATGTGTGAATGAATGCATGCAGAGCAGCCATAAATGGCGCTTGCGCACAATTCACACAAAACACATACCGTAAGTAGCAAACACTGACGGTTTCTCATGGGTTTTTCCAGTTGTGTAAATGACAGTAAAAAAAAAAAAAGTTTTTCAAAATCATCTTTAGGCTATATACATGTTTGTAAATGGGCCTATTCTAAAAAGATTTTAAAGAAATGCCTTTAAGTTGAATGGGTAATAAAGCAAAGACCTTGTCTGTGTTTCGAATGCAACATAAGAGTCACACAATGTAAAGTTTGTACATGTATCTGTTGAAAGCATTTCAAAAGTAATTGTAATGTATACACCATGTAAGTCTAGCAGATGCAACAATCTACAGATCGATTAAGTTGTAAATGTACAAATCTAAATCAAAGGCCTACATATATTTGTTTACCAAGCCTTACAATAGTTTATACATGTTTATTTAATGTTATTAATTTAACATATTTTGTGTATACATCATATTTTATAGTTTTCTTATTGTTGCAATTTATATAAATATTGAATTTATTTGCACTGTAAAAACTTGTACATTTCAGTCTGTGACTAACTGACTACCAGTCATGTTGTAAGAAACTTTGATTGAGTTGAATTTCTTACAATCTTGCTCACTGATTGCTGATAATACAAACAAGAATGATAAGACTGGCAGATATACATGGAGGGTCAATAATCCATATCTTCCTAAACACTTCCATGTCCAAACATCAGTCAACAGATGATGATACACATGTATCAAGAGTAACATTAGGCTCCTTGTGTTTGAAGCTCATTGGTAACAAAAAAACCTTCAAGCTCTTTGTTCCCCTAGCCAACTTTGATGTTTTTTTGTTCAGTCTGTCCGCAACGCATTCAGATTCGCACGCATTCATTCAACTCGTATGCACGATATCACGGGCCTTGCATATATAATGAGCAAAATAGGGTCGCACATAAAACTCTCTATAATCGCCAATTTCCAACAGATTTTCATGATTTTGATATTTTTGTGAAGATAAAACCTTGACGAATTTATTAAGTAAAAAGCAGTAAAATATTCTGTTTTCTTATTTGTAAAATTTACTAAGTTCCAAAGACGATGAAAAAAAAATACATGGCTTAGGAAACCGTTCTAAAATCGTTAAAAAAATGAAGTGCCCCTAAAAGGTAAGGCAAATTTCCTATTAAGTAGACCCTCTTCTTTCATTTAATGTAGTATTTGTTATAATTCATAAGCAATACCAGTCAGGAACTAGCAAAATCCAAAACCTTGTCATTCGTGCACACTTCAAAAACGATGTCCGACAATACTGAGAGCTGATTGGTTCGCGCGCTCTAGCAGACAACTTGCGTCGTACCAACGATTTAAGATGACGAACGAAAAATGATCTGAAAAGGCATACCATCAAAGATTTATAATGTAGGTGAAAACCAAATATCACAAACCAAAAAATATATTTTAGATGTTTTATTGGAACTATTCTTGGAAATACCAGTCGGTTTTGCAAATATTAACGTATTTAATTCTCAACATAGTCCCACATGTTCAGTTTAATGTGTTGAATGAGTAGCCGTGTGCGAGATTCTATCATCAGACTCGAGTGCAGAGCACCCGACTGACCTTAAATATTTGGTGCAGATCAATCACCGTAGAAGTAAAAATTTATAAGTCAAATGATACTGAGCAATACTATATTCACAAGTAAAATATTAGATTTGTCTCATGTATCTTTCTTTTTTCATTAATTGTCGCTGTGCTCACTCCATTTTGTTTATAAAGTTCAACTTTTGAGCTTGAATATTATTTTGTCTCATAACTTGTGGTGGAAAAAAAAAAAAAAAAAAAAAAAAAAAACGGGGGTCGTACTAATCATCTTCATGTCTGTTGGCAAATCTTTTTTTTTCTCCAGCGTATTCGTAAATGATTCAGTGTAAATCCACGATTTTTTTAATTCTACAAATTCAAAGTTTTTCTTGGTTTTGTTTGTTTCATGTCTTCTTGTATGATGGGGGATTAATTGGGTGCCCGGACACTTAACAAAGTCACAAAGACTTCTCTTTTGCCTTCAAATTCAACTGAATTTTTTTCTCAAATAACACTAATCATCATGAATATTTGTCCTTTAAGGTATTGTCCAACATAAGTCTTGAGAGATTTATGAGAAATATTGCTTTTTAACTTCTTCATATTATTGTTTCATTTAAATCATGCAACTGTCAGGATACACAACTTATGGGTACATGTTTCGCATTTAAGTACTTCATTGGCTTCCTGCTAGAATTGGGCTCTTAAAGCCTTCTTGTGGACATCCGAGCAATGCCCCTGATCCCAAAAGAAAAAAAATGCCTTGATCATCCCAAGAAAAAAAGAAAACAAAATACATAGCTTAAGTCATGATTGTATATATAATATGTGTCAACAGTGTCATCTACACTTAATCATATGAACTGCAATAAAAACAAAAGACAGCCTTTCAAATGAATATAACTTTTATTAAAGGAACAAAGCTGCATAAAAATAACACACTTTGGTGGATAACTTATCTATCCACAATCAGCTGTCATTGTACTCTTTGGTACTCTGTATGAGAAGGACACATTTGAACATCCATTTAATACAATAGAGTGCTTTCAGTTACAAAACTGAAAATCTGAAATAAATGTACTATTGAAGTGCAGTCTGTCAAATCACGTTAATGATAAAAGTAAACTATTTCAAAGAAGAAATTGTGAGTAGAGATTTACCTGAAGACAAGCTGCTTGAAAAATGATATCGCCCTAACATAACAATCTGAAAGGAAATGTATGGATCAGATTGATTTTTCTTATACAAGTTATTTTGCAAGAGCAATTAATATCAAAAAGAATATCACAGATGATATCGCTAACATAATGAGAACTCTCATTTTGCATTGATTCAGTAATTTGTTTCCAATAGTAGTTCTCCTTCTGAGGAAATAAAAATGACTAAAACTACATTGTACATTTAAGTCTCAGCCTGGTTCTTTGATCA
This sequence comes from Mesocentrotus franciscanus, assembly GCA_037976565.1. NCBI lineage: Eukaryota > Metazoa > Echinodermata > Echinoidea > Camarodonta > Strongylocentrotidae > Mesocentrotus > Mesocentrotus franciscanus. Next base: position 11,846,284 of record CP137667.1, on the reverse strand, counting down.
TATCTACACGTACAACATTCTCTCTTTTGGCGTACAAACAATGAAATATTTGTGCATGATAAAACATACCCTGTATTGATTTGTATCACCTACATGTACTACACACAACTGGAATGTTGAATAAACAAAAGAACTTCAAAAGAATTAACTGGCAGCGTTCACAGTCATCACACTCATCCATTTGGCACAATAACAACTACATGTAATACTGTTTTCACACTGGCAAAATTTTGCTTAACCCCGTACTATAGATGGGGTTAAAGGGAGGGTTTTAGCCCCACCTATAGTCCGGGGTTAAGCTTATTCCACTTTCTTTTCACACTGGCAAAAATTTGCTTAACCCCGGACTATAGGTGGGGTTAAAGGGGGGTCTTAGCCCTACCTATAGTCGGGGTTAAGCTTATTCCACTTTCTGTTCAGACACGTTTTACCAAAGTGGGCTAGCCCACCTATAGTACGGGGTTAGCTGGCCCTGCAAAATAGCAGGGCTAACCCCGCAATTGTGGTGCTAACTCCGCAATTGCGGTGCCAAGCAAAATGAATGAGAACAGAAACAAAAAATAGTCTGGGACTACGCAGTGGAGCGAATTAATGAATATTCACGCTATGGCTAGTACGGGGCTAACGAATTGCAGTGAGAAAAGCCAAAAAAGTTAGTACGGGGTTAAGGATAGTACGGGGCTAAGCAAAGTACGGGGTTAAGCAAAACAAGTGTGAAAAGAGTATTATATGTCCCCGGATATAAAGAACAATAGCAGGAAGGCAAGAATTCAAGGATATGCACATGTTTTGGGTGAAAATGCCTAACCATCTGCTTCATAAGTAATCGGTGTCACTACATCTACATTTACTTAAAAGTTTACTAAGTACATGTAAGTCTCATCCTGGTTATTTTCATAACCACATCAATATGTACAACAGACCTTTGTTTAAACAAAATGTATGTATTTCAACAGTGAAATACATTGTACTTACTATAAAACATAAGCAAAAAAATATTTTTGTTTATTCATTTATTAATTTAACTATTCTTGTTATTAATACTTTTTACCCATCCCCTTTTTGGAGGGGGTTTTTTGCTATGATGTCCCTCTTCCACTCACTCCCAATATTAGCTTGCCATAACTTCATTTATCTTCCCTACATTGTGTAGATCCCTTTTCGTGCTTAGGCCCAATCAGTCCATGCCAGTTTTTGACACTATTTGTTCGGCTAAACACTTTGTGCGGAAAAATCTACACCTTTACATATTCTAACCTGTTTCTATTTGCACTGCAAACACCAATCAACAAAGCCAGGGTGACAATGAATGAGAAATACAAGAGGCGAGAGAAAGGTGTTGCTAAGAGGGCAGCAGATACCCCCTGTAGATAAAGATAATCCTGACAGGGGCTGGGCAGCATCCCTAAATATCCTCTTCATTAAACCCATACTTTCATGTAATAAAGTGCAAGCAGTCAAATAGTGTGAAGAGGTACATGTACATGTATATCTGTAGAAAAATGTTACTCTCATACTCAATAGTCAATATATATATATATATCAAGTTATATTTATGAGACTGATACGGCCAGTGATACCGCATTTACACTGAGGACCCGTCTGGCATCAGATACAGGTCTGAGGCCAGATGCGGTCTGAGGCCAGATGCGGTCTGAGGCCAGACCGAGACCAGACCGAGACCAGACTGATGCTAGTCGGTTTTCAGTTTGAATGCTCCGTGTACATTTAGATGTAACTCCAATATCAGTAACATCACAGCCTGGTTGAACTTCACCAGACATATTTCTTTATTTGTGTATGTATATGTATCTCCATGGGTATACACATGTAGCTACTGAGAATGGTAGAACAAGAAACATTCATTTGGTCAAGATTCTTGAAAGAAAACTTTACAACAAATTCTTTTATTATGACATTTAATTTTGGCAATTTATGAGTTTCTGGCCATGAACACTGCAATCATTAAAAGCTAATAGAGGTTTCTTGTTTAAAAAAATACTTTCTCAGATAGTCTAAAAAAGAAAAAAAGAAAAGACTGTCAGAGGAGAAAGGCTCCAAGGTACAAAGGCCAGCTTGCAAGCAATGTGATGTATTGTTATATCTAGGTGTGACCATAGAACCCATGGGACAAAGGGTTCAGTGATGGGGGTATGGATGGAAGCAGTAATTGTTTAGTTTCCTAATTAGAGGGTACACACCAAACTCTATTGATGTTCACTCTCTTTGCATACTCAATTAGGGTATAACTGCCATGAAGTAGTACAGGGGTGGGGTACACTTAGCATGGATGGCGTGAAACTGTCTAGTTTTTGAAAGGTCTTGCTCACTTGGAGAACAAAAAACAGAGAAGTGTGTCAGGTACTCTGGTTATTTGAATTTTCATAAGATTTGTTTCACTTCAGTCATTTGAGTTGTTCCACATGTAAATGAACAATTATGGAAAAGAAGGAGAATAAGAGAACAAGAACTGTCTGAGAAAATGCTGTCTAATAAATCATCAACATCATTGAACAATGAACATGACTGTTACATGTACCATGCATTTAATGTAAAGTGGTAGGTAACATACAGTAGTACATACTGTCCCCTGTTGAGTTATGTGTGTTGTGAGGACGCAATTTACTGCAAGGTTACGCCAGTTGTAGTTCAAATGAACGGTTGCACGGCTTGGAGTTTGAAACTTGGAGTACTCATTGTTTGGGTCCCGTGTGAAGAACCGTTGGCATTGCAAGTAAATTTGATGATGATTATAATGAATTAATGATGATGATAAAAACAACAGGTCAACAACAATAACAATAAGATTTAAATACCCAAAAGTGATTGATTCTGGAACTTCAACTCTGCATTTCTGACATGTTAATTTTCTACTCATTCCTAAATCTTTGAAAGGAAAAGGTTTTTGGGCATCGTTCTCAGAAAGAGTGCTCAGGATTTCATCCGAGAAAGCCTGTCTGTATCTCATTGCAGTAACTGAACTTTTTGGTTTTCACTTCAACTAAAACCTTAAGAAATGCATTATTCATAAGCTGCAATTCTAGCTTTCTTTCTCTGCCCCTTTCTCCCCTAATCTGAGATGTCTTTCCTCTTTCTCCACAGTATTGGATTACTAAAAGCATTATGCATAAGATTAAACCACTCTAGTCTTTCATCAAGACTACCAATGCATCCTGCATATTAAACCCAATAATCAAATGTGGTTTATTTTCATTCCACTGCAATTTACATCAAAGATGAAGGTAATATGACCACAAAATTGCTATTCGTCTTTTTTCATTAAGTAGTAGGCTTACATGCACAGTTGCACACCACTGACAAATTTTAGTAACGTACTTCACAAAATAACAATTACTGCTGAGAGAAAGAAGATGTGTATGCCTCAAACAAATAAGATAAGAATCCAGTTAGATAGACTGACTTCATAAACCACAGAAAATAATAGACCTCTTATACAATGTATTTGTATCATAACTAGAAAAAAATGTGATTAGTTTATCTATCATACTGGTGCAGGTACATGTACCGGTAGTTGTAAACCGGAGTAAACCAGAGTAAACCAGAGTACGCAATGCAACATACAAAACTGCTATCTACAAGAGCAACAAATTATCAAAATCAACAATTTAAATGTCTATCTCATTTAAAGACAGCCTCTATTTGAAATAATATATCAACACCCTATTCTCATTGTAGCTGCAAAATCTCTGTTCCTGTATGACCAATTTACCATGCATTTTCATCTGAATTACATGTACAAGAAAGTTTTTTTTTTAAGAGAGAGAAGAAAGTCTTATCTTTCTTTAAACTTAAAGGGCTGGTTTTTGTCTGACATGTTCTGACAACTACTGTGCAATAAATCAGTCTAACTGATTTAAAGTTTTCCTAACACAAAGAGCTAAATAAACTTCAAGAAAAGCTATATAAGTAGTTACCCACCATAAGACTTCATAAACCCGTTTGGAAAAACAAACCTCCTGGATTCAATATTCCTTTCCCATAAGGGCTACTTAGACCCCGTTCTCACTCACTTTGAAAGTGGTCTTAGTTAGACCGCTCCAGAGGAACGGGTCTTGAGGAACGGTTTGCGAGGGTTCACACTCCGAGCAGTTTTTTATGGCTCAAACCGCTCCACGAGTCAAAGTGGTCTTGTTGCTATGGCAGCTCAGGTCAGCGGGTAAAATTTTTCGCGGATTACTAAGCGTATGTACCGTACTACATGTTTCGGCGCAACGTCACTAGACCACTTCCGTTCAAAGTACGCCCGTTCACACTCGCACGTTAGAGCGCTCCAAACCGCTCTTAATAAGACCCGTTCCTCAAGACCACCTCCCGAGGTGGTCTTCTGAGCGTCCAGAAGTCCACTTCCTGGACCACTTTGACCATTCTCACTCACCTAAGAACCGCTCCTGAGGAACGGGTCTTAGTTAGACCGCTCCAACGAAGTGAATGAGAACGGGGTCAAATACTATGGGCCTGGCTCACTGTCTCTCTTATAGTTTACTTTGTTCAAAAACTTTTCTTTAACCAAATTATATCCTCGAGATCTCTGGGCAATTGGGCATTTTGGTGCTAATAAAAACATACACTGGCATCTGGATCATTTCAGAAAGACTCTATAAAGTCAATGAAATGGAACAAATGGGCTGGCTTCATGAATAAAGACCAGATAATTTGACACAATGTCCCTCCTTTTGGTATCACTTCTGGAACGCCTACTCCATAACAATTGTCCAAATACGATTTCGGTAATCTTCAAGGGCCGAATATTTAAGGTGATTAAGCTCTTTGGAACATTTAGAGAGAGAGATAAAAAAGGATGGCATAAAATTGACTCATGTTTGAGATGAATAATGAGAGCATGACAAGCTGGTGTTCCAGTCTGTGTTTTCTCTCTCTTTCATCTTTCGTAAATAAAAAGAGAAAGAATAATATCTTTCACAGACTACACAATACTAGATGAAATCCTACAGAAGCTCTGTTAAAAGTCTGCAAGGATTCTTAAGGGAGCACTTACGATTCCCTGCATGTCATTCCAGGAGGAGGATTGAGAAGCACTTTCTTTTCAATTTCAATTAAGTGAAGGAATGTTGGAGTCTTTACGTTCACCTTGAGAAGATTCAATCAACTTTGCCTCTCCAGTCTTTTCTGTTTTCTTACAAATATTTTCAGCTCTCCCTACAAGTCCTGTAGAACCGTTCACAGAAATGCCAACATTTTGTTTCTCTATCATGTTGTTATTACTTATTACCTAAAATGATATCTTTCATATTTCTATACGTGTTGTCATATAAAACTATTCTGCACTTTCTAGCATGTTATGTCCCCTATTCTCCTACTTTGAAAATATTCCCTCTCTAAAAAGATGATCGGTACTACAAAGTCGTGGAATAGCAATGAATACAGACATACTACAGCCTTTCGTCTTTATTCATCATAATAAATCGCAATGCTCTTTCCTTCTTCTACATGTATAAAAAAAAAATCAACTTTACTTCAAGCGCTTGAATGGGAGTCAAGTAAAGCACATCATTGAATTCCTCATCAATTTATCTATATCTAGATAATCTGCAGACTGCATGTGACTGTAGGTTACTTTGTAGGATTCTGTGTGAATGAACATCTTACCTTTTAGGCTTCTACAAACAAATTAGCTTAGATTGCATGTTAATGGTACAATCATTGAAGTCATTTTGAATAATTCTGTGTAAATATCACTTTACACTTTTCCTCCTAACAACAAGATTGACAAGATTTCTATTAAAACCTACTAAAAATCAGGGTGGACTAACCCTTTAATATACATGTACACTTTAGTGCTTTACCAAATCATTTCATTAACATCATCTCTGATCCACGCATCATCGTGTAAACATAAATATCTGATGTACAATACTAGCAAATAGAACAAAATACCTCGGTCATACACTTTTACTATTTTCAGTGCTTTTTTTTTTTAAATAGAGCAACACATGTTCAAAGAAGTATAAATTTCATCATTCATCCTCACATTTAATACAAAATCACTTCATACAGTAGCTTTGTGTCCAACTAAAAACAACACCAATGTAATAGAAAGAAATGAATAAAAGAATAAATACATTATTTTATGCTCAAGGCATAAATTACACACAAGAATAACCATAAATAATCATATGATTGACTCCAGGGAAGATGACTCTTAATCTAAAGGAGATAATAACCATACACTCACAGTAAATTGATAGTGATTAAATCATATTTAAATCTCAGTCATATAAGTGGTAGACCCATCCCCATTCCACAAGGGACCAACTGATCGTACACCTCATTAGAAAACAAATGGAAACTAGACTTGGGCTAATTAAAAACCTCTCCCAGCTTATCTATTCTAATTAAGAGCCTAAATTGGGGGGCAGAGATTGGAATCATGGAATGTTCAATTCTTGGCTTCTTGTACTTCTTACATTAGGTTACTGCTCTTATCTTTCTTGCTCTCCCCCCACCCCTCTCTCTCTCTGTCTGTCTGTCTGTCTGTCTCCCCATCCTCTCTCCTATTTTTGGTCTCATCCCTATCACTGTGACTTGCATTCCATCACACAATTACCAATCTTCTTGAGACAAATGCAAATCTAATCCCTTTTTTCCTGCATGACTACTTAGTACTTACTGATTAGATCTTTATATTGATGTCTACATGTAAATGCACATATTAATGAGGCTGCACTTTTTTGAAAGGTACTTGTACAAAAGTAAATCCTAAATTACTGAATATGTATTGGAACAGATGATGCATACACATGGGATTTATTTTTTCTTCTGATAAAGTAGGCCTACATGTATTGCTTTGTGTTCTGCATTTTAGGCTGAACAGAAAAATATAAACCTGCATTTTGAATAGGACAACTCTAAAAAAGTACAGCAATCAACTGTACTAAACTACATTTTATGTACATGTACACAAACACACCAAGAAATCAACCAATATAAACAAGAAAAACACATTGTAGCCTAGACATAACAAGAACTTCTGCTCTATACCATCTTTAGCTTCTTGATGTTTGGCTGAGAATAGATCCAATGCTGGTCCAGCATATTACACTTTCAATTAATCATAAGTAAACTGTGAATAAAGGAGGCATTAAGATAAGAAAAGGGTACTTTAGGAAAAAAGAAAGGGATATGAAATAGGTGGAACTGATAAAGATGGCATAGAATAGTACTGATGTGACAGGTTACAGAAAATATAAGTTCATTTAACTTCAAGTTTAATCAAGCCTAAGTCTTTATTCAAAAAGTGTTGAATTTATCACATCAAATGGACACTGTCATTTTCTGTCACACAAAAAGCCCAAGAGTACGGAGAAGCTAGAAGGTGGTAAATCTTGATGGACAAGACTATTGTGTCAGAACAGGCACGCTGGATCAAAGACCACCAGAGTACATTCCTCATTCTTCCAAACCAACAATACCCCACCATCTTTCTACTTCAAGATTCAGACATCTACCAAAGAATAAGTTCATTAGTTACATCTTTCTCTTACTCCATGGTTTGTTGTTCATCACAGCGAGCGCTAATGCAGTGCATGGGGTGATGTGTGCAACTCGTAGACCTAGCAGGATAAAAAGAACCATGCTGTGCAGAAGTCTTTCTTTATTGAGAATAACTCCATCTCTTTTCTCCCATCCTGAGTATGGTGATCTGGGATGCTATTGAACCATGAGACTGACAACCTCTATACAACCCCTGCCCACCTACTGTGCTTCCTAGCTTGTTATGTGCTCAAGAATTAAAACACCCCATTTACGATCTCACGCTTTCTTATACTTCTTCTCTCCACAATGCCTTCACCACAATCCAATCAAAATATTGCACCTTGGATACACAGTCGAATATACCGGTCTTTTCATCAAGTTTTCATTGTAATTTGGTGGCAAACTTGGCGACATTTGTAGCACCACATAGAGTGCATCGTCAAAGGCTGGTCTCGACGAACAAAACTCCTCTTTTCATGCATCACACCTCTCCCGTCAAATCATTTCCTCTTTCAAAAAGTTCACTTCAGTTCTTGAAGTAATGACAACCAGCCCGTCTGAGTCACAATGAGACCTACACAAAATCAACTTATATTATCTTTCCATTTTCAGCACGTTACCTGGGCAAACCCAATTTGGTGGTATTAACGTATTAACCTACTATTTGTTATGTGACTTAAGCCAAACCCACAGAAGTAACATACATGTTCATGTAAATTAGTTTTAGGTTATTTGGGGTTGTACAATAACAATTTCTTCTCCGAAAGTGAAGTGTATTTTTCACAATAACTCATATTCTTCCTTTGCCTTAAATCAAATATTTTTGCTGGACAATGAAATAGGTACCAACGAGGCTACCGATTTTTAAAAAATATGTATGTGTAAAATTTTTTTTTTTTTCAAGCAAAATAACTCATAATTCCAAGTCAAAATAAATGCAATTTCATATATATTTAACTGGTTCCATTATACTGTACATGTACAGACACAAGACTATGTGCATTTTGAGGTTCAATTCTAATCCTAATTTCACCAATTTCAAACACAGAGGGCTATGGCTTTGACATATGTACCGCATTTCAACTAGGATGATAACAAATTGAAATTATCAGTCTCTTCTAACGCCGACCGGCAAAACAACATAATATGCCTAATTCATAAGCTGCAAAGGCCGGCAAAAGCTGGGTGTAATTATACATCGTATGAGATGGAAACCAAAATGATCTTTTAAGTAAGCAACAATTTTGCATCCTCTATTCCTTTGATGGGGCGATGATTTGCACCCCTCCGATTGGGAGAGAGGGCCCTTAGAGTGGATGGATCTAACAGTAATTCATTAAGGGGAAAAGTAGCATGAGAGATGATTGAAGTATGATACCAGCCTGCCAAAGGGACGGTGATCTCTTCAACACATTTTGGCCTAGCATGACACAGAGATCACTAGCCTCTATATAGATCTACTCAGAGAAAGAAGGCAAGTTATAAATACATATAGGCCTGCATGATTAACAGGACAAAGACAGAGAGAGAGAGAGAGAGAGAGAGAGAGAGAGAGTAAAAAGATATTGAATGATACCTGCAGACTATTTATGATATATGGTCACCTATGGAATGACGAAAGGATGCAACATACATGTTGTTGGAATTAACCCCTTACACACTCAGCCCAAGGTAACCCACACATGAAACTACTGTACCAATGATAACTGGAAATCAGTAAAAAGGCTGAAAGTATACTATTATCAGGTCATCCATGCATTGTCATTGTAAAACAATCTCAAGTCTTTAATTCTGCCTATTAAATATCCTTTCAATGAATGTAACAGAATACATTTAATCTAACTACAAGTAGATATGGTGAATTTACCTACTTTCATTTGAGAATCATACACACACAAACATCCTCCTGTTCTACTACCTGTATAATGTACTGAAGTATGCTTATTTTGGTTGGGATGCGTCCAGAAAGACAAGAAGCCTGAACAACTGTATGTCTAGATTGAGACATCTTCTTGACAAGATGCTATACATTTAAACATATAGCTCCACTAAAGAGCTTCAGCTTCACAAGTAAATGGGCCATTTGGGATCCCACAACAAGATCATTTGGAGAGTCTGTAGCAGATTTTATGAGCTCTATTCTCTACCACCGTGACTCCAGGCTAATCCCTCCAGTCTTTGAACTTGATAAGGGGTTAGACAATAGATCTCATCGGAAAGTACTAGTCAATCTACACACAATACCAATTCAGCTTCTATAGAATGTTAGGAAATTGAACCCAATTTGAAGACCTTTGCTTTACTAGCTTTACATGCCTCTATCAAAGTTAATGGGTAGTAGGACTACGAGGGTGAAGTGGCCTATTTCATCTTGCTTATACAATATTATCCGATTGCAACCTTTATTGCCTTTTCTCGACCATACCAAAGAAAGAAAATGCAACTTGAAATGTATGGTAGCTATATCACATTCAGATACAGTTTGGTCAAAGCACAATATCATACTAGTGCTTTTGTTTTTATTTGAGTCATTTCTTGCCAACTATTCTCATCCAAAAAGATTATGTTTATAATTTTGTTTAAACTGAAAGTGTCACATTATATATGAATGTTATTTCAGGAGTAAATTTGTTTTTCTTTAAAACTTCTCAAATCCCACCCAGTGCATTCTGTAACATGTATTCATAGAAAACTCATTCACTACTGATGAGGGCATAGTTTTTTGTTGAATTTGTGACCTTGTATACTAATGGAATATAGAGAAACAACAATAAAAAGGGACAGTTATAGAGACAACAGGAAGAACAATCCACTTCCTAATTCATTTCCCAGGTCTTCTTGAAGGTGAAAGGAGATTAACATCACCAGATGGGGATTAAGATTATCCCAGGGGGCATTGTATCTATCATCAATGGGCTTTAAACCCCATTCTTTGATAAACCACCAAGGAAAGGATGGGTCTAGTCTTATTTACATTATCACAGACATTACTTCCATATCAATAGATACAGTACAATCTAGTGACTTCATTTTTTCATAAAACAATCTTTAAACTAATTGCTTATTTCTCATCAATGCATATATTCCCAGCAACATGTATGTAGGAGTATGGACCTACTACATGTACTTCGAAATAGTCCATGGTAGAAGTATACACTACAGTGTGTAGGCTTCACAATAAAAACAGATGATAAGCCTACGAAAAGAGCAAAAAGTATTTTGAGAAAACACAATCACAAACCTAAGTATTAGCAGTATGCTGCTAAATTCCTCCAGTGAAAAAAAACAAAGCAAAACAAAACAGAACAAACACCAAAGTTATTTACACATGCAAAGCCTCAAACTAGCTCTGGATAAAAAGACAATACAAAAAAGAAATAATAATTACAGCCAAACTAACTTGAACAACTGAACTCCCATGGAAAAAAAGGATGTTTACACACATACTAAATAATGACACTCGGAATATGTCTATTTATTCGAAGATCATATTATTCATACAAGGTTTGTAAAATGAGACTATTTTCAGATGATGTACTTTGCACAACACCAGTAAACACCCAAGGATAAACTTCCAAGAATGGCAGGCAACATCAAAGTAGGAAAAAACAAAGAGGGTGGGTGTGTAAGCAGAAAGTACTTTTCTCACAGGAGATTAAAACCCTATCTCTCCTTATCACCACCAACATCAGGGATTAAAGTAAATAAATCCTGGAGGTTTTGTAAATCTTTGGGGATGATTAACATCTTGAGGTGGCTTAGTTAATTCTGTAACAGATGGTGAGGAAAGCCTCCAAATCCAACCACTTTCATCTCTCTGCTCTCTCTCAATTTCTTTCTCTATCTCTCTCCATGTCTCTCTACCTGCATCTTCTTCCTCCACCTCTTTCGCTCTCTCTCTCTCTTTCCATCCCACTCTCTCTCTTTCCATCCCACTCTCTCTCTTTCCATCCCACTCTCTCTCTCCATCCCTCTCTCTCCCCCTAGTACATGCCTCTCTGTATCTTGTTGTATCTTCAATGCCCCTCTATTCCCTTCTCTCTCTCTCTCTCTTCCTCACCAACTTCATCCTTCTTCCTGTCTGCAAGGTCAGTATGACAGTCACTGACCTATTCTAATGATGTTATACCTATCTACTTCCATGTGAGGAAAACACATCAGGTGATGAAAATTAGCACTAGGCACTATTAGACTATTTAGTATCACTTAAATTGTGTATTTTCTGCAATCAATAGAGGACCTTATACTGTTTATTCACAATGTTTTACATCTAGCAGGAACAAAATATATAATGATGTTTTAATGCTGGTATATACAGTTAACAACTAAATTATTCATACTCCTTGTAAATGTGATGTCTTTTTGTGTTCTTTGTAACTCAAGAATGAAAGGTGGACTGACTGGTTGAATTAGAGCTTTTGTTGAATACTTTTAGATGAAAGCTTTAATATATGTCACATTCTCAAGAAACATAAATCGAGACAAATCAATTTTTCACACACAAACCTTGGTAAGGGTATGAATAATTTAGTTGTTAATTATGTACTCCTACAGTATATCGTTCACTCTATCCTCATTTTAGTATCTAGTTGGTACAGAGACCTTTTTATACTGATTCAAGTTTGTGACATTATAACTTAAAACTGGAAGTGAGTCTATCTTGGGTGTGTACTGCTAAATCGAGTTTACCCTGCAACTTGTCACAACAAAACACCAAGCAATATGGCCTGTTTGTAATGCTACTGGATTACAATAGGCACATTAAAGGGTCATAGAAGCAACACTTTCGGACCACCAAGATCAATACAAGTGATGACTTGAGAGCTTGAAGGTACATCAACAATAGACCATCAAGCCTTTGGTCTTATTTGTGAAGAGCTACAATTGGGTCTTGGTCTGGGATGAAAGAGAGGGACAGAGACTGTTTGAAAGGAAATTATTAGTTGTCTGAAAATAGGAACCGTTCCAGAAATAAACACAAAAACATGACGAGTACGAGTTTCACTTTGAAAATTAAATGAGCTCCTCTTATCTGCTAAAGTTCATGAGGAAATACTCTTAGAATGTAAATGAAGAAGTGCACATTTAAAGCACACAATACAATACCCCAAATGAATCTCCATTCCATATTGGTTGTACACCTACACAACAATCTCACAATTAAGTATCATACTTGGACTGTTGGACATCTACATTTTCTTTCCAGCCCCAAACATATATTGAAAAAAACATATTGCTTTAATTTACGAATGGATTTTTTGATAAAATACATGTAGCTTGAATCCCACATTCTCCTTACTCCTGTTTTTTATTAATTTTTTTTGGGGGGTCTCTTATACTCTCATACTATCTTTACAAAGTTCTGATTAAAAATAATAAATAATGTACACAGGCTTACATCTCTTTCCAGTCCTATTGCAAACATACATGTACAGCCAAAAACCATGCATCAACAACAAATCTCCTTTGCCCACTTGATCTTGGGTTTATATGAACTTCAAAAATCTCGCTTTGACAAATGTCAATGGTATTTATTTGACAGATTGTCTGGTCTGACCGAGTGAGAGTCTCAGGAAAATATACGAGTCTTCCCAAACTACTCCAGGAAAGATGGCCAGAAATATAAATCATTTTCAGGAAACGGGACCTCGGAGAACAAGGGAGGATTCATAAAGGATCCAGGAGTGAATTCAGTTAGAAATGCCCCATTTCACCAGGCAATATATCTTCCACACTGCCTGCCTAATATATTCTCTTGCTTTGATTTAATATATATTTTTACCTTGAATCATTTTGTAAAATGTCATTAAGCCATTAAGGAAAAGCATAATACCATTTTGATACAAAAGAAAATATTCCAAAATTAAACTTAGAATTCAATGTTAGCTGTGCATTTGAAAAGAAATTCAATTTTAACACACCTTTAGTCTATACACAAAAAGACTATTTAATAATATGAATGGCCTCTCATAAAAAAGAAAATGTACAAATCAATATGATTAACCATAATCAAACAAAATTTGATAAGAACAATCATATTAAATTATATATTGAAAATCATCATTTTTAATTTCAATTGTTGTGTATCTCGGATACTATCTCCCATTCAATTTTCAGTCAAAAAACTTTTTGAAAGTGTTTATTTCTCTTGTAAACACACTGAATTATAAATTTTGTGTTTCAAAAACAAAATGGTGTGAAATTGATTTAAAATACACAGGCTTATGTACATGTATGTACTATAACATCTAGTGAGGAAAGACAGCGTAAAAGATACATATTCATAGGACTCTGTGTCATTGTGACTTGTATCTTTCAAATACACGACAGTAGTATTACTGTAGCTTAATGTAACTAAGTGCCAGTTTTGGTTATCTCATTTAAGCAACCAAAATTAGACGTTGGATGATCGTTAAGTCTTCATAGAGCTTGTAATAAGAACCTATTGGATGATATCCACAGTCTGTACATAGATACACACATGCATTTAAAACTACTTTATCTTTCAAAGTCAATTGTCTCACAATATCATGCCAGTGATTTGAAAATAATTCATGATTAATGCATGATCACGACAACAGTTATCGTCTCTTTTTTCAGCCTTGACCTCAAATCATACTTTAGGTACAGTCGTACTCTGGAAAGATTTGAAAAACTGTTCCCCCCTTCCTCGGAGCAAATTTAATTTAGGAATACGACTGTGTTGACAAGCTACATCAGTCACAGCATACTCAAAAGTGATTTGTTTTGGGGAAATTAAATTTTGAAAGATACTTTAAGTGAGAAAACACATATTGTAGCTGCATATGATATACCTGGATGTGAGCAGATAAACAGAGATGTAATATGTCTATAACTTGATTTTTAAGGAATATACTTTGGAGATCTGATTACATGTCAATCTCACAATTTGGTAACTTATATGTAATTAATTAGCCTCTGAAAACTTTTGAAAGAAGCAGGACATTAGTTCCCTTACAAGAAATTAACATATTTCTTTTCAAAGAGATGTTAAAATAAAAATAAAACATCACTTACTCAAAGAGAATATGAGTCATAGCCACACTTGCACTTTGAGATCATTTCTTAAGAGTAAAGACAAGTGTAAACTCGCTTTCACTCATAAATTGTATCAAAATTTAGTTACACAAATAAATGCATTACTATTAAAATACAAAATTATGTTAATTATAAACTTTATTCACTGCAAAAATTTAAACTGAATCTTTGACTCTACTGCAATAATTAATGCAGGGACAATATTTATTACATTTAAAGAGCATTCAAAGTGGTAAATATATATTCTACATTCCCCCAAATAATCATGATGTGAAGAATATAAAGAATAAGATTGAATTCTTACTCACCTATAAACTGGACAATAATAATCCACTGAAGGAGAAATGATATTCCGAAAGCCATGACTCCAAAACGTGAGGTGAATAACTCATCGATGTAAACAAATTAATATAATAACTCCACTAAGATGTTGATCTATGTAGAAAGCCACAAGAATATTCCACTCTGGCCATTTAGATACACTCCAAAGTTAAATATTGAGCTCTGGTGTGCTTAGCTTAGTCAGTGCTCATGCTCAAAAGTCTGACAATTTCTATTTGACAAAATGTAGCTCCAACATTAACACATCTTTGTTTTCCACTTGCTGAAAACACTGGAAATTTCCTGCTTGCAAAAAGTAAGACAGAACCAAGTTTCACTTCGATGTTTGGTTGACTAAAAATGAGCAGTGAATTTGACAAGAATTTGGTAAGAGGAATTTGGTAGGAGCTCGAGAGGCTCAAATCTGTTGGTGTCAGAGAGTCTAGCGTTGCCGACGGTCTCTGATGACCCTGTCTCCCTCTGTAAATCAGACTGCCCGCCTGGTCACTTGGGGCTGGTTTGTATCCTTCTCTCTTTCTCTCACTCTGCAGCTCAGCTCTGGTGCTATGGTCTGGTCAACGTTAGCAGCTGATAGGGATTGACATGGTACAGCCTGCCTCAGCTAGCGGCTTGGGCCTCGCCAGAGGGAAGGCTAAATGCAACCTGCAACTACTTGCTTTACACAATACAAGTGGATGGGGCTCCAGAAGTGGTAGTAGTCAGTTTCTTGGATCACAAATATATCTTTTCCCTCGTTTTAATCTTGGCGATAATGAATGGTTGCAAGACCATGTGAAGACAAATAAAATTGTTTTGCTGAATGTCATAAAGTCTTCAGTATCAAAAGTCAACTTGAATTATTCATGCCAGATTTGTTGATAATGCTATGTTAACCTTTAAAAAAGTAAATCAAACTGGCATCAGAGATTAACTTTTCTTCGTCAGTGATAATCATAAATCAATCAAATCAAATAAAACTGCACAGAAAATAAGACTCCTACATTTCCCTTCTTGTATAATGCTTTGAAATATATGCAGAATTTATTTAACAAAAGGTGATAAGACTTTAATCTTTCTGCTGAAAATCCAACCAAAATTCATAACAGATCTCCCGGTATGCCCAATGCTGAATTCCAGTCACAAATGAAAGTGCAGAAAACTCTCCTGAGACGAAACTGCTGAATCGGATCAGAGCCTCAATATGAAACTTCTCTTGGGTTTTGTAATGGACAACTCCAATAAGTAACTCCAGCTATAAAAATCCAGGTAGTTTCTCAACGGGATGCTAGAGTTGATCCACCCCAGAACTTCAGGCATAGAGGGAACGATCAGAGGTGCTCTTCACCGCACAAATTGCAGCTAGCAAATGATTACCGAGAGTGCATCTTGCACAAGTTGCGCTTTTTTTCTTCCACTTCTCTCTCTCTCTCTCTCTCTCTCTCTTTCTCCCCTGCTTCACCATAACACCAGGGAAGACCAAACCCTCATACATAGAACACACTCCATACAATTTACATGTGGAACTACACAGCCAATTACACTGCACACACATACATTAGCCCAGACTTACCAGGCATATGCACACACTACGTAGACACACAGGGATTAACTCCATTGGCTTAACACACAAATGGACTGACACACTGGAGTCAGCCTGGGACTATGGGCTTTGCCACACAGACCCATATTGAAATAATTGGCATACAATATCACTACATAGAAACCACATTTTCTTGCTGTTATTTCTGGTAATTTAAAAATATTTTAAAACTAGAAATGGACCAATTTTAGGCTGAAATGTGAAAGCACATTCATCTTTTGTTAAAATCAAATATATGTCTGACTTATTAGACTATTCACATTTCACCACCTTCATCCTGACTAGCTGAAAAAGTATTGGCTTCTGAATATTCATGAGGGTTCATATCCACTGTCAAAAGGGGGTGACTAATTTGTAGGAAATCCCTGAGGGATGGCTTCATCTACTAAATGAGTTCAAACAGTTTTCTTAAAGGCAGTAAGTCCCTTTTGCAGACTTGTGCAAACTCCATGAAACTTGGCGAGTGTTTAAAATATATTCTTCAGAAGTTCAGATATCGTGTGTGAAATTTTACAGTCATAGGTTCTGAAATTTCTTTGTAAGAAATGAAAATCTAGTGCTGTTTTCATATTGCCTCAGAAGGAGCTATTCTCAAATCAACAGAAATAAGGGTCAAATTAATTTTGACTTACGTAAAATTATTTTCTAGTCTAGAAATCATATGGGCCATCAAAGGCTAGCAATTTTTAATATTTCTAATTACATTCCGTAATGGGATCAAATATTAATGGGAACAAATGAGAATTATGAAGGCATAATACATTTAATTTTACAAAACTTTGTATTTCTTTTCACAGCACAAAATATAAAACATACACTAACATTGGGCAGTTTCTACAATCTACTAATCCCTCACTCACAGATATATTCTGGACACCTGCATAAAACAGTAGTGGATCAGTCCTAAAACAACCTGTCCTCTCGTGATTGTGTGTGCTTGTATTTAGGTATGTTCAGTACAGTATGCACTATGTTTCACATTATGTACACCATGTGGTAGGGTCCATTTGCACATCAACAACAGGAGAACCAGGTTCATAGGAACATCAATTTTAATACCATATGCATCTTGTGACTATGCAGCTAAGTTAATCTTGTGAAGTATAAGCACATTCGAAGAAATTCCTGTAATCATTTCAGATACCAGCTTTGTAAACATGCTCATCAAATTCCAGAGGAAATTTCATTTGTGATGAAGTTATCTTTTATCCTGACCTAATTTATCTTCCGTGATTTATGCCCCCTGTAAATAGAACTGTACCCTTTTGACCTTATGTCCAGGTGGGCCATTTCTAGATCAGCTCCCTAATGCTAGGTAGAATTATTGGACGAAAAATCCCATCTTATAAAGACTTTAAAAATGATGTCAATGTACTCATGCTCTTATCAGTCTGGGATTCTTCAAAAGCAATTGTTCTTCTGGCAGGATGATTAAAGAAGGGGGCATTTTATGAATCAAGTTAATGCTTAAAAACCGGCCTGTCCAGAATTAGAAACGATGTAGACCTGTGAGATACTACTCGCAATATTTATATGTAGACATGGATAATACCAGCGATAACATGGTTTGTTTCTGTTGCCAATTTGAACAAAATCATTTCATTATCAACATGATATTCAGTGATGTTTCAAAGGTTATACATTTCTGTTGATCTACTAGCAATTTGCACTATTTTTATTGCACCATTTAATTTTCCTGGTCATACAGGAAATACGAATTTGTCATAAATTCAAAGTTAGTTAAACCAACAAGAGCATAACTTCTTTTGAATTACTGCCCATCTATGCATGTATTTCCTAGGAAACAAACAATCTTCTGGTAAAATATTGACAGACAACCAAATATCAGCTGAGAAGCCTGAAAAGGTAAATATGAAGGCAGAGAAGAGTTGTGCTGGACCCCATCCACTGTGCACTATTATAATAGAATCAAGCTAAATTAAATATTTAATATGATATGAATTTCTATATGTGTGTGCTTTTCAATCACATAATATTGACTAAATTCTTTGTGACAGAATTTATTATTGGATGAAGGGCAGTGAGTGGTACACAGAATAGAAGATAGCCCAGTGAAATAGAATTAAATAGATACCAGCCGCACAATAGCCCCCGGAGCGTCGTGTAAAATAGCAAGCCTTCAGTTGGAAATTGAGGGAAGAACGCATTTTGGGCAATAATACTAGCCCTTAATTGCATACCGTCCCCTTTACAAAAGCTTGAAAACAGTTTGTGTGGGTTTTGCGGAAGAAGATAGTCATTATCATATTCAACTTTGACTATTGGTAACTGCTTGCCTATGGGCGCAATTCTATTTTATGGTCTTTTTCTCTCTTTCCATCAAAAATTAATTTCAGTGTTCTCTTTACGACAACGAAACATGATGGCAGATGCAACTGTCATTTGTATAATCATATTAGGTTTTGGGCGCAGAGATATGGTTTGATAGTATCTTCATTTTGTGTCTATGTCTGGAGGGTGATTGTTGAATGTGGCTATGGGCAAGGAGATGGGGTGATCAAATCTTAATCATCAAATGCGGAGGAGAGAGAAAGGTCTTTGTTATTCAAAGTACACTTTACAATAGCGGAGAAATCTTCTGGAGTAACAAAATAAAAAAAACTGCCATGAATCGTGTCTCCTCACAACCTTCCGTGGTCTGCATCAATAGATACTCTTTCTGTGTAATGGAACCGCATGTAAACAGAATTACCAACGAAAGCAAATACATGTTGTAAACTACAAGCACGTTGAGTGCAGGATATCAGTTCAAACCTTACCATGAGATGGTGGGATCGGGAATGAAACCAGGTTACACCCTGCGGCGGAAAAGATATTGGTTCCCAGAAATTTTATGTTATTCTTGTTATTTTTCTGATTCTGACATTACCCCAGAAGCAAGGCATGATCACTTCCCTCCTTCTTTCAGGCCTTGGCGATCCTCTATTAACTGATGATTCAAACTCACAGACCTATTTTGGATCCTATGTCATAGGTACAGATCTCTTGGGGTATACTGTTAGCTAGAAGAAGAGATTTCTCTGACAATTGTTGTACAACTATTTGTGGCAGGCAAGAGAGTACAAGAGAGCATTTGAATAGAGGAGGGACAAGCTAAAATGGGTTTGATCATGAAGTCTTGATTAGGAAGCCCTTAGGGAGATCAAAAATAAAATCATTATTCACCCGTCATATTTACAGGTTTATCGTCCATCAATTCTCTTGCCTTCTCATTTAAGATCAAGTAGAAAATGGAAGCCATTTGGGCAATGCGTGGGAACAAGTTGTGGCTTTGTTTGTAAAGAAACATGAAAATAATTTGTTCTTGATGGTTCCTACCTTTTATCCAGACAAAATCTTCTAATTTTGGTTGATGTATCGCCAAAGGGTATTAGCATTTGACTGGTCAATGTACTCCCATGGACTCCCATACAGGTCAAATGAGCATCATGGATGAGTAGAGTAATGAAGAACTTTATCAACCAATCTGATTCTGGTGTCTACATGCTTATCCATCACCACAACCTCGAATTTCATCACATCAAACATTTTTAAGCTCTAAAACTATTCTTCATTTCCTGTAGAAGTACACCTAAATGTAATACTACTAGATGTATCCACAGAATACCAAATATTTTATATTTTTATTACAACTATGTGAGTCCTGTGAACTCCTAGGTAGCATAGGGCATTCACTTACTTCTGATCAAAATTATGATAATATATAATAATAATTAGAATAATAATACTCAGTTTTTATATAGCGCAAATTACAATTAAGTCTCTGAAGTGCTTCCAAACTTGGAGATTATTACCCCGGCTTTAGCTGTGCTGCCATTATGGCGCTCTAGCATTTCAAGGAATTAATTCCTGCCAGGTATACACCCATTTACATCACCTGGGTTGAGTGTGGCAAATGTAGATCAATGTCTTGCCAAAGGACATTAGTGCTGTGGCGGGACTCGAACCGCGGACCTTGTGATCCACAGTCCGGCAACGTAACCACTTGTCCATGACACCTCTACATGTCTATATATATAGAAAACTCTACTGGGTCTCTGTGAAATGTAGTTTTTATATAGCTCTACCAGCAGGATATTTTTAAGGGGTGATGTAGGCTATCTTAACTAAGGATTCCTTCCCCTGTGTAAGTCTCATGCAATTTACCCTACTTATTTGATATTGATGTAAAGAATGTCAAGTAGAAGCCATTATGACAATGTTTAAAAAAATGCTACTACAAAATTAGAGAATAACTACCTCATATATACATACAGTAACCAAGTTACAAGTATTATGGCAATTTGTTCATAATTTGTTCTCCCTTTCCTAAAGCATAGGTGTTGTCTTTATTCATACAGACTTGGTTTTCCTATTTTGAAAACTTTGCTCCTAATATACAATACCTCAAATCAAGATTCACTGCACTTTCTGAAACAGAGTCACGTAAGCGAGAACTCTAAATTATACAGGAAGAGAAAATAGTGGATAATGTAATACCAGAAGAAAGTGGAAGGCTAGTGACTACAGGTTCTACTTTGAGTGTATATTTGAGATCTACCCAAATACTCCACTTGTACACTGGAAATATTATAATTTCTTTTGTCCTCTGATCAAAAGAGAGAAAAACACAGCTCAAGAATTGGATGAAAGGAAGGGGAGGAATTACTGAGCCTTGCCAAAGAGCAGGTCTCTCTATTGCTCAAACTCTTCATTTTGGTTGGAAGGTAAATGAGCATTGCCTGGAGCTCTTCAATTTGTAGCTAGTTTTGTTCTCTGCTTTCAATGCATCCTGCATCAACAAGGCAGTACAATGGCCGCCGCACGCCCTCAATTCATCCCTACCTCCTTCTCTAGTCTTGTAAAGTTTCATTCGTTCACTTCTTTTTTCGTTTGATCAAAAACATAACCTGTCCTCCATCTTTTTTGTGTGTAACCTCCCCCTGTTTGCTTTCATCCCTTCAAGCCATTTTTCCAATCCAATGTTATTTCAACAGCTTTACCTTCTTTGATTTTGGAACGTTCCCACTCCAATGCACACATTCTCTCGCAAGCTTCACAATTCAGCAAACCATTTCAGCAAGTTGTGGAGCAGATCAGTTTTTAAAGTCAGGTGCATCATGGGAATGATTATCATTCACACGAATCAATTACTACCAGATGCATTTTTTTCATTCCCAATGAATCTATTTCATTTTTTTCCCTTTATTAATTGATAACAAGCATGATTTCAATAGCTGGCTGTGTGAAAATTGCCTTTCTATGCCATGTGTTGAAAGTCATTAAATTTTTCCAAAGCTAATTCTGCTGATTGATAATTTTTCATCTTTTTGGGTTCTTCTTTCTTCAGCATGGAAGATCTGTAATTGCAAACTGTCAAACAGGATGTGTATTTACAAAGATCTGATGGGGGAAAAAGAATAATAGGAACAGGTATTTCTTTGTCAAAATAAATATAAATTTAGCATTTGTTACTGAATTATCACCAAAGAGCCTGAATATTACAGGTAGCTGCAACAGTCATAAAGTGTAATGGCCAATGTCAATGGACTGTTTCACTATCCCCCAAAAAAAAAAAAGAAGAAGAAAAAAAAAGGCAAATTTCAGAAACTACAATTGTGTGACTCACTCAAAGCCATTTATAAAACATTCTTTCATATATGACAAAGGATATGCAATTGTAACTAGTTACATATACTGTTCCACCGTCTTGCATGGTTAGGACACCAACCTGCTAGTAATTGACAACTCAAGGATGGTTACAAATGAAATGACTGCACATGATAACAAAGTTAAATTTAAACACTCCAAGATAATAAATGAAATAAGGATATTTTCTTGGCATTTATTAGTATTTATAAACTAAATCACTGGCACTTAAATCACTACCCACCTTAGCAACTTGTGCTAAGTTTCCTCTCACTCGAAAGTGCAGCATTGCCTGCAGCTAGACATTTTGTATCAGGCGGAGGAGTTTACGCTTATCCACAGAAATATGATTATTGATTTCCTTCAAAGTGCACTCACTTAAACAAACAACACAGAAATCCTCTGTAAAATAGTGACAGAATTCCATGTTTTTACTACAAATACCTCAGAGCTAAATCTTACACTTCATGAACAATACAGAGGGAGGGTAAAATAGATTAAGAGATTTCTGCTTTGTTTCACTTTAGAGCATAGCCTATGTACATCTTTTGCTTGATTTCTGTTTCTAAGAGGTCAGTGCAAACCTACTTTATCTCACAACTACATTTTAGTAATTTTATCCACATACAAAGAGGGAGAACAGGCTAGAAGGAAGAACCGATCTTAGTCTTTGTGAAACACCCCCAGCTCACTTAAAACTGTGTATTGTTGAGAGTCACAAGGGTGTTAGCAAGTTGAATGTGAAATTACATGAGATAACATCCTGAAGGCTCTCAGTAGAAAAGAAACTCCAGCAGATCCATACCAAATGACATCATGCCTTCCAATATAACAAAAGAAATGAGAGGAGCCACCATGGATTGGATTGGATGGTTGTGATGATAGGACACATTAGCAACAAGAAACAAAAGTGACAATTGACTTTTCCTGTAATGTTGCATCTTTTTAGAATTCCGGTGTTTTGTCAGCACGAGGATGTAAGCTTTGAGCCCTTCCTTGGACACGTTCTTGGGTTTGGATTTGGGCTTTGTTGTATCCCCAAGTCCTATGGATTTACTTAATCTAGCAATGTGTTGAAACATATAGTTTGGGTTACAGCCTCTCTGATTTATCTTTCATCCTCTTCCACATTTGTTCTCATGCTTCTATTTCCCTTTTTTCTTTCACTATTTACTTCAAAATATTTCCTCACTACTTTAATTTCAACTCTTCCATTACAGAATATACAGCATCATATTTTTGTTGGGTGCTTTAATAATAAATGATTGAAATGTCTTGATCAAGGCTATATAGAACACTTTTTGAAATCAGCCCTTCTCTGTGGGAAAATTAGCTTTTGAGTGTGGCTTTCTTCAATCTAGTGTTGAAAAGTTCTAACTTTGCTTGGAGGCAAACGAGTCTCTCTCTTACATGTGATTGAACATAAAGGCTAGGGTGGAGGAAATGTGTGATTAACTAAAGATTAAGTCTACATAATATTTCATGCAGTGATTACAACCTTTTAACAAAGCATGCATTGTTTGCCTCCCCCCTGGGAGAAAAAAGGACAAAGAGGTGGGCCATTTTACAGATTTGTACCCTTTAGCAGGCAATACATGGCTGCACATGTTTTCATGATTACGTTTTAATATATTGTTTAGCTATGTATCTTTTTAGTAGGCCAATATAAAATAGAATATTTGAGATATTAGGTTCTAGCTTCTGGGATCGCTTTATCAGCCAAAAAGGAAAGTGAACAATTACATTTCCTATCAATGACCAATCCCAAGCATTACACTGCCAAAGAAATCATACCTTAAAAGTTACACTAAGAAATATATGCCTATCTATTTCCATTGTATTTAGTATCAAAAGGCTCTGCACAATTGTTGAAAAACATAGACAGTTGTCTGCCCATTAAAAAAACAGAGAGATATTAATGAAAAGAATGGTTAAAAAAGAATAGTATGAAATGGGAAACGGTGTTCAGAAATATGAGTGACAGGAGAAAGAGAAGAAAGAGTAATTTCTTGACAAGTAAGCAAGAATTGATCACAGGTGAGACTGAATAGTAGATATAAAGATAAGATTACAAAGCTGCCTTGTGACCTATCCTTCCTTGTAACCCCTGTACGTAATAAAGAAACCTGCTGACAGAGTGTGGGAAATAAAATGGGATGCTGCAGTCTTCATTACCGGTATTCATATAAAACTTCATATCTTATCCATATTACCTCAAATAGACCTGATTTAAATACACTTTATACCAGGGTATACAGGGTATACCACAACAAAGTTGTGTATGACCAGCCAGTGAATGGATAGATGGTCTTGAAGCAAAATAATATCTGCATGTTTCAGCAAGTATTTCATTTTCAATTTCAGCACAGCCTGAACTGAACAGATTTAGTGTTTGTGCATAAAATAATTGGCAATTCTTTTAAGCGTAATCACACATAATTCATCCCATCAAGCTAGATACAATCAAACCTTTAATACATTGCAGTAACTTATTACCGCTGTTCAATAACACACTTTGGCAATACAAGAAGCATATTGTAAGTATGAGAAGTGCTGTACAAGAGCTCTTTGGTTATCACACTAATTGAGGTGTAATGTGGTGGAGGAGAACATCTCGACTTTGATTGTCCTCAAATGACAATGCAGATAACACTTTCTCTAACCATAGTATAGAGATGTAATTGATCTGTTTTAAGAAACAGAATATTTTTATTCAAGTGTTCAGCTAGTATAGGCCCCATAAAACAATAGTTTTGATATTCTCCTGAGCCGGTTTCCCTTTATAATTCTTCAGATTTATACAAGTTCTGGTTTGTAAGAGACTATAATATCTCCACTATCTCTCTCTCCCCCTCTCTCTCTCTCTTTCTCATCAAATATTCTCTTCCAAACCTTCTTTTTTCAACACTATTTCTGTTATATTTGGAGAATTGGCACTTAGAAATTGAAACAAAGAGCACACTCCATTATAAAATTGATTTAAGATACTGACACATACAATTAATGATATACTATTCATCACATGCAAATAAGGCAGATTGCCTTTAAAATATTAGTCATGATATGCTTTTGTAAGACCGTACCTGTAATTGTATCCATGATTGAGTTGTAGAAGGATGTACGTTTACAGCCGAGATCCCAGGAAGGGCGATGAAGATGTATAGAAAAATTAGAACAAGAAAGAAAAATGAATAAGTTCATACATATCTAACTATTTCATATTCTACACAATTACTTGCATATTTAAGATAAAAATAATGTTTCTTTCTGCTAAAATAATCAAATCATCTGTTGAGTCTCCAAGAAACATTAAAGGTAAAGACCAGTTTTGGAAAAGCCCCTCTCTCAAAAAAATGAAATGGAAGCTCTCATTACCAATCATGTGAAAGAATATGTTTTGAATAATACGTGATGATACAAATTTTGCCGGGAAACCGCCTACTAATTGATATATTTGGTAAATTATTATATCTATTGGGACCAAATAGATATCGCGCATGTGGTCGCGTAGTCCCATATACATATTTCTGTGTACAGTGCTTGTAACTTTACCAAGACTGGGCCAAATTTCTAATCATTTTGATGATTCCAAAACCTTGCAGTACACACCAATACTTATATGCTAGATGATCAACCTTTTCTGATCGATTCCACAACGTTTTTTTTTCACAATGCAATTGCATGACCAGAACTGGTCTTTATCTTTAACCAGTATCCTTTCAAACAAATTCCTAGATGTTAGCACAATATGTGACAGCCTAAACTCTGAATATGTCTGAATGGAGAAAATGATTGAACTAAGGTCTTTCTTACTCATATCATGCCACATGTACCTTTCTGTTTCTGATAGCATACACATATAAAGACATCATATACAGTGATGTTTGATATGTGTATGAATTTCAGATGATAACCAATATTCAAAATTTCAGCATGAACCTATTACAAAGAACTGTTATGAGATATCTTGCTTCCTAATCAAGAATTCATGATGGGCATATTAAAGTGT
Source organism: Mesocentrotus franciscanus (assembly GCA_037976565.1). Taxonomy (NCBI): domain Eukaryota; kingdom Metazoa; phylum Echinodermata; class Echinoidea; order Camarodonta; family Strongylocentrotidae; genus Mesocentrotus; species Mesocentrotus franciscanus. The sequence continues at coordinate 11,820,131 of CP137667.1, read as the reverse complement.
TCTATTCAAGGGAAATCCAACGTTCATAGCAAACTACTCTAGAGGAAAGCAGACAAACCAGAGAAGTAGACAGGTAAAGGTTTGAATGAAATCTGACAAAATATTAGAAAGTCATTAAGAGTTGTAATCACTATATAGGTATGGGCTCTTCAGATTGGCTGAATCTGTAATGTCTGTGTGATCTAGTGGCAGACAACTTTCCATTTGTTCCAACACACAAAATTACTAAAATTTCAAATTTTCAAACATATATGACTCAGGAGGGTCTTTTCTCTTTAGAGAACATATAATGATATGCTTTCCATATAATAATTTGAGTAGTGCCCCAAGGGAGATGGCATTTATACAAGAGAAAAATGGAAGTTAATGATATTTTTGTACACAACAAATGGGAGAGTTACCCGTGACTATGTCACAAACCACTGACCAAACTGCTAATTTGAGATTCACATAGACTTAGTAATCTCATATTTCAAACATTCGTAACTTTCCCATTATTGGCCCGATATAATTCAAACTTTCATCTTTCTGTTTATCTTATTTTTCTGCTTTCATACAAATGAACTTATTACAAGGGTTGGCTTGCTCTTTAAAACTAGTGTATCTTACATAGTGACAACATCAATGCTGTGAAATCATGGAAGAGAATATCCCAGATAGGGTTAAAATCAACTTCAGATTAGTTATATAAAAAATATAACATGGCTCTTTATCACATGATCATGACCATTAATTTCTCTTCAATAAAATAGAAGAAGAGGATAGAAATAGAAGTTATGGATATATCTGTAATGTTGCTTTTATTTATCTGCTCCTCCCTTGCAGATGTAAAGATTAAAGAAGAAAGACTATTTCCTGGAATTATTACAAACATTCTCTGTAATATGATATCAATAGCAAGTGATGCTTCTATTCAAACATATTATTGTCATTAGATTTTCCTGACCAGTATCCTCAACACACTTTGCTTTCCATCCCCGCCATTCTATTGTGTTACTTCTCACTGTCAGTATTGTTTTTCTTCTTCTTCTTCTCTCTCTCTCTATCTTCTATTTCTCCCTCTCTGTCCTCTCTTTCTCTCTCCCCCTCTCCATCCCCCCTCTTCTCCCCTCTCTCTCTCTCCATTCCCTAGTCATGTTATTAGCATGGCTGTCTGTCCCTCTGTCTCTATCTCTCCAATTCTTCCATTTTGTATTTGAAGTCTCTGTCGGGGCAACCCGAGATTAAAACGATATATCTCGGGGCTATGTCGGGGCGGTATGGCTCAAAGAAATTTGATTGCCAAATTTGTATTATTAATCTTCCCTTTGCTGATACTTGCAGTGGATGAGAAGGTGGGAAGAGATGGGTAGTGATCAGTAGGGTGGGCGTTGGGGCGGGATTAGAGGGGATTTGGGCAAATTAGTGGGGGGATTTTCTATTGGATTCCTCTGATATATGTGATTGGTTGTGACATCTGATAGAAAGATGACTTACAAGAAGGAAAGCAATATCAAACTCATCGTAACTTTGTTTTTAGTATGATACTTAATATGATACTCACGATACCTTACTAATTATGTAAACTTCTAGATGAATGAGACACAGAAAGAGAGAGAGGGACAGATAAATCAAACAAAGACAAAGGGAGACAGATAAAGACGCACATTATTTTGCAAAAGTTGAAATTCCAATATTGAGAAACAGAGGATGTACATGTATATGCATGTGTATTTAATATTTGAACATTCATTTATCCTGCTAAATAATATGGATTGTTGTTTATATACCTCACTTTAGAAATCTAGCCATCTGATTGGTCGAAATTGGAGTCGTGATTTCAAGCCATGCCCAACTCACAGGGCATGGCAATACACAGGTATGGCGCGCCATTTGACCAATAAATCAGATAAACACTGTTTATCGTTGAAAAACACCGTTTATCGAGAGAAACTATGTTTATCGACTGATAAACACAGTTTCTCTCGATAAACAATGTTTATCGCCAAAAAACAGTGTTTATCAGGCGATAAACATAGTTTATCTCGATAAACACTGTTTATCGCCAAAAAACAGTGTTTATCGGCGATAAACAGTGTTTATCTGAAATATTGGTCAAACGGCGCGCCATACACAGGGCCTAGTTAAAAGTTTCTACCCTCCGATCCTGCGATTCCCATTGGTTTACTGCGAACCCCATTGGTTTGCGTGTTAAAATTGTCTAAGTGCGAGCATGGACACCATACAGTGCTCTTTGTCTGCGATTCCCAAATGATTGAAACTTTCACTCATTTTTAAGCGAAGATTAAGAGACAGTGTTTCAGAATTTTCTGTGATGTTTTAACAAATTTTTACTCACTAAAAGGCTTAGGTAAGAATGCTCAGCGCGCCGCCCACCCAGGCGCGCCTCGGGGTGATAGCAGGGGATTCAACTATCCCTTGAGCGTATAGAAACAGCTAGTCCTCTCGTAGCAGTCGATATAACTATAATATGTTCTTTTTAAAGCTTAACCAGTAGTTCAAAGAGAACCACAATTCGATTTTTTACGTGACATATACTTCAGGAGCAAATTGTAAAGTACTTTCAAAACTGTGAGGAAAATATGCTGTAGCAAATACTTTGTGGATTGAAAGTATTATGTAGAAAATCAGGGAGAGCGGAATCATTAAAACAATAAAATAATCAAGTTAACAGAATAAACAAAGACAAAGATGAGAGTATCCCAGCTAGTGACACAAGAACAAATCTGAGTGAATGGCATTCTGGGTCTGAAAAGATGAAGTCCAGAGCATCCCTAGCTCCTACCTCCCTGATCCATAACAACAAAAATATCAATAATCATTAAGATTTTGAACAAATTCAGATTCTATAAATAGTAAAGGTTGTGAATATCAAAAAGTTTTTCCTGTGCCCTGTGTAACAAGTTCAATGGAAGTAAAATAAGAACATCCCATCCAATGGGTATAGAAAAGAAAGAAAAAAAATTGCAATTCCAATTTCACTTTTTCCTTCGGTGTGAATAGGCTTGATATCAACACTTGCACAGGCAAGAGGTGTGTATTTCCAAACCTAATTATCCATCAACCCCAAATTCAGGATCTAATTTTCTTCAGTGTATTCTACACCAACATCTATGCGCTTGTAATGCAGATGTCTTTGACTGCAATTCGGTCCTTAGAATGATACATAGAAAACACAGAGCTGCAGGATAGTGATTTGAAATAGAAGAGGTGGAATCGTAGCTGGATGATACAGTAGTGAGCTTTGCAGTGGTGCACAAGAGGCTAGTGTTCCGTAAACATTTACCATGTTGGCCTAATTTGGTATCTTTCCTTGTCATTTCTGTCATTCAGAAACATGCTCCACAACACCCCTTGGTTCAGTGGAGTAATTCATAACATAACAGAATACAGGCATTATGCTTCTACCTCTCCCCCCTCTCTCTCTCTCTCTCTCTCTTTCATTCAATCACTCACACACTAGGCCAGTTCCTACTGCATCTTCCAGCATCAAAGCAAGACACGTTTCTATGATTATTGAAGCATAGATCTATAGAAACAGACTTTTTTCTTTGCCTTTAAATTTCTCCTACACTTAAAAAAAAAAGTAAATTATTTTACAGCTAAAAAGAATCACCATGATTCCACCCAAACAAGGCCCTCCATGGTCCAATTCTTTATGAAAGATAGAAGAGAAAGCTTGTACTGAATGCCGTCTGGATCTTCGCACGTATCGATAGAGCAATTGTGCTAAGTATAGAGGGCTTGGCTTAACCCAGCCCGCCTCAACGTTTCTATGAAGCAACTTGTTCATTGGAGCAATGAGAACATGCTCTAGGGGGATCCTTTTGAGACATGCTTTTTGTGATTGTGTGAGACCACTTGTACTGTTTGGAAATAAATGCTAACAAACTTGTTGTAACAAGGCCACCAGAACAGTGGTCTCATTGAATAGCTCTTGACATAAGTCACTGAAACCTGTTTCTTGTCCGTGATTACCAACAATTTGAGACTCTTTAACATACTTTGTCAAAAGAAACATGATGTCATTCTGCAGTCTAGTGGCCCCTAAATCAATGCTGATTCCTATTCATTACATGTGTTCACATTATGACAATCTTCTCAAAATCCAACTCCATGTAAACAGAGATTTTAAAAATGGATTGCTGATGTGCATGCTTACAGCAAAGGTAGTATGAATAAAAAGCAATAAACATTAGTAAATTAGGAAGACACTCTGAAAATGCCTGCAAATCTTCATGAAACGGTAGCTCTATTAACAATGTTGATATAGAAAATAATATCGCTAGTGATATTCGTTTGTCTCGCAATGTGGTCAAAAAGGAATCTAAAAGATCTCGACGTTTCGTGCGCCGCTGCAACACTTCGTCAGGTGACGTGTTGCAGCGCGCAAAACGTCGAGATCTTTTAGATTCCTTTTTGACCACATTGCGAGACAAACGAATATCACTAGCGATATTATTTTCGATACTACATCCGCAATGAGTAATATATTTAGCAATGTTGATATACTCCAATAATCAAATATACCACACCTGCTGCAACAGAGAAAACAAATTGTGAATGTACTAAAAAAGATTCAGAGATTTCCTTCAATTTTGTCTTGTGAATGTGACAAGTTATTGTGTAATGGTTCTGGTCACATAAATTGACTCTGGACACCCATTGTAGTGGACTTATGAAGTGGTGCTGCTGCAACATTAATCAGTACTAAATAGTATAGGATAGTAATATGCAAAAGATGTCTTTCACATGTAGCTGTGTGATGCAGCATTCAAAATGTCACAGTCAGGCTAAGGTAAGAGAAAAGCTTGAAAGAGAGGCAAACAGAGTCTACTCAGAACATAATTATGAAAGGAAACTTAAAGATATAACATGAAGCACTGAACAGGAAATCTGACATGACAAAAGACAGTAAGGATGAGGAAAAAGAGAACAGGAAGGAACAAGAGAGAAAGAGAGAGAAACAGAGAGTGACGAATACACAGAGAGAGAGCGTGCGAGAGAAATTGAGATGAAAAAGAAAGAAAGAAAAAGGTTTAGAAAACGTTGACGATTAGGAAAACACTATCAACAGTCAATCATTGTGCATGAAGGCATGTTCTATCGAGCTTGCAAAAGAGCAAAGGGCAAGAAGAAAGAGCAGATGAAGTCAAAAAAGGGGAAAAACACTACTACATAAAGTGAATATATTTTGATAGCAGCATAGCATCACAGAGAATGTCTCTTTACCTCTCCCATTCTTCTGATGGACCGTATTGCCTGCTTCTATTTTTCTTTCTGTGGCGAGGACACCTGTAATTACTTCTCCTATAAACAGCCTCAAGAGACGCTCCCCTATGATGCTAGATGGAACAGAAGACCCACAGATATACAAATTGATGACTTTTCTTCAACACTTAATTTGTCGGGCAGTGCTACCGCGGTGGAGTCAAAGTGAGCAGGAAGAAGACCAACCCTGGGCAAAGTTTCCATAATTTTCATCTTCTGTTTTGTTTGTTTGTTTTTCATCATCTAGCTGAATGAATGAATGATTGTAGAGCTTTAATGACACAATCATTTTGCTTTTACCTTCATCCAGTCTTCTAAATGAGGTCAGGGTGGATAGTACAGTGTGTCTCAGAAAAATAAGAACATCAGACCCTGATGGCATCATATCTTATAAGACCACACTCAATGTTCTTGCAAGACATTAAATCTAGCAGTAACGCTCTTTTGATTTGAAAGAGGAATAAAGTTTCTACTCTGTGTTTTTTCCATCTCCTTCTAAAGCAGACTCACAATACAAAGGAACTAATACTATGATGGGGATGGGTGACGATGAGGGACACTTTACCTGTGTTGTTAGTACTGTCTCGTCAAATCTTTACGCAGTGGATTTCAAATAAGTGTCTTTTTAGAGATAGAAAATAATTTTTAAAATGATCACATTGTAATAAATTACTTTCACTTTCTGAGTTAAAATCAATCTCTTAATTAGCCAATCATTTTCAATGTTAATAAATAATAAAAAATTAAGAATCAATACATAGAAGAAAAAAATTGTGTTATAATATGAGAATCATCATGGAAATTTCTAGAGATTCATGCATGCTAGGCAGGTCAAGCAACCAATCCCTGTTTTATTGTGACATACTATAGTCCTGCAAGTGGCAGGTGACATTTATATGAAAGTTATTTTATTCTGATGTCTTGAGGTTATCTCTCCATCTCTGTGTGTTGTAGCAAGCCCAAGGAAAGGGGTTAAAATTTATCTAAAGATGATCCTCTAAAATCATTGGGGTCATGAATAGGGAGCAGTGCAGCATTCAAAATGGGTAGGAACTGAACACATATGGGAAATTATCACACAACCACTTTATATAACTTTCAATTGTTTCTCTCCATGCAGTCATGTAAAAGGTCAAATCAGTAAGCAACACTTTTAATGCTCATTATTCAAAAAAAAAAAAATTCAGTCAGGGGGGTGTTTCACAAAGACCAAGATCGATTTTAAGTTGGACTTCACTATGGCAGGCCATTCATGCCATTGATTACTCTCACCATTATGATCTTTAGATAATATTTTTCCTTCAATAATGAATTACCAAAAAATGTAAATTCTGTAGATTTGTGACCATGATTTGTATGTCTCTTGAGAGACCAATGCCAGTAAATTTTGAGAGCAAACAGTGGCATGAATGGCCTGCCATAGTTAAGTCCAACTTAAAGTCGATCTTAGTCTTTGTGAAACACCCCCAGATCTAGTAATAATTGTTGAAAAACATCAAATTTTTGGGCTGCCATTTTTACTACTGGAAAAACCCATAAAATACCATTGATGTTTGCTCATACCAATTTTTGGATGAGTAAAGCGCATGCGTGACGTTGCTACTCTGCGTGCGATTCTACGGGAGTGAGAAGAGTCATGTGACGAAAACCCAGCATCGTACCGAAATACAGTGAAATTTTGGCAGGTGTTGATTAAAAAAAAAAACACTCCAGAGGGGGATTTTAATTTTTTTTTGTTCTTCGTTGTGTCGGTGGTAGTTGCTAGGATAACGAAACATTGGAATGTGAGAAAAATCAGATTTTTGCTAGCAACTAAATGTAGCTATAGTTTGCTTTGGAATTTATTGCTATTTGACAGTGGCTAAAAGTGGTAAGTTGTTAATCACATATGCCATCTGATGGAAATCAAAATGGGAAGGGCTAGAAGAGAAGGGGAAGGGGAAAAGAAGGGGAATGTGGAAAGAAGGGGAGGGACCAGAAGAGAAGGGGAACGTGGAAAGAAGGGGAGGGACCAGAAGAGAAGGGGAACGTGGAAAGAAGGGGAGGGACCAGAAGAGAAGGGGAAGGGGAATAAGAAGAATGCAGAAGAGTAAACTTGACAAGATGAAGATTATTGACATCAGAAAGGGCAAGGACAGACTTAAAAATCAAATAAAAAGAAGGGACAATGGAATGAAAATAAAACAAAACTACAGAACTACAGAAGAAGTTTGCAAGACAATAAACAAGAGGGGGTCAATGAAAGCAAACATTAAGAATACAAACAGGTCATTAGAAAGAGATAAAATAAACAACATTATGCAGAAACAATGAAACATAATACTTGAGATCAGACAAAAATATCTAGACACAATGTGTAGAAACCCCAAGAAAATGTTCCCTCTTCATTCATCACCAATGAGGAAAGCATTTTCATAAAAAATTTATTTGTTTGTGCATGCAACTACTAGTTTTAAGTTTTTGAAAAATAAAGAGTAAAAATATGAAGCACAATAAACGAATGAGAGATAGGAGAGAATTTGTGTGTTGATTGTGAAAGCTGATTGACCTACAAAGTACAGATGTCAGAACAATTATTATATTAATTGAATGAAAGACCAGAGTGTCAAATGAAGAATTTATCTAGCATTCCATTCCAGTGAGTATTACATTTCTAGAAACAACTTATTGGCTAGAAACTGAGAGGGCATAATTTATTGGATGGGAAATATAAACTTGGGACTATTTTCAGAGATGGGAGGGATTAATAAATAACCACCAGTATCAACAAGAACATGAAGGTTCTCATGTTCATGCAATGGCTGTTTGATTCCCACCCTATTTAATCCAAAACAGGACTAAACTGGGATGTACACTCTTGAAAAGGAGTGAGAAAGAATTCATACAGATAGGCAGATATGGGACATAGGAAGAGAACAAACTTTTAAAAGCAACAATAATACAATCAGAATGTCATATATTTGTACAAAACACACACAACTATCTTCTCTTGTTGAGCCATATGGACATATCCTTCAGTAAAGCGATGTACTAACATCAAGATATTTCAAAGATATACATGCTAGTTTATCACAGTTTTACCATTTCTCGGAGTTGTATCAATAATGCTATTTGGCAGAAGTAAAAACGATTAAAGATTGAGGTAGAATGCTGCATCACTTAAGACCGTAACAAGGACTGATTTGTACTTGAACTACTAATAAGTAGTAGAAGCAGCAAAGTGTTTTAACAGGTCTACTCAAGTCTGGGTTCAGATCTACTGATTGCAAGGAGTAAGAAAGGTGCGATTATGACCTTATATGGGCAGGGAAGAGTGGCGATGACAGTTTTATGGTTATAGTCTCTTTTTCTCTTTATTGCCTTATCTCATCCTGGCAACCAACATAATAATTTGGTGAGGACATGTATTCTACACAAGAATGTCTCATCTGTGACTTATTTTTCTAAGATGCTGAAGAGTCTTTCAAGTAATATTAAATACTAAACAACATCTGAAGTGGTTAAATAGTGGATAAATCATTTTTTTTTTTGGGGGGGGGGGATGAGAAAACAGCAACATAATTGCATTTTCATTTGTCAAAACCTGATATAGACTTCTTTGCTTAAATGTACTTAGTCCAGTCCTTTATTTCGTCAGACTGGTGAATGCTTAGACCATGAATTTGACCAGCATCATGAATTTTATCAGCATCAACAACTTAGTAAATTGGTAAATGTTGTCTCTTTGTTTCTTTTTTTAAATGTTTATATTTGTATGATTGTATCTAATATCCTTCTTTTAACAGGACCCCTTGGGAGAACAGTGCATGTCACTGATGGGACTACCCTGTAGAAATAAAACTTAAAAATGATAGTAATAATAAAAAAGATGATGATGATGATGATGATGATGATGATGATGATGATGATGATAATAACAATGATAATAATAATAATAATGATAATAATGATAATGATAGTAATGATAATGATAGTAATGATGATGATACATGTACTACTAATAATGATAATAATAATAATAATAATAGTAGTATGTTTTTGAGATTGTATTGCAAAAAGAAATACAAAAACAAACAAAACTAAACAAAATGCAGCCTAAAAACTGATGTAGTTTTCTAGAAGTTATAATCCTTTGTAAATTTGGTTCATTCTGCATTTGATTTGAGGGTAATTTACCTGACACTATGAACACATTTTACACAAAATCTTTAATTTTCAGCCAAATTATATTTGTTGCATTCACTGTAATGCCAACCAGTAGAAATGTCTTCTCATTTGATCCATGGTACGAGATAATTCAAATGACAATGTATCATCTCTTTAAAGGGATCCAGTAACTTTGTCTCAGATTCTGAAACAAAATCCTGGATTTAGCTCATGCTGCAATGATAATTATAAACCTTTAGGTCAGTCAAGAACCCCATGACTTTTACAAGCCAATCGCCTGTCTGATTATCAAGATATTTATGATTGGAAATCGAAACCAAATTTTGCGTTTTCCTAACGGTTTTCATTACACTACAGTCTATTGGGGAAAACGAGTATGGTAAAACCGGTCACTCAAAGATTTTTACTTTTTTGAGGCACTTCTTGATCATTTTTAAGCGCGATTTTTTTAGGGCTTCAATATTACACCATATCACAGACACTGATATCACGTAGGGCCGTGCATCTCAGATTTAACATTGTTAAACGATGCCTCTAAATGTTCAAAGGGTTTATGCAATGCTTAGCCTAGGGATATAATCAAATGTGTTCAATTACTTAAGTGGGAGGAACACTACATAGAGAACATTAACTCAACAAATGCTTCCAAAAGCTTCTGAACATCTGTCATATTTTAGTGAGTACTAATACAATTGAATCTATGTGGGGCTTAAAAGATACATGTATTCATTCCAACCCTCAAGCACAGAAAGTGCTTTATTTAATAATTGCTGTAAATAGACATGTCAATATATATGACTTACATGTGCATTAAGTTTGCACTTTACTGTTCACAGCTTTATAATTAACAGTGTTTAATTGATCGGCACATTTTGCAATTATAGTTTATCAGAAGACGTTTGGCTAATCTAATTTGAGAGATGTAAATGGTAACAGGGTAATTATCTCATTAAGCCATAGAGTTGATTTCAAAGGTTAGTTAATGTTGGAATGTATCATCAGAAAGGTTTTAAATGGATGGATGGTAAAGGATGGTAGAGAAGAGGAGAGGGGGGATTGACAGAGAGAGGAGGAGGAGGGAGAGAGAAGGAGGAGGGAGAGAAAGAGGTGGAAGGGAAGACAGGAAATGAGGAGATAGAGAAAGAGAGGGGAGTGGAGCGAGAGGGAGGGAGAGAGAGGGAGGAGAGAGAGAGGGAGGAGAGAGAGGGAGAGAGAGAGGGAGGGAGGGAGAGAGAGAGAGAGATGAAGAGAGAGAGAGAGAGAGAGAGAGAGGGGGAGGGAGGGAGAGAGAACGGAAGGGGAAAGAGAAAATGGGATAGAGAAGGAGGGGATGAAGTGAGAGGGGAAGGGATGGAGAGAGATGGGGAAGAGAGAGATGGGGAAGGGATGGAGAGAGATGGGGAAGGGATGGAGAGAGATAGAGAGGGATATATGGAGTACCACTAGTTTGCAGGGGTGAATTGCTGTTTGGTCTACACCCAGACAGTCTATTATACACATGATCTAATAATCATTTTGTCTACTTATCATTTGGTCTGATGGCCATTTAGGCTAATAGTCATTTGGTGTAATTTCCCTATGGTCTAATTTCCAATTAGTCTACTACCCATTTGGTCTATTGTTCATTTATTCTAATAACTAGTTAGTATAATTCCCAGTTTTGTCTAAAGCCCATTTCCTATATCAAGCATAAGGTCTAATGATCATTGGATGATTATTATTATTAATGATTAAACCATTATTAGACCCAGAGGCAGAATGCATGGTTCCATGACTTATGTAATACATAGATTAACAAAGACAGAAACAATCTTAAATTAGATAGATTAGATAAATTTAAAGATATCCTGCAAACACCCTACAAGACCCATGTACTTAATTCATATACCAGAGTCGATTGCTATCATTTAGTAAATTGGTATAAGATTTTTACAACCTTAACAGAAAAGTACAAAATACCTTGCAATTTTTGCATTAAAAAAAAATCATTGCAAATTTCATTGTACAGTTAACATGGAAACAAATCAAAATACAAACAAACAAAAACAAAACAAAACAATGAACAAACACTTAAACTAGGCACATGGGCTGAAGAAGTGTACAAAAGATACAGTAGTATAACACACTCTAAGAAGATTTCCCTTTGACAAGGCCTGTCACAAAGAAATAGAGCACAAATTGATCGACCCACATAAGAAATATCAAGTGTCACCCCTAGCCCTCTAATGCTTGACCCCCTAAGGACAAAGGTAAGGTACCCCCTCCCACCCCTTCACCCCCTTAAACACCAGCAACCAATATCTCAAATATCATACATGTCCCCAAGACAGACCTATATGCATGGTTCTTCACTGACATTACATTTCCATTAAACCTCTCAAAAGTTGCTGAAAATACAAATAAATGTGTCATAATGGATTCCGGAGGATGACCTGTATCCAGACAATTTGACCTCTAGGCTCTCTGCTTCAACTTTCTACTCTTTTGCAACTCACGCTTAACCTGTAAGAGAAAGCTGAAACGCCCAGGCAATTAAGCACTCTGCATTGCCAGAAGAATATATATCGTTTAATTTGTTCTCAAACAGAATGCCATTTGTACTTTTAATGCAACTATAGCGCAGGTGGCATAACACCTCGCTTCTTTGGGCTTTCAACTGTAACAAAGCATTGGTCAGAGAAAATAGTTTAATCCCCATTTTTCCTATTTTTATACTTTGCACTTAGTCCAGTTTCAGTCCATGATAAATAAATATGAGTGACCGCTTGATTGTGATTGGTCTACTTTTACACACAATGACTGTGTGTTAGCTGTTGACACATTTCTGCACAAGAGAAAGGAGAAAGATTTTGCTTTCAAATAATACCCATTCATAAGGTGACGATAATGGGAGTGGTATAGAAAAGTGGTGGTGAGAGAGAGAGAGCGAGAGAGAGAGAGAGAGAGAGGGAGGGAGAGAGAGGAGGGGGGAAAGAGAGAGAGAGAGGAGAGAGAAAAGAGAGGGGGGGAGAGAGTGAGAGAGAGAAAGAGAGAGGCAGACAGACAGACAGATGGAGAGACAGAGAGAGAGAGAGAGGGAGAGACAGAGAGGGGAGAGGGGAGAGGGAGACAGAGATGGAGAGACAGAGAGAGTGAAAGAGATGGAGAGGAGGGGGAGTTAAGTGAGTGACAGGCGGCAAAACTAAACATAGGAAATGGATAAAAACAAATAACACCATAAAAAAGTATTACACTATGCCACTGAATGGAAACCAAAATCAATATAGAACTACATGTATGCCCAAAGAGATAAAACCCTGATAGAATACAATACAGAAGATATGATCAAATTGGAGAACTTTTGTAAGCTATAGGCCTATCAAGCAGAGAAATGTCATGATAGTTATGTGAAACTATGTACTTGAGATTACAAATGAAACAATACACCAAACACAAACAAACCCAACATGAAGCAGTTCGACATTCCAAATGAATGCCAATATCAAACTTGCTCACAGGGGGAATGGTGTACAATTTCACTGATCCATTGTTGCCCAAACTGATTGAACAAATGCTTAAAATAACCATTCAATATAGACCTAATTGATCTGTACTTTTTGACCCAATACCAATTCTCAACTGAGCTTCACCTCATCTTATCCCTCACTTTCAAGCAATTTTCTCCAAGATTTTCATGCTTTCTATCAGTCAAGAACAAATAAGAGTCTGTCGTGCAGCTACCGCAGAAAATGGTTACTTGCATGTCGGCACATTTTTTCTCTGAATATTGCACAAAGTTAGATTTAAATAAACATGCCAAAAGGAAAAGGTAATTTGCTGCTTTTCAAAGAACATTTCTATTGATAGAGCTTAAGTATTTGTTTTCATCAGAGAACTTGTCAAAACAGATGGCTACACGCAAAATTTTTGGGGAAAAGTTACAATAACAGATTTTGTGTCATGTCAATAATGGGGCTTTTTGTGAGAAATGGAATGAGAGGAAAACACCAATTTTGGAGGAATGTGTTCATCTAGAGAAGATAGACGTGACAAGCTTATATCAATTTAGGCTTTCTTTACTTGACACTACAAAGAAATCCAGGTTGGAATGGGCTTCTACTTTGGTTTTCCTTCAGGACAAGTGCATGATTGGGACTAGTTGCAAATATATTTGACCAGAATTTCAAATCACCTTCATGAATTTGAAATGAAGATGAACTTTGTAGGAAGAGGGATTTGTGATTGGTTTATTTTCATCAAAATAACTGAAATGCATTGTTAGATTATGATAGACACATTCTTATAAAGATTGGTTATCAGCAGGAACAGGTGGAATTTATGTTCATCTTTGACTCACCTGTACAGCAGACAATGAAGGAGAAGTTGCCAATTTGATGTTGAGCAGGGCAAGAAAGAAAAGAAACAAAAAGACTAAGTTAGTTATCCATAAAACAAAAATTCTCAAGCAGAGTAAAATGATGACAGATCAAAATCATATCATCATCTATACAAAAAAAGTATATTTCCTGACACTTTTCTCAAAATAGAAACGTCAAAAATGCAGCAGACTTTGAGAAAACATCTGAAGAAGCAGCATCCTGTGAATGGCATTTGTTTAAAAGGGAATAACCACTGTTTTCTGGTGAAAATCAACTTGGCCTTGCATCTCTTCACCAGAGGTCTTCATCTTAGCCTTAGCAGAAATTTGTTCTTAGAAAATTCCTGATAGTCATCACATTAGCTAGGTGATACATCCTTTTTTTTGGGGTTGTATTATATTCTGTGGGGATGGAAACCATTACTTTTTTCTCCTTTTTTATATCTTCCTTCCTCTCAACATTTACACTGCAAGCAAAAATTGTCAAGTTTTCTCACATTCAGGTGTTTTGTTGGAAGTTGCTAAAGACAACAAAAAACCCAAATAAATAACCCACCCCTGGAGTGTGGCCTTTTTGAAGCGCTGGCAGAAATGTCACTGACTTTTCTGTGTAAATGCTTGCTCTCAATTATTCTGGATTTTGGTCATGTGACTCGCCTCGCTTCCTTGCGATCGATCGCAAAGCATTGACAAGTGGTGCATGCACACTACTAACAACAACAAATACGGAACAAGCAAAAACCAACAGTGTTTTTTTTTCCAGTAGTGTAAATGGCAGTCAATAATACAATGGTTTTCAAAATAGATTTGGGGCTGTGTTAATGGGCCTACTATGAATTTATCACATCAGTATCACTATTGAGTCAATACATAGTTATGGCAAATATTTGAAGAAGATATTTTTCTGAAGAGCCGTCTAAAGTGGTGAACTTGACTGATAGCACAAGGGTCACTGAACCAGTCTTACACTATAACTATTTAAAGTATTTTTGTCATTATTCCTTGAAAGTCAAGCTTGATTTTTTATTAGTACATCTGAGACCTCCTCCTTGGCTTATTTCTTCAACCTGTAAAAAAAACCACTCTACATATGCTATGTTCATAAAACCCCTTTTCCACCCACTATCATGGTTTTGAAACATGTTCTGTTCACTAAGCAAGGGTGCATTTATCCAATTGTTACTGGTCATTCATTCAAACACTGCCCATCTATGAATACATTAAACAAAAATAAAAAATTGCATTAATACAACTGTGATCTAAAACACTTTGCAATGATGTCACAGAACTCTTTTAGTATGTAAGCATAAAGTCTATGTCATTCATACCATACGGTACAGGGTCTGAACAGTTAAGGTGGTAGACTAGCACCTATATAGACTCTGAATAATAGATGACCATTAAATGTTCTTTACCACAAATAATATCAAAGTCGTTTCAGTAATAGAAATTTCTTTAAAATAGCACATTTAATGTTATGTTGATTATTCAGAAGCACACAGTATTTTTGGTATAAAATGTCAAATATTAGCTAAATTCAATTGTCCTGGCTTCATAGCCATCCATCATGAATACCATCTTGGAGACTAACTCTACTTTATTATCTTTATCTAAACCACTAGACATATCAGTTGTGGCTACAAAAGTGGGATATTTCTCTTTCTTTGCGGTGTTTTTCTCAAAATGAGTCATATTTTCAGACCTAAGGACTTGTTTATCCACTCGTCTCGACCAAGAGACGACCCAATTAATAAAAACACCAAGACTAAACATACCATAAAAAGAGTCACAACACTTCCATTTCAAAATGAATCTTACAAAGTGATGAACTTGAAAAGGGTATACACAAAGAGAATGGAGTGAGGGAAATGGCATTTCAGAGAGTAGGAGAGAGATTATTAATAAGATTTGATGGTAAGATGTGCAATGTAAGATACACAGCTGATTGAATAGGGCATGTCATCGATAGAACATAAGGGATTCATTTAGGCTTGAGAGGGGGATTTAGCCTGGAGGGGGAATGAAGCAGTCATATTGGGGAGGGACTTTTTAATTTGGGGATGTCTCATATGCCCCTAGGAAAAATGGGATAGCCCATGATTCTTGGGATAGGTTTGTTTAGTTTTTATCATGGAAGACATGACTGAGGGGGAGGGAAGGTAGGAGGGGGAAGGGCGGGACTGTATTCATTCAAATCTTGCAGACACCCTCCAGGTATCAAGAAACAAATGCAACTTGATTGATTCATCTGAATCCTTTGTTAGGATAAAAAGAAAATGGTTCACGCTTGCAGATTGCAAAAATATAAATTAATCAACATGAAACCCTTTTCCTCTTTGTATATGATGGAAGGGAGGGCTTTCTTTATTCGTATTGCTGCTTTTTAAGAATTGAAAGTACTTGGAAGAGAGAAGGAAAACTTTTTGTAATGTTACAGCAATCATTATGACCTTGTCAACAAATTATTCTCAAAAGGGAACAAAAATTTAAAACCAAAAGGGCAATGACCTTTCAAAACCCAGAGGAAAGGGACTGGAAAAGAGCGAGACAAAAGAAAGAAAGAGAGGACTTGGTATACGACAGGGAGACATGGAGAGAGAGAGAGAGAGAGAGAGAGAGAGAGAGAGGAGATGGAAGGGGGCAGAGAATGATGAGAGAGACCAAAAGAAAAATAAACAAAACATTACTTTTTTAAGTATAATATATACGTAGAACTCAAAACCTTCATAATTCATTAACCGTTACTCAATCTATTGTATGCACGTCAATGCGACACAAACAAATTATCCATCATCGTTACACAGGCAACATAAGCTGAAAGAAGTATCACATAGGGAAAAAATTGAGAGGAAATGCCTAAAGCTGCTACAATCTCAATAGCCTATATTCCCACTCAATTTGTCAAATTGACAGTTTTCAAACCAATGGGGAATTGGAATGGGAAACATGACTGAAAATGCAACTTCGTATTACATGTTTGCCCAGTATTACTAGTGTTGATGTACTGATCTTAAAAACGTGTTTATCATATCATTGATAGATCACTGATTATTCAAATATCATATATTTTGGGCAGTTTAAGTAATCCATTCTAATAAATATAATGCACTGTTTTCAAAATTGAGTGGTCAATTCCATTGTTGAAATAGGAAATTATACTCTTTATAACGTTGTTGGCCATGTCCAGTATCTACATGTAGTGTTATCTATATATCTATTAATCCAACTGCAGCACTAAATAATTTTCTTCAATCTGTATTTCCCTTTCACCTTATAATAACTTTCAATTTTCCTTGTTCTTATTTATACCCCTCCTACATACATCCTAAGATTTTCAAAAAAGAATTATACTAATAATGAGAACATATTATTTAGATTACCGGTAAAAAGAATGCATATATATGCCTTACTAACATTATTTGAAGATTACATTGTTGAATCATGCATCACTTTCTTTAATGTTACAAACCTATGTTGCTTATTCATTGAGTGGCACTGAATACCAATTACTCATATGTAGAATGTGTCAGGCTTTTAATTAAGGTTGCATCTGATTAATTTGGTTTCTTGAAATCGCCTAGGGGGTAGGTCCATGGGTTGGATAACTATTCAGAGCATGTTGATTTAATATAAACCCACTAGGGATATATGATGTGTCAAGATCATTATCTTCTCTTTGTGCTGAGTAAATAGTATAAAATGAAATTGGGCAGGAGTTTAGTTTTCTTGCTAGATTGGAGTCTATTATTTGGCTCACTATTGCCCCTCCCAAAACAAAAAACTAAAATGTAGGTATTTAATTCATTTGTTTAAAGATAACCTCCGGAGATTGGGTAAAGAGTAATATATATATATATAATGATAATCATGATAAATTAATGACTAGATAATATGGAAAAGATATTCTTTAAAGTAGGGAAACTCTGTCAAGCAAAAAATAGCTTTAATGAAACAAGTGTCAGTAACCTCATTCCTTTGTATAATGTATTGTGGTATATCCTTCAAAAGAAAGAGTAGCTGATTGATTCTTAGTTCAACCTTCCTTTCGATTGATATTTAAGCTGCAGAGGGCAGGAAGACAATTATTTCATATACATGTACCTTTACATTGGTTTATCATCCTTTTACATGGTAGCTTTCAACAAAATTTACCACATAATCACTTCCCCCTGACCCCCTTGCAAAAACAAAGGAGAGAAAACAAGTAAACCCAAATAATCAAATCCAAAAGAACAAACAAACATGGAATGTTCCAAGTATGAGAAAGACAAATCACTTGTTTGAATCCCACATACACTGATACAGTACTTTTGTATCATATCCATACTACTAACATCAATTCAAGAAGTCCTGTATTTTGCCTTTTCTTTGATAGAGAGCAGGGAGGCCAGCAGCTAATCAAGAAGTAACTGCCAATCTTGTGACCCCATTCAACTCCAATGCAAAGAAAGCATTTATAAGATGCTAGATCAGAGACTGATATGGCCTCTATCAGGTGCTGAGAGTCAACAGATAGAGGCACTATAATAGAAGGGCATTGCTTCCTTCACAAGAGATAGAGCAAATAATGTTCAGAGTCTGGAGTACGTTCTTCCTCCGCCGTCACCGCCGTACTGTGATGATACTGTGATAAACCTTTAGGTCAGTCAGGAATCCCATGACTTTTACAAGCTTGATCGCCTGTCTGATTATCAAGATATTTATGATTGGAAATCGCAATTTCCCTTTTTTTTTCCTAACAGATTTTATAACACTACAGTCTATTGGGGAAAATGAGTATGGTTAAACCAGTCACTCAAAGATTTTTACTTTTTTGAAGCGCACTTCATGATCATTTTGAGGCACAATTTTTTTAAGGGCTTCAATATTACACCATATCACAGACACTGATAACACGTAGGGCCATGCATCTCAGATTTAACATTGTTAAATGATGCCTCTAATTGGTGCCGATTGTTTTGTGTATAAATGCATGTGTGGCAAATGAATGACGGTGCACAGAGACGAAAAAAGCAACCAAAGTGTTAAGTATTAATTCTACTACTGCTGCTACTACTACTAGTACTACTACTATTACTCCTACTACTTCTAAACATCATCATCATCATAATCTTCATCATAATAATAAAGAAATAATAAATACTTTATCAAACCTACAGTCCATACTTTTGGCAGGGATTAATTTTTTTAGTGTACACAAAGCGTCTGCAGCATGAGAATGGGAAATTCGATTAAAGTTGGAGTTCTATTTCTACTGGTGTCATTATAATAATGTGCATAAACAAAACAAAACAAAACAAAGAAAAAAAAATCATGCTATATCTGAGGCGAACCCCAAAAGAAATAGAGAAAGAAATAAAGAGAAAGAGAGAGAAATAAAAAAAGAGAGAGAGAGAGAGAGAGAGAGAGAGAGATGGGGGAGATGGGGAAGAGATAAAGAAAGATACATAAATGGAATGTTTTTGACATAAAACAAAAAAGCTGCATATAAACTGGATGAATGCTAAAAAAAGACCCACAAATGTTAGATGAGAACATTCAAGACAGATGACACTTTACAGAGGAGACGGAGCACCGTAGCAGCAGAAAAAGAAACTATTATCTACATATCTATTCAAAGAAAAACAGAAGATGAAATATAAAGAAATGATTGAAGGGTAAGTATCTCCTTTTCCGTCTTCCTCTTCCATGCATCTGGACATTTTTCACCAATTCTGATTAGTATGTATCTCACTGATATGTGCTCAAACGCACGTGATCGCTTGTTACGCGGTGGCGCCAGCGACAATGTAAGGTGATGCGTTTCGCAAACCCATCAACGAGGTACTTAGCACCATGGGCATGACTTGTTACACAGCCACCTTCGATTATCGTCCCCCCGAAAAGAAAAATATGGTTAAGTGTATTTGCTGAGCAAATAAGAAAGGAAAACGATAGCTAGACATGGCCGAGAATGGGATTTTTATATTAAAGATTAGATGTGAATTGGGAAGAGCATAATAATGGAAATACTTGGAATCTGGGCATTTCAAGAGATACATATACATCTGCCTGTGATTTTTTTTTTTTTTTTAGAAAGAAAGAACAACTATTAGTCTAAATTTTGCATTGAATATGAATGTTGCCTCATTTAGCAGAAGAGTATAGAAAAGACAATAATGATGATAATCATAAACATGACATGTAATTGACATACTAGTACGATGGCGACAGGGGAGACTGACAGTACTATCATTTTCTGCTTATTGAAGTACAAGTTCACTTCTGCCTCTTTTGCAAGTGTACAATTTTGTATGGTGTCCCTCAACTCATTGTAATATTATTTATGGTAGTTATTTTGTACATAAATGACCATTTATTCATGTTGCTTGTTTTCTACATGATAAGAATATAATTCATGGTATTAGTATTGTGTATAAATATATATCATTTAAATAGAGAGTTATGGAAGGTGATTTCATTGGATTTTCCTGGCTTGTAAACTACAGTTACCTTCAAATTTCACACATAGAACATATTTCTGAATATAAAATCAAGAGTTGTTAAATCCCTGAAAGATATTGAAAAATAATTTATTTTTCTTATTAACTTAAGCATTACACCAGCTCAATATCATACGAAATAAAGGCCTTTTCTATTTGAAACAAGAATATCACCATTGTCTCATTTTAATATCTCCTAACATGGGTAATGACCTAACAAGCTTTCCTGATGAAAATATGTTTTCTGCATCAAATAACCTGTACTTGTTAATACCCCTTATCAAACCATATGATCCTTTTGTCTGTACATTTATTATTAACACTACTGATACCAGCATCAGCAAATCACATAGGAAAGGAGATGATATTGGCAATCAAAGGCTTAAAGTGAATGCTTATTAACCATGCAGTCTTCCCATCAATTAGGAATTAGTGGTGAAAGTTGGCACATCACTCGGCCGGGCGGCCAGCTCATTATGCATGTACTGGGTTTATTAACAACGTACTTTTACCATGTGACAGACTGTAATAAATGACCTTGAACTAATGAGAAGATAAAGACTAATATTGTTTTAATATGTTTAACATCTCTAGCAGTGCATGGTATAGTTAAAGTAAAATGCTCCAGTCCATTTTATCTCTTACGTTTACCCGAAGGCCTTCAGTCTACACACTGACTATCTGATATCAACCTACGCTAAATGAAACCTTGTAAAAATATGCTGATGTCAGTTTAGTTTGTATTCTATTGGTGTTTGCTTTCAATTTACTCGAAATTACATTACCTTGAAGAAAAAATTCATTTAGCATCGAATTTAAAAAATGTATGCCAGCATGTACAGATACTTCAGACATGATGAAAGGTTAATTAGAATAATATTGTTGAGAACTACATGAAGACTTACAATATATATTTTTTTTAATTATAAAAAAAAGAAAGTTTAAATAAAAGAATAACAAATTAAATAGCAAAAGGAGTACATTACAATAACAAAATACAGCAGGGAGGATGTGGCAGTGTAAACAAAAAGAAAAGATAATATAAAGGGGCAATTATGTGAGTGAAAAAGAGAGAGGGAGAGAGAGAGAGAGAGAGAGAGAGAGAGAGAGAACGGGAGAGATATACAGAAAGAACGGAAGAGAGATAGATGGAAGAGAAAGGAGATATATAGAGGGAGACAAAGAGAATAAGATGGAGCCAGAGGGAACAGGAAAGGGATATAAAGAGAGGAGAGAAAGGGAGACAGGGGGGAAGAATGATGGGAGAGAGAACACAAGGGAGATAAGAGAAAAGGAGACAGAAGGAGAGAGAGAGAGATACAGACAGAGAGACAGACAGGCAGAGAGACAGACAGACAGACAGACAGAGAGAGAGAGAGAGAGGAAGAGGATTGCATGTAAATCATAAAACAGTATGGTAAAGACAGAGTGAGTCAAGGAGAGGTGACATGACTATTATCCTAACTCAATCAGGACAAAAAGCTTTCTGGAAAAGAAGATAGGATACAAACTGCTACACTCATCAACTTTCAAAGGATGCAATTTAGACGATGTTGAGAATGCATCTTTGATGGGAGTTTACTGGTAGAACCATTGTTGGAGATGTTTTTAGGAAAGAGAAAAGAGTGATACAGTTTAGGGGGATCTTTGCCTCGTGTTTGATACCTTTCAAGGTACATTAGTGACCGTGTAGAGGGGGGTTATGAAGATGCTAATGGCAAAAAAGGAAATGTCATTACTTGAAAGACGTGGGGAAGTGAAGGAGAGATCAAGGAGAGACAAAGCTAGAGAGAGATTGGGAGATACAACAGATCAACAAAGCTTTCACAGATTTCTAACTCTGGAAAGTTGAAGAGGAGAATATAGAGAGAGCACAAATGCATGAATCGATAAGCTTGATCTACAAGGAAGCTGAGGAAAACAAAAGATTACCATTGTAAAAGGAGTAAATCAAATGAGTGGTACTATCAGCTCATAAAAAGAGATAAATAAAGAGATTTAACAAAGGAGACAGTGCTTTCAAAGGTGCTCAATTTATGTAATGAGTATAGCCTACTCGGAGATAAGTCCACAAGCCTAGAGAATACATCAACAAAGGCAGGATATCAAATAAAACCATGTGCAAGAATAACATTAAAAAAGACATGTATAAATGGAATTGCCCTACTTTCTAACATGCACTTCTGAAGACATATAATAAATTCAACTACATTTCTGCTATCAGGTCATTGGGCCTTGATCTCAAACGGAAGCATTTACCAAACAAAGATCATGGACAGACAGACAGACAGCATGTCCTCAACAAACAAACAATGGACGTCTTATCTACTGTGTCTGCCAGATACACCACTGCTAAAATGAGAGAGACGATAGGCCCATTTACACAGCCCAAACACCATTTTGAAAAATCTTTTATTTTTTTTGTCTGCCATTCACACTACTTGAAAAATCCATACAAAATGATGGTTGCTCATTCCTATTTTTTGGTGAGTATAAAGTGCACTTCTCCCTGCTCTGCGTGCAACAGCAGCGAGGAGAGTCACATGAAACAAAACCGGAATCACTCACCTATGTTTCGAGAACGGGCATTTACACTGCAAAAATCTGTGAAATTTCTGCCAGCATTTATAAAAAAACACTCCAGAGGTGCATTTTTTTATTTTTGTTTTTCGTTGTGTTTTCCGGTAGTTGCATATCAACTTCTGAAGAAACACACGGAATGAGAAAAATTGACGAGTTTTACTTGCAGTATAAATGCAGCTAATGTCACATTTTTAAAAAACTTTCTGACTTCACCCTCATAACAAGGACCCCAAATACTGTCTTTTTTCCACTCTCAGTCGCCCACTCTTTTTTTTATCTTGACAACATGTGGCAAAATAAACTTTCTTGATTTTGTGGAGAGCGAGAGCGAGAAAGAGTGACGCCTGAGACACATACACATCATCACATGTCATTTGTCATCTGAAAGAGATAATGATGAGAAATCAACAGTTTACCTCAGGTTTAAAGGTGAGGTATTTAGTAACCATAGGTAACCGTTAGCATATCAATTATTTGAATCAGTGTTATTAGTAATTAACAAATCATCAGTGTATTCTCATGCAAGAAACGCAAATGAATCTTTAGTTGTTCATCAGGTTAGGGGAGGAAGGAATAGGCTATTAGTGTATGGACGGACTATCTCTCTATAAAAACCTCAATTTTATTTTCCTTGAACTGTGTTTCTCAGTACAGTACAAAGGGAAACCTGAACAAAAGGAAAGCTGTCAAAAGAGACAACTTTAATTCTTTCCCTACAATGGTCTTTATATTCTTTACAGGTTTGACAATTGTGTGGATGTATTTATCCATAAGCTTATAATCTTTGTTTAGCTCTACAGCTGACTTCCACACCTTAAAGCTCAATTATCATCATATCTCCATCATCATAAATCCTCTACTTCCAATCAGTCGCCATGGCAATGTCATAACCAGAAATCTGGATGCTGCATCCATGCGATGAAAAGAACGTCAAGACGGATCATCAGCACCATACATCATTGGTCACCATTGGACCAGCCAATACTACCAAGCTGCCTGCTAAAAGGTTGTTAGTGCCACTGGAACATGTGGCATTGATGGCCTTATTGCAGGCAACAACAGGATCTTCCTTCCTCATTGAAGCCAGAGTTTTATGAGAAAGAAATGAAGATTTATATGATGGGAAGTGGACAGTGAAAGTTGTTATGAGGAGGTCAGAAAAATATCCTGCACAAAATAAAGAAGACCTTTTCATACTGAGCTGGGGAATGATTTGACCCAGTAAATGCTTGGCCAGATGAAATTAAGAATGATGCTTATCCTCTTTGAGTTTGGGTATGCTGAAAGTCAAAAAGAACTATAGGATGGACAGCATCATTTATAATGAGATGGTTTCTAATGATAAAATAGAAGTGTGTGATCATTTTAGAGCTAATTAGCTTTGAGTAGATTTCATGGGTGATAACATTAAAGCAGAGGACAGCCAGGACAAACACCGAACGGTTAGCAAGGAAAACATGATTCTATCTAACTTATATTAATCTAAGGTAAACAAGGTGTATAATATCCACAAAAAATAATCACACTTCAAAATTTGATTTGACAAATTTTGATTGTTGCCAATCATGTTTAAAAATTATTCATGTATAATCATATCTTGGCTACTTTTTACCTTGTAATTTTCCCTTAATCTATAAATAGCAGGATTGAATGACTAAAATAAATCACAGAGATTAATGGAAAACAAATATGCAAACTAATGAAGAAAAATTATCCACCTGAAAATATAATTTCCTGATTGCAAACTTTTCAATCAATCATCACGCTAATGACCGTGTCATTGTGTGCGTGAGACGGACAAAAATCATATGAAACTTTCTGCAGTTGCTAGCATATTGAACTGTGAATTTCTGATGAGGCTGTCATTACGATTGATCTATTATTGTCTTCTCCTTGCTCTAAAAGCCATCGTCAGAGCCTGACAAAAAAGTGAGAGAGATGTAAATTATTGGCAGCCATAAATGACATTAGTTTGAGACAAATGACGGTCATTCATTAAGGTAATGATATCAACATAGCAGGCTAAATAGCAACCTCCTTAAATGGCTAAATGAGACGAACACGTCCCATGCAAATGAAATGCCTTGTCATAAAGTCACGCTCCCTCCTCGCTAAGAGCTCGCTAATCTATCGGAGGTGATACTAGACATTATCCTTCGCACGGATGTAATAAACCAGGATTCAACGCATCTTGTCACGGTGCGAGTGCTGCCCAATTGGTTACTAAAAAATTGGCCGGCGATTAATTTTTGTTTGCACTGACTTGTCACTCTCTCTCTCTTTCTCTCTACTTCTTACTATAAAGACCAATCATACTCTTGGTACTAGCTCTCTCGTCTCTTCAGTGACTGCTAGCTCCTCTCTCTCTCTCTCACTCACTCCCCCTCTCCTTTTTCACCACTCTGTTTTTAGTCTCATGTCCTCTCCTTTTCTTATATCTCTTTCTTGATAACGCATTCTCTTCCTCCCACTCTCTCCCCCTCTCTCTTTCTCCCACTCTCTCCCACTCTCTCTCTCTCTTTCTCATTATTTATCATTGTTTTTTATATCTCAAGGTGTTACACAACTTGCCAGGGCCTCTGAAGTAGGTTACCATGGTAACGTGATGGGGATGCTATCCAGAGGACACTGATCAATCTGTGGTTGAAGCATGATTGATTACCATCGATTCTGATTTGATAAAAGAGTGTGTTTTTGTAGTCCAGCTAAGGAAGGGCAATGGCATGCAATGGTATTCTTTCTGCTTCCTGGCCTAAGCCTCTCACTGCCATAGGCAATTTAGATTTGTTAGCAAACAGACAAAACAAAACAAATTGTGTTGGGCACCTGTGGCACTGGAGGGTAGTCTCTAGACAGTCTTGGTAATGTGGTACATACCTGTACAAACCAAAGCAGTAAGATATCAAGTAAAGCACGATACCCAATAATAAATGAAGTAAGATTATTGAATTCTATAGATGGGCAATTTGTATGAAATATGTCTCTTACAAATATTATCTTTATATCATTTACAAAACTGAGAGCAAATCACTTGATCTGACCACTGAATATATCTATCTGATAGCACTATAAAATGCTGACAGAACGAGTTTTCGTCAATTTATCTCTGGTTTCACGAACCAGTGATATATGATACAGAAATGTAATGCTTCTCTTTACCTGCAATTATTCTGAAAAGGATCAATAGGCCTGTCTTCATCAGCTCGAGATTGCCAAATATCCTGCTATTTTAACTATCCCGATCGCAAACTATCCAGCTAATTTGCGTCTTCATCAGCCCGCAGTTGCAATTAGCGGGATATTTGGTCGAGATAGTCATCCCAAGATATCTTGGGCTAATTTGCAAACAATCCCGCTATTTGGCAAAATATCCCGCTAATTGTCCGGTGTGTCTTCACCAGCCCGAAGACTCGCACTATGCGCGAACGCTTAGCAAAATATCTCGAGCTTGAGATATTAGCTCGAGATTCATGAATCTCGAGCTGATGAAGACGCGATTTGTAACTATTTCCCAAATCAGAAATAGCGGGCTATTTGGCAATCTCGAGCTGATGAAGACACACCTACTGTGAGATATTTGTAAAAACAAGGATGGAATTTGGCATGTCAGAAACAGACAAGTTAGGAACAAAGAAGGATTAATTCTTTCCAAAGTCTGATTGATCACATGATCACATCAAAATTCACAGGGCTTGAATGTAAATTGCAAGCGGATATGGGACATTCTAAGAGCAAACCGCAGCACACTGGCCTATGGCATTCAAATCGTCACCAACACGATGCTCAAAAGACCCCTCTAACCCAAAATCAATTAGTGACAACTTTTGGAAGGTGTTGAATTCATCAGCTTGTCCAAACTGTTGACGCAGGGCCATTAATTCTCGCCTTTTGTGTTGATTTTCAGAGGATTTTGTGAGGATTTCATCGCCGGTTGCCCTGGAGAATGTTTCCTGATTGGCGTGGCTTTCTGTTTCAGGCAATTGTTTTAATTTTCAGCATCCATTTCTTCCTCTTTTTAGCTTTTACCCTTATCTCCGTAGCTCTTAAATTGTTAGTTCTAGATGGTTGGTTCCATTTGATGAGAAAACATGATTTTTGTTGTTGATGTTCAGAATGGTTTTAATGTGACTACATCCATCTCCTGTGTTCTAGACTAATGGCCTGTTCAGACCAAGATCTTGATCACATGATACTTCTATAAAGAAACTTCGTATTAAAACAAAATCAATGTATAGCGCAAAGAGCATACAGACTAGAGAACAACGTCTATAAACAAACGTCATATAACTTATGAAATAAGGATAACAACATAATGTTGCATTGTAATATTTTTCTCTTTTGGGGGGGGGGGGGCATTTTTTCCAGTTCAAATATTTGTATCAGAATTTAATGAAATTCAAAAGACAGATTTTCAGTTTTTAATAGATCTTGAAAATCCAGTTTGGAAACAAGCTCATAAAACTGCTGACAATAGGTCCATTTACACAGCCCAAACACCAATTAATAAAATCATTGATTTGTTGAACTGCCATTTACACTACTGAAACTACCTGTAGTGCAACTACCGACGAAACACCCAAAGGTCAGACAAATATACAATTTCTGCTTGCAGTGTAATGTAATCACATTAAATGCATTTGTCTTGTGACATACCTCAATACAAATTATTTCATTCACGTGTTACCGATAATCGTATATTTCAATAGTTAGAATGCGAATTGTATATATACCTTGGAAATATACCTTGGAAGTAGACATTTAAAGTTAAAAACTTATTTGCCTCTCGTTGACATTCGGATGAAGAATCCATATTTTGACACGTTTAGTGGCGCTATACAGCAATTGACGAACATGGACAAGCGAAGGACTCCTCTGGGTCAAATTGATCTTTTATTTATTACGTGCTGTTAGATAGGGCAAGCAATAATGGTTGTCCTACCTAGCAACAACTATTGTACGCAATTTGCACCCTGACAAATGATTATTGAGATACATTTATATATAACAGATAAATGAAATAATAATCCCCATGAAAGCACTTAACAAAGAAATGTGCATTAAATTTGGTTATGTAACGAAAATGCCATGAGATTCTTGATAAAAGTTTGATATTCATATTTCTATGCTTTTTTTCTCGTTAATTTTTTCCTATTCTGATTACTTTCCCTCCATCTCTTTTTCTATCTCTCACTTGCTTTCTCTTTCTCGGCCATCACTCTCTTTCTCTCTCTGTCTTTCTTTCTTATATTTATCCTTTCTTTCTTTCTGTCTCTCTCTCTCATTTTTACTTGCTCTCTGATCTTTCCCTCTCTTCCATCTATCCTTTCCCATATAGTTTCTCTCTCCCTCCTGCTCTCCCTCCCTCTTTCTCTTCTTCCCTCCCCTCCTCCCTCCCCCTCTCTCTCTCTTTACCAATTTCTTCTATTTTACTTGCTCTCTGATCTTTCCCTCTCTTCCATCCATCCTTTCCCATATAGTTTCTCTCTCTCCCTCTCTCTTTCTCTTCTTCCCTCCCCTCCTCTCCCCTCCTCCCCCCCCTCTCTCTCTCCCTTTACCAATTTCTTCCCTAATTACAAGTGTTGTTCCTGGCCCATCAGGGCTCTCTGTTTTTCCAAACTGTCCTGACCAGAGCGAGATGAATCTAGCTGTCGTTCTTAATAACCTCATCGTTCCATATGAATTTTCTTCTCAGTGGCCGGCTACTGACCCCTCACAATTACAATCCTAGCCATGCATTTGAATTTGGAGCATCTCTGACAGTAATGTGACATGTTTTCCAGCTTTTAGTAAAATGGAAACTTCACTCGACAGTGTTGGTAACCAATGCTGCTGTAAACTTCTACTTTTCTACTTATGAAAAATAAACAATGTATTGTTAACAAGCTTTTTTCTTCCTATGCATTTCCAACTTTACAATTGGACATTTATTTATAATGAAGTATTCTAAATTGCATGTTATAATGATTATGAATCAAGAAGGTATTAAGTGACATCTGGGTCATGTGAGTCTTGTCTCTCTGGTGACATCAATAGGCTGTGCAAATCTGGGGGGGGGGGGCAAGACACTGGACAGGGCTAGGAAGGGCCTTTCTGTCACTGCATACCTTAAATCATATTTTTGTTATAATTCATAAAAGCCTGCATCAAACAATTACATCTAAAATTACATCTAAAATTTTGAAATTTTGCACTTTATGGGAGGCAGTAAATTCTTGTACAAAATATCTTTGGAAATAAATTAATCATAAAATTACATTAATTAAACAAAAAGCAAAAAACAATGAAGGTCTTCTTGCTCTTTTGCTACAATATATGATATGAGTTCTTTCAATAGAAAGAAAAGTAAAACATTTGCCCTTAGAACTTAGAATTTCCCATTTTCAAATGCCACCTTTAAAGGTAAAGACCATTTTGGAAACCCCTCTCTCAAAAAAATGAAATGGAAGCTCTCATTACCAATCATGTGAAAGAATATGTTTTGACTAATACGTGATGATACAAATTTTGCCGGGAAAGTTGGGAAACCACCTACTAATTGATATATTTGGTCAATTATTATATCTATTGGGACCAAATAGATATCGCGCACGTGGTCGCGTAATCCCATATACATCTTTTTGTGTACAGTGCTTGTAACTTTACCAAGACTGGGCCAAATTTCTTATCATTTGATGATTCCAGAACCTTGCAGTACATACCAATACTTATATGCTATATGATCAACCTTTTCTGATCGATTCCACAACGTTTCTTTCACAATGCAATCGCATGACCAGAACTGGTCTTTCTCTTTAAGTTCATAGTGCTAAAGAGGTAAAGGTAAGATTTCAGAGTTGTCCTAGCTCCGTAGGGTTGAGAGGAAATCGTGCCCGGCACTACTACCTCCATGTACGCCTCTTTACGATCGACTGCCATTTAATAATGTCCAATCAGAAATAGCCTGTTGAATCTTGATAGCGCTTCATTACCCAAATCAACACTTGGTGATAAAGTGCGTTCTTCATTTAGAACCATGCACGTTCCTCTGATCAGGTTAGTTCATACAATGAAGAAGAGAAGGTGCGTTCTTCATTTAGAACCATGCACGTTCCTCTGATCAGGTTAGTTCATACAATGAAGAAGAGAAGGTGCGTTCTTCATTTAGAACCATGCACGTTCCTCTGATCAGGTTAGTTCATACAATGAAGAAGAGAAGGGATAACCTCAAGACTTCTTCATTTTCTTGACTGCTAAAAGACAATACAGGTCTCCCTTGAAAAATGGCATGTTAAAGCTAATCTTGAGCTCTGGTATGGGAATCGTTCGTCTGGAGAGAACATGGCTATAATTCATTCTGGATTGTTTATTCTGCAGTAGATTGATTGTTTGAAACAGTAAAAGCTACTAATAACTATGAAAAAATATAGAATATGAAGAAAAAAATATCCATATCAAGTAAAAATAAAGATCTTGAATTTAAAAAGTCTGTCACCACTACAAGTACAAATATCAAGTTCATTATAGTGACATTTTGAGTCTGTGGTTACAAAAGGGTTAAACCGCTATTCAGACAAATTGGCAACGATCAAAACAGACATTTCCAATTCAATCGACTTAATCGTATCATTCTGCTCAAAAGAGCAACGTGTATTTGGAGTGATAACGAATGAAGAGCAAATAGAACAAGAGATAAAGAGGAGGAGGATCTGTGGGATATATGTCAAGTTGGTTCTACATCAAGAACTCTACCATGCGAGAGAACAAAGACTGGCAGAATGGAAAGATTGCAATGATAAAGAAAAGGAGGGATTAAATTCAATAGAAAGTCATTTTCTAGACTCCAACCCAACTAGAGTAATATAGAACACCTACGGGAGTACCACTGAATACCAACATGAATAGACAATGCACATGAGAACTGATATGTATGTTGATTTTCAAAATATGCCCCAGGCCAAGTTGAAGGGGTTGGCATAATTAATTGTAGAGGTGGAAAGTTGCGTCTTTTGCCCTTTTGTTTGGAAAAATCAGGGTTACTGATTTTGCAGGCGATATGCATTGGTTATTCATGCATGCCTCTCTACAGCTATTGACGCAATTACAGGAAAGACCTTAGGTACACAATAACATCCAGAAATAAAATAACTGAACAATAAAAACTATTCAGAGATGCAGTACAACTAGACTTTAGTTAACACATTTAAATATTTTTCTCCAACTTCTGACATCAGTGAGAAATCAGACAAAATAATAAAACAACAAACGCTGAATGTCATTTTTGCCATATCAAAGTGAATATGGAGGAGT
Source organism: Mesocentrotus franciscanus (assembly GCA_037976565.1). Lineage (NCBI taxonomy): Eukaryota > Metazoa > Echinodermata > Echinoidea > Camarodonta > Strongylocentrotidae > Mesocentrotus > Mesocentrotus franciscanus. Next base: position 11,788,985 of record CP137667.1, on the reverse strand, counting down.
ACTTTTGATTTCCATTATCATCTTCTAACATTGGTATGATAATTATCTTCCATTTGTAATCTGATAGGATGCCTTTTTAGGTACAATTGGGAAACAAATGAAAATAACGGATAAATGCTATGAAATTTGAACCTCTTGTTAAGTTTTGTTCAATCAATTTGTTCTTGGGTCCACTGTTGAGGTTAAGAACTCATTAAGTGTAGGATGTTGACCCGCATGGAACGAATTTTGCTTGAGCATGCCAGACAATCGAATCTCCACGCTGGTTGACATCGTTGGATGACCACAGAGATGAATTCCATTTCATTATAGAATCAGAGGTTTATTATCTCTATCACCTTGGTAAGTTACAGGACTAGGATATAGTCAGGACATAGTCTGGGAATGTATTTGGATTTCAACATTGCTTCCTAATGAAGGATGAATGATGAGAACCTTGTGTTTAACCATGCCTCTTAAATGAACTGCTTTACATAGACTACATGTACATTATAAAAATGCTTACAAAGAAGTTAAAGGATGCGGCTCTGTATAGGTACCCTTGCATTATATCAGCAAATTGAAGTTAAACTTTATTATAAACTTTGGAACATGATCATTAAAGTAAATGGAAGGTTTTAACGAGATGGAGTTGCGTATCTTTTGCTAGCAAAGCTCGACATGAGACTATGGCACTCGATCATTGGGACTCTATCATCTCACCTCTTATACTCTTTTCACACTTGTTTTGCTTAACCCCGTACTATCCTTAACCCCGTACTATCCTTAACCCTGTACTATCCTTAACCCTATACTATCCTTAACCCCGTACTATCCTTAACCCTGTACTATCCTTAACCCCTTACTATCCTTAACCCCGGACTAACTTTTTTGGTTTTTCACACACGCTTTTTTAGTCCTGTACTAAGCACCTATCCAGGAATAAGAAAATTCATGCTGTTCTCAATTCTAATTCGCTAGCCCGTACTAGCTGTATAGTGTAAATATTCATTAATGCGCTCCATTGCGTAGTACCGGACTATTTTTTGTTTCTGTTCTCATTCATTTTCTTGGCACCGCAATTGCGGAGTTAGCACCACAATTGCGGGGTTAGCCCTGCTTTTTTGCAGGGCCAGCTAACCCCGTACTATAGGTGGGGCTAGCCCACTTTGGTAAATACGTGTCTGAACAGAAAGTGGAATAAGCTTAACCCCGGACTATAGGTGGGGCTAAGACCCCCTTTAACCCCACCTATAGTCCAGGGTTAAGCAAAATTTTGCCAGTGTGAAAACAGCATGAGTTTCCTTGTGCACCTTAGAAATTCTAGATAAACAGGACCATACAGATACCTATCATTATTATTTTATTATTAAGCAAAATTGAAGGAACTCATAATGAGGTTTAGGTCTACATATATGAAATGGAACTAAAAATAATGATCTATTATTTCAAATACAAATATTTCTTATGAATAAAGTATAAAATGTAAAAGCCTGGTATTACCCTTTTCCCTATTTTCCATGTCAGGTAAAGTGCTTTATAAGATATGGTAATTTTGACAGTGTAGATTTACTCATAAAGACGATCTGTTTTTGGATGTTCATATCACATTGTGATTTGAGAGGGGGGGTGATGGATGTAATTTTATTTTTGTACATCTTCTTAAAACTGATTATGATGCAGTATAAATGCTAATTGACATTTCCCTTTTACATATCAATATTGTCACTGTATCTGACTGCTTTTCATTTCTGCACTGAAGTGTGTGAAATTTGAAGGAAATCAATTTTTTGTTAATTAATTGAATCAAGACAGATAGATACTTCTTATCACCAAACCCCTCAGCCCGCCCCTTCCAACTTTGCTTGGAAGAGTACAGAATAATGGACCAATCACAGAAAGATCTTCCAAACTCGACAACTCTATTAGTTCAGCTAGCCGCTGGTTAGTTAGATTTGGAATAAAACCAAAAGTATACTAAAACATAAGGCAAAGAACAAAGGATTGTAATTTTGGAGATTTCAGCTAAATCCCAATAAAGATGTGGCCTATTTGAGTGGCATAAAGGGCGCATTATCACATGGGTTCAGTGAAAATCTAGTGCAATCAATTGAAACCAGGGTGGGTAATATGACGGATTCATGGGGAATCCTTTGCCAAATATCCTGCGGACCCAAACCTATTTACATTGCCCGTGCTTCAATTGGAAATCCAATACCCCTTACCCATTCTAGCCTGGGGTGTATGTTTCATGCAACAATAGGAAAAATTGAGACAAAAAACGGGCGGGGGACTGGATTCTAGCAAAATCATAGAAATTCAAGAGAAACGTTTGAAAAACATTTGAATTTATGAAAATTTGGAGCTCTTCCCTCCCCTGTGATTAGATATGTGCCACAGGGGAGGATTATGGGTATTGAATTGGGCCGCATGATGGAGGTCGTTCTTGGGTATTTTTCTCTCTTTTTCTCTGTTTTGAGAGAGGCAAGACAGAACAATGTTGTCAGTTTTGAGAGATCTATGCCCATAAGCATAGGCCCTCTAACCTACTGAAGAAAAGGAACAAAAGATTGAAGGAGGGATTGGACTTATCGTTTTAGAGATGGGATTGATGATAGTGAAGTGGTGGGGGTAAGGTGGTGGGGGTAAGGTGGTAGCAGAGGGGTGTGATGATAGTGAAGTGGTGGGGGTGAAGTGGTGGGGGTAAGGTGGTAGCAGAGGGGTGTGGAATGAGGGAATAAAACAAGAGAGAGGTAGGAGGATACTTACCCGGTGTTCAGACTACTCAAATTCATTGTATGACTATATACAAAAGTCTATAGCTGTATGATTAGTACTTCCATTTTTTTAGTACGAATGTCATATATAAAAAAACATAACTAAACACATGTTTTCGCATTATTTCAAATGAAAACTCAATAACAAAAATAAGGGTTCCGTTGTGTAGTCTGCACGTGGTATCCTACGAAAAATCATATAACTGGGCGGGGATTCTTGTGAGAGCGCAATAATGATTGGCCAGGGCCCCGTATTCCAAAGAGTTGATATCAATTGTAACTATGTACATAAGAGATAGGAGACTGCAAACTTGCGTTTGATTGGAGGACTTACGATTGATTTGGATCAATCGTAACTCTTTGTAAGACAGGGCCCAGATGTCATGTCGATTTACCTCTTCAAAACTAGTTTCTTTATACGATGTTCCCTTATACGTTGTTATCTAGTCTGTATGCCCCTTTGCTATACAGCGATTCTTTATAATTATATGATGTTCATTTACGCATGTTTCAGTATAGCTTTAACAGGCTATCAGATAGAGGGAGAGGGAGGGAGGGAGGGAGGGAGAGGGAGGAGAGGGAGAGAGAGAGAGAGAGAGAGAGAGGGAGAGAGAGAGAGGGAGGAGGGAGGGAGAGGGAGAGAGGGAGAGGGAGAGAGGGAGGGAGAGAGAGGGAGAGAGGGAGGGAGGGAGGAGAGAGAGGGAGAGAGAGAGGGAGAGAGAGAGGGAGAGGGAGGGGAGAGAGGGAGAGAGGAGGGAGAGGGGTGGGAGGGAGAGAGGAAGGGAGAGAGAGAGAGGAAGGAAAAATTGTTAAGGGTTTTGTTTATCTGCATGAAAGAGGTTTAAATAACAGGGGCCCATATGAAAATTGATGTACAGAAATGGTAAACAGCTAAAAGAAGAAAGACCATGACAAAAAAAATTGTAGGCCTATAGAGCTTAAAGTTAACACATTTATTACAACTTCTATGGCATCACATTCAAATGAGTGTTGAATGAACACTGCAACAGAATAGGTGTACCTCAAACATGTAATCCTAGAGGAAACTTCATCCATTCATGCCTTTGTACCATAACATCCTATACATGGAGTCTGTTGATGGTCATTTCTTTGTCCATATCTCTCAGACCACACACATTGGTCAAGCATTCTAAGGCCATTCAGTAATGACCAGACATATATCATTACATTGATCAATGTTTTATCTCATCTTCCCTCACATATGTTCTGCTGAGATCTTAAAGGGTACTAACTCGGTGATAATGCCCTTCTGGTTTTCAGCAGGCAGTATGTTTTTCATCTCTCAAACCATGGTGGTCAAACACATGTCTTTGATCTTACATCATGTCTGTTTGGAGCCAGAAGGGCATTAAAGGGAAACTAATCTAATAGAAAGCAGAAAAATCAGACAAGCACACTGGTGAAAGTTGGATAGAATGAAACCACCCGTAAGAAAGTTATGAATTTTTAAAAATTGTAATCACTTTAGGTATGGGGATTTCAAATTGGCTGAATCGGTACTATCACTGTTACGTAGTGTTCAGACAACCACTGAGATGATTTTTTTTCAAAAGTAGTAGCGACTGTATTTGTCAAAATTATTACAAAGTACCTGCAAGTTTTGTAATAAGCTCCATTTCCTCCATATTGTTATATTTTTACAAAGTGAAAATGGATATCTGAGTGATTAAGAAAATAATACATAAATACATTCACTGATTCAGCTTCATTGTTTGTAGGGGATACATAAATCTTTAGATTTCTTTAAGAAATACTACAGGATTGTTTGTCCTTAATCTGTTATGTTACCAATACTTGTCTGGACACAGACACTGCAGGTGGATCAATTTCAGTTCAAGGAAATGAGTAATGCTAGAAAATCTCTAAAAGCATACAAATCTTTTCAGGGCAAGAATTTTATCTCACTTGGGGAATATTTTATCAAAACAGTTTTTTCCCCTAAGAGAGCCAGATTATGACATTAAACAATGACCATTAACAATGATCATTATACACAGGCAGCAACCATGTGTAAACCATTTCAGGGTCTGGCTATGTAAGACCCCGTTCTCACTCACTTTGAAAGTGGTCTTAGTTAGACCGCTCCAGAGGAACGGGTCTTGAGGAACGGTTTGCGAGGGTTCACACTCCGAGCAGTTTTTTATGGCTCAAACCGCTCCACGAGTCAAAGTGGTCTTGTTGCTATGGCAGCTCAGGTCAGCGGGTAAATTTTTTCGCTGAATACTAAGCGTATGTACCATACTACATGTTTCGCACGAACGTCACTAGCTCACTTCCGTTCAAAGTACGCCCGCTCACACTCGCACGTTAGAGCGCTCCAAACCGCTCTTAATAAGACCTGTTCCTCAAGACCACCTCCCAAGGTGGTCTTCTGGAGCGGTCCAGAAGTCCACTTCCTGGACCACTTTGACCGTTCTCACTCACCTAAGAACCGCTCCTGAGGAACGGGTCTTAGTTAGACCGCTCCAACAAAGTGAATGAGAACGGGGTCTAAGACAGTTTGCATGAGGAACTGTTCCAGAAGTATGCAAAATGGAAGTAAGTATAAGGTTTCATCTGAGCTCTTTTCATTTAAATATAGGAATATACTTATGGCATTTTATGTACAAGGAAGTTGCATTTTCATGTTTCAAACAAATCTGCATACAAAAGAAAAGATTGATGAAAACTATGATAAATATACAAAAAAAATATATAACACAACTTTCACAAGGAGGGTGTACTAAACCAAGGGGTAAAATAAAGTTGAAGTTAATGATATAAGTCAAAGTAGGCTATGAAACCAGAATACATCAAATGTATCAGGATTTGAACATAAGAAGGCTTATAAGCTTGGTGTAATTAAGGAGACAAATAAAGAAAAAACAAGAGAAACAACACATTCTTCTTTTGAAAAACTGAAATGCACCAGACGAAATCACACTGGCAGGTTTTCTCTTTGTGTTCTGTTCACTTGTGTGAAAACTGCCCACTCCAAAGAATCTTGTGAAACCAGGGTCGAGCTAAACCACTTGTTTGATGCAAGCCTGAATGTGTAGTGAGCGAGGTCAGTCCTCCATTAAAATCATGTTCTCTAACAGCCTTTTGACATGAGTCTAGAACCACTACAGGATTTGATGGATAAAACACATGTTACTATGGCAACCAAACTTCACCAAGGTGACTTTACAGTGGTAGGGGGTATTAGGAGAGGGGCATTGCATTATTTGTAACCATAACAGGATGCAATTTGTAAGTATGATAATTTTTGTGTAACACACATGCTTTAAATGATACTGTAGGATAAAAGAGAAAAATTCCTTAATATTTATTGAAATTTCCCAATATTTTTGTTTACTCTATAAGCATAGGTAAAAAGGAAACACCACAAAGGCAAGCATGAGAATGGGAGAATGTGAGATAGAGACAGAGGTTTGGAAACAGTGAGGATTTAGAGAATGTACAATCAATGCACAAAAATTGCATCATGGAAAATAAGTCTGAAATATTCATTATTCCTTTATATCCATCACCCCAGAAATTTACAGAAAATGTTGAATGGCATTTCACATGCACATAAAATGATGGGATACACAAACATTATGTATTCAAACACTTGTTGCCGTATTCAGTTATAGAGAAGACGTTGCCCTAGCCTTGGTGGGAAGCTAAATTGATTTGTATGAAGAAAAATGGACTCCAACGTAGTCTCATGTCTGACATAAAGGGGCAATAAATAAAATCTCAAAATGCATCAAGTGGCGGCATTTGAATCAAATGGTAATAAATCAATTGTGTATTTGACTCATTCGCAAACCAATTGGTGAAAAAGGCAATCCTGTAGCATCTAACAATTATGGAACAGCAAATCAACACTGGAAAACAAAGCAATTATATTCTGCTTCCATTTGAAAGGTTCTGTTTGACATTTTAGTATTCTCATTGTATATGCATACAAATCTAAAGGTTTTTTAACAGTTGGATATTTTCAACGAAATACAATATAGGGAACCTCGCCTAGTCTACTTTGTCTCATAAATAATCTTGAATGTATTACTTTGAGGGAAAGTTTAAGTAAAACTGTTTGCTCTTGTATTATCTTACATCCTGTTTATGCTTTTAACTGATGTGGGGTCATTTAATTTAGATGTCAAACAGGGCCTGTAATATGCATTTTTATACATAGTTCCTTTGATAAAAGATTTGTGGAAAGCTGAAAGGTATTTTTGTAGTGTGACTGATACAATTTAAAGAATATGTTATGACCAATTCAATTTAATTATCAAACATTCAATTTTATTTTCTTGATAGTGACAGCATTGTTACTCTACTACTAAACCAGCTTACTTGATGTAAAATCCTAAAGCCACATTTTATTCTACACACAGAACTTGCACATTTAGTAAAAGATACGTCCCTCTAACGACTGCCATTGCTGAACAATATTGTCTAAGATCCAAGGAAAAGAAAGCTGACATATTTCTGCCTAATTCAATCAAGTATGTCATCATAAATTTGTCTTCAATTGCAGTTCAATTGCAGTTTTTGCAGTAGCACAATTTCAGTGAGATCTTTGATGGAAGCCGCTTCATGATGTTTGCTGGCCCTGGAATCCAGGGGTGTCATTGGGTAGAATCAGAGTTGGATGATCAACATTGGCATTGGATTGAGAAACAGAATGGCCATGGAGAGGGACAAGAAGGGAATGGAGAGGGGGAGAGGGGGAGAGGGGAGAGGGGAGAGGGAGAGAGGGAGAGGGGGAGAGGGAGAGAGAGAGAGAGAGAGAGAAGAAAGAGAAGGAGAGGCACAATGTGAAGAAGTGGGAGGGGTGGCAAAGAGAAATTGAAGAGGGAGTCAACAACATAAGAATACAGTAAAGGGAGGTTTTAGCCATCCAATATAGCCACTGTCCATGCAGCAAACAGAATTTAATCCTGTATAGTATTCTGAAACATTAGCCTTCTTTTTCGTTTGTCTTTTAGCATCAACACCTTGCATGTTTTCAAACAAACAAATCAAAGGAATTTTGGTATTATGAAAAAAAAAGGGTTTCTAAAGAGCAGAGTTTTCAACATGAACACCTCAATCTCTTGACAAAACCTGTATGGAACTGTTAAGCAGTGTATTTCTACACTTGTCAACAACCAACATCAAATTACTTGCTTGGATGCATTCTTTCACAGGTCCCAGCTCCTAATTCATTTACAACACAATACCAACTAGTGCCAATTTGACGCTTGCGCTTGTGTTTTGGCGGAAGTGCAAAGAATGAGCAAATTGTCCCTTTTCACCCAAACACCCACTCTCTATATCCAAGCTATTCTTCACTCTGATGGAAAGAATAACCTCAATATTATGAAAATATACAATAATAGAAAAGGGTGAAATGAACTAGGTATTTGTGGGCATACTTTGGGAGAAGGGATATTGAATATTTGACCTTTGAGAAAGTACAACTGTACTCTGTTAGTATAGCTCTATGTGATTTTTTTTTCTACATTAAAATTGCTTAGCAAATGCTGATCAAATAAAAGACAATACAGTTAGTTGGGATTCTTAAGAGTATGTCATATACGTCATTGTTGGTTTCATGTTTACCAATCATGATCTCATTTCAATTTTTTAAAGGTCATTTTGAGTACGAGATAAACCAACAAAATTAATGTAATATTAGAATCATATGTTCTGATGCCAACAGGTGAGTTGTTTTATCAATTCTAAAATACTTCAGGTTTACATCTTTTAAATAAGTACTTTATCAAATCTTGTCTTCGTCAGCCTCTGAATTTCTATCATTCTTTTCCTAACTATCTGGTGTTTAAAATATGAATGGCTCATACCACTTCATATGAGCAACTTAATTTAGCCATAATTATGATAATAAACAAGCCAAATTAATGTGATGACCTGTATTATTACCAAATTAATTTGGTGCAATCTGTATTTTGAAATGAAAGCTGTTTTGACATGGTACATGTTCTGCATAACTCTTCCTGATGCATAGCTGTTAAGATGAATGCTGAAGGAGTAAGAACGCCATTAAAAAAAAATGATCTGTGGCAGTCTTTAAGAACAAGCCAAAATAAAACATCTTGACATGAGGGAAGATTATAATTTCTCTGATCAATGGCAAAATCATGATACTTCAACTGTCAAGTACATTTATCTATAATATTTTTACTTCTATATACTGATATTGCATAATGCAGCGTATATCACAGATGAGGGCCCTGGAAGCTGCATAAATCTAGCTAATTCATCTCAAGTTTGAGACCAGAGAGAGTATCTGATATCCTGTGTTGTGAATAAATACATTTTTTCTTTGCATGACAAGGAATAAAAGTAATAAAACGATATGCAGCGCAACATTTTGTCAATATCCAATCAATTTTGATGGCATTCTATGTAATGTTGTTTTCTGCACTACCAGGACTGAGGGGGAGAAGCAAGGCTGCCCCAGTTCAATGACTCTCTTGGGAATCGGGAAATAAAAGGAAATATCTCAAATTACAAGGTAGGGACTAATGGTTCTCTCTAGGCTTGAACTTCACCTCAGGCAAAATTAAAGGTTACCATACCGATTAATAACTCAATTACTGGCCGGAGATTTTCCTTGTTAATTCTTTCATATATACACTGAAATCTGTTTGTGTTATATCCTATCATATCATATTTTGATATTCAAAAGTTGTCCAACTTACTCAGACTAATGTGACAAGATATCCTGATATTTGCTACTCAGGGGAACATTGAAGATGTAATTTGTTAGTAAATTTTCTTGAAATTTATTCAAATAATTAATTTTATATAAGCTAATCTCTCGAAGAATACATAAATGAACTAAATTAAGAGAGTCATTTTCCATACAATGCCTAATAATAATGAAATCAGCAAATAATAAGATTTTCTTAAAGCAAAGTTTGCTGTAAGAAAAGGTTAATCTTATAAAGTCTAATCTTTTGCAAATTAATATCTGGTGAATAAGAGGGCCAATTCAAATGCTTTGTTGAGAGCCAAAGGTCAGACTCAGTACCTCTCTGCAATATATTGTTCTGACTCTTGAGAGGCAACATGCACCATGCACCATGTACATGCATATTTTCAAAATGCTATCAATAACTCAAGGAATATATACCTGCGAAGAGCCAGAATGGCGTTAACCCAATTCTTAAACAGAGTTAATGTCCCCATAGCTCTCTACAGAATACTTGTACACATACAAATTAGTTGCAGAGTATTCATGCAGTCATATAGTGTAACACTTGGCTCATGGGCCTTTAATGATCAAAGAGAAAATACCTTTAGACCTAACATTGTGGGGCAGGAAAGTTTCAAAATCCCCCATAAAAGAGGCATTTGATTCGACCACAGAGAAAAACATCAATACAGATTGGACGAAATTTGAAACTAGGCCTGTGGACTATACATAGGAAAGGGATTGTGTATCTTTAGGTTTGTTCTTCAATATTTTGGTCTTGAAATGGTGTCGTTCACACTGTATGTAAAGGTATGTGGCAACATACATTCATAATAATGTGTGAAGATATGTCACAGCTTTTATATAGGTCACAAGTTTACAGGTCACATTTCCATCACTGCATATTTCATATCTCACAATTGAAAATAAAATAAAGACATACCAGGTACTAAAATAGGTATGGCTGGATTGCCCTCAAAAGAATATAAAAACTACAAGAGTATATGAAAGGCAAAATCTTTCATTTTAGCTTTGCATTATTTCCACGTAATTTGAGCTTTCTTCAGACCACATGTATTCATATCAGATTGAAGCAGGCATGCAGTATTAACATCAACATCTTCCTTGAAAAATGAATTATTCTCTTCATAAATTTGTAAAAGGAGGAAACTTGAGACAAATTTTTGATTCACATTTCACTATATAGCTTGTTTCTTAGGCCATCCTGAAAACTACCCAGATACATTTTGGAAACTACTGGATCTGTAGATGGGGTTGCATTGAAAATCAGGTCTTAATTAAATTCCATTGTAGTTTTGGAAGACTGTATGGAAGGATGTATGATACGAAAGGAGATTTGAGATCAAGGTTTTGTAAAATGAACTTCCAGTGTGAATGAGGTAAGATGTATGATGAAGAGTTTGAGAGAGAGAGAGTGTGTGAGGCAGGCTGCCGGGTGCGCGCTGTTACCCCCCTTCGGCAAGAAAACAACACCATTCCTTTTGAAGGCAGAGTCTTTATTCCGGTAGAGCAGAGGGGTGGAAAGAAACGATCACTGCCTGTTTAAAGATTTCAAGTAGAAGACGAGATGCTAGGAAGATGGTGCCATTCATGCTGGCTATGTTACCTTCTATAGAAAAGTAAGTTAAAGATTCCAGAAGCATCGTGAGGAAAAGGGTTTTCATAAAAACATGTTATTCAAGAGGTCTTCATTGATTCTAAGTTCGTAGGAAAGTTCTCTTTCGTCCCTCACCAAGGGCAACTGATTCTGAAAAGAGATTCATCTGACTGGTACTCACAAAATAGAGGAGATGCTAAGAAGATGGTGCCATTCATGCTGGCTATGTTACGTTTGATTGAAAACTAAGTAAAAGATTGCAGAAGCATCTCGAGGAAAAGGGTTTTCGAAGAGGTCTTTGTTGATTCTAAGTTTGTAGGAAAGTTCTCTTTCGTCCCTCACCAAGGGCAAACTGATTCTGAAAAGAGATTCATCTGACTGGTACTTCTCACAAAATATTCCTTCCACTAAATGCATGATAATACTTCCAACTCTTTAAAATATGCAGCGCATTTTTTGTGTTACAAATATGTAATCATAAGTGTTGGTTATTGTTATTTTGTTTCTTTAAACAAGAGAGATAAGCCCTGTTCATTGAATATTTGATAGAATATTTCAATTTACTAGCCTATGGTTCAATGCGTATATCTATCATCTTTATTCATGTGTATTCATTTCATGTAATAAGTAACACTCAGAACAACATCTTTGGAAATGAATCTGATTTGTTTCATACACAAATGGTCTGTTCAAAGCCAACACGGCGTCAACTCTGTATTCAAGTACATGAGTTAACACTCTTCTCACTCTACACAGATGGCATTATATGGAGCTACTACATTCATGAACTGAATAGCATAGGCCTCCGTTTTCACTTACCTGGTTTCATAAGATGATGACGTAACAAAAGATCCATTTTAGTCCATCAAAGCAGAACATGAAAGAAAATGTGAAAAGAGGGAGAGAGAGATATGTTATGTTAATATTCATGAATCAGATTGTATTTGGTTTTTCATATTTCTTTTCATGACAATGACAAGATGAATATCTAAAACTGGTCCTTAAAGATAACAAACTGTCAACTGCCAGCAAGAATGTAGTTTGTTTGTTTGTTTTACCTGACTGCTTAGAAAGCATGTATATGCAACCAGGGGACTGATGGCTTTAAGTCCTCTCTGAGGAACCTGGTTATGAGGATTAATGCCTTGCCAAAGGGCACTAGCGTATCGACTTGGTTTCAAACCTGGGACCTCCTTTTACAAGACCACTGCTCTACCACAGAGCCTCTAGTCAGAGCTTATGCTTTGTCAGTGGCAGTTAAGCATTTCTTGAGGGCAGCCCCCAAAAAGTCTTATTTCTTAAGGAAATCCCTCTCCTTTTTACCCGGTATGTTGTTTGTACTCCAATCTGCTCCCAATATATTATATTTCCATACTTTTCTTTTTCTGCCGCCCTCTCCTTCTCTCTCTCTCCAGTGCTCTAACAATCTCTCCTTTTTTACAAACCCTATCCTTGCATTTACTTTCTTTAATATCATCATCACCATCATCATTATCATCATTATCATCATCATCTTCATCAATCTCCTGTTATCCTACATGTTTAGAGCTGTCAACACACAAAGACTACCTCAAGGATATCAAGTTCAAACACCTCCAAGAGTTAAACCATATCAAGCCCCCCTTCCTGTTTACTGTGGACAACTTAGACAGCAATACAAACTAAACTCTAGGTCATGCAAACAAGTTACAACCAGATTATAGCTGAACTGTGTCCACACTGCATCAGAAATTGACCCAAGCTTGGCTTATTGTTCAAGCTTTCTCAAATAGAGTTAACAACGATTTTGTGTCAAGGTATATTTCAAATTCGGGAATCGATTAGAAAGTAAGAAGATAGTGCAGTAGTAATAAAAACTGCATGAAAGAATATGAACATTTCATTCTAGCTTCAATTCAATACCCTTAATTTACATTTTATCATTCACAAAAACATAAGAATTAAATTGGTGACATTTCGTTCAGTGGTGGATATTGTTACTTTGTATCAAGAAGGGGAGGGGGGATAATAGGTACATGATTGTCCCCCTAGATGAATAAAGGAAAATCCCTAAATCATATTTTAGAAGGAGCACATCAGATATTTAAAAGTAGTTCATTTCTCTTCCCCATCCGCAGAGATTTTTTTTTAGTTTAAGAGGTCTGGCGGGATTCTCCATATCACATTGAGAGGGGAGATTGGTAGAAGAAGAAGTTGGGAAAATGTTTCCAACTTTTAACTTGAGGTGGAATTCCATAGTTTCTACTAAGACAATAAAATAAGCCCAATGCTTTCGACCCCAAATGGCACAGAAAGTAGCACATTGCCTTCCAAACACTTTCTAAACTTGAAGATCACATACATATCTCATGCACCGATCTCTGCACCCCTTTGGCATGGGTAAATAGTCGTCAGGAGGGATTTGATATATCAGGATGTTTTTGTCCCTCTGGGTTAGACAGAACTATGTCTGGGACCCCCCTCATGATAAATGGTTTTGACTTTTGACAAGACTGGCCACAGGCTCAATAACTTGAATTCTTTTCGATACTTTTTGAGAAGTCTGTTTTGTTTCTCCTCATTGCTGAGTTGTGGTAGTAGTAGATCGTGATGTGTTTCAACATACTTAAGCTATTGATGAGGCTGAACCATGCATCAAGTTTTCAAATGTTAGGATAGGCCTATATCATATACAACAATTTATTTAGACTAGTCTAGAAAGAAAATATAATGAGGGCACAAAGAGTGATAAAAAATAACTGACACAGACAGTAACAAGCACAGATAAAGGCTTATCACAATATTCAGAGATCCAAAATAAGATCCTTTAAATCTGACAGGCAAACAATATATATAGCTACAATTAAGTATCGTATAAGCCTATGTACTGGAGTAAAAACAGGTATTGGAAGGGTTTTTCTTCACCCCGGTTCATTCACTGTAATTGAAGAAATATGAAATACATCAACAAATTTGATAAAAAAACTACATTATTGTGAATACGACAAACAAATACAGACACAAAAAGAAAGGAGTGCTGGAAACTTAAAAAAAAAAAAAAACACTTTTGGGTGTAGCTTGAAATAAATATTATTTGAATGAGAACGATGAATTAACAACTAGATTCAAACCAAATAATTTGAGAGGAAGATAAAGGTAGCAGCAGTAGGATTGTAGACCTACACACATTGAACATGTCAACCTGTCTTCTTGCTACCCATATAGGCTCCAACGGACCGGTAGCCCAGAGAAATAAGTTCCAAAAACATCAAACATGTCACCATTTTGGGTAATCGGGAGCTGATGAGGGCACTATTTCATGTCACCATGAGCGAGACCTAAGGATGATGATCTCAAGTCCAAGTGTACTTTCTATGTTTAGATGGAAAGAATGTGATAGGAAATCCTATGTCATTTTTTGCTATCTTGTATAGAGGTTACGTGTACATTACAATGGTGCTTGTCTTACATAGTCCCATGTGTACCAACAAAATAGAGATGTGCATTTCTTTCTGAAGACAATCAAAATCAAGGCCCTAGAGCTCACATTCCCTCAGAGAGTAAATGTCACCAATGGTCTAAGGCCTAGCAATAAAACTAAGATAGAAGGGGCATTTTCACTGCAAGCATAAACCAAGGGTTTTTCTTGCATACAAGAGTTTAGTTGGGAATTGTGAGGTAACTACCCATATACACAACAAAAAACCTGAATTGAAAAACCCACCTCCGGAGTGTTTTTTTTTAAACTCCGGCTGAAACCACCGGTTTTTGCAGTGTAAATGCATGCTCTCAAAACACAGGTGAATTATTCTGTTTTGTACTCATTAGCTCTCCACACTTCCATGTTATCACATGCAGAGCAATAACAAGTCACACATGCACACTACTAACAAAACTTGTTTACTAATACTGACAATTCTTACAGGTTTTACTGAATGCTTTTTCCATTTGTGTGAAAGATGTTACACAAGAAAAAAACAATGACAATATTCATTATCATCACTGATCATGCAGAGAATTCTAAATCATCCTTATCAATTTCTCTTCAAAATACAGGATATCTGAAGATAGACAATTACCAACACTTTAACATCTACAGTAGATATGACTGGATATCACAAGCCTGTGGGTATATACAACCTTATTCTATCCTCATTCTATTACTAGCCAATCAAAGAGGTCATTTACCACTCAGGCAGAATTTATTTTAAGGGCTACATTGGATAAAGGTTGTTCTTCAAATTGGCAACAATTCTTTTATTGCTACATTGTTGTATTATAATAAAATGTCATTTCTCTAAAAGCAATAACTATGTGTGGAAACTTAGTCAATTTTTTTTAATGCAGATTTTTAGGATTTTGAAGCTTATGTTCCTTTTTATTATGTCCTGGCATCAAATGAAATATGTTCATGCAAGAAAGATGGATACAGTATGTGCAGACATTTGTGTTCTTTCTAGCCATGTATCTGGTATACTTTAAGGCTATGAATCAAAAGATATTGAGCCAAACCACAAAATGTGGAATGATTGTCATGAAAGGGTTAAAAAGGACCATGTTAGTTATAGGGCACTGATGATAGGTTGTGTATAAAGGCAATGGAACCATTGGCTATTCAATTCCATTCAATGGATTCATTTCTACATTCAATAACAAGCAAAGTAGGATTGTCAAAACAGATTGAAAAAGAAAGTCTGTGTCATGTGTTTCAGAGCTGGGGTAGACTGTTGTATTTCATTCATGATCTGCTGAGAGTAAGAATGGTGCCAACTCATATACCTTTCAAAATGCTAAATAAACCGTGATTAAAATGAAAACTAGTATCAATTCTCAAAGTACACATGGGTTCATGATAATGGAAGCTTCTCAATTTTACAGGTCACTCCTGCATGCCTTTAAACAGCCTCTAAATTTGTCCATTTTAAATTCCTGTAATGTATTTTTTAAAGTTGATGAATATATAATAGAAATGGACTAAGTGTGGAATCTTTAACACCCCTATTACAGCATAAGGAGGTTTACACTATGTGTCTTTAAAACTTGGTCTCTGCAAACCTAAGTATGTCCGTCATCTAGCCTTAAGCAACAGGTGATATGTTAATATGTAATAGAAAAACTGGCAGCCTTGATGCAACTCTTCTCAGTATTAGAAATTGACATTTTTGGTCAAATGCAAAGCATCTGCTAGGCGCCTTTGAGTCTGTCTAGGTGACGGAGCTTTGACAATCGAGATTCGATTTTGAGTTTGGCGACATTTATTCATTTTAAAGAAGTTTTGGGTTACAAGAAGTTGCTCATATGATATATTATTGTATCACCTTCCACTAAGATGAAATACATTTTGATCAACTTTTTTTTCCCATTCTTTAAAGCATTTCTTTTATAGTTCACACAACCACTCAACTAAAAAAGAAAACACACACACAAATAAAATAAAAAAAGTTTTGGAATTAAAAAAAAAGCCATGCTTAATGGTTTATGGTGGTAAATAAACAAGGCCATGGCTGCACTGATGATATGAAAATATCAAATTAAATCTTTCCATGATAGGCAAAAGATGTGCTTTGTTCAGTGGCATTCATTGCTCCAAAGATACAAACACATAATAGGATCGATCGATGCAATTGACTTCCAAAATATGAGTAGATTTCAAGGTTGACCTTCATATCTTGTGCCTTAGAGTCCATTGTATCGCAAAAAAGCTTCATCATACCCCAGTAAATCAATGGATTCTCAGAGTGAGCTAGCTTTCTTGGGTTTCATGATCATGAGAGATATCAATGTTTGCTACATCTGCAATCTTGATACAACTATGAAAGAATTGTAGCTGCTCTGGAAATTAGATGGGTGGCATTACAAAAATCATTGATACCCTTGAAATTGAAGGATTCTGAGAAAGAAATTTTCTGAGTTTGTTATATCATTGGCTGACAGCAGATACCATTATACGAATAAGTGCCTTATGCAGTTGCAACTTTTATTGTTGTCGAACTATTAGAAGGGTGGCTACTCATTTTACAACTATTATTTTGCGGTTCTGAATACAGGTTTTCTCCATGTTTTGCATTTACACATTAGTTTGAATCCAAATACTTGAATAGATGCATTAAGTATTATGTTCAGGTTTCATGATCAGACCTTTAGGTATCTCTGGCACTACTGCCTTTGCATGAAAACAGCGACAAAGTATGGCTGCATTCAAATAAGACAATAAATACAAAATTACATTATTTATGATTAAAAATACTAAGAGGAAAAATCTTCTAAATGTGCAACAGATAGGAAAGTTTTAGTTCTATTCCTTTATCAAAGACATCTTTGATAAAGGAAGAGAACTTTTTTGTTCCAACTGGGTAACTTTATTTGTTTTGTTTTGAGGGAGGGATGTGCAATTTTTATTTGTCCCGGATCTGTATAACAAACTAGTACACCAACGCTTCACATACACGGTTATAAAAAACATTTGCACAAACACGTGATAAAGAAAATGGACAAGAAAACATGAGGGTAAGGGAAGGTTGAATAGTCGCTAGAGTAGAAGGAAAGTTAGCTCAGAGGGTGTGCTCAATAAAATCAAATTGATGTTTCCCTTCACCTCAACAATTCCTTTTAGATTGACAGAATGGCTTCCAGATCCGTCCAATCAAGAAAAGGTGTGATAACATTCCGTCGCAGGCAGCCAGCGCAGACGCTACGGAAACAAAGAATGGTAAAAAGGAGAGGCCGAAGGAAAGAAGAAGAAGAGGTGCAAGGAAAACACATACACGCATACACCTTGGCATGCTGGCCAGCGGCCAAGCAAAATAAAGCCCATCGGCTGCCGTAATAAATTTGTGGAATTGGGATAATTGGTCGCTGGGGAAGCAGGATTGGGGACGTACACAGGAGAAAGTTTTTTTTCAGAGTTTGCGGCCTTTTTGCTCTCTCTTTTTCCTCCCTCCCTCCTTCCCATGCTCCACCCCTTCTCCTGTTCTTTCTTGTTTGTCTTCTGTTATCAGAGCAAAGCTTTACATTGAGGGCAAGTGTATCAAATGTCTTGTTGCCATGGTTTTCAAAGATTCTGGGTCCTCTAGAGAGATGAAACAAGAAGTGGGGGAGGAGGAGCAAGATGAGAAAGGAAAGTAAAACATCAGGAAGGTTATCTTATAGTGCTGTACTTTATTATAGAGAGTGATATTGAGAAGGAACAAGAAGTGGGAGGGGAAGGAGGAGCAAGATGAGAAAGGAAAGTAAAACATCAGGAAGGTTATCTTATAGTGCTGTACTTTATCATAGAGTGTGATATTGAGAAGGAACAAGGATTTGGAGGAGGAAAATTGGGAGGAATGCAAGATGATGATGATGGTATAACAAGAAGAACCCACACTTCATGTCATGATGAGACCGTGTTATGGTGCGTTCAATCGACACTTTTTCACCCTAGAATCACGGTTTTCAAAGACGTTTAGTTTAAAACACGGTTGCGTTCAAGCGATTTTTAGTTGGTCGTAAAAATAAACGTGTTTAAAAACACAAACATGAAACGCTGAAAAAGATGCGTTTTGTATCATGATTCTGCAGAATCAGGGTCGCTAAAATTCGCTTGAACGAACGGAGATCTCAATCATGATTCTATGACGTCATTATCTATTACATATATTATCGCTACCTATTTCTATTCTTCCTGGGTGGGCTTGAAATGAGCGAGAATCATCGTTGATGGAAAATCGCTTGAACGATCTCCCCAGTAACCGTGTTTTGTATCGGCGTTTTGAATTGTGATTCATGTTTGTGATTCTAGCGAAAATCGCTTGAACGCACCCATAGAGCACGAGGTAGAATGAAGAGCAAAAGAAATGAAAGACGGGCTATCATCCGTTGAGAGCCAAAAGGGCATTCAATCTTTCCTCTGAGCAGATAATATCAATAAGAGTTGAGAGCCAAAAGGGCATTCAATCTTTCCTCTGAGCAGATAATATCAATAAGAGTTGAGAGCCAAAAGGGCATTCAATCTTTCCTCTGAGCAGATAATATCAATAAGAGTTGAGAGCCAAAAGGGCATTCAATCTTTCCTCTGAGCAGATAATATCAATAAGAGTTGAGAGCCAAAAGGGCATTCAATCTTTCCTCTGAGCAGATAATATCAATAAGATAAGGCTCATTTTCACTGCAAAAGACAAACTGTCTTTAGATATTTCCTAGTATTTCAAGTTCAACGTTTTTCTTCTTTTGTTGTTGTTGTTGTTCATGTATTTTGTATGTTGCAGCAGGGCGTCATTGTAAAGCAGCATTTTAAATGAATGACGTACCCTGCTTTTTTAAAAAGTAGATGAATAAATAAAATAACATAAATTTAAAAAAAGTTATTCAGAGCAGTATGAATCAGAATAGAGTTGTATCACAAGAATGTAATAAAATCCGTGACTGAGTATTAGGCTACACTCAGAAAGTAGCATTGAAGTAATTCTACTGTGAGTATATAGTGGATTGTAATGATACTATGAATAGAAAATCACCCTTTTCTACTGAAATCATGGAATAGCAAGCATTTAAGCCAAGAAATCAAAATAGTAATATTTTTATATATATACTCAATTTGGTAATCAGTTCCAAAACATGAGAGTAAGGTCGTTGAATGATATTCTGCTTTTTAATATTTGCAATCAATGTGCAATGATATGAACAATTAGGTGAAGCCTTTATGTAGACACCAGGGATTTTGAAACAAATTGTGTCAGTCAGTATTATGGGTAAGAGGCTGAGACTGATTGAAATAATTTGAACCTTAAATCCCTCCCTCTGGCTTCATCATCCCTCTCAAACATGGTGCATTCTGATAGCTCAACAGAGAGAGACAGACAGACAGAAAGAGAGAGACAGAGAGAGAGACAACGAGATAGAGAGGAGAGAGAGAGAGAGAGAGAGAGAGAGAGAGAGAGAGAGAGATAGATAAATAGATAGAGAATGGGGGGCAAAACATAGCAAGATAGATGGTTAGCATCCAGGAAATATGGTGAGGAATTGTTAGAGACATGACGGAAAAGAAAGAGAAAAAGGCAGAGAAAGAAGGATACTTGGTACAAGGAAGATAAACGAAGATAAACAATGACAAAGAGACAGGAAAAGAGAAAGTAATAACAAATATTCATATAAAGAGGGAAAAAAAATAGAACAAGAAAGGAATATGGAGAGACTCCGAGAGAGAGGTGTGTGTGTATATATATATATATATATATATATATATATATATATATAAAGAGAGAGAGAGAGAGAGAGTTAAAGATAATAATTCATATTCATATAATCTCTATTATTTATGTTATAAATGATACAACTTTGATCACAATGTCATTATCTCTCCTTTCACTAAATGCCAAATTTAGAAGAGAATTTTCATTTTAACAATCAAAGATTATATATTTTTTAAAGGCAAAACGTGAGAATTCAGAAACAAAAACATTGCCCGGTTGAAGCTCCCATGAGAACAATGGTATAATCAAACATAACAGCGAATATCCTCAAGTCATATTCTTTTTTATGCAAATATGCAGGAGAGGCGAGAGACAACAAAAAGCAGCCCCTAAAAATCAATTTTCTTTCTTGTTAAAGTTTTGCCTGGAGAAAATTGGAAGTAAATTGAATGATCTCCGGCACGGCAAAAAGAGGATGGAAAAAATGCAAGGAAAATGGGTTAACGATTGGCCGCACAATTTCCAGCACATGCACTTGTCAATTTATGTTATTATTTAATTTGCGCTTTTGTAGCCCAAGGGCTAAAACAGTCGAAGTTTTGACAAAAAATTCTTAAAATTGTGCATACTATGCCAATTCTATATAACAAACTTCGCCCTACAGGACATAAGTAAGCCCCATTGGGTATGGCCAGTATGCTGTGAATTTAGACATGTCAAGAATTATGATTTTCTGTTCTGGCTTCTGCTTTTCGTTTGGTTTGGAGAGAGGCTCGGTGAATTTCAATCAATGATGTGTTACAGTGTATATTTAAGTTGTGTAAATTTAACTGACAGTAGAAGAACCAGTTGCCTTGGTTACCATCAGTCCTTGCTAAAGGCTTTTCTTCCATAGCAACAGCAATTGTATCAGAATAGGGTTAGTACACAGGAAATATCTTGCTCTGGAATCAATACATACCAATCCTATACAAGATGGCAAAGTATAAATATGTGCTTGCACTTTTCCAAAACTACTTGCTCCTTTTGAATCGAAATGAGAAAGCAGACAAATAATACAAATGCTTAAGGAAAAGTCTTATGTATGTTATAAGATACAAGTAGACATTATTCTAATTTGCAGTATATAGGTAGTATATACTATACATGAAAAATGATGAAAATGAGACTTTGTCTGATTAGGCTTAAACATCATGCTAGTGGAAAAAGCAAATTGGTAACACCATAGAAAATGTATATAAATGTTAAATTGTAACTTCAACCCATGAAAACAGTGCCAAAAACGATAATTGGAAATGAAAAATCATTATGTTGAAAGATTGAATAAAATGCTTTTGTGCCTTCCTTGATAAACATGTAAGAACATAATCTTGTGTCCAATTTCGTGAAAGAGGATAAAGAAAGAAAACTGGTATCACCACAGCTTTCCTTTCTGCAGAAAACCAAGAACCTCTCCTGAGTCAAAGCCAAATGGCATGCTTCATGAGATATCACCATTAAAAGACACTCCATCCCTGTAGAAGTGGCATCTCAGGGAGTCAAATGACTGTGTCAAATGTGACACAACCATGTAATGGAATGACAAGGAGTGACCAATCCAACTTCAATTGACAATCATCACTGCCTTATGAATATTCATAAAGATATATCAAGCTACTTGAATCACTGATGGAGAGACCATAAAACGATCCAATCTGTCAAAAACTCAACTCATCTTCAAAACAATTACATGCACCTCAAGCCAGCCACAAGTAGTCATAAACACATTTAAAGCAACACACACAGAATAATCTAACTTGATCAGTTTTGAGACTCATGTTGAATTCTTATAAAACCATGAACACTAGACGTAACCAAAACCCTAAACTTAACATAAAAGCCAATCATTATTCAAGCCATAATCCTACTTTTCTGATGAAATAAAGGCTGGAGAAAATTGTTACCAGGGCAAATGTCATATCACATATTCTAGGGGATAAAGTCTGTGTAGACCTAGCTCTTGATTAGCTCACATATTCTAGGGGATAAAGTCTGTGTAGACCTAGCTCTTGATTAGCTCACATATTCTAGGGGATAAAGTCTGTGTAGACCTAGCTCTTGATTAGCTCACATATTCTAGGGGATAAAGTCTGTGTAGACCTAGCTCTTGATTAGCTCACATATTCTAGGGGATAAAGTCTGTGTAGACCTAGCTCTTGATTAGCTCACATATTCTAGGGGATAAAGTCTGTGTAGACCTAGCTCTTGATTAGCTCACATATTCTAGGGGATAAAGTCTGTGTAGACCTAGCTCTTGATTAGCTCACATATTTAAAGCTTCAATAACATATATCTGAAACTGAGGAATATACAATGTTTAGCCAAAAGATTCAGCGAAGCATCGGTCATCATACTAATGACAAACAGAAAGCCGATAGAGACAGAGAGGGCGGGGGTCAGAAAAGAAAGGGGTACAGGGAGAGAGAGAGACAGAAAGACAGAGAGAGACAGAGACAGAGAGAGACAGAGAGACAGAGACAGAGAGAGGGGTGGAGGGGGAGAAGGGGGGCAGGGAGAGAGAGAGAGGGTAAGGTGCAGATTAAGGGCCTCTACATAGAACACACTATGTATGAGAGACAGATGTGGAGAAAGAGAGTGAGAGAGATAGTAAGAGAGGTAGAGAGTGAGAGAGGTATAGAGTGAGAGAGAGAGAGAGAGAGAGAGAGAGATAGTAAGAGAGGTAGAGAGTGAGAGAGGTATAGAGTGAGAGAGAGAGAGAGAGAGAGAGAGAGATAGTAAGAGAGGTGTAGACTTGCCAGAGGGCTCTAAATGTTGGCCAATAAAACATAATGTCTTTCTGCTTCATGGCAGCTCAGAGGAAAGCTGCAAAAACAAAGTCCACAGCCTTCCTAAACCTAGCATGAAAAACATGACAATCATTCTACAATCAACTACATTTGCCTTTGTTTGTTTTCTGTCCAATGTTTGTTCTGTTCGATAAGGGACTTAATTGTGTATTCCTACCTATACATTAATTAATATCAACCCAGTTCATAAGAGATGGTGTCATTATAAATCTTATAAAAAGTAAATCATTGTTTCTGATTTACTCTCTCTCTCTCTCTCTCTCTTGCTTTGATGATTTTCTTAATCTGTAAGGGCGTGTGCGTGTGTGTATCTCTCTCTCTCTCATTCTTTCTTTCATATGTTCTTTGTAATATGGAAATATAGGAAGGTTTAAAATATTTTAAATTGTAAATACCGGTATAAATAATCATATACCAGAAACCAGGTTTAAAAAAAACCTTTTGACCAATCCTTTATTGTATGCAATGCCTTTCTACTTATACGCTCAAGCTTCAGTCATAAATGATGTAGTGAACTGTCTATAAAAATTGTTTTGAAAGAAACGTCACAAAATCAAATGATACCAGTGAGGTGTGCTTCAGATTTCGGTATCTTAAAACATAGTAAATGTGATAAGAGAACTTTGTTGTGCACAAGTATTTCTTTTTATCCACCTCACTTGGCTTACCCTTCATTTACACATAAACATAAGTGATAATGGCTCAGGCACCATCTTCAGTGGGAGGAGGAATACAAAGTTATATCTAGACACAGTTATTCACCATGTTATATGTAGAGTGGGCCCAGATATATATAGTACTGCATGAGTGGAGCATGTTACTACATTCATGCAAACAAAAACTTTAAACTAAATGGATATCTATCTTCAAATGCATCTAGTTTGGGATGGTGCTCTAAGCTTGCTCACTTCAGATTCCATAATTCTGGGGTGACAGATCATGATACAGGCTAAATGCTCTCTAATGCATTTGCTTTAATGACCTCCCCCAAGGCCAGACCACTTCCCAGTCCCACATATTGAGAAAGAACACTAAGACCCCGTTCTCATTCACTTCGTTGGAGCGGTCTAACTAAGACCCGTTCCTCAGGAGCGGTTCTAAGGTGAGTGAGAACGGTCAAAGTGGTCCAGGAAGTGGACTTCTGGACCGCTCCAGAAGACCACCTCGGGAGGTGGTCTTGAGGAACGGGTCTTATTAAGAGCGGTTTGGAGCGCTCTAACGTGCGAGTGTGAACGGGCGTACTTTGAACGGAAGTGAGCTAGTGACGTTCCGCGTGAAACATGTAGTACGGTACATACGCTTAGTATTCCGCACGCGAAAAATTTACCCGCTGACCTGAGCTGCTATAGCAACAAGACCACTTTGACTCGTGGAGCGGTTTGAGCCATAAAAAACTGCTCGGAGTGTGAACCCTCGCAAACCGTTCCTCAAGACCCGTTCCTCTGGAGCGGTCTAACTAAGACCACTTTCAAAGTGAGTGAGAACGGGGTCTATGATGTATTGACGCTACACTGTTTAGGCAACAAAAACAAAAAATGTTTAGCATCCCCGCCCGCTTCCTTTTTTGAGGCTGCCTGCTTATTTTTTCTCCTTTTTTAAAATGAAAAAACACAAAAAACATATTGCTAAGATGATCTTTTTCAGAAAAAAATTAAAATTTGAAAAAAAAAGCTGGCAGACATCTTGAAAAATTGCCCGGCCAAACAACTTGGAAAATGTGCCAAGTGGCCATTTTGAAAAAAAGAAAAGAAGAAAAAAAAGGCAGGATGCTAAACACGTTTTTTTTTTAAATTTAGCCTCAGTGATACTCTCTCACTCACTGCTTCACAATGGTCTTGTAGCACTTCTTATGAGAAAAGTTTGGGAATCTTTCTATAATGAGTGTTATCATTGGCGAACACTCAAGTCAAACTTGAAAAAGGTAGCAAATCTGGGTGTCATTCAACTCATAAATCATATTGAGAGAAGAAAGAAAAAGGATTGATGGCTCAGCTTTTGATCTGTAAAGCTTGTAAATATGAGCTAAGAAACCTATCTCAAATGAAAAGAAGTTTGCAAATATATTCTTTGCAAGGTTTCCTTCTTAGGAAGGGACTTTCAGAATTTAAGAATAATTTCATAATAGGGATATGGCAGTTAATATTTCATGTTGTACAAACATTAAAGATACCATGAGAGTATTTTGATATAAAGTCTAAACGTGGCACATGCGCTTCATGAAGCTTCATGTTGCTACAATGTATAACACTATTCACACAAACAGCAGACATACTTTCATATATCAACATTACTTGAGATTCTTTTTTTCTGCACCAAGATCTCTCAACAAGAAAAACAATTATGTGCGATAAAAAACATGCAATGACAAGGATAAAGATTATAACAATATTTGAAGAAAATAATTGTAATCTACTAATACTATTCAGAGAGAAGGTTTTTGATTAATGATAAAAACATTCCTTAGTGTTGTAAATGTTTGCATCTAGATGCTCATTCCATGGATGTTGAAACAGTGAACTATGAGCTGCATGTGTAGTACCCAGAAGCATACAATGTTACCATGTGGAAAGTAAAGTTGTTCAAGTCAAAGACTATAAGGACTATGCCTTGAACAGGTTAATGCGCTTCCACTCAATTTAGTGGATCCATTGCGGCCATGAAAAAAGTCGACAACCTGGCAAGAGGAGCGCCGCCAGTGCCTGCACTCGACGGAGGCATGGCATATTTGGTGGCGCAATTGAAACCACCGCATCACATCACCACTTTCCATCCCTTCAAACTGGACAGAAGATGGTGAGAGAGAGAGCGGGAGAGAGACGACGGGAGAGATGGGAGAAGCGTTCGATATCTTTTACGCAGTTTCACCCCGTTTTTATTCCCCTTTCGGTGAAGACGGGGTACGATTTCCAGACTTGGCGTGAGCCTCGTAAGCACATTCCTGAAACTGAAGGAATTCACCATTTTTTCAGGGTTCTAAAGTTACACTTATATGCCAGACCGCAAACTCCTGTTGTATTTTACAATGCTTTATAGGGCCTGCAGAAGACAACTCATTTTACAGCGTTATTAATGCCTAAATCACTAATGGTTGCTGTCCCCCAAATCAATACCTTCCTGTTGTATGTGTGAGATTAAGCTATGTAGGTTTTCATATACAAATATAACCATGATAATAATTACACACATGATGAGGCAGGGAAGTATAGGTAGGGATATGTTAAGTGGAAGTATGAAAGAATCAGAACCATTCACAAAGAATTTTTATAAGCAGGTAGTCTTTATACACAAGTTTCCTGTATATGTTTCAGTGAACAATTTCCAGGGTAACAAAAGTGTTTTATATAAACAGTTATCTACAGTTGTGTTTCATTTATATTACTAACAATAGATGTCAAAACATTTACAGCAAAATTTCACCTTAGAAGCATAAATTTGATAAACATTGTATGATTTCCCCAATGCAGTTACAGAAACTTGTGCATCATTTTCCATCAGACACCGATGGTAAGAAAAACTTTGCAGAATTTCCCAGTTAGTGAGCAGAACTTACAAGACCCAAGACAAACGCATCGCAACATTATTACATCGCAGATGCAACTCGCCACTAATCAACCGCAAAATATGCGATATTCAGCCGCTGCGGCAGATCGGAACTCGCGCAAATCACAAACGAAGAATTAGAATTTCAGCCAAGAATTATCGAGCCGGTTAGTATCGCTTACAGTGTCACATTCTGGAGCACTAACCGCATGCATAAAAAGGTGAATTTGGGAAATTTGGGAGGGTTGATACCTAGGAACAACGCTGCGTTAGATCAATATGGTGTCATATGTGACATGTGATATGATTGCGTCAATGGCTGAATATGATTTGAGTGAAGGGTCTGGTTACATTCCCCCAGGAGCTTACAGCGCCCTCGGGAGTCAATGAGAGAGACAGTGAGCCTGGCAGGGTGTGAGCTTCTGTCAGGAGACGCGTAGTAAGAAGATTCGCCGCTCAACTGTGAAATTGCAGTGATTGGTGGCAAGGGGGTCCCGACATAAACCCCAAACCAACTTAACATATCTCTCTTGAGATTGGAACTAAGTGAAGAGGAGGTGCATTGTATGTTGATACCAGGCATATTATTTTATTACGATCAGCTGCTCTCTTCTCACTCACAACGAAAATTGATGATTAAACTTCAAAGGTTGCACATTCCCATATCATTCTTCATATTTTTCATTATTTCATAAATATTGAATTTGGTTAACAATTCATATAACAACATACTCAATAAGGTCT
Source organism: Mesocentrotus franciscanus (assembly GCA_037976565.1). Lineage (NCBI taxonomy): Eukaryota > Metazoa > Echinodermata > Echinoidea > Camarodonta > Strongylocentrotidae > Mesocentrotus > Mesocentrotus franciscanus. Next base: position 11,761,635 of record CP137667.1, on the reverse strand, counting down.
TTAAACTGTACTATGTGATTTTTCATATAACAAATTAGATGTAGTTTTACTCAGCCTGATAGTGGAAACAGGCCTCTATTGAAGCAAATGAAGCATTGTATTATCATTAGCTCTCGCCTTTCAATGGAAGTGTTTACATTGACCCAGTAGAATTCTACATTCAAAAGCCAACAAAAGAAGAAAATTAATTAATGCAAATTTATGTGCCATTTGAGTTTCTAAGATTTCACTATTTGTTAATCTTCATAAACTGGTTTGAATGGCACTAGATCTATACATTGACAAAAGACTATAAAAGCCATAACTACAAATAAGAATTTATGATCTAATCTGTAAAATTGTGAATCATTTTCTACCTGCATGAGATGATTGTCTGAACAAAGAATATATGGAATGTATTACATCTGTTTCACACAAGGAAGCAGAACAAAATGTCATGAAAAAAAGAAAAAAAATGCCCCTTTCTACACACATTACACATTCCAAAGCATGCTTCCTACTATGAGACCCACATGGAATGATCCCACTCAAAGGCACTAATGCATACATTTATGTGTGAGGCTTTTTTCAATTTGCACTAAGTCAACATCTTAAGTAGATAGGTTTAAGATATATTAGAAAAGGCATTCATTCATACTGTTTTAGTTGTTGCTAGGTCAGAACAATGACTGGTAAGCATGTTTTTGTTTTCTTATTGTGGAGTATAGATATCCCTCCCTCCCTCTCTCTCTCTCACTCACTCAATCACTCACTCTACATCTCTTGTCTCCCACAATCTCTTGATAATCAGAAGGCATGGGTACTCAGGTGAAGTATTTAAGTATTTTATTAGCTGCCTACAAGAAGGACATTACTGCCATTGACAATACATAGCGGTTACGACCTTCTTGTGGCAAGCCGACAGTTCATTTTATACTAGTGTAATTCCCATTCATCACCTTTGCTCCTTTTTCCTTGCAAAAGGTCACAGTATAAATGTCAACTATAATGCCCTTTCATCTCATTTCAACCCTTCTGTCTTCCCCAAGAGAAAAAGCTGGGCAGAAAGCTGGGCAGCTATTGGGATGGTAAAAGAGCTAAATGGCTTCATGGTAACTGCTTGTTGACACTTTATCATCTCAGAATCAGAAGGGTATTAACTCATATCATTAATACAGGGTTAATGAATGGTTCACACCCTTCTGTCTCTCAACAAAGGATTGCATGTATCCCTGAGATACATCACCCAATTGAGCAGTCCTCCCCCCTTTCATCAAACGCATCTTCCTCTCTCTCTCTGGGTACGGTACATTTGGTGCAAACCAGATCGATTGAGCAGCCAATGTGGCGTGCTGAACCTCCTCCTAACCCCTAGGCAATCCTCTGGCACATTGATGTTCTTTACTTGTTTAAACTCCCAACCTCTTTGTTTAACCCCATCAGATAAGAAGAACAACAATGCTCTAGCTAACAAAGTAGTCTTGTCTGCTTATATGCAGAAAGAGGGGATTCTGTTTAAGCTCCCGCAACTTTGTTCAAGCCCTCAAAGAAAACTGAGCCCCCAAACAGCATGAACACTCCATTTTTTGCCCTATAGACTTGTAGGGTATGTTGTGTTCAAGCTCTTTGCTGTTGGATTTAGGAAGAGCATTAAAATATGAATGTTAACATCACAAAAATAAAGTCTAGAACAGCATCATCTATGGTAGAATAGCAATAATTTTAGATACTTTAACTCTGTTCACCCATTCATTCAGCCAACTCTGCAAAGAAGTCAAGCCCAGAGGAGCATCAACAGTGACTCTAACAATGTGACAGACTTGTATCCTCTAAAGAATTTGAACATAGGTCCGAGACCTCATCAGAAGAGGTTTTAATGTAAATAGGGTGATGGCATGACAGAGGTTGCTCCCATTATAGACTTGTATGTTCTTCAAGTAGTGAGACAGGGGTCTACCAAGTGACTTTGGTATAGAGCCATTGCTGTGGATAGGGCAATTGGAGATTCTGATATTATTACCAATGGACAACTTAGACTAGAGTTGAAGAGCACTTTATACCATAGTCACAGTGATGAGACCGAGAGCAGACCTCACAAAAATGAACCAATTTCACTTTGTCTGGAACCTATGTATGCAAACTGTCTCTAAGAAATCCCTGACTTATATCTGACTGATCTGGGACAAAGCGCATTGTAGGACCAACTCATTGTGCACTCTGCAGGCTTAAACCAACGTTCTAAAACGTAGCATCATTAGAGTCTTCGGTGTGAACAAGGCAATTGCATGACATCAAAGGCTTTCAGAGAGAAAGCAGGATGCCCGTTCAAAAACAAAGCAAGAGACATGAATCAATCGAAGAAGCGCTGGCGCTAAATGGTGTGTGAAGAACTAAAAAGCTCTGTAAAAGCTGTTCACCACATCATGCTTGAGCACAATTGCTCTCGATCTCTATGTCCTTTTTCGTCTATTTCTGTCTCCATTTGGCTCTCATCTTTAACTCATGCCTAAGTCCCCTGCCTGGGTTAAAACATATGGTGACGCAGCGATCTGTAAATGGTTGTAAGATTAGCTAAACTGTTTATGAGGTTCAGTGGTCAATTTGACTGCCTAGTATCAAAGGATCAGGGTTACAGTCTGAATAGTAGTAGCCCTTTGGCTTGAGATGAAGGGAATATTTTAATGAACTTTTTAATATATATTTGTGGTAGATACATTTTGAGAAGCAGGAATAGCTCATACAAAGTTTTAAAAGCAATCCAGATTTGCTAATTTGTACAACATAAAAAGTGCAAGATTTCGTTAAATGGAGATATTTGTAAAAGTTTCATTCAACAAGCTCAATTTCATAAGAATTCACAAGAGATATTTTTTCATTCCTTGAAAGCACGTTATGCCCAAAAGTCATCCCCTGTTGATGAGGCTTCCCCGGATAATCAAAATCATTATCATTGTTTCTCACAATCCTGAAAGACCGTTTAACCCTTTAATGGCATGGGACTATCCAAGTTCCCTGCAAAGCAGTTTTTCTCCATAGGAAGGAATTAGCATGAACTGTCTAATGTCTGGCTATCTTCACACATTGTTGAGACTGTTGACTTTTAGCCAATCAAATAAGAAACATCAAATCTACATTTTCCAAGAGCTATGTCACCATGTTTGTCTGAGCTGGTACAAGATGGGTAAAGAGTTGAGACATGGACATTCTCAAGAATGGTAAGGTAGCATCTTCTAACTAGAAGAAGTAAGAGTAGGAGATGGCCACTAGGTGGAGCTTGATAAGAGACACTGTGAAAGGGTTAATGGCTGTATGTAAATGGAGCAGCGCCATGGGAGATATGCAGACCTGTTGCTGAATATGATCAAAGATTTTTTTCTCCACCTCTTCACCTTCCTCTTCTTTTGTTTTGTAGATGATGTGCCGCCTCAGCATCAGGGGTACGGTCTCACTTTACGCAGGGAGATGGACAAACACTTGAGATGAGAAATGCACATCATTGCCCCTCCATCAGACGGGTAGAAGAAAATTGATTTGCCGGCGACTCGGGCCCCTTTTGAAATAAGGTGGGATAAAAGCAGGAACGTGCGAGAGAATGGCCCTCTCACGCTGCCACCAGCCTCACTGGGTCATGGGACGCCCTTTTTAATGACAGTTAAATGATTTTTGCAGTTGCAGCCTGGCATACCAATGACTCTCATACAGGATAAATTGGGACTAGCGATTGCCATTCTGTTTTTAAGCATAAAATGAGAGGGACAGTATCGATCAAGGTGTTTTACTTCGTGCACACCTTTTGCGCCAGATTTCACATACACCATTTGCTGGTGGAAGGGGTTCTAACATGACACAGCAATAAGGAATGCAAAGTGGGGTTGTAGACTTCGACTGAAAAAGGTCAAAGGAATTTTGTTCCCTTCTCATAGGAAGTGAATCCTCCAAACAAAGACATAGAGAATAGGCTCAGAATGTAAAAACAAGACAGAAAGGGTCAACTGATAAGTTGACTTCTTTTGTAGACAAACCCTTTCTTTTTCTACATTTGAGGAAAACAAATCTTGTAAGCACAAGGTGAAATCAATACAAATCAAAGACTCTTCTCTCTTTTTACTTCTTCACATCATCACTGAAAAGGTACAAAAGGCCACAAGGAATTGAAAGCACTGGATAGAAAGCTGAGGAATGAATGGTTGAAATCAATAACACTGCATACTGTTTGAAAACATACTATCCTTAATGGATTAAGGAGGGATAAAGGATTAAGAACAAGACTTCAAGTCAAATACAATATTGCTGAAGGGGTGAGGGAAGGGTTATGTTTTAATCAGAGAGATTTTTGTATTTGTTTACATAGTAAATGAGTAAAGGGTGGGCTCTTCAAATTGCAATTACTGTGAATTGAATCAGTTCAGCAGTGTTAACAATGTATTGATACCATTTGGTGTCATAACATTACACTCAATGATGCTTTAAGGGCGAATGTGATAAGGCCAGAGCAGCTATTTTAAGGGAAGAAGAAGTCAAAGAGGAATAGACTTTAACCTATGAGATGCTTAGAGACAGAGTGACAGAGGACAATTTGAACAGTGAAACCTACCTGTACATGTATAAGGAGATGAAGTCTCCTTACCTAGACAAAGTGTCTTTGGATTACATGCAATGAGGTCATCTTTCTCAAGGAGTATCTTCCTCTGAGAGTCAAAGAATGGTTCTGAGATCTACTTGACACACTTTCATCTTATCATGTATGTGAGCTGACCAGAAGATTGACAGTCTTGGATTATAAAGTCATTTTAAAATGGCAGAAAAGGAGAGAAAATGAGAGAAAGAGAGAGGGAGATAGAGGGAGATAGAGGGAGATAGAGGGAGAGAGAAAAAGATAGAGAGAGAAAAAGATAGAGAGAGAGAGAGAGAGAGAGTGGGAGAGAGAGAGAAATAGAAAGAGGGAGATAGAGAGAGAGAGAGAGAGAATAAGAGAGAGAGAGAAAGAGAAAGAGAGGGAGAGAGAGGGAGAGAGAGAGAGAGAGAGAGATGTAGTAAATGAATATCTTAAATGAAGAAAAAGACAAAATGATAAGTGATGGATGGATAGAGTGAGAGAGATGGAAAGAGGGAAGGCCTACAAGATGGACATAACAGTTGGGAGAGATGGGGAAGGGAGAAAGGGATAAAACATTTGATAGAGAGATGGACGGGGAGGTGGTGGAGCAATAGGAGAGATGGGATAAGAGCTGGAATAGGTGGAGGATACACAAATGGAAATGATATATTATAAAGACAATCCATACAGGTGAACAAGATGATTCAGTGATGAGATGGAGATGATGACATCATCATCATCTCCATCATCATCTTCATCCCTAACCCTGATGGTAGGACATCCTCATCATCCGTTCCCCTAACAACCCCAAGGGGGCCACCAATTTCCCATCTACCTCTGCCATCATTTCCTCCTCACATCATTTCCCCTCTTCCGGAGTGATGAATGCAAGGAAGCGCCCCTGCCTCCAGGGATGCTCCCCTCAGGGTCAATGAAGGGACCCCCATTCTTTCCTTCATTACCTCTTATAATTGATTTCATTTCATATAAGGTTTGTATTCAACCATTGTTTACAAGTACAGTATATTCAATTTCATTGTAAACAATTCAAGTCAAAGCTAATCACTGATAACCCCTACAAATTGTGTATAGTTTATCTATCATAGCCACAAATTGGGCAGCTAAACCAACTTCAGAATTCCAGTTTAATGAATTAATACATAAAGAAATATTACATGAGTCACAGGTCCTGGTAAATACTAGATTAACGATTTAAATCAATGATTTGATAAAAATCCACAAACACAGGAAAATATGTCTCAAGGCTGACCCTCGATTTAGTCCTGTATTCTTATCAGCACAGAAGGAAAGATATTGATAGTAAATAATTTTGTTTTAAATATTCTAGCAAGCTTAGATTACCTTTACAGCATATTGTATGTGAATGTACTTTGATGTACACTGCAAACTACCAAGAATGAACATCTATTCCTTTAAAACAAGCAAAACAACATGCCTGCTAAACAAGCCCTCTAAGTGAAGCCCACAGAGAATATTCAAGTCCCATAACAATTACACGAAGGGCAAATGCTGGACTTCAAATCTCTTCTACTGTTTGCTCTTCAAAACCACCATCCGGTTGAATCATAAGGCAAACTATGGACTCTCGATTTCATCTTCTTTTTAAAGCTCTATAAATCTGGCTTTTTTCAGGCCATGATTATGTCATTATTGCCAGCAAAAGAAGAAAGAAAAGCTTTAAAGTAGATATGAAAGTTCATTGTATTTTTCTCCATCTTCACCTTTCAACAGAAAGATGATCCAAAGTTCTAGCAATAAAACTTTACTTTTCAGTAGGACAGGCTAAAATACATTCTCAATTTGATCAAAAAATATAAGGAAACTTGCACCAAAAAAGCCTTTTAATAAAGACACATACCAACATGCGTCAGCATTGTTCAGTCAAGTGTGAAATCTTGGCCTATGATTTTGATTTTGAAAAGGAAAAAAGCAGTTTTTCAAATTTTGATGAGTGTGAATCTAGGCCAAAATACTTGAAAGAAATCTTGATATGTCAAGGAAGAGAGGTATTGGTTTAGTGTGTGAAAAACATTACCTTGTTTGATTTTTTTCTAGTTTGTTAATGAATCATTCAAATACAAAAATAAGCTGCTTATATCTTCTAATTTCCATTTTGCAAAGAAATATTTTTACAGAGTGTACATCTTTCTTTTTATCCTACCAATGCAAAATACATTGGATCAATTTGTATCAAAGATTTAACTACTACCTTTAAATCAGTGTAGCATGACTCATATTATCACCGAGAGATATTCAATACCAACACATTACATTTCCTACATCACTCCTACTCATTCCACATGCTCTAATAATTCACTACGCCAATTTTTATCCGCCACCATCTCGTAATGACTACGACGTTGCCTTTCACAGCCAGGGCTCAACGGCAAAATGCGTAGCGCGATGAATACACTCAGGGGACATTGACTACCACCATCGCCTCCATGCTGCTACTGCCCTGTCGGACGGCGCTCTTCTTATCGCATGCTTCAATGCGACCACGAGTGCGCAACCAAATTGTGAGTGACGGGGTAGTCCCCAGGAGGACTACAGTGTGCTTCATTGCCGGGAACGCAAATTATTTTAGGAGCTGGCTGTTAAAACAACGCAATGAGACTGATGATAGCTTGGCAAGTTGATCTTTTGCTACTCAACTACAACAATGTGCCACTCTTTTGTTTTCTTTAGGAATCACTTAAAATACTCATTCAAATAATACAAGTATTGTGACAGTTAGCTAGAATTACACTATCCAATATTTCAAAATAGACAGGATTTAAAGCATTAGATTATTGTAAATTATGAAATATGAAGGTTTTCCCAAATCAGGAAATATATTTGAAATGTTTCGTTTCTTTATAAGGTCCAATTCTGCTTACCTGTAATAGAATGAAATCTAGTAATGGGCAGGGTGCAATTTTTTCTCAGTTTTTACTAATATGTATTCATTCATTTTTACTAATATGTATTCATTCATTTTTACTAATATGTATTCATTCATTTTTACTAATATGTATTCATTCATTTTTACTAATATGTATTCATTCATTTTTACTAATATGTATTCATTCATTTTTACTAATATGTATTCATTCATTTTTACTAATATGTATTCATTCATTTTACTAATATGTATTCATTCATTTTTACTAATATGTATTCAATCATTTTTACTAATATGTATTCATTCATTTTTACTAATATGTATTCATTCATTTTTACTAATATGTATTCATTCATTTTTACTAATAAATTTATATTCATGAAAAACTATGAAATACAATAAACTCTGTTCCATAGAGGCCCCAGCCCTGTCTATCTAGGCTTACAACCTATGGTATGTGCTTTCTCATGTCTCCCATGGAGGTAATATATCTTAGACAACCTGTCCCAAAAGGAAAAGGTGCATGCCAACTTATAATGTTTCACAGGGTGGCCTTTCTAGACAGGTTTAAATGTAATTGAGAAGAGAATGTAAGATCTAAATAAGTTCATGTGAATACAATCAACAAGAACACAATTGACAAAGCAACAGAATGAGAGTATAGATAAAAAAGAACTACCATCAAAGACAAGAAAATATTGATATTCAATGACTTGAGACCACAAGTTATTCGCCACGAACCACAACATCTACTACATACATGCAACAGGTTTACCACAGACTACAAGAATATCAATATGCGGGACTGCACTTTGATCCTGTCTAGTCTGTGAACCAAAAGGGGAGTCCAGCCTGGAGAGGATTTTTCGGTGGTTTGGGCTAATTTCTAGAGTAAGTACAAGGAACTTGAGTGAATCACTAATTTGACCTTAGTGCTAAATCAGGCAAGGTGCAACAGTAACAAAACAAAAGCACACTATTTGCTCATCTTGTTTTATCAAATGTCTTAATGAGGACAATTATGCGTGGCATAGCATGGTTCTTTTCGTCTCTCAGATACTAGGTTAAAGGTATTCCCCTTTCTGTCTTCCTTTGAGTCATCACTGCTCTCTTAAGAAGTCAATGAAATGGAAGATGGAGCAAGCAAGGAGAGATACAATGTGGAAAGAATGAAAGAGAGAGAGAGAGAGAGAAAGAGAGAGAAGTAGAGACAGAGGAAGGGGAGAGATAAATGGAGAGCGAAAGGAGGAGCGAGATATTGTCTAAAAATTTCATTAACGGTATTCCCCTTTGCTTTTGACTTTTGAGTCATCTCTACTCCCTCAAATAGTAAATGAAGCAGAAGACAGAGATAAAAAATAAGAATAGTGAGAAAATAGGGAGAGGATGGGTGAGAGAGAGAGAGATAGAGAGAGAGAGATAAAGAAAGAGGTTAGGGGAGCAGAGAAAGGAAAGATGAGTTATTTCCTGGCCTCCTGATTATTTCAAGCAGAAAATGAAGATGGACATTTGTTTTGCCTTCTTTTATCCCCACAATTTTCATCTTATTCCCTTTATTTTCATCTGAAGGAGATTTTGTCATGATGATTTCATTTTGCTTGAGAAGAATTCAATCAATATGCAATATGAATGATGATATCTGATTAATAAGATGTGTCTGTTTAGATGGACACATGTATTCAAGATCAAATGTGAACCAACTTTTCTTGTGAAACAAATTACAAAAACACAATTATATTCATAAAATGTTAATGCTAATTCACAACTAGTCATTACCATCTGATTGTACCAATCCTTAACATCACAATTCTATTACTTGTAAGTGCATACAACTTCTTTTGTCATGACTTAATAAGAAACTTTAACCACCTAACAAGTTACTCATGAAATACGAGTTCAGTTTAGTCAGTTCACAACTAAACTCAAACTGAAAGCTAAAAGCTGTTGGTATGTTAGGTCTTCCACTGCATGATACAAAACATGAAAGTAATTGCCAAAATTTAATCACAACATTTTCTTAGGTTTTTGTTCAAAATTGTTTTGCAGTATATGTACCTTTAAATTTTTCCTCGTTTAAAAGTTTGTTGTCTCATTTTCTTCTTTCACACTGTGTCTTGGGGTGTGTTCAATCGACACTTTTTCACCCTAGAATCACGGTTTTCAAAGACGTTTAGTTTAAAACACGGTTGCGTTCAAGCGATTTTTCGTTGGTCGTAAAAATAAACGTGTTTAAAAACACAAATATGAAACGCTGAAAAAGATGCGTTTTGTATCATGATTCTGCAGAATCACGGTCGCTAAAATTCGCTTGAACGAACGGAGATCTCAATCATGATTCTATGACGTCATTATCTATTATATATATTATCGCTACCTATTTCTATTCTTCCTGGGTGGGCTTGAAATGAGCGAGAATCAACGTTTTTTGTTTTGTAATATTGGTTGATGGAAAATTGCTTGAACGATCTCCCGCAGTAACCGTGTTTTGTATCGGCGTTTTGAATTGTGATTCATGTTTGTGATTCTAGCTTCGAAAAATCGCTTGAACGCACCCTTGATCACAGGTATGCATTTGAAGTTGGCACAATATGAATACTTTATACTGCAAAAGCTTAAAGCAGCAATGTAGTACATTATCATACAAACAATGTCGAGAAATAATGGTTCTTTACTAGCATTATTGGCGGGGAAGTAAAAGTATCTTTAAAAGACGTTTGAAATGATAAAATGAAAGAATCATCATTACTCCTCGTGACATACCATGACACATCTTTTATCTTCTCTCATTTTGGCGATCGTTCACCCAAGCATACTCTGTGCAATCATTGATACCGTAACGTATCCTTGGCCTTCTAACCGGCATGGAAAACGACGACCACATCACCCGGCCAAGACAACAACCCAATCGAATCTCTTCCCACCGATTCTTTTAATGAACCTAATCAGGCGTTACCCAGTGCCCCACAATCCTCCACCCCCTCGCTAACCAGGTTAAAACAAGCAAAGAACAGAGTGATATAGAGACTGAAAGAGAGAGAGAGAGAGAAAGAGAGAGAAAGAGAGAGAGAGAGAGAGAGAGAGAGAGAGAGAGAGAGAGAGAGAGAGGGGATTAGAAGGAAGAAAGAAGAAATAGGCCACTATTCCATCATCATTTCTTTGAAGAAAAGTCTGCATTGAGATTGTAGATGGACCTCAATCCTTACATCATCTTACAAGCTCGTGACTCACTTCCCTACTCCCAGGTTGGTAATGTGACTGCTCCCCTTTCTTCCCATCTTCCCGTCTTCTTTTAATCCATCGTGTGCACACCTCAACGACTATTTGGGCAAAAACAGAGCGAATTTGTGCGCATTCCTATTAATTGATTTTATCGAGTGGCGATCGGCGCCAAACGTCTCTTCTGACTCACACAATAGATCCGTCTCTGCATCTTTTCCCCGCATCTTTAACGGTTAGAGGGGATTTTATGCAAATTTTGACAGATTTTTGTCTACCTGTTCGCCAAGTTTATACCTGGAAGGTTTGGAGAGGAAATCTATGACCTCAAAATCATAAGGGGAAGCCTGCAAATGATGAGGGTGAGAAAAGAAATAAAGCCACTTAACGCAGTCTACGATCTGCCTTATTTGCATATCTAAGTGTTGTGGTCGTCATTGCGATGTCCTTTTATCGCTGATAATTGAACGATTGGTAGAAGTATGTGTTAAGGCAGATGGAAGAATGAAAGGATGTAATTGGATAGGTAGCACTCTACTTCTCATATCTCATATAGTCTGACTCTGATCAGAGCTAAACATGTCCATGCTACATTAAAAGGTATGAGTGAAAAGTGGAACACGGCGGCGTTGGTGGTGTCTGGACTTAGCAGTCCTTGGTGTAGTTAGAAAGGAATTAGATCCATGTCAAAACATTCAAGAGACTTTAAGCACAGCCAGCACATTAGCTGGAATGCTCCCCAGGGAGTGGAGAATGTGCACTGTAATGTGCAGAATAGGAATTGAATCAAGTGACTGGGGCATCATAATAATGTAAGTGCTTAGGTCAGTATAACTGGTTAAGCACTTTATAAGAAACAGTTATTATTGTTATCACATGGTGTTCACATTCATTTCATTGTAAAAAACCACATACACAGTTTTTGTTGTGTCTAATATAATCCTCAAGTATGATGTATCACGCAGTCAATTCAGAAATCAACTTCAATCTGATTACGTTTTTTGACATTTATTTTATTTTATTTTATTGGAAATAAAGTTTTGAACTGAATTGAATTAGTACATGTACAGTTAACTTAATTATTCATAACCCATGTAAATTTGATGATTTTTGTGTTTTTCGTATTAAACTAAAAAATGAAAGGTGGACTGGTTGAAGTAGGGCTTTTGTTGAACACTCTTAGATGTAAGCATTGATATTTCACATTCTAAAGAAACATAAATGGGGACAAATCAATTTTTCACATACTGATTTTTTTTTTTTACAAACTTGGTAAGGGTATGAATAATTTATTTGTTAACTGTATTTGTAAACCCATTTGTTTTTAATGAATTCACTACTCGTAGAAGAGAAGAATGCAAGTCTGTTTTCAAAAATTAGTGACAAATTAACATAGAATGGGTATAATATAAAATGTATGAATTCACATAGACACTAAACTAGATGCCATTAAGTAAAACAAGAAAGCATAAGGACTACGAAGCAAGGAGAAGCAATGAAGCAATGAGTGAAGACAGATGAAGAGAATGGGAAGAGAAAAGACAATTTTCTTTCCCCTTAGGATAACGTTTAATGACAGATAAGAAACAATTGCTTCAAAGAACACTTCACAAGACGGCACAGAGTCTCATTGTGTACAGATGTAGACAACAATGAACAATAACATCCAAGAAATATAAGTTACAAACAAGTTTCACAAAAGTAAGCATACAACATGTAGTAACCTCAAGAAATCTACAATAACAAATCAAAAGAAAACTAGGACAGTTGAGCAAATATATAGCAATATCTACAATATTCACATACCTGTTTTTAATGATCGTCAAGAAACAAGTCCGAATGCAAGTAGGGAGAGAAAGTGAGAAAGATAAAATCAAGAATAATTTGTTTCATGAAGTTTATATTTATAGTAATGCCCTGAAGAAAACAATAATAACATAAATCAATAGAATAATTTAGAACTACATATACATTCATATATAAGATACTTGTTAAGTTAGTCTTTTATCACAGAATAAATCTCTATGCATTTAATGGATAATAGAAGACAGTTCCCCCAAGCTATATATTTCAAGAGTAAAGAAGTGTTTTATTTGAAGAAAAACAACATTGAACCAAAATTTGGTGTAGTTTGTATGGAGGAATGAAAGCTAGAGAGAGGGATAGAACACATATGAGGGGAAGAAAGGTGTACTGAGCATGAGAGAGAAAGAGAGAGAGAGAGAGAGAGAAAGAGAGAGAGAGAGAAAGAGAGAAAGAGAGAGAAAGCAATAATTTGAATGTAGAAAAAGGGGATGAAAACAGACATAGATGGCAGATATATAAAGAAAAATTAATTTACAAAAGACAGAAAGAAAAGGGAGAAAGAAAACAAGAGAGATAGAAAGACAGAAAGAACGGAGAGAGAAAGAGAGAGAGAAAGAGAGAGAGAGAGAGAGAGAGAGTATTGGAGTAAGGAAAAGGTATAGTATATATATGTCATCACTAATTAAAAACAATATCCATGACAAGAAATAAAGACAAGTATTGTTTTTATACCCCAGGCTACTAAACAGTCATATTGCATGTTTTCGTACAATACCCTTTGGTCATGTAGTTTAATGAAGCATTCTGGAGAATATCTATTGAAATTTCACTACCTTTCTATTTGTGCTTGATTAATGCAAATTTTTGTTCAAGGATAAGAATATTGTTTATATTTTCTATCATATGCTAGCAACTCTCTTTACTTTATCTTCTTCTTTTATCATTTTTTCCCTCTTTCTCTCTTCTCTTTCTAGTCTCTCATCCCTTCAGCTAAATCAAATCACAATCTTTCTCTTTCTATCTCTTTGGTACTGCCAGACTGTTTCCCTCTTTGTCTGTCTGCCCATCAACCTGTATCTTCTCTCACTTGTCTCCCTCTTCGAACCCCGTCTAATCTCATTTTCAGTAAGTGAAACACACAACAAACTAGAGAGATAGAAAGTAAAAAGGATGGAGACTGCTAAAATGAAAGAGGGAGAATAGATAGGTGAGAGGAAGCATCCAATTTTCTTTCCATCCTTCTCTACTCTACTCTCATCGCTTATATTTTGTACCCATCTCACAATCATCCGTCAACCTGTATCTTTCCCCTTTCCATCTCTCTCTCTCTCTCCCTCCCAATCCCTGGTGACTTATTGAATAAAACAGCTTAGCACTAACAACATGATCATTACAAAGCGAAAAAGTACACACAACATGCAAGCGCCTGAACTCCTCTCTTCAACGCTGGACAGACAATCTTAATCCAGGCATAAAGGTTACGCTTAAGGGCTGATTGGAGCCAACACCTAATGAAGCAGGTGGGACCATTGGGAGTCTGCTGGGCCGATCAATTCCATTGGTAACTGGCCCAGATAAGCCCAAACCCTCGATAAATCAAGCCTCAAATGAAGGTGAAGGGAGGAGAGCGAAGCGGTGTTTAGCTGTAAAAATACAGGTGGGTCAAATTAGCTCAGGTTTGGGAGAGGTAAGGGGCTGAAAATGAGAGCTTGTTTTGCTCATCTGAGATGGGATGGTTTGTTTTGTCGCGCATCTATGCAAATTAGCTGGTATAAGTGAGTCATCGGAGAGCTCTTTCCCACATGCCTATGTTACCTGAGATGATCAGATTCAAACCTGTCAAGAAAGGTTATACACCGAGGGAATACAATAAAAAAGACTGGATAATATCTACCAGATGACTGTATTGACTCATTAACTTGTGGAATGGATTTGTTCACAGCATCTCAAGATTATTTGAAACTAGAAGTATTCCTTTAGAAGGGTGATTTTATGAGAGTCAACATCAAACCAAAGGGGTTCAATATTGTGTCATGGATATTAGGATTGACAACATTCATGTTTATTGTGTGATAAACTTCCAAAAGAACTTCTTGTTGAAAAAATACACTTGTACTTCATCTAACCATATGTGGTTTTCCCATCTACACAGGCATGTTTTTTAACCGCCATTCACAAAGTTCATGTTACTCACTGCAGGTGTTCTTCATTAGACAGACATTATCACACCTCTCCCTCAATTTATATTTCATCATCTTATTTATTCTACTAGCCCCCCTGTGGTTGCTCACATTATTTGATTATGACCTGCCATTCTTGGAGTTCCTCTCTACCTAATCCTCATCCTACTGTGATATGCTGTAATTTCATTATAAAATGTCATCTGTCAGATTCCCTCACATCCCCTATCACCTTGTCTTACCGCTCCTCTTCAAAGCTCCCCCTCCTCGTCCCCCGACCAACACTAATATTTCATGCCCACCGTACATGCATCTGATGTACTCAATCGAACGCTACAACCCCTAACCTCTAAAACTCTTTCAAACCTGTTTTTAGAACAGCTTTCGTTTCTTAATAAAATAATAATAACATATACAGCTACCATGTCAAACTAATTAACACCTATTGGATACACTGTGTAATCATCGGGAGGAGAGACCAGAGGGTCACAGTGATTAATTTCTTCTCCCAGGCCTAGGTGACACAAAAACATCAATAGTTAATAATAACATATGTATACCGGTACATGTAAATCCCTTTTACCTCCAGATCCTCATTAATTACCCAACCCCAATCCCTCTCATGCTATCTATTACCCCTATCTCCAACCCCTTGCTATATAGGCTCTTCTCCAAAAACACATATCCCTAATTTGCTGTCACAAACCTAGAATGCATCAAGTTCTCCTTACCAATCCAACTTCCCCACCTTCCCCCTTCTCCATACCTATATCCTCCATCTAGACCTCTTCTCCCAATGCCTCATACTGTCTGCTTAGAAACAGTAGGGCATTAAACTCTATAGCACTATACACAGAGTTATCACCCTTCTGCTTCCCAGCATTACATATCTAATTCCTACCTGTCATAGAATGCCCTCCTCCCCTCAACCTTCTGCTTCATAGATATCACCTGTTTGGAGCCAGAAGGGCATTAACTCTCACACTTACACACAGAGTTAGCACCTATTGGCTTCAAACAGACGATATGTCACACTTATCTTCACACATAGATATGGGCAAAACAATGGAAGAAGGCTAGTATAAACAAAGCCCCCCCCCCCAAAGAGATAGAAATAGAAAAGAAAGGAAAACCACTCTGTCTCAGTCAGACCGCAGCGTGCGCGATAATGAGGCTGTACGGCGATTTTTATTCAACTTCTCGTTCGGCGAAAAGCTCGCTTACATCGCTCGTAAAACACGAGACCAGCCTCGGGATTTTGGTAGCATCATTTTGTCGCCCTCATACAGCTCACAGTGCAGTTCATCATGGCGAATCATGAGGTAAGAGTATTTTTCAGATTCTGCTCTTTAATTTGATATATAATATGATATATTTGCGATTTGTTTGCGCTTTTGATTGTGATTTATAATTAGGGCCCTATTTCAATTAAAACTGAGGCTAATTTTCGCAGTGGTATTTCATTTTTTGGCTCCTGACCCGATTACGAGTCGTATCAAAATTGTTTTTGTGTGCCGACGAAAAAGACATTCGAAAGATTATCATATCTGAAAATCTTCGAGACGCAAAAATTGTGTCACTTACTTTTTAATCATTCAAAATGGACAAAATTACGAGAAAATTAGCGTTTCACCGGAAGTTCACATCGTCACAGCTATGAGCAGTGCAGTCATGGCGGGGAAAGTACGCATTTCGCGCGAAATCACCGAGCAAAATTTGTTGTGAAGAAAGCTATAATAGTCCCATTAGCCCGCTTTTGTGTTGGTTACTACTACTAGTCTAGTGTCAGCTCAGTCTCGGACAACAACACAAATTCAATGAAATGTGATCATAATGATGTCAGTTTATCATTTGTTTATGGTTCAGTTACTACTATTGAAGTACTAGTTCGTGTTGAGCGAACTTGATAATATACTTTTAAAGGCTTTTAACTTATATTTATAAGAATAATAAGCTCTCTTTTCAGTTTTCTGTTGTTTGTTGTTGTGTGGCCATGCCCATGGGCATGGTGGGCTGCGCTGGCCGGCTGGCCTGTGCTGTGGCCTGTGAGTGTGATTGTGATTGTGAAAACATATGACATGTAACTTACTGTCTCTGCTCTGGAGTCTGAAGTGAAAGTTGAAACTGAAACAATGAAATACTGAAATTCTGAATACATATAGACTATTTAGTATTTGCCTAACAGTACATTGTTTGTAAGGGATATACCCTTGGGAATTAATGAAATTTGTATTCATGTTATTAAATGATAAATGCATGTTTCGTTGATTGTGTGGTCAGATCCTTGGGTGTCCTAAGCAGGCTGCAGGAGGGGGTGGGTTAGCAAGAAGGTTCTGTTAACTGTTTTCTCTGGGCTTATGTTTAGATGTTAGTTTTCTTCCTTAGTATATATAAAATACAGGTGCCATCAAGTGGATTGAATGTAAGCATGAATGTTACCAATATTTCTTTTTTGTTCCTTTTCAGGTTTGTTGTGGCGACTCACTGTATACCTGTGGCAGTTATGGAGTCGGCACTCCCCCATGCCCAGCAGCTTCCCAGGCCCCAGCATCCCCAAGGCCCCATCAGCTCCCCAGGCCCCAGCAGCCCCGAGTCCCCATCAGCTCCAGAGGCCCTTTCAGCCCCCGAGGCCCCAGCCACCCCCAGGCCCAAGCAGCTCCTGAATCCCCATCAGCTCCCCAGGCCCCATCAGCTCACCCAGCTACACAACAGGCAGGTCATGATTGCTCACTTCACAGTGCTCCACAGTCGGTGAGGATAAATATCAGTTTGAAACAATATTTATTACAAAATACTTGTTCACTATTGATCAGGTTTCATATTAGACCTATATGATTGATTATGATTAATTTATGATGAATTCATGAATGGACATTCAAAATTTGAGTTTCAGCTAATTACAACCAATGGTTACCCCAGCTACCTAACCATCTAAACATGCAGGTCATGATGTTTCAATTTGCTCACCGCAGTGTTCCACTGTCAGTTTAATATATAAATACATATGAATTTGAAGCAATATTTTATTATTGATGACTGTTTTTTAATGTATACATGGGTAGAGAAGGATTGGCTGATAATTTGCTGAATTATGTATTACATTTGACTGAAATGCTGGAGAAAAAAATAATGTAAACGATTCTGAAAATTTTACTTAACTTGTTTGTTGTTTCCTCTTTCTATTTTGTAGCATGTGAGGATGCAACTCTACCACTTCCCCCTGCCTCGGCCCCCAGAGTACCACAGCAACTGGGACTACTCCTTCATCCCCGCCTCGGGCCCCCAGTGTACCACAGCAACTGGGACTACCCTTCCCCTGCCCCGGCCTCCAGAGTCACACCTCTACTGGGCCATTGCATTTCCATCTTTTCAGCAGAATTCAAATAATTTTTCATATCCAGGTTCACTGGAGTAAAGAAACGCCCCAACTATTAAATCTCAACCCTGATAGTGAATTAACACCGCAGGGTGAAATGTATGACAGTATTGATAATGAGAGTGATAACAATTCAGAATTAGTCATAGACACAGACATCTCTAATCTTGATGAGTAGAGTGTACTCTATTCAAGATTCAAGTTTTGAACTTACCATGCTGAAATCCATTTTTTGTGATCAGCAGTAACTTTTGCCAGAGAGTTTATGGAAAGTCATATGACATGATAATTGACATCTTATAACTGAGTATTTTAACTTGTGTTTCATATTCAGTGCATGTATTATCATAGACCACTGGCCACTGCCTTGAACATGACTAGTTTGTAAACTTGTGTTTAATAGATTATGTAGCTATCTGTTTATATCAGTTGGAAAATATATGCCAAGAAATCAGTTTGTGATATGTTGTACGTGAAATAGCATTCCATGCTATACATGTCCAAAGATACTGCCAACTACATTACTACCTCTTTATGAAAAGATGTTTTTGTTAGAATATTTATCTACGATATGTGTTGTGTATATGCCTCGTATATTGTTTTGACTGTAAACTTGCCGCATGTTTTTGCCGTTGCCTCGAGATTCTCATGTGCATCTTTGTTGAATCAAAGAACTAAGCAAGTTGTCTATAGATGTTGGATTAAGTGGCTGTTATGTAAGTGAGCACATTGATTTTGTGCCTCATATGTCTAGTTTGTCATGTTTTGCAGCTGTTCCTTGAACAAAACATATTTTTCTATACAATAATTGTACCAGTTTCAAATGTTTGAATACTTTGTTAGGAACTTCAACTGTTGTGAGTTGACCTGATTGACTTGCATTATTGATAAGAGTTATTTATGCTTCACATGAAAGATACATGTAGAAACATTCAACCTGAGTTTTCTTTCATGAAAATTAAAATGTTTAATGAAGCTATTTGTTATCAGTTGTAACTATATATGTTAAGAAATCAGTGTGTTATAATTTATGTGAAATAACATGCCATGCAATACAAAGTAAGATAGTGCCAATCACATTTCTACCTTTCCGTAAAAAGTTTTAAAGTTGAAATATTTATCTATAAATATATGTATGCTTCGTATTAACTTGCTTTTACTGTAAACTTGCCGCATGTTCTACGCATGTTCTACGCCATGCTTCACATGAAAGATACATGTAGAAACATTCAACCTGAGTTTTCTTTCATGAAAATTAAAATGTTTAATGAAGCTATTTGTTATCAGTTGTAACTATATATGTTAAGAAATCAGTGTGTAATAATTTATGTGAAATAACATGCCATGCAATACAAAGTAAGATAGTGCCAATCACATTTCTACCTTTCCGTAAAGAGTGGGTAAAGAGTTTTAAAGTTGAAATATTTATCTATAAATATATATATATGCTTCGTATTAACTTGTTTTGACTGTAAACTTGCCGCGACTGTAAACTTGCCGCATGTTCTACGCCATAGACTTAAATCTTTAGCGAAACAAACAACTAAGCAAGTTGTATATGATCATATTACTGCCTTAGATTAAGTGGCTGTTATGTAAGTTAGAATACAGATTATGTGCCACGTATATATCTAGGGTGACAGTGTTTTGCAGCTGTTACAAGAACATAATGTTCGTATATCATAAATTGTTCTTGTTAAAAAACTGTTACATTACTTTGTTAGGAACTTCAACCCTTGTAAGTTGAATTGATTGCCTTTTTTTCCTTTCTCGAAAATATGCAAACAAGCTATTTGTATTATTACTTGATCAGCTGAAAATATATATGCCCCAAAATAAGTGTGTGATATGTTGTATGTGAAATAACATTCCATGTTATGCAAAGTAAGAAAGTGCCAAGTGCCAACCATATTACTACCTTTTTATACAAAACAGTATTATGTTTAATTGTTAGACTATTTATCTATAAGTGTGTATATTCCTCGTATGAACTTGTTTTACTGCAGTCAGTCCCATGTTCTGTTGTTAAAAATATTCAACGTTTTCAAACTGATCAAATAAAAACATTGACTTGTAAATCTTAATAAATATTACTACTTTTGATTTCCTTTTGTTAGTAGAAACTGAAATGTATGGAATTGCATTGTATTAATGAGAAGAGCTGGAGAGAATGAGAGAAGGGGAAGGGATGGGGATGGATAACATTAACTAAGACAAATAGGGGGGGGGGGTAGGTGTAACTAAATTTGGTCGTTCTGCTTTTGTTTACGTAATTCCAAAATATCAGGATACAAACAAGACCAATTTGAATTAGTGCTAGCCACCAAATGTTATGGTTGAGTCTTAGTTTGCAGACATATTTGGGAATGGCGTCAAAATGCAGGACCACCATAACTTTTATCTGAAGGAATCCAGCAACTGCATGCATTTACAAATAAAATGCATCAAACAAGGTTCGAATCCAGTACCCTCATGAAAACCAGCTAGCTTAGTTCCTTGACCTTGCTAACTCTATTTTTGATGTGCAGTTTAACTAAAAGATCTTGTGATTAATTCTTAGCCACGTCATCCAAAATAGACTCGGCAAGTAACTTATCTTGTGGGTTTTCATGAATATGGGCCCTATTTTCCAATCATATTAATATACGCTGACACGATCACAAAGGAAACGTCAGCAAAGCATATATACGTGGGACTATTAGCACATCGACGCAGTGCGCTCCATGCATGGGACTAAGCAGACCGTGTGTATGTAAGTGCCACGCTCATACGTCACGTCGAACGTTGACCAATCAGAGCGCGCAATTTACGATCTGGCGATCTCCGGTAATTTTTTTGTCTTCGTGGATGACATCGAGGCAAATTTTGTTGGCTCCTGACCCGATTATCCAATGAATTAAATAAGCAAGTACATAATCTGGAAGAATATGAATTACGCTTTACGATGATTATAAAATCATTTAGACGCAAAAATTGTAAGATGTATAGTTTGGTCTCTGAATTTTCTTAAACTTACAAGGAAAAATCATCATTTTTGAGCCTGTATTTGCCCAATATTTTAATGTAAAATGAAAAAATAAATGTCATTGACGCAAAACTGGTAGTTTCCTCTCAAATATGATACCAAATTTGTAATGTCAAAATGGATTTTAGCCACTGTAATGATAAAAAGAAAACCCCTCTGCACGGCTTATCATATTACACGCCGCGCAGGTCATATGAATACGACTTGAATACATAGAGCGTGTTTATGCGGAGCTGCGGACTGACTGGTCTGCTGCAAGTCATAACGACACATCTCTGTGTTAAGGAATGAGCTAAGACCCTTCTGCCACTCAGAAGACTGTATTTATTGATTAGATTAGACCTGAATATGTGAGAAGTGTCTTCCTTGTCTTAAGTGATGAGAGCACCTCCTTCTCTATGCTTCATTTACTCATATCCTATTTTCACATCTACTCAATCCATTTTAAGATTAGGGGGTCGTGTCCGGGTCTGTTTACACTCTGTGGTTCCTCGTAAGCCAGTAAGATTCAATGATCAAATTAACCAGCTTATAAAACATTTTTCACACTTCACTTACACACCTAAATGAGAACATCAATCATATTTGGGTGCATTCATGCTTTTAGTGAATGTTACAGAAAACTAATGATTATTTTTGTTATGATTACAAAGTGCAAACACACCACCTTCATATAATGATAATAAACACTGTTCTTAAAATGAGAGACTGACATCGGTTCTCACATTTTACTAATAATCTCACATAAATAGAATTCATTTCCACTTTAAATTACAATATCATTTTCTTACTGTTGCATGACAAAACGAGTAGTGACTCTTAACAAACATTATTGATTTCTAATATTTCCTTTGTTTGTAGTCAGAAGGGTTTTAACTCCTATTACTTCACACAGTTAACATCCTTCTGCTTCCAAACAGATCATTTATTTGTCATCATAATGAAAACTAAGTAGAATAAAATCATTGGATTTACAACCTTTGATATGGTAATACATATTACACTGATGCATCTCATTTTCTCTCACTATTTGTAGAATGTGTAGCTGATAAAACATAATGTCTTATGTGAACATGCTTGAGTCTTCTCCACTTAGAGTCAAAACACAGTTCACACTAGTAGTTATAGATGGCAGATGCGTTAAATGGAGGAACGCCTGACTGGAATATTTCATCTATGCCTCGGCGCCGCTCTGTCTGTGACTGGCCGAAATTATCTTTATCCCAATGTGTCTGGAGCGCGGTGGGGGTCGTGAGCGATTATAATAAGAATTGTCATGATTAATGCATTCCAAGAAAAGAGAATGGCAAGTGAAACAAGCCAAAAATGATGAAAGAATTTTAAGTTTACCGATAATCAAATCCATACATTATTTAGCTTCATGGAAAGCAATTTAAATGATGCATTAACAATAATCCCCATTGAATCTGTTGTAATTATGAAAGATGTGTGTATGTTGTTGCAATGGCAGATATAGCTAAGACAACCTTCTTGTCAGTGTTGAGGGTGTCATTCATGCAAAGAAGTGAATTATCTTTAAACCTGAAGTACTTTAAATCAACCCTTTTACAACTTAAAGTCAGGTATTGAAATTGCATGAGAGTTAATGTTTCTATAGAAACAATATTTATCACTAGGCACTTGGAGACGAAGCATTCATATATTTGAAATATGTAAGATCTTGTCCGTCACTCAAAAGAAGAAAAAAGGTCTTTAGATTTCATTCTAGAAATGAATAAAAGAAGATACTGTCATGAATAAATCTTGAAAAAGGGAAGTTGTGGAAGATTTGAGTAGTAAAATGTCGAAGAAGATGAGAAATTCTAAGGAACATACCCTTAGCCAAACAGCCAGGCTTTTAATTGAGCAATTTCTCGCACCTCTCGCCACAATATTGGTCATTCGATACCGCAACCAGCCGATTGGGACCGTAAAATTTACATCCAAACGTCATTACAATGCATCCATCGACCTGCCCTTCCCATATCCCATGGTGCCATCTTTTCCCCCGCTTGTCTAGAAGGAAAACATCAACGCAAACGAGTTCCGAATCAACAGAAAACACAAAGCCATGTTTACTGTGGTTTGAAATACACGTTTACCAATGGAAATCTACGCAGCAAGCAGGCGCAATTTGACAGTCTCCCCCTAGAGGTTGTTTCCAATTAGGGAAATATTTGACGGACGTTGTGCATCGGAGATAGCAATAGGATGAGAATTGGATAGTTTGGGAAGAGACAGACCTATATAAATTCAGCAAATACGGTAAATGAAGCATCCTAAGAATAGAATTGCAGGTGGCTTGTCTGTGCTTTTATATGACAGAAAGAGAGACAAGAATAACAGACTTTATTTGATTTATTGGATGATAGTAGAGCTATGTATTCAATTGAAGATACAGACTTGTTCATTTTGCATGGCACGTAGTTTAGAGGTCTTATATTAACATATCTCAGGCTAAACTTTCAGGAGTTAGAAAACTAAAATCAGATTGTTAAATGAAATTAATGCTCATTATTCCTCTTGATGAATGTGCACAAGAATGCAACATATTTGTAAATACATACTTATGAAACAATATATTTGGTCTTATGAAACAGACACAATAATGAAATCTATAATCTTAGAAAAGGCATGATCTCAAGATTTAAGTAAGAAAAGTTATGGTAATAAAGGTTCAACATTCCTCAGAGATTTTAAAGAAAAAGAATTAGTATTGATTGGTGAAATGTGTCTGATATGACTATCTGCTTCTCAATCATACCTTAGTGATACATCAACATATATTTAGGATGTTGCCCAAGCATATCAGAAGTAACCACAAAGACTCATAGAGCAATGATGGATAACTTTGACCATACGTCATTGCGTAGCACTGGAAATACATTGAAAACACCACATCTTTATGGATCTATCTCAAGTACAAAATTTACTGATGGCTCAGTGGTAGAGCAATAGCAAACAAGAAGTCTCAGCTTCAAAACCAAGTCAATGCACCGGTGCCAATTGATAGGGCGTTAGCCCTAAATTTCAGATTATTAATTCCATTGGATAGGATTTCAAGCCATAGGTCCCCTGGCTGCCTACGTACAACATCTCTTTGCTTTCACAGCATCGTGAATAAGATAGAAATTGGTAAACCCTGTTATTGCGAGTGTCATATATAAAATGACATCATTTTGAGAAAAAAGGCAGCACATATGGACAAATCATGGAAACACAGAAACAGTAGAAATTTAATATTCCACTTGAAAACAATGTCTCTACTTTTATCCTGTGTTCCTAAAAGGATTCTAAGCCTATCCCATTACTGATCTATTCCAAGATGAAATTGTTGACCACTTTAGATCCATTAAAGACTATAAGAGCCTAGAAATAGAAAGGATAATATGTGAAGCTCTCTGATTCTAATTCTGTGAATTCCCGCTTCCTCCAAAACAAAAATGCAAATTATAGAGAAACGTGAGATAATTAAGGGGAAAATAAAGAAAGGAAAATGAGGGCATATATGAAGTCTGAGTAGAAGCAGCCGTAGCCGTAGACATAGATGTAGACGTAAGAGTAGAAGTGTAGAGGCACAAGCATAAGTAGAAGTAGAAGTAGAAGTAGAAGTAGAAGTAGAAGTAGAAGTAGAAGTAGAAGTAGAAGGAGAAGTAGAAGGAGAAGGAGAAGCAGAAGTAGAAGTAGAAGTAGACATAGACATAGACATAGACATAGACATAGAAAGTAGAAGTAGTAGTAATAGTAGACGTAGAAATACTGTAGAAGTAGATGTAGCAGTAGAAGTAGACGTAGACGTAGGTGTAGACATAGAAGTAAAGTAGAAGTAGAAGTAGAAGTAGAAGTAGAAATAGAAGTAGAAGTAGAAATAGAAGTAGAAGTAGTAGTAATAGAAGTAGAAGTAGACATAGATATAGATATAGATATAGACATAGAAGTAGAAGTAGAAGTAGAAGTAACGTAGAAGTAGAAGTAGAAGTAGTAGTAATAGTAGACATAGAAATACTATAGAAGTAGATGTAGCAGTAGAAGTAGACGTAGATGTAGACGTAGGTGTAGACATAGAAGTATCGTAGAAGTAGAAGTAACGTAGAAGTAGAAGTAACGTAGAAGTAGAAGTAACGTAGAAGTAGAAATAGAAGTAGTAGTAATAGTAGACGTAGAAATACTGTAGACGTAGGTTTAGACATAGAGGTAACGTAGAAGTAGAATTAGTGTAAAAGTAAGAGTAAGATAAAAGGGAGAATGTATACTGTATACACATACATAGACATGCACAGTATGTATGTACTATACTATATCTGTGAAACTCTCGGCCTCTATGTGTTCTTTCCTTTAACCTTACATGTAAAACTTTCCCCTTTTCTTTCTCCTTTTTAAAAACCTTTCCTGATACATCCGCTGTCAATCTCACTTTGCTTATAATACAAACACTTTAGGCTTAAATACTCATTTGCTCAAATTTCCTCCAAAAGAAAACAGAAAGAAATAAGAGTGAAGCAGAGAAGGCGAGAGAAAAGGAGAAGCAGATAAATCTCTTCTAAAATCCATTAGCCTTGATTCTGAGTGGGAATTCAAGGGAAGAGCAAATTAAAACACAAACTAAGGAACTGAGATAAAAAGAAAACACTCTTTGAAAACATCCCAGGCTAAAATCTTGTGCCCTGCTTTAGGTTGTTGGGAAAATCAACATAGAGTGACAGATCATGAGAAAGAGAGAGAGAGAGAGAGAAAGATGGGGGAGAGAGAGAGAGAGAGAGAGGGAGAGAGAGAAAGATGGGGGAGAGAGAGATAGATGGGGAGAGACAGAGAAAAAATAGAGAGAGAGAGAGAGAGAAAAAGAAAAGCAATGATAGATAAAAGAGAGAAGAGTTGAATATCAAAATAGATGGCAAGAAAGGAAAAGAAAGAAAATGGAGGGAAAAAAGAAGAAGAAAATTACATCTCTGAAATTATGTTACAAGAAGGAATATTTACAAAAAGCATTCTAAAATTTACAATTCTATATAAAATAACTAATCTTTACCTTTCCCCCATTTATCCTTCATTCTTTCCATCTATAGATCATTTATTCCCCCTCTCCTCTCTTTCTGCTTTCATTTCTACACACCTGCCTTAATGGCCACCTCTCTATAAAAGCCACTTGTCTATAGTGGCCGTGTTTCAGGGATTTGCAATTCTATTAATTCTTTATATTCTTTTTATTTGATTTTGTACGACGTGAATGGACAGGGCAAATATGGATGGAACACTTGTTCTTAAATGTAATCCCCATTCACTCTGTTTTTTATGCTCTAAAATATTGATAATGTATGTATGAATCAATAAAGAATTGAAGCAGAGGATGTCCATCCCTTTAGCTGCACCTTAAGCTATGTGTGGGACTAGCATGCAATCAATATACACTAATCCTTTATCACTCACCCCTTCTTCATTGTGATATACATTTTATCCCCCTCCCACTCTCTCTCTCTCTCTCTTCATTCTCCTTCTTTTAGTCACCTCGTTTGCTCTCTCCTCCATGTCTCTTGTTCATACCCACAATTATTTGTGATCCCCACCTCTCTAAATCATCACAACAGACATACCAATAAGCAGAAATTGGTAAGACATACAAATATTGTCAGATCTATAATTTATAACTGTAAGTAAGAACGAAGAGCATCGTGAAATGTATTTGAGACAGTCTTTGTTATTGTTGCATGTATGTGCAATATTCCATTGTGAAGTGTTCTGTATTTTGATTTTTTTTTTCTTTGTAAAATTGATTAAAGTAGCAAACAACCACTTTTGTTGTTTATTAACTGGTCAACAGAAAGTAGTGAAAATTCAAAACAGTGCAATTGTTTGTTGATGGATATATGTACCTATTTTTCCTGAAACTGAAAATGCTTTCATCCAAAAA
This sequence comes from Mesocentrotus franciscanus, assembly GCA_037976565.1. Lineage (NCBI taxonomy): Eukaryota > Metazoa > Echinodermata > Echinoidea > Camarodonta > Strongylocentrotidae > Mesocentrotus > Mesocentrotus franciscanus. Next base: position 11,734,646 of record CP137667.1, on the reverse strand, counting down.
TAGAAACATAGTTATCACCATCATCTTTTGTTCTTCAGGTCCATTAGAGGGTGTAGTCATGCACCATGCCATGGTAACCACCCCTTATGCCCAGAGCTATAGAACCCTCCTTAATGGTCCCTTTACTCATCCTAGACCTTCCCTGTAGGCATCCCTCCAGCCCCTCACTTATCAGCCCAACCAAAAAGAAAAGGGGCACAACCTTTCACGATCCAACACGCTTCATAAGAGGCCAGCATGCCGATGCCAGCTAACCAGGCAAGAACAATGCTTGCTGCTTGAGCAGAGTAGCCTTTAGGAGAGCCGCGGAAGCTGGGGACATGTGGTCAATGAACGATTCTCTGTGCGGTCATTGGCGGAGGGTTCCCACATCCAGCCGCCCGACCAAACATCCCAGCTACGGTCAAGTGGGCGCAGACGACGTAGAAGAGAGGGCACGGAGGGATGCCAAAGACAATGATGGGAGTTGAAATTGATTGTTTTTGGTAGAGTTAGGGTGATAACAATCGACATGACAGCCTTCAAGATTCCCTAGGCTTAAGGCAGCTACCGTACTTGCTAAGAATTTTAAATAATGATGACAGAATGGCTATAATGATATATTTAAAATAATGGTAGTAATATGCCAATATGATTACCACTACTGATAAACTCAAATGCCTTCCCTCAATAATTCTGATTAGTGCAACAACAAAAATGTCTTGATAAGTATCATTTCTTGAATTACACTCTGTAGACGTGTATTGTTATGGTTACTTGATATATGCTATTTATACTTACAGTGCATTATTTCAGTAAAATTTTATTAACAAATCCAATGGGACATCACTAGAGTGGTCATAATCAAAACATATACAAATGTGAAGAATGATGACAATCACAAGGAAAAGATCCCCAGAGTAAATATAATGCTTCCAGATTTAATCCTTATAAATAATGTAACTACATATCAGCCTTCCATTTGCAAGCCTCAAAATATGATCCAATGAAATTAGAGATCCAAACATGCAAATTCAAATCAATATTTGCCAATAAAATGTCCTCATTGAGAAAATAAGATGACTGATCCAGTTCATCATCATGTGTCAAACAGAACATACCCTCTGGATTTAATAAATTTTATATTTCAACCCTAAGGGGAGATATAGGAGTAGCACCCCTTCACATAACACTGGTTTATTATCCAGTAAGTAATCATATCATTTAAAGAGAAGAGATACTATTTATTCATCCATCAAGAAGACTGCTCTAAAGAAAATTGAACTCAAAGCCTGGAAATGAAGGATGCACTTCTTTAATGAGTTGTAATTTCCCCCTAAAAATCAACAATTTTTTTCTTCAAAATATACATATATTTGTGACAATTTTATCAGTGTAGGCCTCTGATATGTTATGACATTTGATAAATTAATGAAATAAAAAGAAGCACAATCATTTCTTTCTTTCTTTTGAACACCTCAATAAATATGAGGCTCTTATTGATTTATTTTCGTATTGCTTATTTCATTGCATACATGCTAAGATAGTTAGTGGCTAATTCATTTGGGGAAAATCCAGTAAAAAAAATTCAGCATTTGAATCTAAGCTGTCACTGAAGGAAACTGGCACATTTACACAGATTTGAACCCAGGAACTGCAGGTCCCCAAACCACTCTTCTAATAAGTAAGCTCTCCTGCCTCTACAAAAAAAAATTACACTCTAAAGTGTCAAATCATAACATTCTGTCCAGATCTTTATGCTCTCAAAACTCTGCATTTCTTGTTCTTCCTATTTAAATCTCAATACTAAGTGGGGGAAAGAACCTTTGTCAATGCAGGGCCTATGCTGTGAAATGCTCTCCCTCGAGAGATACATAATAGCAGATCAGTTGAAGTGTTAAAAAATAATCTTATTTGTCTAATTCATCATAAAATTAAATGTTCTATCATTTTCATTTGTTCTATCTTACTCATGTTCCTTTGTCTATAATGCAGATGCTTTTATACGATCTCTTTTTTCAACACATGCGCCTTTAGCATTTGCTTTCAAGTTGATTCGATGCCAAATTATATGTTACATACATATCTAATTAAGATTAGCTTGAACTGTTGTCTTTTTTTGGTGATCATTATATTTCACTCACTTTGCAAATCATCTGTGCTTAAAGAGACAGCTGGCATTTGGAGTAGTTAAATGTCGATTCAATCGATGTCAATCTAGATCTCTACTATGGTAATGATTTTGTGAATAAAGAATCCCTTTTGGCACAAGTTAGCTCCAGGGCTGAATAATTTGGCAAACATGTAATCTGAGAATTTGCGTTTTTGGAGCTGAAAATGTCTGCACAGAAATGTAACATACATAACAGATACAGGAACAGGAGAGGAAATGTTAAGCCAAAGGATGAAACACTAAACTTTAACCTTTTTAAACTCTAAAATTGTAAATTAGATATGTCTAAATTTGTCTCTCCCAATCCTGACTTGCAAAAGCTAGTGCTTGAAGCAATCTAGGTTAAATTTTATGCCAAATGTTACTGATGAGAAATGTTTCTTATAATTTGTTTTCTTGCAATTTAAAAACAATCTTAAAAGTTTAAAAAGAGTGTGTTATTAGATCTGAAGTCATATTGGTAGCTCTGAATATTAACTATGCACCCTACTCTGTGGGAAAAGAGCTCATATTACAGTAACAATCATTAGCAGTGTCAGTTTCATCACCCTCTCCTTTCAAATATATCAAGACATTCTTCGAGCTAGTTGGTGATGAATATCATTTTGATTAAAAGTGCCACCGACTGTTTTCACATCCCTTACTACAGGTTTGCTTCATCCAGAACAGAGGAATAATATAAACACAACTAACTGTTACTCTTAATTGATTTTGCCCTAGAGAGAAAAAGCCTTCTGGCAGAAATATTGACAACTTATTGCATCCCTGTCAAACTTTCCAGTAATAGTTTATCACAGAGAGAATAGGATCGGGTTAGGAGAGCTTGATTAATTGTTTCGTAATTTCACCCTTCTGGATATGTTACTCATAAAGCCTGCAGCTCTTCCATGTGAAACAGTTGGACCCTTTCTCTCTCAGGATAACATCTCATCCTTTATTACAATTGGAAAAGGAAAATATGGTGTACCTCAGGGCGCAAACCAGCAGAAAATATTCATGTTGTGATGGAACATTCTAAAGTTCTTCTAAAATATTGTGTGATGCGTGTGTTAGAGCTGAGCGTAATCAATATTTAGTGCGAGTAGATTGCAGCCTTCTGGCTAGGTATGTATCACAAGCATACAGCAGATCATTACCCATCGCCCTCTAGGGATCCGACCATGCTCATGGCTCTATTAATGCTTCAACATAATCTCTTCTTTATCATTGGCTCAGAGCCGTATTGATCAGCTCAAGAGATGGAGAACAGAGAAGACCAGATTTATTGTGTAAGATATGAGGTTATGACTATGTCTTTGTTCTATTCAAAGGTAGAGATGTGAGGACTTGGAGAATTGAACATTAACTGTCCTTAAACTCTGTCTGGAAATAGCAAGATACATGCTAAAAGCCCTTTACTCTATATTTCCACCTACCCCTCCCCCATAAAATCCATTTACAACATGACAACACACACACAAAAAGTGTTTTTAGCTTTTTCAATTTCCTTGTCAATATTAGAATCATTGTTGCTAGTCTTGCCTTAAAATTATTGTGCTACCCTCAAGTACCAATTGTTTTATGAATATCAAAATGCTGTAAGTTTATTTCTTTTCTTTCCTACAAAGTTTGACGGTAAACACATATTTGAACCACTAACTTTGAGGTCATTGTGCTTGTTGTGTTATTTACTTCCTCATAAAGTTTTATAGCAATATGAGATTTCAACAACAGCGTATAACTTCAGCCCATCAAACAATAAATATGAAATAGTTGATAAATATTTAATGCTTGTCTTGACTTATCACTCAACACCTCATAAACACACGAGTGTGAGAATGGCGAGAGAACAGTTTGTCAAAAATCCATAAAAATATCATATTTGTGATTCCTGTAAAGACTTTTTGCCAGGATTCAACTGAGTTCTGATTTGTCATCAAGAACAAAGTTTCTAAAGAAATGGACAACTGCATTTCTTAATGACACAAGGTAACATATCAGGCTGTATACATGTATGTACACATACAGGTTCATTTTAACATTCAAAGAAATCTAAAAGATGAGATACTTTCTTTTGGATAAAGAAGGAAACATCAATTATTACCTACAGTGTAATTAATTGTTTACAAAATTTAATCTTTGCATTTTATGGTTCTTTTATGACCCTTCAATATCTAAAATCTATTGCAATATCAACTTTGAAATGTACCCTTATTCCACCAAAGAGGTTGTAAGTTCCCTCTAGTCAAATTGCTTACACCACATCTATCACCCAGGGTGAGAAAGGCTTATGACCCAAGACGTTAAGGTTCAACGATCATAAATGCATGGCATACCACAATTCAAAACATATAAATGACAAATATTATAATCCGTTAGCACCGGTAGTAAATGTCAAATCCCTTAAATGACCGATACAGGAAACAAACCAAACTTCCTCTTCTTCCTTTTCCTCTTCCTTTTGCTTAACTTTGTTTGAGAAGATTGACAAATGAGACTGCAAGGAAAGACAGAAAGACAGATATAGGAAGATATTGAGAAGGTAGAGAGATACAGATGAGAAAGACAGAATATGAAAACAGCATGGGGAAGAGAAGAACAAAACAGATAAAACAGAGAGAGAAAAGTTAGAATCAACAAAAGAAGAAATTGAAAAATAGGTGTTTGTGGTTAGAAACAATGGAAATAGATAGAGATTAAATGAAAATGGGAAAAGAGTTAGAAAATGTGAAAAAAATAAAAGTATTTCATGAGATGGAGAAAAGGGACAAAGAAAGGGACAAAGAAAGTGAAAACAAGTTTGAAAGACAGACGGACCAAACGAGACACAGAGAGATCATAAAAATACAAAGACAAAAACAAATATATAGAGACAGAGAGAGAGAGAGAGAGAGAGGGAGAGAGAGAGAGAGAGAGAAAGAGAGAGAGGGAGACCAAAACAGACTATGATGAGGTCTGGAATAAAGCAAGTGATGGATTTGTGATTCTGGAATGCATCAAGCAAGCAGGGCGCCAAGAGAAATGAAATGACCCAAAGAGCAAAGTTGGTAAACTCTAGACCATGAACTTGTCAACAAAACAAGATTTGCTTGGGAAAAAAACTTTTCACTCACACACCCCCCTCCTTATACCATTTTTATTCTAATGCAGAAGGACATACAATATTGAAGTGACAGTGAGATAATAATTTACATTCTTTCTTTCTCATGAATGATATATTACCCATTCTTAGGTAAGCAAACAACTACTTGTTATGTTTTGACATAGTTGTGTATAAAACATTTGACAGCTAATCATCTCTAAGCGATAAATGACTCTTTGAAGTGAAATCTCTAATATAAAAAATTTCCCTCGCCACTTATATTTTCTTTTCATGATTTTACTTTGAGAGTTGGATAATAGTAACTTACTAAAATGTCATAGGGCATAATCTTGGATTCCTTTATTTTGGTACTACAACCGACAGGTCTTACCATTAAGATTATTCAAAAGATCAGCCAATAGAAAGAAAGTTTATCAAAGGCAAACATTTTCTCCCGAACCAAGCAACAGGCTCTTCAACATCTGGTAAAGAATGGGATAAGTCTAAGATTTCTTTTCTTTTTTTTGTCGCACAAAAAAAAAAAAAAAAGTTTGCTTGTGATATACAGTAGCTTTACACTTTTTAATATTTTCTTTTATATTCTTTTTTTATTTCTACTCTTTGTATCTTTTGTCACATCATTTGAGATACAAAGTGCATTCATAGAATAAATCAAATAACCACAACTGGCCACATCATGTACTTTTTTTAAACCCCAGGAGTCCTATTTACATCAGGTAAGTTCATTGGTCTACAAGTGATAGGTTATTATCCCAGGTTCAATGTCAACTGGCAAGGCAAATATCTAGCCAAAAGAAATAATGATCTAAATGCTGCATACTTACTTTCCTTTACAATAAAATGACCGAACAATCAATTCTCTTCTTTCAATCTAATTGCAGGTCTTTTGTTGTATTTCTACATGAGCCTCTACTTAATATCAATAGTAATAACCAAAGGAGAATGTGACTTTTTGACAGAGGTATCTAAACATACTACCCCCTACCCCAGATAATTTGAAATACCTATTTACAGACTTTGTTATAAATTCATCTTTTGTATTTTATACCTATATATACAAGATACAAAAGTCAAAATAAAGTCACATCAAAGAAATATATGTATTAATTATGCATTTTACATATTAACATTATCTGCTGGAGAAAAAGAATCTTTTGAACAGGGTAGTGGGTCATTATTGAGGACCTGGTTTTATAGGATGGGATCCCTGAACTGAACTGAACTTGATGTTGACTGCCTGGAAGGGAGGCAGAGCAAGACTCTCCCCTGAGGGGTGCAAATATGGACACAGAGAGGTGCTGATAGATATACAGGATACCGGTGGAGGGGTGTGAAGATGCCCCCTCTGAGGTGCCGAACCAAACAATTTGCAACAAGGAATAGAAAGGAGAACATTCAAATGGGAGTCATACATCAAAAAAAGTTCCAAGATAAGAAACCTTATATTATACTTATCCAAGCCATCTAGCAAAGAAAGTCCCCCTAAAATATATTTGAGAAGGATATTATAATAGTAGATACCAAAAAGGAATTGCAAATACATAACTTATCTTTCTCATTAAATGAATTTTAGGGGTCTATGAGATGAAATGATACAGATAATAATATAAATTTTTTCAAGTGACACAACTTATATTTGACCACCCCCCCCCTCAAAAAATAGAAGGTGTATATCATACACCCCAGGCTTCTTTCTGAATAACAGTCATGTTAGGGATTTAATACATGACCCTTGTTTGAGTTGAGAGTCTTGATTCTCACACCAGAGTGGAACCTGTCTATGAAGGGCACCAAATACTAACAGTGGTCTTTCTAGACAGGTACTACAACACAGAATGCTTTTGAGGAGACAAGACTGATGGCCACAAGTACAGGTCAATGTGTATCTATAAAACCATTCTAATAAAAGCGAATGAGGCAACATATGATTATTAGTTTCACAGTTTAATATAGTTTATTCATGGTTTTTATGCTGTCTATCATGGAGAAAGGGCTGGTAATTGCATATTTGTTCTCATTCCAATAAGAAAGAATACTATACATTGTCAGATCGACATTTGGAAGGTATTTGTGTAGACCTGTTATTCTATGAACATGTCAATCAATGTATAGGCAAATGGTGCCGGGAATGCTTTGCAGAAGTTTTTGAGAAAACAAATCTGATTTTGGCTGTTATGAAGGATCTGTCACTGTCTGAGGCTGTCTAAAGAAGTGACTTGGTTTGGGAGCGAGGGGGTAAAGAGATGCAGGTGGGCCAATAGAGAGGTGTGAAAGGAGCACAAAAATATACCAAGGGGTACACAGATGGGTACTGTCTGTCTGATGATGGGATACCTAGCCCCATGTTCAGACTCCCTGAACAACATATAATTGTTTTATTTATGATCTCATGATGTGTCTTTTGCATCTTCTTGGTATTGAATTATATATATATATATTATGTAATTATGTATATTTATGTATGTTTATGGATATTTGTGTATATTTTATTTTATACCATCAACCAAGAAAGTGAGAGCCTTTTACAGAAACTCACTTTCTTTTGGTAATCCCCAGGCATTAGTTGATCTGTTTTTTTCTTTCTGTTATTGTATTTATTATTGTACTTTGTTTTCTTGTATTCTTTGTTAATGTTGTACTCCTTTACGTTCCTGGAAATGAAATAAAATGAAAATGAAAAAAAATACCAGAATTCATCGTATAGCTACACACATATATACAGGAATTGCATAACTATACAATGAGCAATTACATTTTTCTAGTTTGAGCATCATATAACAAAACATCATATTAGGAAATGCATGTTCAAACAAAAACTCGATAAAGAATCAGGGTCCCGCTCTAATTTGAATGTTGTATCGTACCAAAATTGTATAACTGGGCGGGACTTCAAAATTATTCATTTTATATGTTTGTTCATACTAAGCCGTTAACTAGTCTCTATGCCCTTTTTCGCTTTACAATGATTCTTTATACAACGTTTCTTTAGACGAGTTTCATATAAATGTGATACAGTCTGAACAGACTACAGATAGACCGATGAGGCAATGAATGATGGGAGATGAATGGTAAGAGATTTGGAATTTCATATTACATAGGTATGAAAACAATAGACAGGATGGAGGTTATGAGAAAGCCCAATAATGATGAAAAATAAAAAAAAAGAAACAGGATAAAACAGGTTAAAGAGATACACAGAGAGGGGTAGATTGATTCCTTTTTGATTTTCTTAATGTGGATTATCAGGATAAACAAATTATGACTGACTGTAAGTGCATGTCCACCGGTACAGAAGAGAATTTAGCTATGGTAATTCTAAAGCTTCAAGAACACACTAATATAGACGTTCCCAAAAATGGACATCATCTTCAGTGCAAATGAGCTGTAACTTCTCTATCAATGGCACCGACACCTTCTCAAAACATTGATGAAATAATTGGAATCTTTGAAACAAAAATCATCCTCTCCTTTAGGCACCCTGCATCTAAAACCCGTTTTTCTTTCTCTCTTTTTTACCTCCCCTAAAAATATGTAAATGGTAATACACATACGCCTTGTGAGAGGGAGAGAGTCGTAAGAAGAATGCGCACGGAGCGTGACAAGACAAATAGGACTAGTGTTGGAGTGTTTTTGCAAGCTGCGTGCAGACGTCTGTCACTGTATCTGTTACTGACGCTTTCTTGACAGGGAGCAAGCGGTACTAGGACAACAAACCTCTCTGATCCTGCTTCCCACCTTTAGACCTCAATTACAGCTTGGACCTATAAACATGTACGATGTTGAGTCATCGAGGATGTAAACGGCATGGCCATACTGATTAAAGACGGTGTCATTGATATGCGCATGTTTTGACATCGTCGTGACAAATCACGCACATTTTAGTCTGTTTACAGCCAGAAAGGCAGTAACTCTGTTTAAACAATAAGTTAACGAACATCATTCTGGCTGATATCAAAGACATGCCTGCAAATACTCGATTTCTTTTAAAATCAACTTCACAATTAAGAACAATATCCACTCAGGTCTCATCAGATAATTGTTGATGGCTGGTCATACCAGTATTCCCTGTAAAGAGAATCCCAGATTGTTTGCTCAAATTGGTACACATGTACTGGTACCCAGAATATATCTAAAGTATCTTTGCAATTAAAGATTAGGTATCATAATGTTATATCTCTCTCTTATAAAAATGAAGTACTAATTTTGTTACTTCATTTTCAAATATCCTTTATTAATGTGGTATCTATACAACATTAATGAAGGATGTATGTGTATAAACTTCTATTAACATCTATCATTCATAAGAGAGAATTAAATATACCAAAATACGACAGCCAAAGAATATTGATCAAATTTAGCTGCACCTCCTATTGGGAAGAGGAATACATTTGGACATGTTCCTAAACGAAAGTCAGAAGCTGACTTCTGCTCCACTGGTTGTTAGAGACATTTCCCACAATGCCATGCAGCAGCCTTGCTATGGTGTCTCTCACGCATCCTACTTCTAGAAATAAATATTGATCTCCCTAATGGAAATCATTTTTCTACCTCTCTTTCACATTTAGGTTTAGGGGCGGATATGAAAGGAGGTCTGTTTCCACTTGCAATGCCTATGATGTAAAAACACCTTTCACATCAAAGAGAAAACAGATAGCTCAAAAAACGTAAAAAACAAAATGCACCCGTAACACCAAGTTTTTCTTTTTAACCGAAACAAGTGATACCTGATCATTTCAAATAAAAAAAGATGTAAATAAAATCACATTACATATGAAAAATATATTGCATTCATAAGGACTTTAGATTTGACAATTTGTTGCAAATTACGAGAATTTAATGTTTATTCCTTCATGCGTAAAAATCTAAACAAGAATTTAAATTCTGTTCTGGATCATAAAAAGGATGTACGTGAAATTGTATTGCGTTTCCTCATCCAAGTCACATAAAATTGTGCAGTCTGGATGAATTATGATACATAATACATAATACTACAAGGTATCCTATAAAAACATCAAAAATACTCTTGTCATCTAGTAGCACTGTATATATGATTTGAATGTGAACAAGACAAAGGTACTTTATTCCCTTCTTCTACTTTCTTCATAGTTTAGTTTAACCTCATCCTCTCATGCCGACTAAAACAAAATCAATAACATTCCAAATTTCTGCCACGGTTTGCTTCTCTCTTGGATGAATATAGGAATCTGGGGGATGCTCACTTCTCAGATTTGCTGCCCCCAATGGAAAGAGGAATCGATTATTATGTTCACTGCGAACGTGTCTGGCTCATCATTTTTGTGCCTCCCCCTCTTTTTTTCTTCTATCATCACCATATTGTAATTTGATTGTGTGATAGTTATTGGCAGTTCTCTTTGATAAATTTGACTTATTGTAGTGTAGTGTTGTTGACAATTACTGCCCTTGAATATTAGGAGCTATTTATTCATTTTATGAACAGTAATAATATGATATAGGATGCTAAATTAATTCAGAAGTCAACATTCTAATGCAGCATTGTTATTTTTAGTTTAAAAAACTTCAACCTTTTTGCTAGATTTCAGACTACAGAACGGAAGTGTGGATAGCATGTGACTATTACCTACATATATTTGTCTGCTTAACGATGGCATCCATGCCACTATGGCTCTCATCGGATGATTATCAATGTATATCATTTCATGATTATTGATAGAGCATCAATAAAAGCAAACAGTCTTGTCTGAGTTTGCAAATCTGCAATTCTGCACACCCTGTATAAAACACTGCTCTCATCAGATTCTTCCCTCTCTTTCAGACAAATCTCAAACAAATATAAATGTCATGATCAAGACATAAATTAACAAGAACATCCATGTTTTCAGTCCATTGTAACACTATCTCCCGCATGTCATGTTACTGTGTATGATATATCGTACTCATTATAAAGCATGTTTCCACTACCTGGATCATGTGGAAACTCCACTTGTAGGGTATGTTCAAATCTGATAAAAGTCCCAACTTAAAAGCAATTGCAAAGACTTTTTAGAAATCAAATCAAATCAAAGTCAATTTCAATACCCTATTAGAATTCATGGTCGGATTACAGACGTCAATGTACTGTTCTCACATTTCAAATGGTGATGCATAGGGCTATTGAAAGTGGTTGATTTCATGTGATCACATTGTTATGAGCAAGCCTCAAATTATTATTTTTTTCCACGGGGGCTCTTCCCCAAAAAATGAATGACGGGGGCTCTTTTTTTAATACAAATTTCCATTGAATTGGTACCCATGATACTCCTAATACTTCCGGCACTGTATAGCCGCTGCTGACGGCCGCGCCGCACTGCACTGCGAGCTTCCGTTGTTTGTATTGGTAATACTCATAGAGATGTGGACATGGGCGATATAGCGCCATCTTGTGGCGAATAAGCGTACATTTCTTTACAGTATGGCGGCCTCCAGACACTAATAAATTTGAGCGAATAATCCTGCACGCTAATCTCACTTCCATAGTTCCATTTCATTGATTTAAGGTTTGAAACTCAATGTTGTGTGAAAGTTATAATAGAAAAGATAATCTTTATTTTATAAAGCCAGAGCCAGAACAAGTAGGGCATTAAATCTATTTGGTACCATGAGATAAGGTCCTTCAAGCTCTTAACCCATTGATTCCTGAAACCGGTGGCTCCTGTGTTAAGCCTATGGTAATGAAACAAGTCAGCAGTCAACAGGTTAACACAATATATCATCTGGTGAGAGCAAGAAGGCTGTTAAGTCATTGTCTACCATCCATTCTCATAGACCTTCCTGGTGCTCTATCGATGATCTATTGGACCATGAAACTACTGGCAGTGATGACTATGCTACAGTCAAACATCCATCCCCATAATTCACCCATCTGTTAAACTGATGCTGCCCTCATCTCAGTCCCAGAGAAAACAATTTCAGGTTTTCCTCCTCTAATTTCTCATTTCTTGTCAATTATTGTAGACGATGGGCAAATGAGTAAGAACATGGGTTAAATATCATGATACCATCTGGTCTAATGTAGGAATGAATGTACACCAATCACTCTCCAAATGTTAATACTCATGTTCCTATGGATAGATTTACATGAGGCAACTTCTATGCTTGTACAATTAAGCTTTCATTTCTAAAAGCAGACTGGCTTTCATACAACTAATACACTATCTTTGCTGTGAGCTTAAACCCTTGACTGCCACATTTGATTGCGTGTGTATGTTCTGTACACCACTGTATGTGTGACAAAAGTTGAGTATGGCAGTTCATTGTTTGTTTCATTAGTTGAGCAAAGCAGACAAAGAGTTAATAAAGTGTCTGTTGAAAGCCAGAAGGGCCTTAACTCTGTATTATACCATGCAACTCAACGCCCTTCTGTATCTTAATACACAAAAGGGTGTAGTCGATACATTCTACCACTCAGATATGATTTAAAGAAGTAGAATACCATTATTACGTTTGTTTAAACAAAAGTAAAGGCCTAATCCTGATTAACATAGCCTGACAATTACTTGTGCTTTACAATCATTTTCATAATGAACATCATAATCCTCACTAGCATATATCCTCACCATGATCTAATTACATTATCACTATCACTGTGGAAACACACATCATCACAATCTTCCACTTATTATTATTATAAACAAAACAATGTCTGGTCCTTTCCTCTCATATCCTCAATCTAAAACCAATCTGTGAACAATTTGACCACACCTTTCTTATCAAGAGACTGCACATGGTACAACATGAGTGGCTTAAATATGATATCCCTGATTGGAAGGGACAGTCCAATTTATAGCAAGCTGTTGACAGATTTGGAGCAAGACGTAGACAAAGAGCAAGAGACACAAAGACCTCAAAAACCATGTTTCGCCAGAAATAAAGGAGTAATGTATATCATCCTACTTTTCACATAATAAATCAATGATTAATTATTAATAAGCTTTAAATCTTGTATTTGTTTGTATCTTCATTTTTAACCCCCATCCCACAATAAAATCTTCCACCTCCAGCCTCTCACTAGCACATATCTTTCTCACACTGTAATTTTCAAAAGAGCACCATAACTTTGTTTTGGTTTTGAAACTAAAATCTCTCCAAATGACTCTCATACTGTCTCTTCTCATATGTTCCACTCTGGGAATATGATACTTCCAGCCAATATCATTCATGGACAGATACATTACAACTTCTTACAACTCCTAAATTCCAGATACACACATATGGGGTCACAAACACCTACTTGCTATGCATGAATGGAGAATTACATTTTGATGTGCTGTTTACAAATATCATTTACATGGAATATTCTACACATTTATCTGCACCAAAAACCTTTAACACTTAACAAACCAAACACATATGATGTACAATTCATTTACTGAGATACAGAAGGGTGCTAAGTAAGCCACATTTCTCATTTGTTCAATATCCCTCTGGTTCTCAAATCAGGACATATGACCATTCACATTATTTGTGACTGGCAACTCTAAAAGGTTTATAGTACATATTATGCAAACATGTTTTGCTTGTGTTATTGACATGCTTCTTTAATAATAAATAATGCTTCATGCAGCATTCACTATTGGTGTACATATTCCCTTATGGCTCTTTCATGAACACAGTATGGACAAATTGATGGGTTGTGATGAATAAATTGGATTAGAAGGTTATGAGCTGCCAATACAAACCCTAGAGGTGAGGAGGAGGAGAACCAGAATTGGATCAGTAAAAAGGGATTATTGTTGGCAACTTGGTTGACATGCTCTTCTATGTTAGATATATATATATATATATATATATAACGAGAGAGAGAGAGCGCCAAATAGCCCACTTTTTTTTATCCTGGAAATTAGCCAGATCCCGAAATAGCGGGCTATTTGGCAGGTGAAGACACAATTAGCGGGCTATTTGCTCGGGAAATCTTCCCAAGATATCTTGGGCTAGTTTGCAAAATATCCCACTATTTGTGGTCCGTCTTCACTAGCCCGAAGATTCGGGAAGATTTCTAGATCCCTGCATTCATGATGATATCCTACTGTTTTCGGTTTCCGGTGCTAGTTTTTTTTTTATGCACGAACGCTTCACGTGCGATCAGCTGTTGGCTAGAAAATCTGTGTGTATACACTGCTGTAACTTGTTTACAATTGCGGAGTACGGACCTTAAATTAATCATAGTAAATTATTCATCGTTTTTAATATCAAAGATATACCAGCTAATTCTTTGTTATCATTGTAGTATTATGTCTCACTGGACCGAGGAGCAGGTCAGTATTTAATAAACTTTTGGAAGAAAGACGTGATTTTCGACGCTGTTGCAAGAGCAGCAACGAGGACTAAAAAGATATACCATCTCACACTACGCATGCTGCGTGAAGACTGAGCAAATTTCTTGAGCTAATTTCTCGAGCTCGAGTTTTGAGCTAATGATGACGCGATTTGTAACTTCAGGCTATAATTTCCCGGATCACAAAATAGCGGGCTATTTGGCCAACTCGGGCTGATGAAGACAGACCTAGAGAAAGAGAGAGAAAGAGAGAGAGAATGGACTGAAATAGAAAGAGGAAGCAAGGTGGGAGGATGAAAATGGAATAAAGAGAAGAAGAGAGTGAATAGTAAGGTGCAGAAAAAGATGGAGGATGGGTAGACAAAGACAGAAAGAAGGAGAACAAGAAAAAGAGAAGGAATAGAAGAGAGAGCAAGAAAGATCGCAATCACAACTATATGTCTTGAAGTTGACAACAACATCAACATATTTTGATATTTCATTATAACAGATAACAAAACTCTTACAGCATATCACCAATTTCACAAGAAATAACAATCATGTAGCACAAAATTAACTAAAACAAGATTAATTTCACTTACCTAGTGATGTCATAACCAGTTGAGCAGATACAAGGAGAAAGAAAGATATATATATATATATATATAGAGAGAGAGAGAGAGAGAGAGAGAGAGGAAGATGGAGACAAAGAGGGAAAAGGAGAAAAAGAAAACAAATGTTTGAATTGTTTAAAAATATTTTTAATTGTAAATTCATTAGGAATGAACACATATACCCCCTGAGTGATTTCATATCATATTTCTAGGTTACATGTCATTTGCTTTTATAATGATTCTATTTATCAAAGAATATGTATGCATAGCTTGAGGGAAATTGTAATTATTGCAATTGCAATGTGTTGAACCCCTAAAATGAAGTCAGGAAATGATTTCTTAGTATGAAATATGAAAGAGAAATGTAAGAAGTCAGGTCTATTTGCACATGCAAGGTTATGGATAAATGATTGATTTTCTGCTTTTCAAGTCTCCTGTTTTCTCCCGTTTTAAATATAACTTATTTCTGTTTTCCTTAGACCTGCCAGCTGTACGCAAGCACAATTGATGAAAACTGGCATTTAGAAATGTCAGAGAGGGAGAGAAAAATATGGAAGCCCTGTTGCAGAATAACAAATCATTCTTCTTTAAAGTTATTCTTTACCAGAAACCTGTAACTTTTTCCCTCTCTTTTCAGAAACGGGAACTGAAGCAATATTGCGGAGATGAAATATTGATTTCTAAAATGGAGAATTTCATTTATCAATCTTGAATGTAATGAAAAGCAGAGAAATTACTCCTGACGTCCAATGATACTTGGATTCATTATTCCCAAAGCAGTAGATATATATGTACACTATATAAAAAGGGCAAATGGCCATCGTATACCTACGATGAAAAGACTTGAGCTGATATATATATCTCAACATTGATTGCAAGAGGTTTCTAATGTCAATAGCATTCAAGACATGTTGAACTGTGGATTACAAGAAATCATAGATGCATCCATATTTCATATTATCATTGATACTTGTGAAGAATTTTGTTTTGTCAGTATCAAAGACCCTGTCGAAGTGAAAATGAAATAAATGAATTATGTATCACTGGAAAGCTGATAAGTCATAGATTACAATAATATCATTATCAATTATATTCCATTTTAGTGTCTGTTAGAGGAGTAACAGCTCTCTGAAAACTAGAAATCCACAGCTTTGAAAATTGTAAGTTGTCGACCTAAAAACTAGCTATCTACTTGATGACATCATCTTATATGGAGTATGCATACCGTATTCACAATGACTTTGCATCAATTAAGCACTGCCTATTACCTCAGCTATATAGGTGAGCCAATCAGGTCCACATATTATGTTGCCATCGTAACTGCAGCAAATTTGACCCCTGTTGACCCGTAATTTGAAGGGGTGTGGAAAATGAGGTTTTAATTTGATGAAAGGAAAAATATTTTGTATTCCTTTATATCTGTATTCGACCTTTATTCAGCTACCCATTGATATAAAGTTGTATTTTAATTGGATAGGGTCTTTAATAAAGTTATTACCACTGAGCGCGCTTGGCCCAGTGGTAGAGCAGTGGTCTGGTAACCGAGAGGTCCCGGGTTTAAAACCAAGTCAATGCGCTTGTGCCCTTTGTAAGGCATTAATCCTCAATACCAAGTCCCTCGGAGAGGACTTAAAGCCGTCGGTCCTCTGGTTGCTTACTTACAAGCATATACATGCTTTCTTAGCAGTCAGGTGAAACAATAATCAACCATCTATCAAAACAACCATTATCATGATAATCATCACCAAATAAATTTGTCAATAATTTTATATTATCATCATGTAATTAACATGTCATTTTGACATTATTACTTTTTCCATCACCTTCATGATCTTCATCTCAATACCAAGTAAACCCATTGACTACTGAGTATAATCTCTAATCCCCATAGGCTTAATACATAAAACAACCGGTTCCAGTAAACAATCGGTTAACATCGTCTGTGTTTCCACACATCTTACCCAATCATCATTCTAATAAGTGCTAATAAGTGCTAAGAAGGCATACTAAACTTATCCAATTCCTGCACTGTCAACTACTCATACTCTCAAGCCCAAAAACTTCTGATTTCAAGATGTTCTCATTTTTTTTTTTGGGGCTTGAAATCTTGATAGAGGAAGCAATTTTTTTTGGAATAATCGTGTGGAGAATATTTAAGATGAACACATCAGCTTTCTGACTTCAATTTATAACCCAATAGAAACTTTTTATAAATGCAAAAACTCATGCTGCGCAGCAAAGTATAAAGCCCATTTTTACATGAATGAATCAATTCATGAAGACTAAATTACTGTCCATGATAGCAAGATCTCAGAAATTGAAAGAAAATATGTTTTCATCCTATTTCTTGAGAGAGAAATAAGTGAATTATTGTCCTGATTGCACCCCTATAGGTTCCTTCTTGAGGGAGAAGGTATTGTGCACTAGATATTTCACCACAAATAAAGACAAGAATCTGAAAAGATGGAACGCATAATCTGATATAAAATGTGGCAAATGTGAGGTAAGTGAATTTGAAAAACAGGTGTCGGGAATAAAAATAACCAATTATCTCTGAATGCCACAGTGCGATAAAATGAAGAAGAAGCTAATGAGTTGAGAGAAAGGGAGAAGCAGACAGAAAGAAGAAGAGACTGTGATAGATGACTTGATATGGGAAAGGTGAGATAAAGAGAGAGACATATACACACAAAGAAAGAGAAACACACATAAGTATAAAGAGAGACAGAGAGGAAGATACAAATCTAGAAAAAAAAGAAAAGAGAAAAGGAGTAAAACAGAAAGAGAGAGATAGAATGGAAGAAGAGGGTGACAGAGAAAAACAATATTGACAGCAAAAGAGTAAGAAATAGAATGATGGGCAGGGAGACAGTAAATATGGAGATAGATAAAACATCTATCAACAAAATGACATAGTGAGCAATAAAGAGAGAAGCAATAAAGAGAGAAGCAGTGAAGAGAACAATCATGAAGATACATAAAAAGAGAAGCACAAATGAAGAGAGGAAAGAAAGAAGCAGGAAGAGAAAAATTATGAAGATACATAAAAAGAGAAGCACAAATGAAGAGAGGAAAAAGAAAGGGAAATGAGAATGAGGGTGGGAAGAGGGGAAGAGAAGAAAAACGATGAGGTAAAATGGAGAGAGAGAGAGAGAGAGAGAGAGAGAGAGATAGAGACAAACAGACACATATAAGAAAAGAGAAAATTGAGAGGAAGAAACAGAGATGGAGAGAGAAGTAAAGACAGAGTTCAGAGGAATCAGTGGTCATTTCAAAAGAGAAAGGTCATATGCCTAGGTCAAACCAATTCGCTGAGCCCATGCATTTCTATTTCGATGTGAAAACTTGAGAAACAGCCGACATCGATCTGTGAATGTATAATTTGAATTGAATCCAAAGTGACATTGATATAGCTACGCTGCGTTTCCCATGCATTTTAGGAGTAACACATCAACAACGCAAAGGCCCAAGAAAATTTTGGACACGTTCAAAATTTCAAATTTCCCGCTGCGTTGAATTAAGGTTGGATTTGCCTTTAACCAGTGACTGTGAATACATTTGATATGAAATACAATAGAAGAGATGGCAGAACTGCTACAGTCAAAGAATGCCATTTCTTTCATGGACATTTTGAGGACTTCTGCCTGCTTTTTGTACATTTTGTGTATGTTCAGTTTCCTTCATTACATCGCCCCTGGATTGTTCCTTTATAATTCAGTTTTTCTCTTATCAACTGATATGTCTGTAAAACGCTCACGTACATTGTTGATGTATTAAATGCTATATTAAACCCAGAATACTATCATCATTACCCCTCCCTCCCCTCCTTCCCCACCCCCTCTCTCTCCATGCTGAATCTCCCACAGAATGATATTGTCTGTTAGAAACCAGAAGGCCATTAAATGGTATGATTTGATGCCTTCTGGCTCCAAACAGAGGAATTTTCAAGAGAGGGGTCACATCTGGAATATGCGACTTCCATCTCATATTTATCTTAACCCTTCCAATGTCTTGAGGTTTCCTGTTTCACATCTCTTTAAAAAAATGTAGAAAGCAATGATGACTTGGTTTGTTCTTCTTTGATTTCTCATATTGACATGACCTTGGACATGGATATGACAGAGGTCTCTCATAGGAAAAGTATAGAATTACAGACAGTGATGAGCAACATGGGATTGTACCTTGAACCTATGAAATGGGATATTCCGCCCCCTTCTCTGCACCTTTCCAATCCAATCTACCTCCCTATTAATCTTCCAATACATACCTTCTATCAAAGTCTCTCTCTGTTTCTCCCTATCTCTAACCCTCTCTCCTCCTTCTCTATTCACATTCCTCACTCCATCTCTCTTCCCTCCTCTCCATCTCTCTTGTTCTCCCTACCTCTAAGCCCATCCCCTCTCTGATCCCAAATATCTATCCACCCCCCCCCCCCTCTCTTTCTCCTTCACTCTCTGTCCCACTCTTTCTATTTCAAATGCACAATGGAAATGTAGAAAGTCATCTGAATGATCTTTTAAAAGAGAATGAAGTCCCACTAGTATTTCATCTTGCTATCATATTACTTACTTTCAAACGCTCTCCCTCTCTGTTCCCCCTCCCCTCTTGTTTCTTTTGAAGCTCGTCTTTTCTACTTTCATCTTCTCCATCTTCTTCCATTTTACAATTTTCTGGTTTTTCATCTGTTAGATATTTGTTGATCACTCGTCCTGTCTCCCTTACTCATTCCCTGGTAATCCTCGAGGGTCATATCTGACAAAATTGATGATATAATTTCAGATTTACCTCCCAGGCCTACGTTTCATCTTTCTCACCTTTCCCCTCCTCCTTCTCCTCCTCTTACCTCTTCTCTCTAAAGACCCAGTTTTTAGGGGCATGAAATCTTCCTCCCTGACCCCCTGTATTCTCCTCAAAACTGATAACCTGTCCCTACTCCTTTTCATCATCCTGTCTCTAGTCTAAAAAGACCCAGTTACAGGGGCATTATAACCCACTGATAGCTTCCTCCAACCATTTTCTTCTTCTTATTATTATTATTCCCCTTCTTCTTCTTCTTTTTTCTTCTTCTCCTTCACCTTATTCCTCCCCTTCATCTCCTCCACTTCCTGCTTCTTTTTTTTCTTTGCCTCCTTGTCCTCCTATTCCTTCTCTGCCCTTTTCTCTTCTTTCTTTTTCTTGATGCTTCCTTCATCTTCATGCTTAAAATGCAGATATGAATTAGATACAAAATAAAGATCCTATTGACTGGACTTTCATGATTGAGGATCCATGCCTAGTGCATCAACTTGTTTCCAGACCTCTCAGACCATCACTTTATCAACCTAACCATCAAGCTTTAGCTCTTTCAGAAGGAAGCTTGGGTCTCAAAGATTTCTATAAATTTGACTCAAACAATGCTCTCAATGCTCTTTTTAGACATACTGCTATTCAATTTCAATGATGTGACTTTGATACAAACTTTTAACAAAGCAACTTTTTTTCTTCTTGTGGAGTATCGTGAATTCCAAAGACGAATCTATAAAGTCAGATTTTGTGTTATCTGGATGAGAGTATGAGATGGAAAACTCTACCAGATCAACACCTGCAAATGAGTATCCTCCTCCTCCTCCCTCATCTTCCTCCTCCTCCGTTCTGTATCCACGACGATGCCGGATATTGGTAATCTGAGCAAGGGGGTACAATATCCAGGCTGAGGCGACGTAGGAGGGCAAAGTAAAAGACGCAACATCCCCTTGGTAACGCATCCCATCTACCAGAGGCATCATGGGCGAAATAAAGCGGAGGGAGGGAATAGGGAGGAGGATGGAGAATGGGGATTATCCCAAATGAAATGTAGGCATGAAAAGTGAGATAGCTGTACTGCCGCCAATGACTGGAACAGGAAGATGCTGGCAGGCTGAAGATTATAGCAACCTGGAAACGGAAGAGTCATAAAGGCTAGATGTAATCTAACCCCAATCTCATCTCATCAACATCACAAAAAGAAATCTCCTACAATCAATTCTGAGAAAGAGAAAGCATAAAGCAATAGTGAGGAAAGTCAAACTTGATGAAGGTTTTTCAAGCAGATAATACCCTTTGTATCCTCTTCAAAAGTTTAGCGTTTGCCTTGCCGCCACGCAGAAATTTCAAACTCTTTCTAAGCTCTTATGTCAAAAGTGAACAAGAATTTCTCCTGAGGAGAAAACAGAAACAGAGGAAAGGAAAGAGGCGATGGAAATATGAGCAAAGCATCTGCATCACTGTACAAATTTTAATTTCTCACTTTCTCCATCTCAACTTCCATTACAGCCTCATAGGATAGGCAGAATGCTCTAGTTCTGTGTATCAATGTGAAATTGTGTTCATGGGTCCTCCTTTTTCTACCCTTTGCATAAAAGTAAAGGTTTTTAATTTCTTTACTTGAATGATTTTGTATAACTTAATCATCTTTTTAAAGAGTAGTGCATGTGTGATACCTATTGCATTTCCCCCATTTTGTTATGAATTCCACTGTCAACTTCTCTCATTTTTAATGGATATATTATCTTTCTGTCCATTAGAATTCATTTTCCAATGAAAATTGTTCTTCTCTCTCTCTTTCTCTCTGTCTTTCTTCATATGATAACTATGATGGTTCAACTTTTGCTCTGTACTATGACATGAATGATAATTTGTCAATTTTACTTCAGCTCTGTTAATTGTTCTATTCTTTAAGGGGAGATGTCCCTTCTCCAAAGGTTGAATATAATTGCCCTCATTAATTATCATAAGTGCATAATGTAGTGACTGGAAACCATGACCTGATCTTGAAATTGACCTCACAGAAATCTACTCTATTAAAGTCAGGATAAATATTTGACTTCAGGGCAGAGGATGGGAACCATTCCATCTTGGTTTCTCTTGAGTGTCTTCAGTCAGTAGGTATGTTTTCATCAGCTCGAGATTGCCAAATAGCCCGCTATTTCTGATTTGGGAAATAAGCCTGAAGTTACAAATCGCGTCTTCATCAGCTTGAGTTTCGAGCTGGAAACTCGTAACTTCGACCTTAAGAAATTAGCTCGAGATATTTTGCTCAGCGTTTACGCATAGTGCGAGTCTTCAGGCTGGTGAAGATGCACCAACAAATAGCAGGATATTTTGCAAACTAGCCCAAAATATCTTGGGATGATTATCTCGACCAAATATCCCGCTAATTGCAACTGCGGGCTGATGAAGACGCAAATTAGCTGGATAATTTGTGATCGGGATAGTTAAAATAGCGGGTTATTTGGCAATCTCGAGCTGATGAAGACAGGCCTCGTGTGTCGAGATCAAGAGTAATATGAATACTAACAAGGGATAATGGACCCTGTAAACTACTGAACACAATACACACAAACAAAAAAGCAATTGTTGATCTAAATACGTGCCTGGATATTTTTCAAATGACTAATGGAGAAGAAAATATCAACCAATATATTGTGGAAATAATGGTTTTCAAAATAATATCTGTTTAAAATTATGGAAGAGGGAATAAATTCATGTTAAACCAGAGACCCTGTATCATTCAAGACATGAAATTCTATGCTTACAAGAAAAAGATATGTTTGAGAAGGAAGAAACCGTAGAAATAAACAGTACAAGTTTAGTCGCAATAATAAAGTGAACAACCATGCAGCAATTGCAAGCTTTCATGGAACATTGGAAAGATTTTCAAGATATTTGTTGTCATGGACACTGTGACATCTACACCCTCCAAATCACACACCTGTTGAGGCCCCACCTGGGGATTCTCTAATCGCCATAGTAACCATTAACTTCCAATTCCACTATCTCTTCCCCTCACAGCATGAAGGTTTAACGAGCGGCCTTTGCACGACTTGGAGATCCTCCGCTCAATCCCCGGAGCGCCCACCCTGCAATGTGGGCCCTCAAAACAAGAGGCAAATTGCAGAAAATTGCTTATTCCAGAAGAAAAACAGCACGCCGGATTCTGTTGTTTCCTCGGCTAAATTTGGAGATAATTGTTGGGAAGGGAAATCACAGTGGGAATAGAGAGCGCATCCAGAGGTATAGAGAATGGGTCAGAAGAAGAGATAGAGATGTTGACCTCGTGTCTCAAGACAGTCATAAAATACTCTTTCACACAGCCGTACAGTGTGACAGCAATAGAGAATGGTAGTAAAAGGAATTGTTGATGAGGATTGTAGATGATAACAATGTTAATGGCAATTATGATAATCACGACAATTGTGCTTGCTTCACGATAATAACATTTGTTTTTATGTATAGCATCTTTCAAGTTAAAAGGAACCTACCAAGGACTTTGACAATGTATCTTTGATAAAGAAACAAATGATGATGATACCTGAATTAATTATGCTCTTATTAGTAATGACTATAACAATGGTGGTAAAAATACTGATGAGATTTCTAATGGTATACAGTGATGGTGACTGCAATGGCACCAATGATCGCTGGACAAAATCATGGTGATGAGGATAATGATGTTGAGGATAACACTGAGGATCACAATCACAATCATTTTTTAAAGTTAATATCACTGAGAATTTTAATGGAAGTGATAGCAATGAAATTTAACCAACACAAGTTTGATTGACGTGACTCAAATAGTAAAAATACAACAAAAAGAATAAATTACAAATTGAAGAAAGAAAAAGATAAACGACCAAGTAAGAAGAATAAGATAAGACCAAGACAGGAAAGACTTGGCAGAACTAAAGCAAGAGGATGAGGAAGGGAAAGAGGAGAAACACTAGATGGGGTATTATTTTCATCACTTATATCCACCATGCCCAAAGTTGACTTTAGCTCATCAAAGCCTTACGCCCCCACGGGCAAAAACACAGCCGATTGACTCTGGGCATTACGCCTCATTTTCCTCCCATAATTTGTCAGGAACAATCAGTATAATTCTGACAATCAAACAACTCCACACAGTCATCCCTACTCTGCACACACTCCACAATCAAGAGCTTCCACTCCAACATGAAAAAGGATACTCAGTCCACTCTAATTATGCCTCCGATTTAATGCATAAGCCACGGGCTAAACTAAATTACCAGCCTATTTTCCACATTCCTTGTGATCAATCTACGTGCTGCTTAGCAATATCAGGAAATTAATTTTTGAGGCTTAAACAATTCCTCCTCATCCCTCTTCCATTATTGCTGGTTTCTTTAAACGTCTCACCTTTGGAGTGAGAAGATACCCATACTAACGGGGGCCATACTCAACCGTATCATGTGATATTGAAAGGCATTGTAAGGGCATTATTACTTGATACCATTATGCATGCAACGCTCAGAATTAGATTTGTCCCTTCCCTCATTGGGATGGACAGTTGGGGACCTCAAGGCGACTCACAAATTTCGTCCAATTTTTAGCGCAATCATGGGACCTGGGGGCTAAAGCAAAGACGTTTGAAAAGAGAAAAGAGATGTGAGCATCTGCCAGCCATGATGCAAGGGAAGGGACAGAGGTTTTAAGGTTACCCTAAATAAAATAGGCAAACTGTAATGACAATAAGTCAACTTTTCACAATTGCTTAAGGTTAGGGATATCGGCTGTTTTATTTCTGTCAAACAATCCTGAGGTGAAGTTGTCTTGGGTTTTGGAGATGGAACGGACTTGACACCGCCGTCTTTGCAGCCCAGCAGAGCAAGGGTGTTGAAAGCCAAGAATATTGGGTTTCTCATATAAGAGCTTTAAAATGGATGTTGAATATTAGAATGATAAAATAGAAAGATGATGTCAAGTATTCAAAAAGGTGTAGATTTCAATTATGAAAGTCTTATTCACATCTGACAATTATTCCAATTGCACAAATTACAATATTAACTGGCATTAGCTTCAAGTAAATGTCTAGACATGTTGACTGAACATAAGACCTGTGTTTTATGCAACTCTAATCTTAAATGAATATGAACTTGAGAAATCAGGATCTTTGTAATTCAAGCAGTCAAGTGTATGTCATATGACTGTAGTATATATTCAATCATTCGATCATTGCATAAGATGCTTTCTAATAGCCTGTACAGACTTAAACAAATTATAAACAAGTTGTATAAAGAAACGTCATAAAGAATCATCGTTTAGCGAGAGAAGCATACGAACTAGAAAACAACATTGTTTAAATAAGTCCAATAACGGAACATTGTTTAAATAAGTCCAATAAAGGAACATTGTTTAAATAAGTCCAATAAAGGAACATTTTTTGACAAGTCAATTGGCACGACAGTCGGCCAATCATCAGTACGCGCTCACAATAAGCCCCGCCCAGTTATTTGATGTTCGTATGATACAATGTTCAGACTGGAGCAGGACCCTGATTCTTTCCAAACGAACGTTCAGACATACGTTTTGTTATATGACATTTCTTTATTCAGCATCCAGACTACAAAAAAAAAGATAAACTATGCACTGAGGTAGTCTGAACGCGGGTGTACTACCTACAACATGTGATGGGGACAGGAAGACCTACATGTTAAAGATAGAAGATGGCGTTGGAGGATGGGAGAGGATGGGTGAGGATGGGTAGGGTTACAGACACTGGGAGGAGAGATGTAAGGAGGAGAGATGTGGAGATGAGAGAGATTGCAAGTAGAAGGTCAGAGGGTTGATTACAAGACTAGTCAGATAGGAGAAAGGAGCAGTAAAGTAAATATAGGAATGGTGGGATACAGAGAGCAGAAAGGGGCATAGAAGATGAGATGGAGGCAGCACAGGTCAAGACAGGATAGGATCAAAGAAAGAGAGAGAAGGAAGAGAGAGATAAAGAGAGAGCAAAGGAGAGGGTGAGAGATAGAAAAAGAAAGAGAAAGAGGTGAGATGTAACATAGAGAAAGAGAGAAAGATAGAAAGAGAGAAAGATGGATAGAGAGAGAGAGAGAGAGAGAGGGGAGAGGAGTGAGAGATGTGCATGCAACAGACAAAATGTTTGTGACTGAGAGAGAGAATGACTGAAAATAGAAGAGGGAGAGACATGGGGCATAGCATTTCTAAACAGAACAAAAGTCAATTTACAAAAAGCAATTAGAGAAATAAAAGTAAGACAAAATGGTATAACTAAGAAGGAACAAGGTAAATATGAGTTTTGCTTACAAATGTAAATTATCAGGTTTCACAAATTGATTAAGCTGAGAGCAGAGGAGGGAAGACAGGAAGCAATTAGCCAGTTGACCAGAATGAAGAAATGCAAAAGGTTAGGAAAGGCAGATCAAACAAAATGTGTGAGGAATAGAAAGAAAGAGATTTGGAGAGTTTATAAGAAGAGAAAAACAGAAGGGTGTATGAAAAACGGGAGAGAGCTTGAGTGTGAGGCTGAGAGAGAGAGAGAGAGAGAGAGAGAGAGAGAGAGATGTATAGAGAGAGGCAGATAGACAGAGGGTATTGACTGAGAATTGGTTGCACAGATTTCAAGGTCAAACCCAAGAACTTCTCCTTTTTCTCAAGTTTAAAACAAACTGATCTTCTTCAGTATTTAATTAAGAAGAGTTTGTGAGAGTAAAGAAGCACTGTTAAGTAGACAGAGAGTGTACATTCAAGAGAGATGGTATCCGATAAGGAAGCATACCTAAGCTTGTTTGAAGGTGACACGTAGAAGGATAGAAATAATAAAAGATGCTGAGATTAGAAGATTAGAAGGCTCTCATCAAATGTCATCAGGCAAATGAGATAGGCGCTTTGTAGACGAGCATCCAAGTAAACCAAGAAACCAAGATACCAAAAATAAATCTCAAGGGAGTTTCTTTGCCTACTTTAAGGTAGCAAAGCTTGTTAGTTTCACTCTAATTTTTCAACAACAAAAAATGTACATTCTATAGCAATTTTATCCTTTTTCTATAAACAGTTGTTTCATTTCATAGTCCCTATGGATGGTAAAATAACAATGGGAATAAGGTAGTGTTATCAATTCAACATTTACTTGGTAATTTGTAACTGTAAAAAATTTGCATGAATTTTTCACTCAATCTTCATTAAAAGTGTAATTTTGCAGAGATTAACAGAAAAAGGTCATACTAGAAAATCAAAATAAGGATGCCTGCAAGAGAGTCACTTTGGTCAATGTTATACATATCACCTGTTAAGAGCAAGAACAGTGCTATCGTTATGTATAACTATGAGTTAATGTCATTATGGCTCTCAACAGATGATCTTTGTATCAAAAAGAGACATCAAATGGTTCTGCTATCAATCAGAGTCATAAGGTATATGCAAAATTGAAAAGAAGGAAAAGAGGGCAAAGTAATATGAGAGAGAGAGATAAAACAAAAGATGCTAACATAAGACAAAAGGGTTTCAAAGAACATAAATGAATAAAGACTATCTAAGTCATCCTTTCTCCCTTTTAACGGTTACTTATCTCAAACGCCAGAAAGACACAGCCCTAGTTAATTTAGAGATGCGCACTGGGTGATAAGTCCACCCACTCTTTATCTTATTCTTCATCATCTTGTCTTCACTTGTCTCCCAAACTTTCTCTCCATCCCGTTTTTTTTCCGTCGTGAAATGGAGCGTCCAACCTAGAGCACCTGTCTGCCAACGACCCGTTTATCGCAATGCCAAGCCCGAAACCAAACACCAAGAGGGGCCCCTGAAAGCTGGCGCGAATCGAGTAGTAATCGTCTCTCGCTGATCGCGCAGACCCCGGAAACGCGCCCTCAGGCTTGATAAGAAGATAGCCCATGTTATGCGCTGCTCAAGCTTCAGCTTGTCTTTTGGTAGAGGAGGGTTTGCTGGCCAGAGACGGATGGCAAGATGCACTTTACATCTTTTAAGTGAGGAGGGGGGCAGCACTTTTGGAAGGACCCAGACAAAATGGGGTGGACAAACTTATAAAGCAGGCTACAATGATGTGATAGAATTGTGAACATCATTAAATTGAAACATAATAATAACCATGGTACTTGAGGCAATGGTAGCAGTGATAATATTGATGATGACGATGATGACGATGATGACGATGATGTCGATGATGTTGACGGTAATAGCCTTGTCACAATCAGCCTGAAGTTGAAAACTCGCCCGCTACTTTGGGTTTTTTCTGATCCAGAGAACTAGCCCGATCAGGAAATAGCCAGCTAATTCCCTCATGAAGACGTGATTAGCCGGCTATTTCACCTGGGATATAGCCCAATAAATCTTAGGCTTTTTTGTGAATTGCCAGCTAATTTCAAAATAGTAGGCTATTTCTGGGCACATCCTCATCAGCCACTAGTCAAAGTAATGACCAAGCAGACTTATCGATTGCGTCATGCAATGTATAGCATGCACGACTAATATAACTATTTCTGGTTTGCGGTGTTTGTAAATAATATACAAGCGTTAAGCCTAGCCAATTGTTGAGTTCGTTTCTAAAGTGCTCTTGTGGCAACATCACGCTGATTAATAATGAAGCTCGAGCTAGTTCCCGTACTTCTGGCTGATGAAGATGCATTTTCAAACACGAGGATAATTCCCTGGATTAGAAAGTAGCCGGCTACTTCGCCAACTTGGGGCTGATGAGGACACACCTAATGATGACGGTTATGGTGAAAGTGATAGTGGTGGCAAAGATTTTGGCAATGATTGTTGTGGTGGTGGTGGTGGCCCAGAGCGATGATGATGATGATGATGATGATGATTATGATAACGATGGTTAAGATGAAACTGATGAAGATGTTGGTGAAGGATTATGTTTATGATGGCTATGGTAATCATTTTAATGATATCGGTGAGGAAGAAACAAACTTCACTGTATAGAAACACATGAAAAGGAATCTACATTGACACTAGAGGGCAGTAATGCAGACAAAACAAAGATGAATAGTTTTATCACTGAAGCACTCTACACATCGCTCCCTGTTGTCCTCGTCCTCTCCTCCTCGTCCTCTCCTCCTCCTCCTCCTCCTCCTCCTTCCTCCTCCATTCCTCCATTCCTATCTATCAATAGCTCTCTACCTCCCTCTCTCTTTCTATCTTGTCAAATCTCTCTGAACATTTCTCTATAAAGTAGTTTAAACCTTTAATAACACTCAAAATACAAAATAATAGCGCATGGACATGTAATAAAGAATTAAAGAAAGGCATTGGGTGAATGTTAAGACAGAAACAGAAAGTATCACCAAAATAAAAAGCTCTTGGGAGTTGATCCCGGAGCTGATAACCCTCAAATTGGACACATTCCCCGAGGAGAAGCGCATCACCCACCATCCTAGTGTTACATTCAAGAAAGAAGAGCCCCGTTTCCTGACAAACTCGTGATCTTTGATGGCGATAAGAGAGCGAGGAAAGTATATTGGCAGCGAGGTCTTGGCACGTGAGCTTTTGAATATGATCTAGCCGTGCCTTATTGAGCTGAGTGTGTTGTTTTAGCAATGTACTTGGCTATATGACTCCAATACAGCTGGTATCTACTTGAGAAAGGATACTTTTCTTTTCTTCAAACTTTCCTAGTATTCTCAAAGTTAAGCTTTTGAGGAAAGGTTAACGTTTGCTCAAGAGAGCACTTATTGTACGGTACTTGAAAATGTTCAAAGCAGGGACCCCCAGCTTCCCCAGTCAAATCAATTCATTGAGATTAAATCCACAATTTGGAATTGTCATCAATAAGTACATTATTAACACATAGTCCTTGTGTAAAGCCTATGGGAACAAATAATTCAGTAGTCCAGGGGTTAAGAGATTTTGGAGTGATATGATCTATTTTATTAGAGCATGTTGCATAATCAAATAATAGTGAAAATCTAGTCATAATCTTTGAGCATTAACTGTATACATTTCAGATAATCTTGTTCAGAAGTTTAAACTCACATAATCATTTAAACCAGAGCTGTATAAATAGCAAGGTTTGCAAAATTAAAAAAATAAAATGTAAATGAACTCATAGAAAGAAAATGAACTTAAGAATTTTAACATGCTGAAAAATGGAACTCTTCTAAAAATGATATTTTCTGTGTTTTGGCTACACAGGTTAACATCTTGCAACCCTTATCCACCTAAGTTTTCCATCTGAATACCCCTCCTCTCCTTCTTGTTTAGGAGAAGGGTAACGGAGCTTACCCTATTATTTATGAGCTGGGGCACAAGGGGCCTTTACTGGTGGTTCATGCACTTTGGAATGAAAACTGAATGTCATGTTACCCACTGCATAGCTTAGGGGGAGGAGAGTCCAATGATATGGAAAAAGAGCAAACTTTTGTGACTTGCCCCGAGCTAAGATCAAAATAAGGCTGTTTTTCAACAGTTAGCGGGGTAAGAGGCATGTGTACGTGCAAAGCGTCCTGATCAAGAATTGGAGAGCGTTCCCATGTTTGACAGCCATTTGCTACTTTTATACATTTGTATAAACTGGGTTAAGATCCACATAAAAATGAATTAATACATTTTTTTTTGGGGGGGGGGGGCTTTTGATGGAATGTTATATTTGTAGAAAAAGTGAATGAAAGAAAATAAGAGAAGAGTTAAAATCAGAAACAAATAATAAAATATGCACGGTAAAAGGAATTGATGCATGAAAGAGTGATAAAGATAAGTGCATTGCTAAAGGAGAGGTAATAATTGCAGGACCCTCAGGGACAACAGTATTAATACTCATGTGGCTGAAAAAGACATTAATGTTGCTGTTGTTGTTGTTGTTATTATGGATAAAAATGCTTACATAAGGCTGATGCACAGAGAGAGGTGGAATGAAAATCAAAGAGAGAGAGAGAGAGAGAGAGAGAGTGGATAGTAAAGAGGCCTATACCATATGAAGAAAAGAGGAATAAAGAATATGCATAGGAGAGATAAATAAACAATAAAAGCAGTATATGAAGAGAAGAGAATAGAAAAGAGAGCTAGGCTAGAGAAGAGAATAGATGAGAGAATTAGTTACAATTCTAGAAAGATGATCTTCAAGTTGCACAGTACAAGCTTATGAATGGAACAGGGCATGACTCAGTAAGAGTTGAATACATTAAGAATGTTTTAAGCTACGGTATCCTTCACAGGAATCTAACATTACAGCTCGCAGAAGAGAACAGGTGGAAAGTGAACAATTCATGAACACTTCTCCAACGGCATAGCCAGGGGGAGCCAGGGGGGCATGGGGAGCATGTTTCCCCCCTGAACTTAAGGTGCCCCAAAGTGCCTCTTCCAAAAAAGTTTTAAAACAACTGACAGTAAGATATCAATGCTCATGTAAGATCTGTAGTATATTTTTTTGAAATGATTTTGATATTCTAAAATGCACTTTATCCTGCTCAGTCAGGGCACTTACTTGTAGAATAACATGTTAGTGAATAATTTAAATCCAAGGAAGTAGAATAATGAACACAGAAGTAGATACATCACAATACATTTTTTTTTAAAGTATGACAAAAATGGGATGCAGCAAAGAGAAGTACATCAGAAAACGAGAATAAATGCATTTAGCCTGGACAAGCCTTTCTATAGTGCAACTATAGATGGCGCTCTTTCACTTTGATCTGTATGATTATCTTCATGAACACATCAAGTAAGGAGAAAATGAGAAGTGTTTGCTGATTTCAAACTATAGATGGCGCTATACATCTTTCCACTTGCTGTATCATGAGATTTGGGGAGTACATGTACGTTTGCATTTACCATGAGCCTTGACTTGCTTTTACTCCCCCACATGCATTCTATGTTCTTTTTGTTATTTTTTCCTCCTCTTTCTATCCCCCTCTCTTCCACCATCTCATTCCATCTTTCAATTTTCTTCCTCTTTCTCAATCACAAAAAAACTTATCCCAAACTAGTTCATCTCTCTGTTTTTCTCTAGATGCAATTTATCTTCACTCCTAACCTCCCTCTTACTCTCTCTCTCTCTCTCTCTTTCTCACACCCCATCTTCTTTTAACAAGTCTACAACCAAC
The DNA here is from genome assembly GCA_037976565.1 of Mesocentrotus franciscanus. NCBI lineage: Eukaryota > Metazoa > Echinodermata > Echinoidea > Camarodonta > Strongylocentrotidae > Mesocentrotus > Mesocentrotus franciscanus. The sequence goes on along the minus strand of CP137667.1, from coordinate 11,702,686 downwards.
AAAACTATAATTCCTTCCTATACCCTAATGTACATCACTTCACCTTTTAAAACTTCAATATATATTAAAGGTTAAATGGTGATTACTTACTACATTCTTACACCCATTCTACTCTTCCTTCTCTTCTATATCTGAAGCTGTAAGATGTTCCACTATTATTCTGAAATGTGTCACTAAGTTATGACATGCACAAATATATATCATCTTCACAAAAACGATAAAGCCACAAGGGAATTAACTCTGTGATAAAGTACATGAGGTAATGAATGTGTAGCTCCAAACAGACAAACCATTAATAAAACATGAAAGTACTCTTACCTGTTTGAATCAAGACGGATCAGAGACAGGCCAGAGACAAGCATGAAATGAAAACAAACAAAAAATAAGAGCTGGTTACATATGATGTTAGAAAAGTGAAATACATTGTAATCTGTATATAACGGCCAATCAGGAGAGCGTACAGGGTCTTTATAGACAGGTTTTCTCATTACGGTAACTTTGAATGAGAAACAATATTTCAAGGAAACAATAAATGTGATCTACTTTCTAAATGATTTGGAAGAAACTGAACAGATGTATGTGGAGATCAAATCAAAAGGCTCATGAATCTCAATCTCTAAAAAAATAGGAATAA